>BCNH02000001.1:1228339-1271875 GCA_001662345.2 Metrosideros polymorpha var. glaberrima | reverse complement strand
CATACTAGAGTGACTAGACAAGCGTTTAAAATAGAGTGCATGTTCATGTTCTCATCAACCTTAAGAGGCTTAAACAGTCGTCAACTCATGTAGAACTAGATCTGAAAGGAGCACTAGATCTGAAAGGAGCACTTGAAGTATGATGAGTGCTGTATTTCTCAAATTTGAGAATGCTCAAGCGAGCGATGGCACTGTTGAACGTATCATCATCATTTCACTAACTACAGTCTTATTATTCTTTTCCGAATTTCATTTTATTTGAACTTCTTTTTGCTGTTATTTTTCCGAAAAGGTTGATTTGCTGAAGAACAAGTTTGGATTTGATGATGCTTTCAACTACAAGGAGGAACTGGATCCGGATGCAGCACTGAAAAGGTGAGCTATGAGTATAGCAATGATGATTAAACAAATAATTGATTGCCGCACAGGATATAAAATATGTACCCGCTCCTGAAGCCGACTCCAGTTGACTTTTTCTGTTGTAAATGTTTAGATACTTCCCCGAGGGTATCGATATCTACTTTGAAAATGTTGGCGGAAAGATGCTTGATGCGGTGCTGCTCCACATGAAACTTCATGGCCGAATCGCGGTATGTGGAATGATCTCACAGTACAACCTCGAGCAGCCCGAAGGCGTACACAACTTGATGAACATTATCTTGAAGCGGGTTCGAATGGAAGGTTTCTTGGTGTTCGATTACTATCATCAATACCCGAAGTTCCTGGAGACGGTGTTGCCTCAGATCAAAGAGGGGAAGATTGTGTATGTGGAAGACATCGCCGAAGGTCTCGAGAACGCTCCGGCAGCTCTCATCGGGCTGTTCTCCGGCCGCAATGTCGGGAAACAAGTGGTAGTGGTTTCTCGCAAATGAGTCAGCTTTCTGTACTTTTTCATCTGCTTTTTTCTCGTGTTTTCAAAATCAGTTGTTTTCTGTTCGTCTTTGTGTTGCCGTTCTGTTGTGCGAGGACATAGAGATTGTTTCTTTCTTTAGGGAGGATACAGAGGACTCATGCAACCAAGGTGGTTTGTAGCTATTGGCGAATGAGTCGCATACTGTTCTTTTTGGTGCAAATTCTCTGTTTTGCTTTCGGAGGATTGTTCTCTGGATCGGGTATGGAATAAGATGTTGATGGAAATGTGTCTTCTTGTACCGTGTCATCGCCTTTAAATAAGACTGGTTTGACGTACCAAATTGTTAAGACTGGTGCGGAAATCGGGTAAAAGGTAAATTATAGGAATAAAACTCTAAAATAATGGATTATCGCGGTTCCACATAGAGAGTCTATGAGATGATTCTTATATAATAAGCAAAAATATGATTACAATCGTGCAACCATAGCCATTCACAAGTGTTTTCCAATTCCAAATTAAATCCGAATTCACAAAAATTAATTGCAAGAAATGACTTATCTCACACTCTTGGACGACGGTTACCGATATTCTCTGTATCTTTCTCACACTCCTAGTTGTCCGCCGCAACCAATCTAATAGCACCCTGATCAACCTATGTCTCACCACAGGTGGGAGTATCTCCTTGTAGCCAACACCCTCATGTTGTGTGATCCCCTTCGCTACCAAGCATGCCCTTATACTTGGTCTCCTCGTAATCAGAACTGTTATGCTTCTTCTTGAAGACTCACTTTCATCCCACTAAATTCTGCCCCTTTGGAAGTACTACCGACTATCATGTTTGATGTTGCTGAAGAAATTCTTGTCTTTCTCCATGGCACCAATCCATTGCTAAGCCTCTACACGTAATACCATCTCTCATTATGAGAGCAGGGCTTTTGTCTCCTCTACAGTAGACAAGGCATAAAAAACACTAGTAGAAGTGACGCAATGTGCATATAACCATACCTTCATGGTTCTCTAACCCTCTACATTCTGTGCTAGTCGTCATGGAACAAGGCGTCTCTATGAGCTCCATCTCATACCCAGTGCTATCCTCTGCTCTAGGTTGACTCGTGCCCTCACCGGCACTGCTCAGGACCTCTATCCTCACTACATGCGCGTGTCATCTTCTAAGCCTCCACCTGAAACTCCACCTATCTCTTGATACCATGATCCATTTTTATTGCATAGGTCTCCTTGCTACTCTATTGCCTCGCTGATTGATCAAAGGTCACATCTTTGTTCATGATGGGTCTGGGTGATTTAGGATCTAAAGACCACAGCCTGTAAACTTTCACCTCTAGTGCATAGGTTAGGAATATGTACTCTTTTTGCCTCCCTAACATGGATATAAGCAGGGCATCCAAACACTTTTTGGCTCGAGTGATCAGCGGGTTTAAAATCCCCGGGTTCACAGCCATTACAGATAAATATACGAATAATAGATATATTTTATAAGCTCTAAACCTTTGCGATGCTTGTATGTGATTTTACATTCTATTTATTTTGGAGATAAGAGCAATTCAAAAAATATCTTTTCTAATTTTAAGTGTTTTAATGCTTAGAAAATCATTCACATTTCCCAAAGCCCCCGGAAAAGTGGTTCCCAAAAGTAGTTGGTCCAATTTCGCTTAATGCTCACGCTAGAGGGCATGCCTTGGGGAAAAATAGGGGTGTTTGGGAAAATTTTTTGCCCAACCCTTTGGGCAAATGCTTGCATTATGACTTGGGCTTTTAGCATTTTCGAACAGCTCACTCAAGGGTTAGTAATTTTTTTCTTCCAAAACTACACCAACCAATTTTTTCGTTTTTCAATTTTGCCCTCGTAAGCACTATTCATGTGATATCCTAAATTTCGACGATATGAAATACAGTACTATTCTGAATTTTCGACAATATGAAATAATCGAAGGACGATCGTCGAAATTAATTGTTTTAGAACAAAACGCGTGGTCAAAATTGTGAACAAAATTTCAAAAAGGAAAAAAAGAAGAAAATGAAAACAGAGGCCGTCGCTCGCGGGTTTCGAACCGCAGACCTCCGCTATCTCGTGCGCGTCTCATGCGCTTGCCACTCGGCTAAGGCACAACTATTGGGATAACAACGCCAAAGGATTTATTTAAAGTATACGGCACACGAATAACAGAGGAGAAACAACCAAAGCCGTCGCCTGTGAGTTTCGACCTCGGGACTTCGGCATGTGCCACCTCTTACCACTCGTCTGAAGTTCGAACGGTGAGATAGAAGCGTCAAAAGTTTTATTTAATGGAAACGGCGCGCGAGTAAGGGAGGAGGGGCAACCGGAGCAACCAAAGTCGCCGCCTCCAAGTTTCGAACCCAGGATCAGACCATTTGTTTCATTCCTGGATACCACTCGGCCGAGGCGCGAGTGGTGAGAATAAGGCGCCAAAATTTATATTTAAAGGAATCGGCGCGTTATGGACGTCATCGTTTTAGATCAACAGAGACAACTTCAATTTTTGCAGTCAAACCCTAAATGTTCGCAGAAGAGACGTTTTGGGCTGGGCACGAACCGACGGGCCTAATTTCTTTTATTTTCGAATTTCAAGAGGGTCCATAATGGAAAATTACCATTTTTGGCCCATTTTAAGAACCCATTGGATTTTAAGCCCATCGGGCTCGCAAAAATTCAAGGCAAACCCACGTGAATAGTACAAAGCCCACGTGAATAGTGCCGGCCCGTGTGAATAGTACCAAGGGTGAAAATTACCCTTTTGCCCTTCTTGAAAATAAGATATTTGAAGATAGCATTTAATGAGTTAAGACAAAGCTAATTAAGGCTTTGGTCTTACTTTTCTACATGCTCCCCCCCCCCTTGGCCGAACATGAGGACCCCCCCTTGCCTCATCTTATCTCATCTCATCTTGTCTTGTCTTCTTGTTCATTAATTCAAGTAGTCTTGAATAATTAGAAGCGAAAGAAAGATGTCTTGAAAAATTGCAAGACAACTCTCACTTTCTCTCTTTCACAAGCTCTCCTTTTCCCTTCATCTTCCTTGTATCATTCGCCCATCACCACCCCTCACCGCCGCCCCCTTCGCCGGCCGCCAAGCCACCACCAAGCCATCACCGAACCACCGTGAGCCGCGCCGCGCCGTGCCATCCATCACCGTGGACCACCCCTCTTGCCGCCCACCTTGCCGCCGGCCAACAAGCAAGCCGCCACCATCACCGTCTTCACGCCGCCACCGCCGTGGTAGTTTCGCCGTTAAATGGTGAGTTAACCCCCCAATCCTTGATTAGGCTACTAATTGCACTTAGGGTTAGTTAAGATGCAATTAGACTTTTAACTATGGTTAGTTTGGCTAATCCATAGTTGGGTTAGATTAATCTTGGTTAGGATAGTTAACCTTGGTTAAGTTAAGTTAACCTTGGTTAGGTTAGTTAACCATGATTAGGTTAGTTAACCATGATTAGGTTAATTAACCCGGGTTGGGTTAATGGTTAGAATTTTGTGCTGATTATGCTGGACATGTTTATGATGAGATTGGCCGTAGAATTTACCTTCCATATGCCTAAAAATACTTTAGTAGAAAATAATGTACTTTTAATGCGGCATTGGTAATTGATGTGGCGATGTGCTCGAATGCTGAATTTTATATTGTAGAATAATCTGTTAGGCCTGAAAAGTGAGGCATGCAAAGTTTGGCATAAAAAGAACGTCGGTGTGATCACGTGCGAATTTTATTGTGAAAATGACAATATTTGATGTGTGAGCATGATCATGGTCTGAGTACGGAAAATGTGGCATTTTCATGAGAGTTGATGAAACCTACCCTGAGGCGTGTTTACGCGGGGTTAAGAATTATTACCCTGTGGCGTGTTTACGCGGGGTTAAGAATTGAGCCTGAGGCGTTTTACGCGGGCTACCCTGATGCGTGTTGACGCGGGGTATAATTGAGCCTGACGAGACCAACTGTCGCACACCTGAGGCGTGAACCTTACGCGGGTTGTGGCGACGTCGCACACCTGAGGCGTGAATTTTACGCGGATTGTGACAACGAGTTATGGTATGAGCACGTTTCATGAGTGCAGTGATTAAATAAAAAGAAGAAATGAGATTTTATTTGATTACATGTCGTGACTGATGCATTGTTTTAGAATACAATTATAACTAATAACATGCAGGGCGTGTGCATGTACCAAGGAGAGATAAGAGTGCCTGTGAATTGTTATTTACTCGGTGAGTGAGTTACTTGAATCTGTTCTAGATGGCATGCTTAGGGATGCTCTGAGTGAATTGGTGTCCTATGCGAGGTTTAGGCGGTTAACTTACTAAGATTTTATCTCATTAGTTGTTGTTAACTATTTTTCAGACCGTTAGGATGAATACCAGGTTAGTGCGTTTTCGGGTTCCTATGAATCAGAGCCTCGAAATTAAGATGCATATTATCCCTGGTAAGGACTACCACTTCGAGCTTCATATTACAATCATCCTGGTCGACGAGGGGATAACGCACTTGGTCCTCCATCGGTTCAAGGCGTTGTTCCTACGGCATGGCGATGCCCTTTTTGGCCCACTAAGGGGCTTTGACGGTCCTAACGAAGATAGACCTGGAGGAGCGGCTTGGGATTCATCTGACAGAACGATCCCGGATGGTGCCGTGGAGGACCCAGATTCCGACCCTGATGCGGAGAGTGATCCTGAGACCCCTCCTGGTTACCACTAGCTTTAGGTCGAGCTTGGGAAAGCCGACCTCATTTTTGCTAATCCCGTAGTATAGCGGAGATAAGTTAACCCAATCCCAGGTATCTTTTTGTCAGTCTTGTAGGGAGTGGCCCAAGAGTAAGGGCTTGTAAAAATAGACTTCCTAGGATTAACATGTTGATAAATAAAAAGGTGTGTTTTGGTAATGCTGTTTGTTCTGTTATTGGTGCTGCTGTTTTCCTGCTATCCCCGCTGTCATGGGTTGTTTATGTTTCCGCATGCGTTAATTGAAAGATAAAATGAATGGTTAATCGACGTGTCCTGGGACGTTGAAATTTTTATTGACCATTGGACAAGTGACAGGGATGGTCGCGCACTCGAGGGCTCGGGGCGTGACAATTCATCTTCTCTATGTAGGCGAATCTTTGTCGAGAGTTGCGCGAGGCCGACCGATGGTCGCCGACAATTGCTCAACCCTAGGTGAGGGGTTGCACGACCCAGGCGGCGGTCACTTGAGGTTGGGCGACCTTAGGTGAGGTTACCAATGCAAGATCTAGCTCATCGATAGCCAGATTTGGTAGGGGTTAGCATGGTTTCAAGACAGAACTGGGAACTAGAGAACTGGGTCGGTGGGAGCCGTCCTAATTCTAAGTTCTAGGGTATGCAGGGTAAGTTCCAAATTTCAAAAATTGGGAAAATGGTTTTGATGGGCAAGTTCTAGTGGAACCTAGATCAAGTCTTTATACTTTTCTTATTCTATGTTTTCGAACAATCCTATAATATTCTATAGCATTCGATGATAAATGTGTAATCTATAACCACTAATTTGAACTTTCACGTCCAACGATATTCATAACTGAGACTTTTATTTTGTTAATGTTTCATATTCTTCATGTGTCTAAACATGAATTGTAATCAATGGATTGTATCGGCAAATGGTGATTATTAGAGGTGATGATTTACTGCAATCATTTAATTAAAAATACATGTGGAACTTGGGTAAATCTCGGAATCGACGATGGAACTTGTGACTAAATAGGTTCTAACTTCTAGGGTATTGGGGAACTTGGACTGACTCTAAAACCACTCACCCCTAAGATTTGGCCTCGCCAGCCACCGACCTCCAATGATCCTTCGCTGGTTTCGATTTTTTTTTTTAAGTAAAAAATCGTTCACCCGGTGAAACGTTAGTGCGGATGTTATAAAGGGATAAAATTACCAAATCAATCTAATAAATAGCTAATGTTACGTCACTCAATCAAAGATATAAAATGAATAGATTTGTGGGTTTAAGAATGATGGAATTTATACAGAGGCCTACTAGTGAAATGAAGCAAGAGCGACGGATGTGAAGCAAGCCTCCATTATTGTAAGTAGAGCGGTCCAAACGTGGAGAAATATTCACGGCGCGGCTTCTCGAAATGTCGAAACAGTATCATCGCAAAAAGTAGATTCTATAGTTGGACTAGAAACAAAGATTCCTCATCGCGCCTTTGTTGTAGAAGCGATCATGGACCATATGGGTTTGAATCGCAAAATGGGTAAGTCTAATTAAGTCATTTCCTATTTGGGGTTTGGCCTTGGTAGGTCTAGTTATGTCCGTTCAAATGCAACCAATATATATATTTAAAAAAATTAATCTTTTCAATCACATATGAATCTAGATAACTTTTACGCCAACCCATGTAAGCTCATCCATTCAGCATTTATTTTGAAGAGATGTGTACTATTCATTGAGCTGTGGTTGCTCAATCCACTCATTTCAAATCTTTTGCAGGTTCTTCAGTTAGCGACAAGTAGGACGAAAGCGATATCGATGGGGAACTTTTGGTTGTTAGATTGTTGGTATGAGTTTAGAAAGCTGGATATATATGAAATGATATTTTTTGTTTTTGTTTTGTTCTTAGTTTGACGAAATATATATTATTTTTGGTAGATTTTAGAACTTTGATTTTGTAACCAGCTCTCTGTTTTATAAGATATATAGATGGATATATATTTTGATAACATGTTTCTATTGGTTTATGCTTAAGTCTGTGTCCTTTAGGTTGGAAGACGGCCGTGCCATTCCTCTATTCTTATAGAATCCAGGGTGTGACACTAAGGGTGGTCTTGATTCAGTTTTGCAAATGGGTCTTGAGAAAATACAAATGTTGAAAGTTCATCACTGGTCCTTCAAGCATTGAGCTTTTAGTATTCTTAAGATCAGAATTTAACCAAAAGCCCATTGGAAAGATTTGCCAAACAACTCTATTTTTCCAAAAGGTTTTGGAGGTCGAAAGTTCTTTGAGAGTACTTAACCAAATCCCAGATGAATCTAGATAACTTTTACGTCAACCCATGTAAGCTCGTCCATTCAGCATTTGTTTTTTCAATGCTCAATGCATACGCACGTTATTACGTTAGAATCTTTATATATTTCTTCAAATTTGTTACTACCACATAAAAAATTCATTAATGTCTTACTGCAAATCAGAGACTCTTCAAATGATTAAAAGTCAAAATTGGCCACTTCCATTACCTTTTTCTCCCAAGAAATTGGAATGGAATTTCACCGATGACACACCGGCACACGTAAGCATACATACAGATGACGCAACGGCACACGTGAGCAACGTATGCATATCTCATCTCCCATCTTCCCTGTAAATAGACGTGCACTATTTGGCTATGTTTCTCACTAATTGTATCCAAGAAAAGAGACAGAGAGAACACAGCTCTAGAGCTAGAATGGAGAAGGAGAACAACAATGCTTCAGTGGAAGTGATGAGCAACAAACAGGTGATATACAGAGAGCAGGTACGAGGTTCCCTGAAAGAGACCCACTTGGAAGTTAGGACGAGTTCGGAGCGATTGAAGGCCAACGAGGAATCGGGGACCATCGCGGTGAAGAACTTGTACCTGGCTTGCGATCCCTACAATCTTGAACTCATCAAGTTCTTCGCTCAACTCGGTTCTGTGAGTAGTCATATCTCTCTCTCTCTCTACATTTACGCAATTCATGATGCTAACAGTAAGTTATGAACTTTCATGAATAAACCATACTCAAAATTTGTGACAAGTATTGCTCGACAGGTAAAATGAAAAGGAAGCTAACTCTTTCCAACTTGTAAGTTCAATGTCTATTCGTGTTTGCTAAATGTATTTGCACTAATCTTCTGAAGTATTTAACACATTGATGCAGCCTATTCCTGGATATGGAGTGGCTAGAGTTTTGGAATCTGGGCATCCAAACTTCAAGAAAGGCGACTTGGTTTGGGGCATGACTCGATGGGAGGAGTATAGCCTAATTACTGCACCGGAGACTTGCTTTAAGATCGAACATACCGATGTTCCTCTGTCTTACTACACCGGCCTTTTGGGTATGCTCTTTAATCATCTAGTGTAATATCTCTTTCAGTGTTAAAGAATACGGAGAATCAGATTGTTAAGATACTTTGTTCTGTCTAGATCATTCTCAAGTATGGACAGCCCCCATCTATGCAATGAAAAAGTGTGCTTCCACTTTGAATTTTACTTGTAGGGATCTTCCTTGTTGATGAACTGTATGCCCTCGTTGAATTGTCTCAACGATAGAACCCTTGTTGGAAGTTGTGATCCAATTTCTAGAAACATCTAGTACAAATAAGATATTTAGCACAGATATTTGGGGAATGGTCTAGATGCTTGTTGAAATATCTAAGATTTTCCTAGAAAGAGTGTTGAAATTTATAGAAAAGTCCAGATATATTTAGGAAAAAGATATTCCTAGATTATTCTAGAAAAGTTATACATGAAAGGAAAAAGCTTATAAATAGGCTTAGTGCTCATTCTTGTAAGGGGTGTGGGGTGTACCCCTCCACCAACACCAATACCTCCTCCAACTTCTTGTACAACCCAAAAACTAAGTAAATTATATTTCCTTTTCCATAGTCTTGAACCCATAACTATTACCTTGACTCTTGTCCATTCTCTACCAACTATATCCTACACATACACACTTGTACATTACTAACCACAAACTATCATCCATATTAACACCATACTTCTGCACACAAAATCAAAATTTTCAACAACCCTGCGAAGCCGTCTTTCGAATCGATTATTTCTCAATGAAATAGTAGCTTCCCGTCAGAAGACAATACATTTCTCACAGGCTTCTCCTTTGGTCAATTGATCGGATCATTTAAGATTTTGCCATTGCATAACACTCCTACTCTTATGCTTCAGCAAATCTTATGACTTGTCTAATTTCTACGAATCGAAACTTTCTAGGTATGCCAGGCATGACGGCTTATGCCGGGTTTTTCGAGGTATGCTCTCCTAAGAAAGGAGAGACTGTTTTCATATCGGCGGCGGCGGGAGCTGTTGGTCAGCTTGTTGGCCAGTTTGCAAAGTTGTCGGGTTGTTATGTTGTCGGCAGTGCCGGTAGCAAAGAGAAGGTAATCATCTCACATATGTCTAGTGTTTCCTTGCATTGTAATTGTTTAAGCACTAGTGCGTTGGCACCCCCACTCTCTCTCTGTCTGTTGAAAGAAGCACATGATCATGTAGATGTTAATGGTTCACCAAACATTTTTGGCATCTGCAATTTTCACTTTGGTTTCATACTAGAGTGACTAGACAAGCGTTTAAAATAGAGTGCATGTTCATGTTCTTATCAACCTTAAAGGCTTAAACAGTGGTCAACTCTTGTAGAACTAGATCTGAAAGAAGCACTTGAAGTATGATGAGTGCTGTATTTCTCAAATTTGAGAATGCTCAACCGAGCGATGGCACTGTGGAACGTATCATCATCATCATTTCACTAACTACAGTCTTATTATTCTTTTCCGAATTTCGTTTTATTTGAACTTCTTTTTGCTGTTATTTTTCCGAAAAAGGTTGATTTGCTGAAGAACAAGTTTGGATTTGATGATGCTTTCAACTACAAGGAGGAACTGGATCCGGATGCAGCACTGAAAAGGTGAGCTATGAGTATAGCAATGATGATTAAACAAATAATTGATTGCCGCACAGGATATAAAATATGTACCCGCTCCTGAAGCCGACTCCAGTTGACTTTTTCTGTTGTAAATGTTTAGATACTTCCCCGAGGGTATCGATATCTACTTTGAAAATGTTGGCGGAAAGATGCTTGATGCGGTGCTGCTCAACATGAAACTTCATGGCCGAATCGCGGTATGTGGAATGATCTCACAGTACAACCTCGAGCAGCCCGAAGGCGTACACAACTTGATGAACATTATCTGGAAGCGGGTTCGAATGGAAGGTTTCTTGGTGTTCGATTACTATCATCAATACCCGAAGTTCCTGGAGACGGTGTTGCCTCAGATCAAAGAGGGGAAGATTGTGTATGTGGAAGACATTGCCGAAGGTCTCGAGAACGCTCCGGCAGCTCTCATCGGGCTGTTCTCCGGCCGCAATGTCGGGAAACAAGTGGTAGTAGTTTCTCGCGAATGAGTCGCATACTGTACTTTTTGGTGCACATTCTCTCTTTTGCTTTCGGAGGATTGTTCTCTGTATCGGGTATGGAATAATTAATTGCCTCTCTAAGATGTCGATGGAAATGTGCCCTCTTGTACCGTGTCATCGCCTTTAAATAAGACTGGTTTGACGTACTAAATTGTTAAGACTGATGCGGAAATCGGGTAAAAGGTAAATTATAGGAATAAAACACGAAAATAATGGATTATCGTGGTTCGACAGTGTGCCACACTCCACGGAGAGAGTCTAAGAGATGATTCTTATATAATAAGCAAAGATATGATTACAATCGTGCAACCATAGCCATTCACAAGTGTTTTCCAATTCTAAATTAAATCCAAACTCACAAAAATTAATTGCAAGAAAGACTTATCTCACGCTCTTGGACGACGGTTCTCGATATTCTTTGTATCGTTTACAAGTTTCGCTCATATTATGCACACTTACTACAACCGAAAAAATAAATATTTATACGCAAAAAAAACTATGAACGAGGAAAAGTAATCTTATGGGTAATTAATTTCCTCACTATGCTGTTGGCAAGAGTCCAATTCGGACTTTCCTAATATGGCCCCGGTTTCTTTATAATTCATGGATCGAATTTCAAATCAATCGAGATTAATTTCGAGCCGTTATTTGACTCAAATTTCTGACTTTTCTCTGGGAGCATGCGCAGGCGTGCACAAGCACATAGGAATGTGCCTAAGGTGCATGCAAATAAGCGGTGTTTGCATTGGAACGATTGAAGTTTCACGTGTAATGGCGGTAACATATTTGAATCTAAATTAGTGATCCATCAAGGCCATCACATCAACCAACATCACCATGCATTTTTTGGCAGGCTTGAGAGGCTGTTCAACATCCTCTGATCCGCATCCATTACCAAAGAATACCAAAAAAAAAGTTTATATCGCAAAAAATCTCAAATTGGTACACCCGTGACGAATTTATTTCAAACTAATTTTTTGACTACCAAAAATCCAAAATTGATACATATGTGACAGATATATCCCAAACGAATTTTTTTACCATAAAATCCCTCAAATTGGTACATATGTGACAAATTTACCCTAAATTTATTTATTTTTTGAATAATAATAACTCAATTGACGTTTCTTCAATTAGCGACATGGCACAGTTCATCTTTTCCGACAAATCCTAAAATTTGGGATAAATATGTCATAACTGTACCAGTTTAGAGTTTTTGATGATAAAAAAATTAGTTTGGGATAAATTTATCACAGGTATACCAATTTAGAGTTTTTCGTTGTAATAATTCAACAACAACAACAAAAAATAGAGATATTTTAATAATTCTAACCCTTTGTGGTGTATGTGAATTTACATTCCATTTGTTTTACCAACAAGAGTAATTCGATTTTTTTTTTTTAATTTGAATCGTTCTCGACACTTAAAATAACAAATCATTGAAAAATGTTTTCATTAGTAACAATAACTTATGTCTAAACATTTTCTCTGATTGAATTAGATCGAGATTATGTCGAGCCACTCGATAGGATTGATGTTGGGTGCATGTCGTTCAGATTCATCGTCATGCAATGTGAAGTCACCTGTGCATGCGTGACCAATTTAATCGAGTGAATCATGTCAGCTAAACTAATGAGCTTACTTAGGCTGACCTATTTAAATTTGATTCAGTTAGGTTTCATGATCTTGTACTAGAATACAAGAAGAAAGTATAAGTCATCGCTACGCTTCAATGACATTACATATCATAAGCGTTACTCATAGGGTTGAACCAAACCAAACTCAGACCTAAGATGTTTCAAAAGTAAATTTTGGACCGACTCCACTAGCCAAATTTCGCAAGAGCCCGAACAAATCAACCCGATTAGGCTCAAATATCAAGATTTGTACTTTGAATAGATTCTACCAATGAGTACAAGCTTCAAAAACTCTTTATGAACCCACTTAGGCCTTACCTCTACCAATTGCCATATCTTCTTCAAACTCGTTGTGTAATCCATTTAGAAAATCATTCACATGCCACGTATGGTGAGACGTCCAATTTTTTCTTCCACTTTGTTGGGGAAGAGAGAATCTAGGTGAGAAGAAAGGAATAGAATGAAGATAAAGGCAGGCACTTGGTTGTTTGTTTAATGTATAAACTGTCAGCTTCTTGATTTTCCTGGTGATTGTTGTTTTGTAAGTGTCTTGTTGTGAGACTTGTCTCTTTTATAATGCACGAGTTTTGTTTCATTTAAGATTCTTAGTGGTCAATCATAGGCAGTCACCAGGTCTGTGAAAGTGGAGCTCGTTCAGTTGTGTGGGATCTATAAAAGGTTTCCATCCACTCGCAGTTCAGAAACATCAATCAGTCTCTACATACAGACACACACCCACCCACCCACCCACACCTCTTCACTTCTAGCTTCTTGGGTGGAGAGAAAAGACAAGATAAGAAAGGATGGGGATTGAGAAGGGGAGGCTGTGAGGAACAAGCAAGTGATATTCAGGGACTTCGTCGCGAATGGCGTCTTCCCTACAGAGTCGGACATGGAGGTGACTGAATCGACCATCGAACTGACGGGACCTTTCGCTGAAGGCTCCAACGGAGTGTTGGTGAAGAATCTCTACCTGTCCTGCGATCCTTACGTGAGGGGTCGCATGCTGAAGCTCCCTGCCTCCGCTCAAAGCTATCTCTCCACCTTCCAACCTGGTTTGGTGAGTCCAGCTCATTTCTTCTTCTTTTTTCCCTTTTTATGTTTTCTTTTTCTGGATATGGAAGCAACAATGACAAGAGGAGGAAATTTTTTGTTGATGAACTTGCTCTGGGATTGATTAATGTTATTTTCCCAAGTGAAAATTGTGGCGTTTCACATTAGTTTCCGAGGCATTTGGCTTTGCGTGCTCTTTCTTGCTACTGTTCTTGGTTTGTTGAAGTCGGGTTGGCTAGATAGTATTTCGGGACTGGTTGTGTGTTGCATTTTTGTCAAAACAGTGATTATGTCAAAGGATTGTTCTTCTTTATATCTTATTCTTGTTTATGGTTAAGTTCTTCTAATCTCTGAGGTGGGAGCCAATCCATGAAAGTCTTCTTGTTGGTGCACACTTTCAACAATTTTTTTTTTGCAAGTTCTGCAGCAATGTTAGTGGATCGAATTATGCAATGAGTGTGCGAGTCGGGAATTTCCCGATGTAATTAGCGACTTTCCATGAGAAGTCCATACCTTTCCCACAGGCTAGCTTCCCGTCCGGATGAGAATGGCTGTCTAGCGAGAGTTTGCCACAGCCATATCTATCGTACTCTTTAGCTTCAGCAAAATTTTGATACCCGTCTACGTATTTAAACTTTGCAGGCATGCCAGGAATGACAGCTCATGTTGGGTTTTTTGAGGTGTGCTCTCCTAAGAAAGGAGAGACTGTTTTCATATCAGCGGCATCGGGTGCAGTTGGTCACCCGATGCCGCTGATTCAATGTCTTTAGAAGTTGCTTTCTATACTTCCTGGGTAAGAGATGCAGTGGTGCTAAGCCTAACTACAACTGCAGGTACCGGAAATGTATATACATCCGAATTAGATATACATCATCACCATGCATCTTTGGCATGCTTGAGAGGCTGTTCAACATCCTCAGGTCACAACAACATCTTCAAGGGAGAGTGGAACTCTATCGGGACATTCCCCTCCGAGCATTAGCGCAGGCGCGCAGCTTCTGCTGATATGCCTACCGATCTAGAAACACGATTCACAGCCATTCCAAACAAATAGACAGATAAGAGAGAAAATTGTAACCATCTTAACCCTTTGTGATGTATGTATGTGATTTTACATTCCATTTCTTTCGCCCCAAAAGAGTAACTCAAATCACGCAAAACGCTTAGAAAGAGGAATCATTTAAAAATGTTTTCATTACTAATAATAACTCGTGCATTTTCATTTATTCATTTGGCTTATGCTAATTGAATTAGAGTCAAGATCGTGTCAACACACTCGACAGAATTGATTTTCAGGTGGGTGTGTTCGTATTAATCCTCGAGCATTGTGATCTTTTCTACTAGCTATTAATTAAAGAAGAAAGTATTAATCATCGCTAAGACTCAACGATACATACCATAAAGTTACTCATCGGATTGAACCAAACCAAACTCGACCAACAATGTTCCAACATAAATTTTGGGCTCGGCTCGACTTGCCTCTAATCTCCATAAGAGCCCAAACGGGTCAACCCGATTAGGCTCTGAGTGCCAAAGTTTGTCATTTGGTTAGATTTTACCAGTGAGTACAAGTTTCTTAAATTTTTGTCTGAAGCCCACTTTGGCCTCATCTCTGCCAATCGTCGTTCCTTTATCAATCTCGTCTGTCATTCACCTAGAAAACCATGCACACCCCACAGATGGGGAGACATACCATTTTAAGAAAAAGACAGTGGAAAACTCCACTTTGTTGGGAAGAGAAGATCTAGGAAAGCTGTAGAGACAATGGCGGCATGGGGAAAACAATGGAAGCTGTTCACCCAATCTGTCAGCAGTTCTTCGCGTAATTGAGGCGAAGGTGGTTTGGTGACCCAGCGGAATATATATTCCCTGTAACCTTCTCCTAATTTTAAGGAGCCGCTTTGTCTCGAAAGTCGTAGCCGATCCGATGCACTAAAAACCACATGCCCACCAACTTTTATACCTTCGAAGTTTGGAACTTCTTAGCCGGCTGAGACGGTCATACTGAGCATGAGCGGATGCTTTTGCCATGTTGATCCAATGCAGGAGTTGTTTCACATGGTTGTGCTTGTCTGGTCCTGAGGCTTTTCTCTTCTGTTATGCACAAGTTGCCTTTGTAGTTGTCTTGTCTTGTTAACTTAAAAGAGTCCCTAGTACCAGGTCTGTGAAAGTTGGGCTCAGTCAGTTGTGTGCGCTCTATGAAGTGTTTCCACCCACTCAAGGTTGAGAAGCATCAGTCAGTCTCTACATAGAGAGACACACCCACCCACACCTCCGCCCTTTTGGCTTATTGGGTCGAGAGAGAGAGGGATAGAGAAAAGGAAGGATGGTGATTGCTGCGTCGGACTTCAACAGCCATCCTGTCATAAATCAATCTGAAAAAGCACTCGAGGTATTACAACTTCGCAAGCGCTTTCTCAAATTGGAGAATACTTTCCGAGAGCGTGATTGCTGTGTCGGATGTATCCTCATCATTTCACTTAAATATATGTATACAAATGTTTGTTAGCTAGTCTTATCATCTCTTTTTCCTGCAAAATAGGTTGGCTTGCTGAAGAACAAGCTTGGATTCGACGAAGCTTTCAACTACAGGGAAGAACCAGATCCAGATGCAGCATTGAAAAGGTTAGTGAGACACATGCTAGTGATTATCGAGTGAATTAGCCAATGAGCTCGCTATTAATATACGTGCACCATCGTGAAGCCGACTGGTGTTGACTTTTCCATTTTGAGATACTTCCCCGAGGGGATCGACATGTATTTTGACAATGTCGGTGGAAAAATGTTGGATGCGGTGCTACTCAATATGAATCTTCATGGTCGAATTGTGGTATACGGACTGATCTCACAATACAACCTTGAGCAGCCCGAAGGCGTACACAACTTGCTGCATATCACCATGAAGTGGGTTCGATTCTAATGTTTCAATGTGCTTGATTATTATCATCTCTATCCAAAGTTCTTGGAGATGGTTTTGCCTCAGCTCAAAGAGGGAAGGATTATCTACGTCGAAGACATTGCCCGAGGGCTCGAAAACAGTTCAGCAGTTCTGGTCGGTCTATTTTCTGGTCGCAATGTCGGGAAACAGACGGTCTTGGTCACTCGCAAATAAGTCACTTGCTGTGCCTTTTTCATTGGCATAGTCTCTTTCGATTGTGTTTTAGAAAAGATCTGTTTGCTGTTTGTCTTTGCACTGCCGTTCTGTGTGAGGACTTACAGTTATAGCCTTATAGGTTGTCTCTTTCTTTCAGGTGATTATGAGGACGTAAATATGTCTCTTACATCCCTAAAATTAAATCGGCAGAGCTTCTCTATTTTCTGTTTGTCTTTGCACTGCCTACTGTCTTGTGAGGAAAGACAAATTACCCATTTACAAGAACTTCCGGACTTCCAGGATGCAAATTTCTGTTTCCTCACTATAAGTGCAAAACTCCGTCCATACGTGCAGTACGTAGGATAACACGTGAAATTCTACATTGCTCATTGTAAGCTACATTTTCATCATCGATATAACGGAACTACTCTAGGATCCCTAACAACTGGCGAATAAACATTGATCCATCACACTTCCCATTAGCACGAGAAGCCTTGTAACTCACACTGGAAAAGAATATCCACGCAGGTGCTTAGAATCCACGCCCGACTCACGTACTAATGCTATTCTCCCAGTTCGTGCCACCTGCAACAGTGGAAAAAGTATCGGTAATTTGATAAGATAATTAGTTACTGTTACTGGTTAAACATGGTTGAGTTTGCAAACAAATTGAAAGTGGCATAATTTTACTTGATCAAAGATTCCGAGGGAGGCATACTCTCATATCTACAGGGGGGATAAAGTAATTAGATTAAATATGCCGTCTAGCACGGGTCTCTCTACTCATAGAAGGTAGTGATTGCCCTCCTTAACTCTGCCTCCTCCTCCTCCTGAATCCCACCATTAATTGTCGGATTTGCCAAAAAGTTTAACTCTTTATCTCGGGCAAATTTTTTTACCTCAATCGCCCTCCTTCAACCAAACAGTCTCAACACCACATTAAAATCCATGCTTTCCTCTAAAAGGTCAAGAACCGTGTTCTTTCCTTTGCATTTTATAGCTACATTACTCTTCTCCTTCCACAACAAAGTGGAGAAATTTTCTATCTATCACAACTTATCCCTTACCATGCCAGCCAAGAACTAGCACAAAGGACAATATGGAGCAGTCAAATGCCACAAAGAAGTGGCCAAAAGCAAGAGAAAAAATTGGTGAGCAGAACTCCGGTACGGGTGGGAACACCAGGAAACAAAACTGGGTGTCTCCAATATCAATGAAGAGTTTTGTACATTTACAGTCAAAACACCAGGAGATGGCTTCAGGTGCACTTACTCTGTCACCAGAAACCCAGGGTTTACAGAAAAGTTCAGAAGTCGTCTGAAATAAACAACCTTTGATCATTGGGGAATTGGAGCAGCAATACTCTGGCGAGTGAAGACAAGGTTCTAGTCTAGAGTGTTTAGGTTGTTCCAATATATAAAAATAGCAATCGTGAACTTGAGAATAAAAATATGAAATCTAATTAAAACTGTGTGCGTAAAGACAAACCTCACAAATGCCATATGGTTCCAACAGCCTCTGCAGCGCAACCATCTTATCCAGATCTCCTGTAAGCTGGGACCAAAATCAATAAAATAATCAGCTTCAACAGGTAAATGCATATATAATGCTAAATGAACAGAAGGCTGCAGGTGAAGTAAATGCAATACAAGCACAAAACAAAGTTGTGACCATCCTTTGCTATCATCCACCAATGACTGATGAAGTACTTAGCAGATGAAATTCACATCAACCTACAAGGATCTAGATTCGCAAGCTCTCATAAGTCCTTTTCTTTGTCAAATCTTAAGATGCATAGTCTTCAAAGAAAACTCCTGAACCCAAAAGATTCGTTGGTCCTGACCTTTTCTGCTGCAAAGCTGTGGACAAAACTGATCCCTTCAAAGAACTTTAAGATAAAAAATAAAAATAAAAAAGCACACATTCTTTCTCGAATTTTCATAAATTAGATCAATTTTTGTTATATAACTAGACACAACAGATGACCAGATTCTTCGGATTAACAAGGAAAACATGTGGATTCTTTCATTTTGTCTTCCCTATTTTCCTTTGGTTTATTTTGCTTCAAACATTTCACACAGAAAATTGTGAAAATGGTAAATCAACTTCATTATATGTGCTTGTTGAACCCCATTATAGACCTTACTTGTCTATTACCATGCAAAGAGGACTCTGTGGTTGAGCAGCTGAGTTGCTTAGTTCATAAAAATATAAAAAATTTGTCTCATATATTATATGTCTTGACAAGTGTCCATATAAACTTAGATCTGTGGTTTTCAATCAAACAAAAAAAAAAAATTCGGGACTCTGAGCTATTGACCAGTAAACCATTTCCTTGAAGTGACTTTACAACTTTTGTACCAATTACAGAAGGAGATCGATAGAAAGGATACGAATATGCAATGAAGAACCTGGTTGATCACACAAGTGCTTTCTGAAGAAAATGCAATTTCAGCTACTCAAATAAGCCATAAGATTTAGAAAAACATCCTTAAAGTATCCTCCTTTGATCAATTTCAATGTTATGAAATATTAGTCGGTGGTATGCTAACTTGTGAAATAAATTTGTCACAACAACCCAGACATTTGAGCGAAGGGAAGGGCATAAGCTCTATGGAAAAAAAAGTGCCACTTTATTGGTACCAAAGTAATTCACCTCAAGAGTAATTGTGTGGTCAGACACATCAACAGCCTTTGCCCTGAAAATGCTGGCAACATCAAGGACATCTCTCCGAGCAGCAGCATTTACAGCAATCTTTATCAGCATCAACTCCCGTTCAGCAAATGGTATGTGAGTCATATCCTTAACCTAGAGTCAGGAAAGCCCAACTAATAATTAGACAAGTCAACACAACTAATATTTAAAATCAGACAAATGAACTCTGACCCCCAACATCATAATTTCTCATGAGTCATATGGACCAGAAAAACTGCATAGCACTGCGGAGCAACTGAGTGGAGCACTATCCATCTGAGGTAAGAAACAAGATATTGAACCCCTGAGTCCCCCAGCCAGGCAATTGACAAATGTCACCTGACAGCTGAATTCTCACCTCATGGATATCCACCAGCTTATAAAGTTGCTGTACCAACTTGCTGATTGATTCATCGGTACCAGGAACCACAGTTGTAATGCGAGAGAGTCCTTCCACTTCTGCATGTCCCACAGCTAAACTCTGATAACACAAAAAGATGTTTGGCAAGTTGAAGAAGAGATTTAAAATGATTAGAGAAGAATGAGAAAGTGTTAGGCATAAGACACCAAAGCTAAAATTACCTGAATGTTATATCCCCTTCTTGAAAAGACACCCGTAACGATGTTGAGAACTCCAGGAGCGTCATTAACAAGCATTGATAGAGTATGTGACCGAAATCCACTCATCTGGTAAAAAGAAGGAACAAAAAGAACACGGTCTTGATTTACCCAATTGATAATACTGTTCCATGCAACCAAATTTTGTGGCCAACATTTGACAATTCAAATGGATCATGGAAAGATTAAATCGGACAATGTTATATAGAACTGAACACTACTGTCATCCCTTGATTCACAAAAAGAGCTCTAAAAGTCACAAGTTCTTCCTTAAAATAGATCGCATCTTGTATAACTTGATTGGTTATATTCAACCACCTTACACATCCACAATTTCAGCACATGCCTCACACACTTCATTTATATGCAACGGTGTGCTATGGCCAAGCCAGCTAGGCTACTGTTACTGACTAGTACAGTGGGAAATGCTGTGCAGACTGTTCACCTTTGCAAGAGGTGCCAATGCGACAGCTATGGATCCAACCCTCTCAGAATCAATCGGGATAGAAAAATCAGTTTAAGGATATGGAGCTTAAAAGCTTTTGCCAGTTAATGGAGAAAGAAATATGCAAGGGACATTTAAGTAGATACATATGAAAGCTAAGATCCTTCTTCTCAAATTGTTTTAATTAGTGATAGAGGATCTTGCACGTAAGCTTTTTCGGCAGTACAACATAACTTAAGCTTGACAATAGACCAAAATCATTTCCTCCATCTTTTCGAAATTTTTCCTTCCAAACTTATACTTTTTTCGAGTACATTGAGGGAATAATAAGGTTGCATAGAATATCTATCGATGTCCTTCTTTGGATACTAATTCCAGATATAAAAACAAATCAAACTACATTAAAAAAATCAAACAGCTAATTGAGGCATTGTCATACTTCAATCAGAAGACATTCTAATGCCTAGTTGTTGATATTTACTTTAGTGTACCAGTGTACCACATTTAAAGAATAAGTTTGACTTTAGCCATGTTCTAGATGCAAAACTATACTACACACAGACATTATAGTTGTTACCTGAAATCCTATAAATTTTCAATTACATGCAAGATTGGAGCATTTTACTTCAATGACCAACTCTGAGAATGTCACAAAAAACGAACTCTGCCATTTGTTGAACCTTCTAATGAGTCTGTCCCAACTCCTTTAAAACCATGAGTATTTCTTGAAGTTTCCCGACCTTCATTTTCAGGGACAATTTTCTGAACCTATTATCTTCCCAATTTCAGCTTCACGAGAGTTAAGCTTGTAACATTGTTTTACTAGTTTAAAATTTCAATTATCTTTTATTACGTTGGCTGGATCATAACTATGAGAAAATTCTTTATGAAGTGTCAATCTTCCTCCTTTTTGGCATCTCGACTGGAACCGCAGAGACATTTTCCTGTTTTTCAGATTTCTTTGGACATTGTCTTCCTTCTCCAGAAAAGGGGATAGCCAAATTGCCAATGAACATGGTCCTTGTAGCCACTTATGTTTTTCACTAAAAAAACAAAATACAGAGCTGGAAAATATCCAGAATTCTAATAGATCCTATTATTTCTTTCCCCCACATCAACCAAATAATACGAAGTGTTACTAGGGAACCAACTTTTGTGACTTTACTTTCAACCATACCATTCTATGACAAAAATCTAGATTGGCCAACCCTACTTCCCTAAGATACAGTAACATGCATATTTGTCAGAATTTAGAACTGTTACAGCCAGTCTATTAAGCATCAATATGGACCTAATCTCCAGCATAGTTGCCAACAAAGAAGAAAAAGAAATGGCAAAAGATCCAGACTCTTGGTCTCATTGCTTTTACTGAGTCAATACTCCAGTTAATATCACCCTTGAATGGTAAATATAGGTACTAATAACATAATTAATATTTGCTGATAATATTTAAAACCCTTGAAAGTTGGGGTTTCAAATGTCACACCTCCACTCCACAGATCACAATTAAAAAAGAAATATTCTAATCCAATGCTACAGAAAATATTGGCCAGTTATGCAAAATGCACTCAGACAATCCCACCCACAAGGATGTCTCCCTCAACATGATATCAACATTTTTTAACATTTCAAGGAAAAGAGACAACGACATTACTAAAAGCCGTACTTACACAGGTATCTTATCTTAGAACAAAAGTCAGGTCATAAGCAGCAGACAAAATTCAGAGAGTTCTTACATCTTCATCATTGAGAACGCCCCAATGAGCATCAAGCACTTGATTGACACTGAAACCATCAGTTGGCTCCACTGGGTAAACATCTCCCTTCATTGAAAAACAACAGCAAAATCATTTAACATACTCAAGGAAGTCAAAAAATTACGTATGTCATTCCATCAACTGCCAACAAATCCAGAAAAATATTACATTAACAGCTAAAAAGAAAAGCACAAAACATATGTGAACACCACCATCATGGTTAACCATCAATCGAGCAACCACCCTTTCTTTACTAAAGAAAACTACAAAATATGCATCAGATCTAACTACAAAGAAATTGACTCATTCAAGACAGCTCAAATCAGTAACGACAAAAAAAGAAGAAAGATGAACGTATTTGACGATAGCAACAGACTAACACTAGCGTCAAAGCTTGAAAGAACCTCTTTGCAAGTCTAAGTACGTGGCAGTAGAATGTTAATTTAGATCGACATCTCCCATTCAAATCATGAGCCAAGTCAAGAAACCGATGCTATAAAACTACAGACAACAAGTTTCTCAAATAAAATCCGAGAGAATTGGGTCTCCAGGATAGTTAGAAGACTTAGAATAAAAAACGTTGGCCCGAAATATCTTATAAGAACAACCATAAAGACTACACACAAAACACAACCATTAAAAAACAAAAGAAGAAGAGAAAAATGGACATTATAGAGAAACAACATGCCTTCCAATGCAGAGGAGAGAAATATTTTGAGATGCACATACCCCAACATATGCATCAGTTTCACCAGGGACTGTTCTATCTCTAGCACCCGCAATTACAGAATCAACGGGCGTGGTTGCTTCCAAATCTGGATAGGAAGTGGCTGAAAATCGCCAAAATGGAGCAGATGCGCCCATTTTTTCCCTTCTAAGAGCAATCTACAGAAAAAATAAATCTTATTGCTGTATAGGATGCATGTCATACAAGCTATGTCTGTTGACTTACGAAAAATAAAACAGATTTTAGACATTCTAGATATGTCCAACCTTTCCAGTTCTTGCAATTTCCCTGATGCCAAACTTGCTTAAGTTTCTTTGCACCGCCACCATCTTTCCTGGATCTCCAGTTACCTAGACACGCGCATCAGCCCATGCGATTAGCCTTGTCAAGGTCAGCACCATTAACATACTGATAATGTAAATAGTCAAATTACATTAGTCTGCACAAAATCACTATAAGTATGAGGTCAATTGAAGTCCTGTAGATGGCCAACTAATTGCTAATAACTATAAACATGCCAACTTAAATAGCGAACGTAAAAATCATGTTAACCCAGTAAAACAGAAGAACATGGATTTTGAACCTTATGCATTTTTGTGATTACATAGATTGTTAATCTATTCTTCAAAACTCTGAAAAATAAAAAAATAAAAACTTTGTAAAGAGTGATACCACAATGATCATCATTAGATGGCAACAAGAGTTCTTACATGTCTTTTCCGCAGAACCAAAAAAAAAAAAGAAACGCCGATATCTATCAGAACCAAAACAACTTGCCATCACATTGCACCTTTTCCTGGTCTAAAGCTGAGTCGTGCACATTTCTGATGTGTTGGTATTGATTAAAATTGCCCGCACAAAACAGACATTCTGGTTTATTAATCTTATAGGAACTGAGAAGAAGAAGAATAGTTCGCCCTGTATTCATACTGCCCAGCGTTCTCATGGTTAGTATGTTCTTTGAGTCGAGGGTAAGGTCATTCCAGACCTCTAATTAACAACTTAATTAAATCATAACCAAAAAATTTCCAGATATACAGTGAAGCATGTAAAACTATAAGCTAGAAAGTCACATAAAATCACCTCAATGGTCACGGAGTGCTCTGAAATATCCACAATCTGTGCTCTAAAGATGTCCACCAACCACATAATCTGAACATTCCAAGCAGGAAGTGCAACTTAGACTGAGTTGTTAATAAAGGTAACATCATAGTAGTGGCACTCAACAAAAGATCACCTACCTCAGCACGATGTTCAGGTTCAGCGCTGACTTTTATGAGCATTAATTCACGCTCGACCTGGGGTTCCTTAGATATATCTTCAACCTGCACATGGTGATTAACTCAGATTAACAACTATATTATAAGGAGGAAGACACTAGACAGAAGCAAGGTTGTTTTGGTGTTCGTCAATTTTCAAGCATACAGAAGAAGTATAATTGAAAACCCACATATATTCCACACACTCTGCATAAGGATGAAAGAAAATGAACCAAAATTGAAGCGGCACGGACATATCCATACTCCAAGTTTTATGGACGCATGAGAACATACAATGGTTCTGCTTAAGAGAGAGGCAAGGAGGATCATACAAATCATATCCCATGACCACAAACTCCCCTTGATAGGATACATAAGGGCACTTATTTAAATACTCGCACCAGAAAAATAGGTCAAGCAGAATGAGGATGAACCTCCCATTTAGGAAGAGTAACTCTTGGTTGAACAAGAATCAATCAGTATCTGCAATGACAAGCATTAATATACCTTCAACACATTCACAAGCTTCTGAAGCTGCTCCATAACTTGCTGCAAGACCCTTTCAGTTCCTGAAACAACTATGGTGAAGAGGGCCCGGTCCTTGTTCAGACCAACAGCGAGGGACTCGATATTATATCCCCGCCTTGCAAAGACTCCAGCAATCCGATTTATCATTCCGCTTTCATCACCAACGAATACGGAAATCGTATGCCTCCTCACCCTGGTATTATTGCAACATGAGTAGTTAAAAAAACAATAATCAATTAGCCACAACAGTAGTCTCCCACAGACATGCAATGACTAACATAGAATACCCTTTCGCCTCCATCTAAATCATCATCGCCCTCATTCTACAAAAAGATGTGCAATTATTGTGCATCAGACAGCCCTTTTTTCGGCCAACCGTAAATCAGACAGCTCATCTCGTGGAAGTGTAGCATGATCCACTGATAACAACAGTAAAAATCGCTTATTTGGTATCTACATCGCGCTTTTCGCAAATTAAAATCCACAATCAAAATGAACCAACGGAAATATTGCAGCAAACAGAGCCTTATAGCGTAATCTAAACATAGCCTCATGAAACCACCAAATCGCCTGCAAAATTCCAAAAAAGCTTGCATTTCATGCACGTACATTTCATCTTACACCCAAAAAAACGAATACGAGCTAGAGATTCCGTACGAATATTGTGCCATACACAGCTAACGATGTCATCGAGAACACCATCCAGCTTGCGTTAGCAATTACCAAGTGCCACATGAAACATTACGTAATGAGCCCTCTGACAAGACGTACTTAGGTCGAGTGACGGGAGAAGGGTTGGAGACGGCCAATGGGCTGTTGTCGGCGGCGATTGGATTGTCGAAGCTCCCCGTGGACGCCGCCACCACCAGCTCCCTGCGCGAGCGGCGAGACTCGGCGGCTGACGCTGCCCGAAAGAGCTTCGTCGGGAGGGCGAGAGGCTTCGGGAAGCCATTGTTGAGCTTCGAGGCCGAGGAAGAGTTCCCGCTGCAGATGGGCGTGGGGTGGAACGAGACAGCCGCCATGTGAGGAGCAGGGAGGAGGAGACGAGGGAAACTGAAGCCGCCGGGCTGTATGAGTTGTAGGAAAACTCTCTTTTCGGTTTTTCCATTTTATTAAAGAAAATTATGTCATCAATGCTGACGTGGATAATACTAAACTATTTTTTATTGAACTGTTTCACACCTTTAGTATATCCGTGCTAGATATGGAATTTCTAGTATTATATATTTTCCAATTACGTGATTATTGGATTTTGATAAATGTTGATTCGACCTTTGTCCTTATGATAATTTTGTTAAATAATCTATATAAAGTAAGCATGAGCTATCAATGAGCCATAACTTTTTGTGGAGAACTACACTACGAGTCCTTAATTTTAATGTATAATGCAATCTCGTTTTAAACATTTCAATTGATTCTGTCAAGTTCTAGGCCATTAGCAAAAAGTGCAAGTGAGTTGTAAGTCTTTCAATTAGTCAAATCAAATCTTAAATATTTATTGAAGAAAAGTGTAATTACGTTCTAAAATTTATTTTTCATTTTTGAAAAAAATAAATATGCCCTATAGGCATTTTGATATGTGTACTTGATATGTGTGCAATTTTAGGTGCATTTTATTGAAAGAATTTGATTGCGCTATTTGAAAAAGATTGTGGTTTTAATTGAATCATTTGAAAGGTTTCAAAGTTAATTTTATTATGCACACAATATTTAAAACTTTCCGTGCAGTTTTCCATATAGTTTAGCTATTTGAGCTCAATAGATTGCCGTGGCCATTTTTATTAATCGAGTAAGAGTCCACAATCACATTTAATTTTAGAGTTACCGAATCACCAATTATATGAAAGAATGCCAAATCTCAAACATAAAACTCAAATTAAAAATTGTGCGCTATCATTAATTAAGTATTAATACCATTTTTTCACAAAGAAATCATAAAATTTATTGTTGATGCAAAAAGCTGTCTACCTTTTTCTCACAATTGCATTAGTGAAATGCATTGATAGAAATTTCCTTGAAATCACGAAACATCGAGCTAGCTTTTCTTTGGCAATGAAAAGATATGAACAAAAAAAAAAGGATTAAAAATCAAGACAAGAATAAATGGTAGAACCCGAATAGGATTTCACTATCCGGCCCGGTACCGACTCGACCCGACCCGCCAGATGAAGTACGGAACTGGGCGCTTCTGCAGAGTGAGATCGATCAGTGGTCTAAGCCAACCCCCCACACACACAATCGAGACTGAGAACTGAAGAAGTTGATCCGAAGAAGACGATGGCATGGAGGGTGGGAAGAGCTTCCTCAACCTTCCTCAACAAGCTTGTCAACGGGCGCATCAATAGCCAGACCCCTCGCAATTTCTCGTCAGGTAGTGTCGTCTCTCGCGCTTCTTTTTGGTTGGAGTGGGGTGGCACAAGTCGCCGTCGGTGAGAAGAAATGGAGGAGAAATTTTCATTCTCGAAGCCCTAGCTTCGAAACAAAGTGTGCTGATTGGATTTGATATGCCGTTCGTATGTGTTTTGGTTTGGCGAACCACCGATTTGGATGCGGTGGCGCGTCCTGTTTTGTCCCTGGAGTTTGATTCGAACCGTGAATGTAGTTGGTTTGTCGAATTTTCGAGTGTTTTTCACTCGGAAGTCGGAGAATTTCAGGAATAATGTGTCTGAGGGTTTAATTTTGTATGCAGCTCACAATCAAAAGAATCTTGTGAGGGTATAGCTCAGCCTAAAAGCTGGGCAAATAGAGCTAAAGCTGCTGTTGGCATGCCTAAACATAGACCCTCGATAAATATGTTACCGTTAGGACTTCAGATCCTTTTAAATGGGCTAGAGAGTTCGCCTTTTCGAGTTGCCGGGATTAGTGGGAAACAAAACAAACGAATTTGCCTTAGTTGGTTGCTCTTTGTTGCGATACTGGGTTAAGGGCGACAAGTTCTTGTGACTTCTATCAGAACTGTGGAGGTATTCTATGAAATCAAGAGGTGGCATGAAGAGAGGGTGGTAGGAGATTGAGTTTTGGAATAGTCAAGGGCAAGGGTATTGGAAAAGAATGAAAGAGCTTTCAATTTTCATCAATGCTACTTTGTGCTGACTGTTAAAATTGATGACATATAAATAAGAGATTAGCTATTGCATATGGTGCACATATTGTTTGGAGTGAGTGTTGGTATATATCTGGAGCTTCCGGTTTAGGCTGTTGAGGAGCATGATGGTTTGATGCTTGTGGCTCCATCTTCTGGAGGAAAGTATAGTAGAAGTTCATCATGTTGTGTATCCTATAGTTCCTGACGTTGGTGAACAAGTATGTTCTTGGAGTTTCATTTGTTGGACCTTATATCCTCTCATGGTTCGCTTGGAAGTTTTAATGATACCAAGTTCCTTGAAAAAGGATGTTAGCAGGTAAATCATTTCACAATTTTACTTTGGAAATTTCTAATTGCAGAAAGAAACCTCAATTAAAGTCATTGGGGAGACTTATATTTGAAACTGTCGCATCAAATGTGCACACAAGAGAAAAATGTTCAGTGAAATCTGGTCATGATGTCCTTTTGAGTGTGAGGGCCAGAATCTTGCTGACTGATGATCTTTTTATGTTCATCTAAGTTGTGCGTCTCATATATGGTGACTTGTTTGCATGATCTTAGCTTTGGAGGATCCTCATGTATGGAGTGGAGCATTTGGCAAGTTTATAGTTATTTTGGTGTTTTAGAGCAATAGACACTCTTATACTCTGGTCTAAATTGTTAATATTCTGCATGATTAGTCACCTTTAGATTTCAAGGGCCTTTGAATCCTTCCAACAATGGTACAGATGTGTCTGGTATGGAAAGTGTTGAGTAATTTTTGTCGTTCTATTGTGATATTCCAAACTCTTGGAGAGTAGGCCTTCTGGCAAGGGAGTGAAAGCATAAGCTTGGGTCTGGGCTAGCGCATAGATATAGGCGAGTTTGGGAGGTGTAAGTGTCCATCACCATGTCTTGGTTCTCTCAGTCTTAAGTCTCTTCTTGTTGTTTTATTCTGTCCATTGGAGCATCCTGTGTATATTTCAAATTCTACATGGTGCTTTATGTGTAAATATCTTGTAACTTGTCCTCTTCTTGTCCTAATGTTTTAGCATGTGCTCCTAATGTTGTTGATGGGAAAGTCATGAAAAAGAGGTTCTGCTTGCAAATGTTTTGGCTCTTAGGCTTTTCTAGACTCAATAATCCAGTCCTCATTATTCTTGGTATGGCTTGACTTATGCAGCTGATGCAAATATTCATTCCTTCCGCGAGAAGATGATGAACCAAATGCTTCATCTCGACGTCAATTCACAAATTGGCAGTTGTATGCCACTTGCTGCCATGCGTATTGGAACCATGATCCACAACATCGAAGTGAACCCAGGGCAAGGCGGGAAACTAGTTCGCGCTGCAGGAACCTGTGCTAAGATCTTGAAAGAGCCCACTTCAAGATATGTCATGGTGAGAATGCCTTCAGGAGCCGAAAAGTTGATTGATACTCGATGCCGAGCAACGATTGGTCAGGTTTCAAACCCTAGCCACGGGAGTCGGAAGCTCAGGAAAGCTGGACAGAGCAGATGGCTGGGCCGAAGGCCGCATGTTCGGGGTGTGGCTATGAATCCAGTTGATCATCCTCACGGAGGAGGTGAAGGCCGTAGCAAAAGTAGCGGGAAGTATGGGAGGTGTTCGGTGACACCATGGGGCAAGCCGTGCAAGTCCGGGTACAAGACTGGACCTCTTAAGCGTAGGAAGTAGAATTGTGGTTGCCTTTCGGGTCTTACCTGTTGCTTTTTCGAAATGGATGCGCTACTTTTGTTTCCGGTAGAAACATTGATGTGCTTATTAACGGTTTCTTGTTTAGTTGTCTATTGCAGTCTTCTAATTTTTCAGCCATTACATTGATTATGTGGTCTTGGTTTGTCGGTCTGCTTGCTGCTCGAGCCAAGCTGGTTCGGTATGTGCACTGCGATGCGGTTACACTGCAGATGGCGCTGAGAAAATTGCATTATTTTCGATGCTCCAATTTGAATGCTCTAGCAAGAGTGGACGGGGCAAATGGGTGAGACGGGTCAGGCAGGGCGGGGCGGACTTGGGTTGGTATAAATGGATTCGATCAAAAGGCCGAACAGATCTCCATAGTACGTAATGAACATTATCTCCGCCCCTTCATCCGCTGGCACCACTCTGATCATCGTAGCACCTTGGGCACCACCCTCTCCATCTGCAGGAAAGCCATCTTCTTCCCTAGACAAACCCTCGGCCATGCCTAGAACGCTGAGTAGTCAAATGCGTCCCTCCTAACGAACCCACTTCTCACCACCATCCTCAGCATCCTGTAGCCAATGCTCTGGCCTGAACTCCGACTAGTCCTTTCCCCACAGCTACTCCAACCTCTCAATCGCGTATGGATGGTACATCACCTTCGTTTCCCTTCCTCCCCATCGTGTTGCGTCCTCCAAGATGTCGTCACTCACTGTCTCCTTCGTGTCAAGCGACATCGGCCGGTAAAATCGCATGCTCTCACACAACAATGTGGGCGGTGGCATGCTCTCACACAACAATGTGGGCGGGTGCACCGTCTCCTTCCCATCGTCGTGCAACGCTAATTGCTAATGTCATTGGTCCCCCTCCTTGAAGCAAGCAGCCATCAGCGTTCGATATAAAATCGTGTGACTTAGCAAACAGTTGAGATTGAGAGCTGCGCCGCGTGATTAACCTGTCTAATGCGTGAGGGAGAAGATGGCCAGAAATAACGATTAGATATGGTCTTCCATGATCAGCAACATCTTCGTCGCAACAATGTGGAGATATAGCGTCTGCTAGATGCCTAGGATGAGAGAGATAGAGAGAGAGAGAGAGATTGACGAGCACGATAAGAGAGATTAAGATTGCTGTTTTTGTTCACGTGACTATTGTCGATGAGACTATCACCGTTGCTGGCAATGCCTCCGGCAAGACCAGTCATTACAGGTAACATTGCCGACGACGGAGGGGCACCGTCGATAGTGCTTCTCTTCACACTTTCTCCCTATCTTTTCGACAATTCCTCGTCCGTGTTCTCTTCTGTTTATTGAGTTAAAAAAAAAAAGGGCAATGAACCCATTTTGCCAGATCTAAACAAGAGTGATAGCGATGCACATAGTGGTAGAAAAGAAAAAACTATATCCCGTTTTTATCTCATGTGTTAGATTATAAAGTTACCCCATCACAACACGTTAAGAGAATATTTTATGACAATGGTATATCGGATATTTTGGGAGTTGACATCACATTCAGAAATTAGCTTTATAAAAAATACAGATTTTCAGTAATTCGATAGTCAGTTTTAATTAATCTAATTTTCTTATCCGATGGATTCGACTCAATAGATGCGACATAGAAGAAGTCTCTTTTTCACTTTTTTTTTTCATTTTTTTTTCCTCGTTTGCCACTCCTTTTCCCTTCAAATTCCAGTGAACTCTTATCTGGACGCTTGAATGCGACTCCTCAGCTTCCAGGACTTGGTCAATTGGATTTCCAATCGGAGACAAAAATATTCGAAAGTGACATAGATAGCACCGATGCAAAATATACTAATTTTTTTTTTTTATGTTAAGTGTCAATGTCCCATTTCACTATCAAGTCGCATTTAAAGTATGATTCATCGAGTTGATGTCGGTACCTATTTAAAATTTCTGAAATTTTTACAAAAAAAAAATTGTAATTACCTCCAAACAAAGGGTTCAATAAAATTCATATGGAGGTTTGGGATCTATATGATAAGATCACGTAAATATCCGTAAATAAATAAATTTTAGAACAAAGACTTTTATACGATGCACGTACGTGACCATGTGGCTTTTTGTCTGACATCAATTGTCCGATTGCCCTTTTCATAAAAGTCGAATATCGAATGAAAACTTCAGCATCACCCAAATTCAACGCTCCAATAAAAGAAAAAGAAAATAGAAAACCCACCTTACTTTAATTGCCCATTCCATAAGTTAACGAGTCCAGCGCAGGTGGGTTTTCCTTCTTTATTATTTGTTAGGAACACATGGGCACAATTTCTGATTATATGATATCTTTTTTTTTTAATCTTTACATAATAATAAAAAGCACTCAATTAGGTAATTGAATTTCGAGAAATTGCGAACTCGATAGTTATAGCGCTACCGATAACTAGACCCTGATCCTAGCGACATAATTAACTTCCTAAGAAATATATAAATAAAATTCTAGAGTATGGAACTCATGAATGAAATATGAGCTAAGTAGTAAGCAAATATATATATATATATATTCTCAATCACCTATTCTCTATTATCAAATATTAGGACAAGTGAGATTCATCATCCTCAAAATTCACATCCATAAAAATATGGACAAAAGCTTCTTTGTCATGACATCAACTTTCGTTTGTCATCAAGTAAAGTCAAGGTCAACGGGTCATCCCCACGCTCTACTAGCTCTAGCTATAGAGTATAGTACAATCATTAGCCTTATGAATTGTGACCCAACGATGGCCACATCTTTGGTGCATATTTTAAGGCATGATGAGCTACTTTCGACTCAGACCCTTTCGATATTTAAGTCAGTAAAAATTCACAATTTCACAATGAAAATAAGAGGAGATATTGATGAATCAGCGACTTTTTCTATTATTACTATTGTTGTTGTTGTTATTTGAGAATGTGCCGTTTTCCCATTAAAGTAGATATTCTCATTAATTTATTTTGTGCGATTACTTGATGTATAGACACTTACTTTTCTATATAGAAGATTTTTGACGAAATTTTCATATATTATGCTGAAGTAAATTTCGGTCTATTAGTGTTTAGTAACCTTTAGTAACTTTTCATTAAAAAAGTATGTGAGCCACAAGAGGAAGTAATTTTTTATTTTTTTGGTAAATATAGAGGAAGTAATTTTTCATTGTCGCCAAAAACTTTTTATACCATGAAAATAAATATTTACCTTTCAATGAGTACTGTTTTTTGTTATTTGGTCAGTGAGCTTGTTTTAGAAAAGGTAATTTTCACTTATCCCCAATAAGTAAATTTCTCAAAGTTGATAGCAAATTTCCACACAAAAAAATGCTCGACTATTTCAATAACTAGTATTTTTTTTCTACCAAATGTAAGGACTTTATTATGATTCGTCATTTATTCATGTGGCTAGGAAGTTTATACATGAGAAAAATAACTATCGGCATGTATTTATACTGAATTGGTTACTTTTTTTAGAATGAGAAGCATATGGTCACTGGTATGAGGATAGATGAATAGAAAGTTAATTAATTTCTGTCCAATTTTAATGACTTTCTTCACTGCTCTGGTAAATTTCGACGAACCGATGTAAGAGAATAAATTACGAAACAGAAATGATGAGATAATCATAATAATATAATTATTAAATGTATATTACCAAAAAAGAAAATTTAATTTGACTAATTCCAAAATAAAAGCCGGATGCTCCTAACAGTATTCCTGAATATACTCGACGGACGTGTCCTCTTGAATTTCATGGGACTCGTGCCAATGGCGCGTACTTTCGGAGTCAACCCCCAATTATTAGTGCTTTCGACCCAAATTGCAAGCCATGAAATCGACACGCAACCCAACCCGTACATTTCCAGCTCGAATTATCAGGTGAGAATCGGGGATTCGTGTTTTCGTGTAAAATTCGAATTAAGACTCCAAATCGTATCGTGCTGTCGAACCATATTACGTTATTCATTGTTCGGAACAAGTTAAGAGATTGATTTAAATTAAAGTCCAAGTCGACTCGTATCACTTTCACTCAATCAAGTATGATAGTGTCGAGCAGCACCGGTTAATGTCGAGAACCACATGCCTCCTTGTATGAAATCTCATGTGACCATCTATCTTATCGATTTGTTGCTTTATGAAACCTCGATCAAAAGGGGAAAAAATTCATGCTTCAAAAGCGAATCAAGTGAGATCATACAATCCTTCGCTTTTACGATGGGCTGATGGAACAATGCTCTTAAGAAGTTAAGTAACTTTTTGAGAATCTTATGCATAATTACTCGATCGCGGTGTATGATAAGAGTTGAGCGTGGAAATACAATGAATCGCTTATTTTTATATATATAGATGGAAAGAAAAGAGCGACGAATTATCAGTGTCTTGAAAATATTTTTGAAAAATATTTAACGCGAAATAGCTTGATTTTCCAAATATTAATAGGACGTCACAACACAAAAAAGACAATATATATAAAAAAAAATCATAAAATCTTTTCTAAGTTTAATTGTTGGGATAATGACATAAATGATCTTTGAACTTTGTCTCAATGTGCAATATGGTCCATGAATTTTCAATTGGACACAAATGGTCCTTGAACTTTAGCTTAATGTTCAATGTAGTCCTTGAACTTTTAGTACATGTTCAAACTAATTCATGAACTATATGAAAATGTTTAATATGATTTATCTATCAATTTAAGTTCATGGACAATATTGAACATCTTCATATAGTTCATGAATTAATTTCACATTGAACAAATTAAAAATTTCTATACCATATTGAACATCGAGCTAAAGTTCATGGCTTATTTGTGTCAAATTAAAAATTTATGGATGATGTTGTATATTGTGCTAAAATTCAGAGAACATTTGTTTCATTTTCCGTTTCATTGTCTATCAATCATTGCAACACGCGCTAACAAAAATAATTAGAAAAACGATTAAAAAAAGAAAGATAAAAGCCAGCCCGAACATTTCTATAACGAGATATTGCCGCGTTTTTCCGCTTTTTTTATAAATTTAACGACCATCCCTGAATCCATGTGCTCGCTTCTCTGTCCACCCCTCTCTCTTGCCCATCTCTGTGGAGACCATTCTCTCTCTCTCTACCTCCCCATGCTTCTCGCTCGGATGGCGCCATCTTCGTCTTCTCTCTTCCTCTATTCCTTGCATGTGAATCGACGATGACTTGAGACGTACCTTCCTCTTCGCTCCATGTCGAGAGCCTTCTTCTAGCTCTCGATTCGCCGTCGTCCCGCGCCGTCGTTGCTGGGTTCGCTGCTGTTGCCCGCACCGCCATTGCTGATTCCCCCGTCCCGAGGCGAGGCTCCTTGCTTTTTTCCTTCTGAGATTCCGCATCGGATACGCGCCGCATTCTCCGTCTCCGCTCGCCCGACTTGTTATGCCTCGCGCGATCGAGCTAGCGGCGAGCACGCGGGGCGAAATCGAGCTGCTTGGCTAGGCCGGTGATTCCTGGCCATTGCTCGTGTGATGCGCCTTGACTCGATTGGAGGAGAAACTTTTTTTCTCTCTCTCTTTAGGTGAAATCTGGTGTTGGAATTGAAGGAATCGAGTTGATTGAAGGAAGGAGGAGGAGGAAGGAAGATGGATTTAGCTGCGCAGCTGAAGCGGGGCATATCGCGCCAGTTCTCGACCGGCTCGATGAAGAGGAGCTTCAGCAGGCAATTCACGCGGCAATCGTCGCTGGACCCGAGGCGGAACAACCCGAGGTTCAGCTTCGGGCGGCAGTCCTCGCTCGATCCGATAAGGAGGAGCCCCGACCCGGACGACGAGCTCACGGTGCCGGAGAACTTGGACTCGACGATGCAGCTCTTGTTCATGGCGTGTAGAGGGGACGCGAGGGGGGTGGAGGACTTGCTGAACGAAGGAATCGATGTGAACAGCATCGATTTGGACGGGAGGACCGGGCTGCACATTGCGGCGTGCGAAGGGCATGTCGAAGTTGTCAAGCTTCTGCTGAGTAGGAAGGCCAACATTGATGCCCGCGACCGGTGGGGGAGTACGGTAAATTCCCCTTCTCTACTGTTTCTCGACGCGTGTTTGGGTCTTCATTTGGTTAATCTGGTTGATGGTTTCTGTTCTCCTTTAGCGTTTTTAGTTGATTTCTACTCGAGTTCGGCTGTTCATTCATGTCACTCAAGCGAGAATTGGGTCCCCATTATTCTTCCAACCGCACGTTGTAAGTTTTATCGCTTGAAAATGGAATCTTGAGGCCAGAGCAATGGTCCTATGTTCCATCTTCACTAACAATTTTGAGGTAAATGGAAAAGATGTCATTGGGATGTAAAGGTTGACTGAAAGTGCCTCATTATTGCATTAAGGGGGACGTAATGCTTATAGTGCTAAACAAGATGTTGTTATTTCAACTTTATCTGTGCATTTTTGCACTCCAAAAGGAAAATGTAGCCGAGGAAATTGATGGTTTGGGAAGTCTTTATCTCACAGCTTTATCTGTACAGTACAGAAATATGCCAACTTGAAGTTGAAGCATTAACTGGGAGATGCTCTTTCTTGCTTAATTTTGAACAAGATACTGCCTATCATAATGCTGGTTTAAATGTAGTCAAACTTTTATGTTGGGATTTATACTATTCTGCCTCCAGCTCAGTCCTAATTGAGGATTTTTTCATCTCAACAGGCAGCTGCTGATGCAAAATACTACGGAAATCTGGAAGTATACAACATTCTGAAAGCTCGCGGAGCCAAAGTCCCTGTATGATTAATCTACTATCCTATTCAATCACTGGAGGTCTCTACCACAGAAAATGCTAACATAAAGCTTTGTCCTGTATTTCCAGAAAACAAGAAGGACACCAATGACTGTTGCCAACCCTCGGGAAGTTCCAGAATATGAGCTGAATCCTTTAGAACTTCAGGTTCGGAAGGGCGATGGTGTTTCAAAGGCATGTTTCTCTTCCTCGCCATAGTTGATGGGTGATCTTTAAACAGCTCCATTTCTTAAAAACCTATGCCCATTTGATTATAATCAAAACATCAGTTACATTTGTCGAAGATACGTAAAATTGAATCATATTTTTTTGAAGATACATATTCTTGAATCAAAGAAACTCAATTTTTTCTTTTGATGACCGTGGGGAGAACCCACGCTGTCTTGAGCCGATTGCTGTGGTAAAGTCCCCACGTGGGTGCAGCAGGGCACACACTGCTGCACCTGGATAAATCCAAGCTGAATACTGAGGGAGGATTTAAACTTGGCTCCCTAAGGTGGGATCTTGCTTGCACAATGGAAAAAGCCACTGGTTTATCTCAAAGCAGCATGACTGCACATGAATCATCCCATGGGGTGAGATGAGGAGGTGACCAATTGAACCCCTCACCTCCTGGCCTTCAAGAGGGAACTGGGCCACTAGGCCAAGAGCCCAGTGGTCAAATCAAAGTAACTCAAATGAAGAAGTACTTAACTTAACTGAACCACCTTCTTCTGGCCACACATGTTCAAAACAGAGATACTAGAATAAACTCTTTCAGCAGCGATATACAATATGTGTTTTTTTTTTGTAGATTAACATTTTGGAATACTACGTTATCAACTTTTCTCATACCACTGACATTGTTACTCTCATTTTATACATTCTATATACTATTTTTTTTCTGTCTGGAAAAACTATATTCTGACATAAGGTGCAACTTAGTTGTAGCTTATGTATTAGACATTTTATTTTATTTAAATCAACTTTTGTGTAACTAAATAATCCTGTCATATTCAAACTACATTCCCAAAGGATCTTTTTCCAATCGCACAATTTTTATTTGGAATGTTCTGCATTCCTGTTTTAGCTCAAATACCAGAGTTATTCATGATATGTAACCTAGGTAACTTCAGAAATCATAATGCTTTATCGACTTATTTTTTATGCATTTTTCTCGGTTTGGGAAGCTTTTCAATGCAATTGTATGACTTTGCTTTCCACCACTATTTTTTTGGCAGGCTCAGGTCCATTTACGTATATGTACTAATCTTACTCAGAAAATAATGTGGATGCATGCGACTAAAATTATTAGGAATCTTCTGAGTGATCTTGGGTTAGGACAAGTTGAAAATAAATTTGAGATGATGTTCTGTATCCTGAGTCCTCACTTCTATAAATTATTGAACATCCTATGGGCTTTTTGCATACTTGAGTTTTACCTTTACCAGGCTTATCTTGCTTGACATCTCTTTAGTGAATTTATGTTGGTAGAAATTTTGATTATTTATATACTTGTTTTTGTTTTGCCTTCTAAACAGGGAACATATCAAGTAGCTAAATGGAATGGTACAAAAGTGTCTGTTAAGATACTGGATAGGGACAGTTACTCAGACGCGGAGACCATGTAAGTTCCTTCATTGTTGTCTACACTTTGTTATGACATAAAACTTAAATGACATGCATTTATTCACTTCGTTTGGAATGTAGTTTGCTATTTTGATGTCCTCTTATGCACTAGCAAGTACCTCATTGTCCCTTTATGTGTGCCTTCCTCCATTGCTTTACCACATTATTATCTTTCGAAGCTAATATCCACTTATGGCCACCTGATTATTTTTCCTAAAAAGGGTAATCATTTTCTCCCCCAGTTCATGGCAGTATTTTGGGCATCTGTTTGGTGCATCATCACCTTGCATGTTAATGGGCACAACCTGGATAGGAGCAGGATGACATTGTCTTTACCTAGCTTTGAAACCATAAAGCTTTAGTATTGTTGAAATTGTTCATCTATTAGGAATTAAATGTGTCATATCTAATTAAATTTATTAATAAACTAATCTCTGCTCTTAACTTTAGTCTGCTCTTTGTTGTCTTAGAAAGTAAGACCACTATTGTTAGTCCCAGCCATGGAAATCCTTTATGTTAGAATAGAGAACACCTTGATTCTACTTTGCTGGACCATTTTCATTGGATGTTTTTTTTCACGTAACCGAATTCCGTATAGTTCACAAGCGGTGCATTCACTTTTACAAGTTACAGCATCATTCTCTGTGCCTAGAGGCACATTGTATTCTTAAACTTATTGTATATAATTCCATAGTGACTGGAAATGCCTTCAATGAACTTTATTTATTTATTTTATGAGCAGAAATGCTTTCAAGCATGAGTTAGAGTTACTAGAAAAAGTGAGACATCCGAATGTGGTTCAGTTTGTTGGAGCTGTCACCCAAAACATGCCCCTGATGATTGTTTTGGAGTACCATCCAAAAGTGAGTCTCTCTCTCTCTCTCTCTGTGTTCATGTTTATGTGGGCATTTGCTCATGTTCTGCTGTGCGTGTCTTCTTTATATTAATTTATGTGTCTCTAAATCCATCGTGTTCTTGGGGAGTTGGGAGAAAATGTCAGGACTTGAGTGTTGAGTGAAAGAAAATAAATTTTCCTGCCCAAACTACATAATGGAATAGCTTGCATCCATGTTCTAAAATAGGTGACCGGTAATGTAATATTATTAAATCTAGGATACTATTAAGAGTACAAAGAGAAAATCAAAACTTGTTTTTGCTTAGGCTCTCCTGACTGGGTAGACCGCTCAAAGCGGTACTGCTGGAGAGGCCCTCATCTAAAACACTGGAACTAAAAAGGGTTTGTAGATTTGGGCCAAACCAAATCGTCACAACTAGAGTTGAGAAATTAGTTATTCCATGGGTTAATGTCCATTATGACTTAATCCTCTTTCATATCATGGGAATGAGAAACTATTGTGTTGCTCAAATGATGGATGTCCTCCTACGCAGGAAAAGGTTGTTCTCAGGCATAGATTCCTTTTAATCCTCAACTTTCTTCATATGTTTGATACTCTAAAAATCGGCGCCTTTGAATTCGAGTCTGTTTATTAGTGTCACTAAAATCTATTTTTTTTGTAATTTTTTTTATCCTAGTAGTACTTTTAATTGTCATATCTATGGTTTTCACAAATTCCACACTTTAATTTTTTCAAAGAGTACAAGAAAGCTATTTTGGTTTAGACAGTTCTCTTTCTTACCTAATGGCTATAATGCATATTGTTATTGGTGTTTCAGGGTGATCTCGGAAGCTATCTTCAGAAGAAAGGGCGTCTCTCTGCATCTAAAGCTCTACGGTTTGCTCTTGATATTGCAAGGTACACGCACTAAAGCTAACAGGATCTGCAAATGTTTCTGGCAGTATTATCATTTTCTCATTAATTGTGGTACAGTTTATCTGATTGCAATATTATAAATTTGTCTTTGTTGATGCTGGAATCTTAGGGGTATGAATTATCTCCATGAATGTAAACCAGATCCCATCATCCACTGTGACTTAACGCCTAAGTAAGACAACTAAATGCTGGAGTTGATTTAATATACTGCTGCAAATTGGATATAAGTTTTGTTTTTTGGATCTGCTTTGCATTAATATCTGAAATATTGATAAGGTGCCAGAAATATCTTGCTGGATAGTGGGGGTCAGTTAAAGATTTCTGGATTTGGTTTGATAAGTTTGGCAAGAGCATCCCCCGATAAAGCAAAACTTGCACAGCCTGGGACTCAAGCTGAACTGTCGCGTAAGTTGTCAAAAGTTGTAGAAGTTAATCTTATAAGATTCCTATTCTTTTTTTCACTGTGCTCAGACATATAAACCTTAAATAACAATGGCAAAGTACAAATTTGGGCCTTCCTTTTTGGTCACTGTATAATTGTTTGAAGTTTAATTGGATAAATTGAAAGAATTGACCGCTTGATACAGAAAAAAAATTATTGTTTAATTGATATAGCTGCTATTTCTGCTTAAATAACTAGCACCCTTGTGGCAATTCGACTTTGGTTGTTAATGACCTTTTGCATGTATAGTCAAAAGTCAGTCAAATAATGAAATATCTTTGGTAGGAGTCCCCATGCACTAAATCATTTGACATCTATGTGAGTACTAGATAGGAAAAACAGCCTCGTCACTAGTCAAGCAACAAAACTTTCACTTATAGGATGAAATTCTCAGTTTTCAACATCTTATCCCAAAATGCAGTCCAATCTTTTGGGGATGGCAGAAAGTTAGTCCTCTCGTGATGATGTTATCGTTCGACTTACCAAGTTTTAGTTTCTCCTTTCAATAGAATTGGCATCATCCAATTCAAAGCAATTTTCATCATGCTTTACTCATGGTAATTATCCTATGCAGGTTTATATGTGGCACCTGAGGTTTATAATGATGGAATATTTGATAGAAGTGTGGATGCCTTTTCCTTTGGTCTCATTCTTTACGAGGTAAATGTTATATATTGGACTTTTATTTGTGATAAAATCTAACACATCCATGTGTTCAATGACTTCAATGCAGTTTAAGATGTCCAAAAACGCAGTTATAGATCTCCCCAAAATTGATGCTGTTGGTTTGCCAGACATTTATTTTTGCCTCTGTTACCAAAGCATGATATTTGTTTGATTTAGTGAGTTAATTATGTGCGCATATGGTGCTTGACATTTGCCTTGGATTTATATGATGATTGAGATTGGTCACCACCACTGAAATGTTAACCACATGCTGTTACATTGGCATAGATGATTGAAGGAGTTCAGCCTTTCTATCCCAGTTCTCCAGAAGAGGCAGCCAAAATGATATGTTTGGAAGGAAAACGACCACCTTTCAAGATCAAAGCTAAAACCTACCCTCCTGAATTGAAAGAGTAAGTACATTATAAATTGAGGCTGACGTATTTTCACTGAGTCGGATGTACTGCCTTTCTTTTTCCTTTTGACCTTGCTGATTCTTGATTCGGTGAAAGGGCTGTAACTATGACTCCGCTGCTTTTCCTTGTAAAGAATGGCGATCGATCTGTGATGACTGATCAGCATGACCTTTTCTTCCGTAGAGCATAGATGATTTCTTGATGGTCGCTAATTCTCAAGCATGCTGTTGCATGGGCATATGTTGAAAATGTGTAGGTTGATAGAGGAATGCTGGGATCCAGAATCTGTCATGAGGCCAACTTTTTCTGAAATTATTGTACGTTTGGACAAGATAGTTGCAAATTGTTCGAAGCAGGGCTGGTGGAAGGATACGTTCAAGCTTCCTTGGTATGCTTCTCCTCCTTTTTATCTTTGATTAGTGAGATTTTATTTGTCTAAATGGCATTATGTGTAGAGGAGAATGGAGGTATTGATGTGTCTGGCAATGAAGAAAGTAAGAATGTGTGGTGCATAATAAATGTACACGGAGTGACCAAAACAATAGATAATAGCCACTCATTTGATTGCGACTAGGTAGTTGCGACCGTTGCAACCAGGCGACACCCAAGTATTGCAGTTTGAAAATAGAAGTAAACAAGCCGTGCTCGACTCCTTTGTTTAGCAGGATTAGTCGCTGAAATTTACCCTAAAACTTTTGTGAAAATACATAGATTTACCACAAGGCGAGCTGGCATGAGGCCATCGGTGCATTGGAACACGACATGACTGTCCTCATATGTTCTGGAGAGATCAGGCTCTATTGTACAAAATACTTCAATCAAAGCTAAAATCATATTTTTTGAACCATGTGTAGGAAATGAGAGGAAGCACCCTATACTACTGGATAAGGAAGCAAATAATTCTCTGAGTCATTTTCGCATTCAGTTGTGGAGCTACCACGTTGAATATATAATAATGTCTATGTAAGAGACCTCTGAATGAAAATGTAATAAGCTCTAGTTTTTGTTCTTCTATGGAGCTGAAGCAGTTCCATTGTAATTGTGTATGTATAATATGTGAAAAGATTTCTATGATAGTTCAGTAGTTTCCATACTTGTATACTACACAAGGCGAAAGTCATCGACCCATCCAACAATTCTGGGATCGAATACGATTAGATATAATGCAGAGTTGGGCAATGACACCGCAACTACCTGAATTTTAGTCCTTTGTACAATCGATTAGATATAATGCAGATTTGGGCAATGACATAGCAACTACCTGAATTTTAGTCTTTTGTACAATCGAGTGCCCGAACTTCTTTTTTATTCAATCAAGTTTTTTTGCTTTTCAAATAAGGGTCAATGTGAGGTCTTTATTAAAATTGTAGATAGAAAATGTCAACTTGAACACTATCGCTGTCACGTGGCATTAATTATCCACATTGGCATCCAATGCGGTCTTTTGAGATGATGCCAAATTAGCAGACATATTGAATAGCTAAAATTTGTTTAAGTCGACATTGTCTCTCTCCTCATCACCCAACACTTAACTGGCACAATTTTTGCTAAGTAACCAAGCCACGTTACCAATTGCGCTTAAATTTGCCGAGTAAGTGAGCTATGTCAACAAAATCATATGACATGACAAATTATCCAACACCACTCTTGTTACTACCGCATTGGTAGTTGGCCTGGTGGTCTCCCAAGTGGTTTGGTGCCCATGGTCATAGATTCGTAACCCTTCAATCTCACCTTGGCTTTAGGAAGCCTAGGTTTGCCTGCGATATAGGTTCGACCATGCCATGTCATAGGATGACAACCCTAACTCTAATTCTACTAGCGCCGTAGAAAGGCGGCGACGAGCTCGATCAAAATGAGCAATAACTCTAACTCAATTAAAATGTTTTGTTGCAAGTACGATGATCCTTTGATAACTTCGAAGAGTTGCCGAGCTAGTCGCTCTTTCCTACTCTTTTTACTAAAAAAGAAACAACACATCACTTGTTTTATGCATTTTAAAATTGTTTTATTAAAACGGAAACACATATTTAGTGATAGATAAGTAAATTCAAAGATCGTATGTAAAGGGCGAGTGTCCTCAATATCAATTGATCGGCATATACCAAATGTTGTTCGAGAATCAAAACGGTAACAAATCAGTGAAATCACAGACGTTTCGTATCAATAAGCGAGGGAGGACGCCCCCACGAGAGACTTTTCTCTGGACCAGATCTAGCGGTCGTTCGCGATCTCTACCGTTAAAACTTCGCGGGGATCCGTCTGGGACCCACTTGACGAAAAGTATATTCCCCCCCCCCCC
>BCNH02000001.1:1192654-1224985 GCA_001662345.2 Metrosideros polymorpha var. glaberrima | reverse complement strand
CTTTTTTTTTTTTTTTTTCCTGTCGGTTCATTTCGCTTCTTTCAGACCCAGACTAGTAAACATGTGCAAATATATGGGAGTCAGCCCATTTGGAACGGATGCATATTTACGCTACATGCTTCGTAAGCGGCTTCGGAGGTCAGGAATACTGGCCATAAAATATATTTCTTCCATGTTTTAATGTGGTGGTATTATAGACGTTTAGAGTATCCTCTTTGGAGTCTTGTAGGGATAATCAGTTATACATTCTTCATTTTGCTATTCTGGAAAAGTTCAGTCTCATATTCTAGTTTTGTTGGAAATGCTAGAAATAGTCTTTATGCATAATTTTATATGTGGGTGGCTTCCCTTTCTAAGCCATTTTGTACAGGGATGTTAGCCTGTCATTACCTTATTAATGATGTGTAGTTTATCATAGAAAAACAAGAGGAGCATCATAGATGGAAAGGAGATGTGACCTTGAGGCTTAGCTCCACCTTCTAGTCAATTTCTCTCCTTTAGAAATGGAGGTTTTTTTTTGGCTGAACATCACATTGCTTCTGTGGTATGACTTCAGGATTAAAGAAGATGATAGACTAATTCAAGCAGAGGGGGTGGAGTCCCTCTCGGAGGAGGAGCTTCGTGAAGATTGTAGGGAGAGAGGCATGCTCGGATTACGTTCGGTAGAAGAAATGCGCCAACAGGTTCTTCTTTTTCTCCCCTTAATCTATTGTTCTCTTGAGGGAGCCTTCCCCTCTTACCTATGCATGCATAGGTTTTATCTTGTGTGGTTGTCGACGTATATTCTCTATGAAAAAAATGGTTTTATCTCTCTCTCTCTCTACATCCATAAGTTTATATTTTACAAAAATATAGAAAGTCATTTCCTTTTATTGAGTTTGGTGTGCTGCAATTGAATTGTCTGATATTTCAGAAGTTAGGGCTATTGCACTCAATTGGTTACTTGCTATTTTAGTATATTTAGCATCTCTATGCAAGACGGAGTTTTTGTTAGTGCTTTCTGTTATCTTGCCTCATCCTTTGAACTGTGGGGTTATGTGTGGATAAAATTGGTTACCTTTTAAAGCCTTTTTGGAGGTGTCTATTCCTCGTGTCCTAGAATTTCCTTCTTCCCGTAACAGCTTTAGAATCCCGACTTCCTGATCAGAGTGGGTCATAGATGGCGCCTTACCTGTGACTACTGGAAAAAATATAATGTTTCTAGTAACGTTGATGAAGTTCAATCAAATAGCAGTGTGGCTTTTTCTGTGGTTTAAGAGTTGTCCATTCTGCAGCTTCGTGATTGGTTGGACTTGTCTCTGAATCGCTCTGTTCCATCCTCTCTTTTGATCCTTTCCAGGTAAAAGTTGCTCTGGCTGTATTTAAACTTGTCCCTTAACTGGTTGAGTGATGCTTAAAACAATAGTACAACTTAACCGGATTGCTTTGTTGATCCTTTAATTCCTCTTCACCTTTGATGCAATATGTTCAGCTATATTTGTGGGATCCCATATGCAGGGCCTTCATTGTATCTGGACGGCTCAAACCAGAGGAAGCTGTTGGAGCCACACTTTCTTCTCTTCCAGATGAAGTTGTGGATACTGTTGGTGTGACCTCATTACCTTCTGAAGATTCTGTGTCGGAAAGAAGAAGGAAATTGGAGTACCTAGCAATGCAAGAAGAACTGATAAAGGTTTTCCTCTTTTCCTTTTATTTCTATGCTTTGCGATACAGCAACTTGAAGAACTTTTCGCTGTAGTTCCCCTTGCTGATAATTAGTATTATTGTCATTATTCTTTTCCATCATTGTACTTAGGACAAATCTAATACTAGACCACCATCTTTTAATACATATGTCACTACACTCGATTGTCGTGTATTTGTAATTGTAAGGTGATTATTAAAAATTTCAGCAGTGGAATGGAAGAGGTCTCCTTAGTTTACTTCTGCGATTAAGGCCCTGAGTTTAAGCCTTGCCTTGTGCATTTCATTTAGGGCGTGTTTGTTTGAGTGAAAGAATTTTCCGCAAATTAATATTCAGGACTTTCACGCGTTTGGTTTATTGAAAATGATCAGTCAATGGAAAATCATTTAGGGTCAAAGAAAATATGCATGCTTAAATAAAGTTAGCAAAATGAATTTCCTAACCTGAAAAGGGGAAAGCATTTTCCTGAAGAATGATTTCCTGGAAAGCATTTTCCTTTGTCATGAAGTTCTTCCCAATGCAAATGCACCCTTAGTTTATCTGCCGCAGAATTCTATTGTGCTGCAGCCTGTTATGAATTTAGATGTTTGACTTCTATTCTGCAGGAGGAGGAAGAGAGAGAAGAAGAAGAAGAGCAAGCTAGGAGTAAGGAGTCTGGAGTTAGTAGGGTAGATGTGGCTTTAGAGGAGATGGCTCTGCCAACAGCAGGGGAAGCACAGAAGCAAGCTATAGCAAGAACATTAGAAAAGCACGAGCATCTCTGTGAAATTAGTCGGGCTTTGGCTGTTTTAGCTTCAGCATCTGTAAGGATCAGAGCCTGAAATGCTGTGATTTGTGTTCCTAAACCAATTGTTATAGACACTCCTCCTCTCAGTTCATGACAAGAACTGATTTTCTGTCTTCTGTTGACTCTTGCAGTCAGTGAGTAGGGAGCGTGAGGAGTTCTTGCAGCTCGTCAATAAAGAGGTATGGCTTGATTTTGCCTTAGGGAAAGCTGCATCTTTTATACTCTGTTTGCTGCATTGACAGACTTCATAGGATGATGTGTAATTTATCTGTGCTGTGGGATGGATCTTTTGTCACCAAATTTTGCATCAAAGTTGCCCATACTTTTGTTATTGAGAAGAATGTAGTTTTGTCTTTTTGTACACATGTTCAACCTTCTTTTAGGTTTTCTTAAGATGCTTGTCAGTCAGTTCCATAATTTCTCCTGTTTTGCACTGCCCCTAACTTTTTACTTGGAGATTTCTCCGCCCAAGAATATTGGACTACCATGTTGCTTTCGGTGGTTTATAATACGTGGTCAGTAGTTATCTGAGCACTCATGATGTAGCAATAAGAAATTTTCTTGGTGGTGTTGTTTTGATTTTGATGCATTACTTAGGTAGATCCTTGAGGATTTGCGTGCTATATTTCTATAGTCAAGTAGAGAATCCTGTTGGTCTGTCATTACAACGTTGCATGCATTTCTTCATATGTTCAGATAGGACTCTATAATAGCATTGTGGACAAAGAGGGGACAGATGGTGAGAAAGATGCTATGAGGGTGTATAAGGCTGCACGAGAGGAAAATGATAGGATGGATGAAGTCACTGAACAGGATGCAGTTTCATCTGCACTAATAGACAAGGTAAAAATTAATACCCCAAAATGGCTACTTGAGTGGAATTGTTATACACCTGTCATGTGGTACATGATTTTCTTGTAACCATTGTCATTCTTCAGGTTGATGCTATGCTTCAGAATCTAGAGAAGGAAATTGACACTGTTGATGCTGTAATTGGTGACCGTTGGCGACTACTTGATAGGTTTGTACGTTCTGAACATGCTTACACCACTTTAATTGCTCCATATCTTATAAGATATAGGAATTCTGTGCCTTAGATGGGTTTTTGGATCTTATAAACTAACATCTCTAAATTAAACTATTGTCAAGTGCTCTAGTTGGCCTTAAGTTATAGGAAGAGAAAAGGCAAATCTGGTTCGAAAAAATTGGGGCACAATTTCATCTTAGAAAGATGGGGACTCATTCGACCTGACCAAGTGCCAAAACAACAAATGGTAGGACATTTGTGCAAACTTTAATCTGACAAAAGTTGAAGTCAGATTGAAAATTGAGGTATTTTATTCTAATTATATGATAATGATATCATATACTGCCTTTGTGCGGTCAAAGGAACACACAGGCACTAAAAAAAATCCCTGAAGAGATCTAGTTTTGAAAAGTTTGTTGAAATCTGCGAAAGGAAAATGAGCATTTTATTAGATGTGAGAAGATCACAGGAAGAGAGTACAAAGAGATCACATCGATGGCGGAGCGAAGGCTTGGGTTACCTGATTGAGCAACTTCAGGGAAATGATACATGTGATCCCTATCTTTTAACTTTTAGTAAAGAGGGAAAGGAACAGAAGACTGCTTGAGGTTGTAGAGAGTGATCTTGTAAATGCGATGGATGGACTCTTAGTTCTTCAACACTTAACTTTTTTTTTAACCATGATTGGAAGAACAAGGTCTGTTAGACATAGTGGACAATGTGCCTCATGCTTGAATTTTGTTGAGAGTCCATCCCCTTGGTACCAACAACAACAACAATAACCAAGTCTTTTCCCAATAAGTGGGTGGGAATCCCAGTAGTGCCCACTTGAATGGAATCTGGTTTACATCATATAAAATGGAACAGCATAAATATTGCATTTAATAGTTTAATAATAAGGGTCTCTTTGTTTTAGCATTTTATATACATCTCACTATCTTATTAAAAAAGTTGAAAACAAAATAGTGCCTTTATATCGAAAAACTGTGAAAATATATCGACTGTACGACACAAGTCACTATTGGTATGTTTAGTAGAGTGAAAGTTGATAAATTAGATGTTTTCACTACGTATGTCATTCACTGACACGTTCATGGCGCCACTCATGTGCAGGGACCATGATGGGAAGGTGACACCGGAGGAAGTTGCTGCTGCTGCTTTGTATTTGAAAAATACTCTGGACAAGGAGGGTATTCAAGAACTAATAAGCAATTTATCTAAAGATAGAGGTAAGCTACTAGATCTAGATTTCTGTTGCGACATGTTTTTTTTTTTCCAACTATCTAGAAAGAACAAATCACAACTCTTGAGACAGTTGAAATTGTTTTAGTAACATCTTGATAATTGATCTGTGTTAGGTTTCCCTATAGTTTACTAAAGGAAACTTGTGCATATTATATGCTTAGAGTATGCAATTCTGGTCGGATTCCCTTTTGCTATGGCTTAGCTTGCAGTTTTCCATTGGGCATTGATAGGGCAATGGTGTTAAAGAAAAAGAGGTTGACAAGACATTGTCCTATATATGGTGCATCGATTGAAATGTTAAACTTTGGTCTTTTCACTTTGAAATGAAAGTTCAAGAAGTCGGTTAAATTCTTATTTGATATGGTGAGAATAACAGCATGTGTATAACTATCTTATCCTAGATGGGAAGATTCTCGTGGAAGACATTGTCAGATTGGGCAGTCGGACAGATGATGCTAACGCTGCCGAAGACTGTACAAGGTGAAGTGCGAAACTCACTTTTGGCCGCTCCACGATCCTCGGGTCTTTTAGAGCAGCTTGGTTGACTGATAAACGTCAGGTCTATTGATCTTTGGATTGGTTTCTACACAAGCTTAAATCTTATTGGATAGTGTAATATTCTTTCTGCCTGTTGATTTAACCTTCCTTGGGCGTTGTTTTTGCTATAATGCCCATTTTGCGAGCTTTACTTCATGCGTGTAGAGGTAAAATTAGCTTGAGTCATTGGAAGGAGGCTGTATATTTGGTCATGTCAACGGTGATACTGATCTTAAAATTGTATGTAAACAAAGTGAATAATCGGAGCTCTTTTGCATCAAGCCATCAATAATTACTAAACAAAAATTTGTAAAATAGAAGAGTAATTTCTTTCTCAATTCTGATATGTGAGAAGATGATCTTTCATTTGTTTCTTATGTTTCTTCGGATCTCATAATCTTTCCTTTAATGGTAGCTGATGAGATATGCTCCCAACACAAGTCATGTCGAGAAGATGACACATTGTTGAATGGCTCGACCTTGATTGAAGTAACTATAGGAGCAGCTCTTGAACTAATGGAAAACTTTTGGGAATGAGACAACTCAAATAATCTATTGGGAGCAAAAAGTCCTAAACATGTTGTACATTGGGTATTCAATCATAAACTTTTTAATTTGATCAATTTAGTCCTAAACCTTTTAGTGATTTTTCAATGGAGTGCTTTCGGCCAATTTTGGTTAGAAATTACTAATATGGACGTTAACCGTTTTACGTGGCATGGAGCCGGCGTTAAAGTGCAACTTCTTTTATAAAATGTTTTTGAATTTCTTATGTTTTTTTTTTCCTTTCCTTTTTTCCCATTGTAATAACTAGGCATTATTGGGGAGAAAAGAAGGGAAAAGTACCAAAAAAGTCTTAAATCTATTGTATTTATATCAATTCAGTCATAAATCTTTTAATTATACCAATGTAGTCATAAACCTTTTCACATTGATACCAATTTAGTCATTCGGCCAATTTAGGCTAAAATTGTTGATGTAGACATCGATCATTCTTTGTGGCATAATTGACAATGACGTAGATATTTTTTAATAATATTTTGAATTTCTTTTTATTATTTCCTTTCCTTTTCTTTCTTTTATTTTTATTTTCTTTGACAAGCTATTGTTCATCTTCTTCGGACTCCTTCCACTTCATCACCCAGAACACATTCGCGGACGAGGGCGTGGCGGCCCTCGCTAGGCTTTCACCGGCCATGGCAAGGGCCACTACGCCCTCACTTGGGGCTGGTGAGGGTCGCCACGCCCTTGCCGTGGTCGATGAAAGCCTGACGAGGGTCGCCACACCCTCACCAAATCTGGGCCAAGCGAGGGCGTTGGTCACAGCTGTGGTTGGTGAAAGCCTGGCGAGGGTCGCCACGCCCTCACCAAATCTAGGCCAGGTGAGTGTGCCACTCGCTAGCCTTGGGCGAGAGTGTTGCGTCCCTCGCCGACCACAGCGAGGGCTCGCGAGCCCTCGCCTAGTGGCTAGAGAGGGTTGCGATGCCCTCACTCGTGGATGTTCTAGGGGATGAAGCAAAAGGAGCAGAAAGAGATGAAGCCGTTGTATGGAAGAAGATGAACAGTAGCTTGGAAAAGAAAAGAAACAAAAAAAAGAATAGAAAAGGAATAAAAAAGAAAAATTTCAGAAAAGTTGAAAGAAAGAGAAAAAAATATATGTAAAAAGTTCAAAAAAATTATTAAAAAATGTCCACGATAGCACCGGCGTCCACACTAGTGATTTCCAACCTAAATTGGCCGGATGGACTCAATTGGTATTAATGTGAAAATGTTTGAACTAAATTGATCCAATTGAAAGATTTATAATTAAATTAGTACAAATACAATAAGTTTATGACTTTTTCGATACTTTTCCCTTCTTTTCTTCCCATTGTAGTACCTAGGCATTATTGTTAGGAGGTTAATCTCATTGCTTGGCCAGCCCTTCCATTGTGCAGCAAGTTAGCGTTGGACCCTACCTCTACTCGTTTTTCTTTTCTTTTACACACACACACACACACATATATATATATATATTTGGTGGCCACATCAGCAATTTTTTTTTTTATCAAACTTGATTGGAGGGATTACAAAATCGTTAAAAAATTTAAAACTAAATTGGTCAAATTGAAAATTTTAGAATTGAATTAGTCGCCGTACAATAGATTTATGACTTTTTGGAAAATTATCTCATCCATTTAGTGCATGACTTGAGGATTGGCTAGAATGGAAACGCCCTTGAATCTGAGACATATTTGTTAATCGTTAGAGACAAACTTAAATTACCGAAGTTAGCATCTCATTCCTAAGAACAATGTGCTCCGAACCAACACTTAAACAAATCCTCCAATCCGAAAATCAATCGACTTATCTGCACTTTGTTTTTCGAGCATTATCAAAACATGCAGGAACTGAACTATATTATGTCAGTGAACAGTGATAGTCAGTGAAAAATAATTCCATCAAATTAAATAAATCAGTGAGCCATGTTGAATCTAAAACGACTAGTGTATGTTGGGTTGGTCATGTCTGTTCGATTGAAGACGAGTTTGAACTCGAAAATTACTATAATATTAATTACCAATCATGTTGGAAGGGTAGGTAAGACTTTAGACATGGGCATATGTAATAATAGGCCCAATATCCAAAAAAATCCCAAACTTTAGGTGTTATTCCAATTATATCTAAAACTTTCTGTTTTGTGTTATAAAAAATCCCAAACTTTAGGTGTTGTCCCAATTATATCTAATTTTTTTTATCTCGTAAAAAACCCCAACTTTTATTTTTGTTCTAAATTTACCACTGTTAACTTTCTGTTTGAAATAACTGTTAGTGAATTTACGTGGAATGTCATGTCATTAATGAAATTCTCTTCAGGAAGTTGATATGGACAAATAGTTCACAAAACAACGTCTTCTTGGATGAGCAATTAGAGTTTTGCTTTTTAATTGTTCTCACTTTTCTTCATATCATCATATATCCCTTTCATCTCGCTCGAATTTCTCACGGTGCTCACTCCTCTATTTTTTGCACAAGTTAGAGCAAGAACAATTTACGAAAGAACTATTATCTTATCTAATATATGAAACTTCTAACCAATAAATTTCAAAATTTCTCAATCAAGATATGTCCGAACGTCTCGACCACGAGCTCTCCAAGCGTTAGAGATAAAGGAATGAGCGTCATAGAAGATTCGAGCAAGATGGAAGGGAGTTAAGAATATATGAAAAAAAGTAAGAACAATTGAAAAGTCAGTTGACATCATTTTGTGAATTATTTGTTAATATCAACTTGCTAAAGAGAATTCATTAATGACGTGGCATTAACAGTCATTTCAGATGGAAAGTTAATGGTGGTAAATTTGAAACAAAAATAAAAGTTTGGGATTTTTTACGAGACAATTTTTTTTGATATAATTGGAACAACATCTAAAATTTGAGATTTTTTTGGGCATTAGCTTTGCAGTTGATGGTTTTTTACGAGACAAAAAAAGAAAGTTTTGGATATAATTGAAACAATACCTAAAGTTTGAGATTTTTTTTATTATTAGGCCTGTAATAAAATAGCATGCTGGAATAATGTTAAGTGTGTCATATCAATGAAGTTGTCATGAAGGGAATCGAGGGTAGGGAGGGGATGGCTGTGAGCTTCTCTTCAATTTCATTTGGGGTCCGGTCATATAAGTAAATCACAATTAAGGGTATAGACAAAAGTGGGTCTCATTCACTATACTTTTTTGACCAAAAGAAATTAATGATTCTTGCATTGGATTTGGGATATCATTATTCTTTTTTTTTTTTTATCTGTTCTACTCTAACTCTGCTTTCTCCCATATTTTTACAGTGTTTCCTTATAGAGCATGAAAGTCGGACTAAACGTCCCCACCTCATCCAATTAGTGTCCGGTGAGTGATTCGGAACATTGTTAAGTTACTCTTCTTCATCTTGCCACCCTGCTCAGTCTCCTTTTGGCTACCGAAGCTACATGTATCGGGTTCCAATTGGTTAATAGATCTCCCATTTGGATGTATTTCCCACATTGGTCGTATGGTTATTGTCATTGTTGTCGCGATAAGCTCAATGCTTTCGTAAGGTCTCGACTCCTCTTCTATAATTCAGTTTCGGAGAGTTGGGTTGGTGCTACCACACGGCTCGTCTCATCCAATGAAAGCTGTTCTCTTCATTCTCGGCACATCTGGTAGGAGATTAATTAGTTGCCAATCGACAACGAATCTTCCTATGATGTAAAAAAGATAATCAATTCCTAGCAAAACAAAATCGGGAAAATTGTCCAAAAAATCATAAACCTATTAAACTTTTGCCAATTTAGTTCTAAACATTTTAATTTTGTCAATTGAGTCTTAAACCTTTTCACCTTTTGCCAATTGAATCCACCTATCCAATTTTGATCAGAAATTGTCGACGTGGACACCGGCCGTCCTACGTGGCATGACCGGCGTTGACGTGGACAATTAGCAGTGATCCCATTAAAATCGTTAACAGCTTAAGGCTTTAGAATAGTTGATAATGGTCTCATCAAAATCTCACAATTTTTGTTCCTTGACAAAAACAAAAAATATCTCCATAAAAAGGCATAGCTAGTTCAACTTTTCTTGGGACTCGGGTTTCCTTTTAAGTCTATTTCGGGTTCGGGGTAGTTCCTAATTTTGCACCAATGATTTGATTCTGCTCAAACTTGGTTATTCTTGACTCAAAGCAACTTTATTCTTTCTCACTCCTAGATTTTGCGTAAACCTTTGCAATCAAATAGGGAGTGATTGAAGGACGATAAGAAGCGAGCCAAGGCTCGAGGGACGGAAATAGGGAATTCAATTGGTGCTGTGCTCCTTTAAAAAATATAAGATAATTATTTACTAAAATTAAAAACCGTGTGTTTGGCAAATCCTACTCAATCTGCATGATCCATATCTTGGATGACCACCCTAATTAAAATGCATGTAAGATGCATCGATCGATAGGAATTCGCAAATCTCATATATGAAAATTTTATGTGTATCTAAAATTTTGAATGAACTACAAACGTAGATTACGGGGTGTGGTAGAAAGAAATGTGTTTCCGAAATTATTAAATAACCTCCAATTTTATTTTATTTTTCCCATAATTCAAGCGTTAGTTTGAGTGTTCTCAAATTTACAAATCTCACCTTTTATTTATGGTTAAACACTGCTAGACTGAAATCTTTTCATGTATTCTCTTGTTCTCCGTACTTCCATCATTTCATGTTTTGAAAACTCTTTCCTATTTTTGTGTTTAATTTTTTTTCCTGACAAGGTAAAAAAAGAAATTCTAGTGAAAATGAAATTCTCGTGAAAATTAAAAGAAACAGTAACATCACATAAAAAATGGGATATGTGCACTAATAAAGTCCATTTGAATCTTAAAACTTGCAAAAAAATGTAATTAAGTGCTAAAACTTGTCAAATTGGTGTAAGATGCAGAAAGTGGACAAAAGCATCTAAAAGATATCCCGCGTCCAGATGACTCGTAGTTACAATGAAAATAAATCAGTTTGGCTCGAACATCAAAATTAGAAAATGAATATACACTAGCGGATAACCTAAGCGTAAGAAGCCATCTCGAATTGCTATATCATCAAATGTAAATAGTTCCATATTTATTTAGGCGATTCATAACGTTTGAGTTCTCGTTTTATATGATTTATTAAGAGGTATTATAATTTGATAAAACGGAAATCGTGCACTTAAAGTGGATATTCTCAAAAAGAAAAATAAAGAGAATAAGAAAACATATGGCGAAACGAAAAGAACAGCCGTAGATGCTGATTGCTGATGCACACCAAACCATCCATTTCTCACTTTTCCGACCGCCACAAAAATAATAATATAATCAACAACAACAATTTTTAATAAACACAAAAATAAAAAAAATGACACACACACACAATCTCTCCCGAACGACAACAACAATAAATAAAGCGATCTCTCTTTCTTTGGAAAGATATCATAGGACCGATTCGGCAATAAAATATCATGTGTGAGATACTTTTCTTCTGCTATTTAATGCATGAGATATCTTGCACGGAATGGTTGATTCCCTATTCTTTTACCTTCTCAGATTTTTGGATAGATACTATCTTCCGACAATCAAGCAAGGAACTATCTCAACATGTGTATATACATTCCCCTCTCTTCCTTCTTTTCATTATGTTGTACCCATAATTATATTAGAGACGAAGCCTCGAATGTTCCATTTGTTTCACAGATTCAACATGTGTATATACATTCCCCTCTCGCTTCAGTTGTTTCTCTTTTTATTTGCACCTCTTAGAAAGAAAACAGCCAACAAGCGCATGATTTTTCTCTTGTGGTTGGTCTATTTGATGATTGACTGAGTAGTTGCATTCGCAATCAGGCTCATATCTCTCACAATCAAGGCAATTTATGCACTCATGTAGCTAAACTAGACGGAGCACTTCAGGCATTTTGGGCCTCCTTTCTCTTGTTATATCTTGGCAGTCTAGACACTGTCATTGCCTTATAGTTCGACGAAACTCCGGTAGTTACAAATGGATGTGCAAGTAGGATGAGATAGGACCAATTTGACGATAGATTATCAACCTGACACAAAGCAATAAGCATCATCTATGCATGAGATACTTTTCTTTTACTTTGCATGAGATACCTTGCTTGTGTTTATTCATGGAATGGTTGGTTCATGAGTTTTCTTTTTTAACCTTCTTGGGTTTTTGAATAGATACTTTTTTCAACAAATAAGTAAGGAATCATTTCAACATGTATATATACATGCCCATTATTCCTCTTACACACTTTGTTGTCCCCGAAATTATATTAGAGAAGAGAGACAATATTCGAACTAAGCGAAAACATGGCATTTAGCTCCATTTTGGATCTGTTGAACAAATGGAACATCCGGAGCTTCGTTGTATTGAGCCTCTCGCTTCAAGTCTTTCTCATTCTATTTGCACCAATAAGAAAGAAAACCGCGAACCACCAAATCGTCTTCCTCTTGTGGTTGGCCTATTTGATGGCTGACTGGGTAGCTGCATACACGATTGGGCTCATCTCTCACAACCAAGGCAATTCATGCGCTCGTGTAGCTGAAGTAGACGGAGCACTGCAGGCAGTTTGGGCCTCATTTCTCTTGTTACATCTTGGTGGTCCGGACACCATCACTGCCTTTTCTCAGGAGGACAGTTTGCTTTGGAAACGGCATCTGCTCACTATCATCTTCCAAGTTGACACCATCATTTATGTCTTTGCGAAGATATTTCCCAGCGACAAGTCGCTGGTAATCCCAATGATGCTAGTGTTTCTTGCCGGGGTCATTAAAAATGCGGAGAGGTTATTGGCACTTAATCTTTCAAGCCTCCCGAAGCTCAGGGAATCGATGCTCTCATGGCAAATGTCAAAGTATAAATGTAACAAGTCAGCTGAAGTACTCGATGTTCCAGGGGATGGATATTCTGATGAAGAAGAAGCAAAGCTTGCCGAGAGCGTTGTGGTGAAGCATGCTTACTGCTTCTTTCAAATCTTTAAGGTTCTCCTTGCTGATCTCATATTCACACATGAAGAACGCAAAATGAGCCGCAAATATTTCCACAAAGTTTCTGCAATGGATGCATTGAGGGTGATATCAGTTGAACTCCAATTCATTTACGAGGTGCTCCACACAAAAGTGTTGGCAATACGTTCCAAGTGGAGCTACATTTTCCGATTAATAGCCTTCACTAACGTGGTGACGGCCTTTGTGCTTTTCAATCGCTTGAAGAAGCACTGGCTCCCCGAACTCGATGTGGATATCACTCATTCCCTTTTTTTTGGAGGTATTGTTGTTGATGTGATAGCTTTGTTCATGCTTGTTTTCTCTGATTGGACTGTTGCTGGAATCATGGGGTACAAAACAGGATCATCTAAACTAGATTCATTTTTCCACAAGTTGATATCCATCACTGATGACCTGAGGAAGCCCCGATTTGCCACTTGTGAAGTAAAGCCTAATGCCAATGTTGATTACAAGGCCTTAGATACACCATTAATATTTCGAAGGTGGTCAGAATGCATCTTTGCTTGCAACCTTCTATCCGAGAGCTTGAAGCAGAGTCCAAGAAAGATGTACAAGCGCGATTGGTGCTGTGACATCATCGATTTTCCTAAAATCTGTAGTTTTCTATCCCGTATGCCTAAGAAGATCGTCTTTTGTTTCCATCACGGTGGTGAGACAATCTTCAGAGGCTGTGGTCCAGAATGGATGATTGTGAAGAGGAAGTACGTGTCCAAGAATCCTTTTGTTAAGAAATTATGGATCTTTATCTTTAACGAGGTGAGACGTAAATCGAAGAACGCGGATGATCTGACAGATGTGAGGAAGATATTTGAGGCTAGAGGTGGCCTATTTCTCGACAGTAGACCGGGGGGGTATGGCTTCCGCAATCTTTTACCTTTTGTCAGCAATTTTGATTACGCAAGCAGTATTATAATTTGGTATCTTGCCACTGAAATGTGGTACGGTAGAGAGAAACCATTTACATTCAGAAATGAGGAAAGGGAATTCAGCAAGATCCTCTCCGACTACATGTTCTATCTTTTATTTAATCAGCCTGATGTGCTGCCCCTTATAATGCGCACTGGCTACTTAGCATCAGAGAGGACGTTGCGCGAGCTACGGGACCAAATCGGTGATGATGTCAAGGATGTGGAGGAGCTATGCACACGATTGCACGAGTTCCCTTTCCTAACCCTCGATCCGACATCCCTACTCAGAGCGGGGATCGAATTGGCCCAAGAAATCGGAAGGCATGGGGAAACCAAGTGGGAGGCAATAGGCGGAGTGTGGGTAGAGATGCTGTCGTATGCAGCGACTCATATTAAGGGAGAGGAACATGTGAAGGTGCTGACTAAAGGTGGAGAGCTTCTTACCTTCGTTTGGCTGTTGATGGCTCATTTCGGTTGCTTCTACAAACCTGAATGGGGCATGTATCGTGGAAATATGGATGACATATCTGAGTAGTATCTACTAGCTACGCAAATTGATTATCTTCTAAATCGCAAGCCTCCACTAGCGAATTTTGCGAATTGGTACAACGCTATCAATTCATATTTCTTATATGTTTACGTATTAAATACTGTAATTTTTCTTGTATTTTGTGATGAGAGCTATATTTCGATAGCTATGGAATAAATAATACATGATTGAATACTACCATGCAAGTGTACATGTGTGATATATGATTTGTTTGGGGAAATTGTCCAAAAAGTCCTAGACCTATTGTACAACGGCCAATTCAGTCCTAAACTTTTCAATTTAGCCAATTTAGTCATAAACATTTTAACGATTTTTAATGTAGTCCATTCAGCCAAGTTTTGTCCGAAATCGATGACGTGACGGTCCAATCAATGTCGGCCGTCCTACGTGGCACAGTCGGATGCTCCAATGGGGCTTAAAACGACGTTGTACTGAGAAAATTTTAAAGTTTTTTTGTTTCTTTTTGCTCTCTTCATTAGAGTTCATATTCCTGGATTTTTGGCCGGCAAGGGTCACCTGGATTTGGTTGAGGTCGTTGCGGCCTTCGCCTGTGGCCAATGACCCTCACTAGCCATGGTCGAGGCCCCGACAATCACGCTTGTTGGAAATCTGAGAAGATGAACTGTGAGGAAGGGGAAAAAAAGAAAAAAGAAAAGAAAGAAAATAAAATAAAAAAGAAAAGATTAAAAAAAATCTCACAACAACGTCGTTTTGATCATTGCCGGTCCATTTTCACACTAGCCGTGCCACTAAAATTGCCGATGCTAACTGGATTGCTAAGTCAGCAATTTCCGACCTAAATTGAAAAATTGTGCAAAAGTTTAGGGCTAAATGGCCAAAATTTAAAAGTTTTTAATACTGAATTAGCCGCTGTGCAATATGTTTATGATTTTTTGAACAGTTTTTCCGAATTACATATGTTAATAGACATGATGACAGAATCAAGAGGAAGATGATAGAATAGTGGAAACACAACTCTTCTAATTGATTATAACTGAATCAATGTCAATGATTACCGACTTCTTTCAGCTGTTGCCAAAAAGCCTAGTTAATCAGTTATTCTTGAGGGTGCAATGTTAAAGCTTCTTTTATTAGCGATTTGCATGATTATATTCTTATGACCCCAAGAAAGTTGCTCAATTCACCACGATAAAGCTAAAACTACCGGAAAGAATCAATTTACCACAAAATTATGTTGTTAAAGTCGAAAAAAAGATGTAGTTAAAGTTGAAATTGAGAGAATTTTTTTTTTTGTCCTTGACTTCACACGTGCCGTTGTTGTGTGAAACACGTACAACAATAAGCTTTGGCTTATTTGTCATCCCCAAACTATTATCTTTTATTGGGTTTAAACGGGTAATGAGAAAATATCTTAATTAATCCTCTTCAGTTGTGTATCGTATAGTTTTGGGACTACTTATGCAGCTTATATTAGAAACAAATTATGATAATAAACTCAAGGCATCTGTTTGATTTATATTTAAAGTAAGATGAAAAGTAAAAACAATAATGTCATATCTAATTTATAAGTAGATCATTTATGATTTGCATAGAGCTTACTTCGTTGAATGAATGAATTTTACTTAACATAAATAATTTCAATTAAGTTTAGATATTACGATAGGAACTATTATTAAAAAAATGTATCACGTTATAATTTATAATGTGAAGTATATCTTATTCGATAAAGTAAATAATGAATAACGAACTTAGTAATCGCGTTCTTAATGGAAAATTTTTGCTAATATGAAATTAAAAACTATCAAAAGAGATATATTATTAAATTAAAATGGAAACAAGACAATATAAGAAAATATATTGTTACTAGAAAGTTAGTTAAAATTTAAAGTACTGCTTATTTAACTATGTGAACAAACTGTCCCTGATAAAGAAAGTGACTTAGTTGTAATATATAATAAAGCTAATAATTTATGTGTTATTTCGCAGTTTATAATTCAGTTTGAATCTTGTACGTTTAATATAAAATAAAATTGAAAAAAACTTTAGCGTTCTGAAAGATAATAACTTAGGGTGATTACACATAAGTAGATCCTGTTACTTTAAAATGGTAGAAGCAAAACTGATAACCTAGTCTTCTTCAATTACGTACACAATTTGGTAGAGGATATTACTGTGTTTATACATGTCAAGAATCCTCGTGGAGCTTGTGGATGAGCTCTCGGAGCAAATTCGTCCAGTCAAAATACTGAGTTTAAACAAGTTGTTGAAGAATATATTTTTTTTGTTGTTGTGAAAATATCGTTTTCCAAAAAAGACCAAAAAAAAGTGTAAAATTGTTTTGTTTTTGTTTTTGTGTGTGTGTGAGGCTGCACCCCTAGAAACATCATCACACTTTAGAAAAACTTACACACATTTGTTTCGATTATTTTGCAGTAAACCAAATAATTTATATATAGTTTTCTAATTTTAATTTTTTATATCACTCAGAAAAATGAGTTAACTGAAAATAAATTCATTATCAACAAAATTCTTTAGTCATAGATTATTATAAAAAAGAAAAAGAAAAAGAAAAAGAATGAGAATGGGAAAAATTAAATAAAATATAATTTTCAAATTGCCGGTTTTCCGCAATCATCCCTGATCTCCAAATCTTTCTCTCCGCTCTCTTCCTTGCCCGACACCATTGCCGTCCGCCGCTAGTGTCATTGCTTGCTCTTGCACCACCGTCTTGAAGGGGCTCTTCCCCCTCTTCCCTTGCAGGAATGTGAATTGCTCTCAGCCTCTCAAGGAGGAGGTCACAGGGCTGAGGCGACCTTAAATCACGACAGAGAGAGAAGGGACTAACATAGCAGAGGTCCTGATGCGTGGTGTGGCAATGCCTGAAATGCAACGGATGGTGGCGGCCAGCACCGGTGCTTTGTTCACGGAGTTGTCAGGACAGGGAAGAAGGAGAAGAAGGGAGAAAAGGGAAACAAGAAAGTGTTGTGAAAACATTTTAATGGTATTTTGATGATTTCAAAACTATCTTTGGTTTAATATATGATAAATGCAGATGTTTGTCTTGACGACGTGCTGATAATTTAAAAAAGAATGTGATAATATCGATGGTTTTCGTGAGTTCAGTGAAAGTTTCTTACATGGATGAGGATCTCGATAGGAGCAGAACAAACGTGATACAACAAGGTGTTCATAAGAATTTGGAAGTACCATCATCAACGTAATGCCTTTAAATGTTGACAAGCTGGATAACCCGTCTGCTGATGAAGCCGGTGCCAAACCTAGCCATCGTCACCTGAAGTGGCAGCAAGTGCCGCTGCCGTTGAGCGATCCATGTTGCTTCGGCGCGAGCTTGACGCACGAGACTAGAGAACACTATCCCAACGACGACGCAGGCAGGGATGCCTATCTCCGTGGCCAGTGCCTAGAGCAAGGCCATTCGCCGAATCAGCAAAATGAAGAAAAAAATCGAGAATGAAGTTTGCCGAGATGACGTCTGGGAGAGAAAAATGAATGTCCCAAAAAATGATCCCCTCGGCCAAAAAAAAAAAAAGAAAAAAGGAAAGAGAGAGAGACCCAGATCTAGCGCCTAAGGGCCCGTTTGAAATCTTTTCTTGCCAGAATAAATTCTGGCAAGAATTGATTTTCTAGTAGAGAATGAGAAATTATGTTTACCAAACGCACCCTTATTCTATTTATATTTTTGGCAAGTTTACCAAACGGCACCTGAAAATCGGCGACCAACGCTGGCGACGAGCAATGGGCGATGGCAAAAGGCGGCGACGGCGGCCGGCGACGATGACCACGACCAATGACCGGCGGCCAGCGGTGGGTGGCAACCGGCGGCGGCCTATGAGCGTGAGAAGAAAATTGAAAAGTGAAAATTGAAAAGAATCACTTCTAGCAAGAATTGATTATGGCCGTAGAGAATTACTTCTTTACCAAACACAATTCTCATTCAGAAGTTGAAAACTGTTTTAAAAGTCATTTTTTACCAAACGCATTTATGCTCTACAATTAAAAATTCTAGCAGGTTATCAAACATACCCTAAAACTAAGAGGAAGCCTATAGTCCAGCAATAGAGAGAGGAGAAGAGAGGTAAACGTGTGAGATTGGAAAATGCTTCTGCAAAATGGTCACTAATTGCATGAAAACAAAAAAGCCATCAAGAATAGGCGAAGAAAATAACATAACTGAACAAAATAAAGAGGTGTAAAGAGAGACAAGCAAAATCCAGACAGAGAGAGGGCTACTGAACTGAAGTTTTCATAGCTTGTGCATCAATGAAAGAAAGAAGGAAGAAGATGAACAGTCTATTTTTTTCTTTCTAATTTTTCAAGATCTTTCTGATGTGGCATTAAGTAGGCACCACGTGTTTTAAAAAATTAATAAAAAAAGGCACATCAGTATTTTCCGTTAATCAAATTGGACAGGGTTAATAGAGCGATTTGATTGCACAAATTTAACAAGTTTTAGAATTTGACTGTACTTCTTAAAGGTTTTAGCACTTAATTACATTTTTGCGACAAGTTTGAGGAATTCTAGTATACTTATCTCTTAATTTAATTAGGAGCTTGCATCTCATTTTTGCATCTTAAAAGAGAAATAAAGATTCAAGTCTACATATTTAGCAATTGCATGATTAGGAATATCCTCATCTTCACATATTTAGGAATCTACATCCTTACATTTATTTCGGAATTGACACGGGAAGGTTTTTGGGATCGATTAGAAACCAATCGAGACTCGAGAGCGTAGTCTCAATTTCTATACAACTAGAGATTCTAAAATTGGAGACTTGATCATGCTAATCGTCTAATTAGCACCATTTCGGTACCTGACTAAGGTATCAAAGCCACTAATAATCATGCAAATGTTTTTTTTATGGGATTGCTTTCATTAAAGTCTAGGCTAATTTTAGCCTATTCTAAAAAGGAAGCAATTAACATACAATTTAATGAAAGACGGTGCAGAAAATAAGCACCCAAGTATTAAGAAGACCTTAAAAGTAGACAAGCGACGGTTGAAAACATCAAGATAAATGTATAGGGAATAAAGGGACCGATGGAGCCTTGGACTACCATGAAATTAGTCTGATTAAATGCATGCCACCTTGGATCGCCATGGAAATTTGAGCTCTTAACCGCCACCTTGATGTATGTGTCATTCGCATTCAAGCCATTCATGACATACACTCAACAAAGCAGACGATCAAGGAAGTTCACTCAATCAAAGTGAGAAAATAATGCAAGAAGCCAAGCAAATTCAAACCATAGGAATGGTTCAATAACCCTAACTGTGTTATGGACATATTGCCTAAGGTTCTAATTGCATTTCTAATCGGCTCGTCAAAATGCATGCGTAGGGATCCTAACATTTAGCTAAGGAATCACATGCGAATCTAACTAGGTCATGCAATTATGGCATATTAAACGACCACTAATCAATCAAGAAATGGCACTAAATGCATTAAAAGGAAAGCAACGGCCATCCCTAATCACATATTCAATTCTTGAATTTTCGGATTTTTTAATTAATTTTTATCTTAAAATAATATCATAATAAACGAACCGGACCCGGGTCGGGTCGCTGAACCGGGTCTGCAGCCGAATTGGGCTCAATGCATGAGCCCAGTCCAAAGAAGGACAGAAATTTCAAAAAGGAAAATAGGCCCAAAATCTATTCAAGCCCAAACCAACTCCTAAAACGCCTGGCCTGGCCCAAGCCCTTTTCTCTCATCTTCTACCCGAGAGCTCCCCACGAGCTCCTTCTCAGACGAGCTCTTCGCCGGAGCTCTCAACTCCGGTCCCCATTACCGACAGTGTTCGCCCTCCGCCGGCGACCGTCCTCACTCGGACTATTCGGCTTGCTCAGCTCAAACGCGCGCCTAAACCGACCTTCCTCTACGCCAACGCCGGGGATGGTCGACGACGAGAGATCTCAAGCCGACACGTCTCCGGCCAATCTCAGAAGCCAGGCCCCTCGCCGGCGACGACCAAGCCACGACGGGTAGCTCCACGCTCGACCGAAACCTAAATCGGCCGTAGCTATATTAGGCTGAGAGCTCGACTCGGCCAAGCTCTCGGCCTCGACGGGAGGGCAAAAGCCGACGACCAACGGCGAGCCGAAAAGCCCTCAAACGAGACAGGAAAAGAAACTAATTCACATTAGCTCTAACAGGTGTTTTATCAGACATGTAATATGCGAGGACTAAGAGGGGCGCATTAGCTCGACCGATCGTCGGGCGCGATCAAATACTCACAACAATCAGCAGACAAAACAATCAACACGACCGGACTCGGCACAGATGCGAATCAGGGGTCTTACCTCGTTCGTCGACGAAGATGCGTCGCGGTCGTCGGTCAAGAGTTCAGGGAACGTCATCGGTAAGCAAGTCGGCGTCGGGGGCCTCGACGGGACGAACGCCCTCGATCTTTCTCGTTTCTTCACTTCACGAGTTCTCTCCCCTCCCCGCTCCAGACCACCCATCATTTTGTCTCGGTCTGTTATGGTCGTTGGTCGGAGATTGTCGGATTGAGTCGGAGTCGTCGACGCTCGTTGTCGCGGCAGAGCAGGCGATCGCGAGGAGGAGGAGGAGGAGGGAAGACCGAAGATCACACCAGCTCCCTCCTCCTCACTCTGTCGCTGTCTTTCTTTTGTCGTCTCTTGATCTGCCGCCGCCACTCTCTAATGTGTATGGGTCTCCTACTTTTGTCTTCGCTTAGCTTTTTAATCACAGCCACCGCTTCCCTTTTTCTTCGTGAGTCTCCCCGCAGGCTCGCTCCCTCCTTGGTATTCCGGATGCTTGACCCACTTTTCTTCTCTTTCCATTCTTGTCTCCCATCGAAACCGTGAATTATCAGTAGTGTCTCGTGTGCTCTTGGACCGGACAGCAACGTCACTGGAGAAGGTCGATGGTGAGGGCTTGGCTACGATGGCGATGATGGTACGCCGGCGCACGAGCTCCCGAGAGGAAGGAGGCCGAAGCCATCCCTCTTCTCTCTCTCTCACCCTCTGTCCTTTTTCTTTTATTTTCTTTTCTGACTTCTCCTTCTGAGTTTTCTCTTGTTTGTGTGGTTCTCATTGTACAGAGAAGTGGGTGGAGATCGTGGGTGAGCGTGGGAAGCAAGATGGAAGGAGGGGGCCGGCCCATGAGTTGGCCGGTCCGTGGGCTTTTTCTTCTCCTTTTCTTTTCATTAATCCAAATTTGACAATTTTTGGTGCCTATGCAAATTTGGCAATTTTTTTATTTTTAAAAGGAAATAATGACTTACTGGACCACCAATATTAGGTGTCAACAATAGGTAAGTTGAGGTTTTTATTCAGGCTCATTGAGATTGCATTTATATTTCATTACGTTATTTGCATATTTAGTTTCACATTTGCATGCCGTTAAAAGAGGAATTAAACAGTTGGTGTTGACTAGGGAATTTGTAGCCAGTTTATGCAAAGTATGGATCCATTGTGACTTGCAAACTCTAGTAGAAAAAAAATTCAAAAGAACAAAAAAAAAAAAGCAACCCACGAGTCATGTGCAAGTTAAGAACATTTCGTGACATCTTTGTGAAAAAACAAAACTAATAAAAGAGGAACGTAACCTAGGGTCCATTTTTTTAACAAAAGGAAAAATAACAAAAACATAACATAATTTTCATCCAATGATCATCTATATATGCCTCTACTTTTGGAAATACCAGATACATACATGAGTTTTACGTTTAGGGGCAACTTCACAGCTTCAAATCAATTATCCTAATGTCCTTACTTAAGAAAATGTCATTTTCTTCAACAACAACAAAAAAAAAAAAGTAAATCCCTAAACCCCAATATCTTACACCCACCCAAAATACTCAAAACCAATAAAAAACCAAACTACCCAAATCTTAAGCAATATGCTAAAATAAGTTTGTAATAGGGGTGAGCAGTTCCAAGGTCCATCCATGTTACATATGTAATTTAAAACCTACCTGTCTGACCTGGCTCTAAAGTTTTTGGAACCTAAAAACTACCATGCATATTCTGAAACCTAAAACCTGCCAAGTTTCAAGGTCTACCTAAGTTCCACTTATATTCTTAATTGAATAATTGGAGTAAATTATCGCCTCTAATTACTATCGTTTGCTATTATAATTTACTAACCACAACTCATATTTAGACACACGAAAAATATGAAACATTAACAAAGTAAAAGTCTCAGTTATGGATATCACCAAAATTGAAAGTTCATAATAGTGGTTCCAGATTACACACTTATTATCATTGGAGTATCACAAGATTACGCAAAAATATAAAACAAGAAAAATACAAAGAATTATTTCAAGTTCCACCTAAAATGTACCTATTGAAACTTGTTCCCTAATTTTTGGAACCTAGAACCTATTCTACATATACTGGAACCTAGAACTATCTCCAATTTTCAATTCTACCCTAAAACTATGCTCACCCCTAATTTGTAAGGAAGGGCAATTTGGTTTTTTCAATATAGGGTTTTGCTTAGAGGTATGTGAATGATATTTGCATACATAGAGGTTGTAAGTAATGATTGGTAAATAGTAAGATATGTTTTTGGTATTTTCCTTGAAAGAAAAGGACCCACTCTAAGATCAATATAAGCACTGCTTTACAAAATTGAACAACAAATGCTAGACTGATTTATTGAAGAAATGATGTAATGAACTTTCATTAGATTTCAACAAGTGAGTCATGTTTAAAGATTCAATAATCATGTTTCACAACGTTTACGGCTCGATTTCATAAACTAGCATTAATAAAAAGAAAAGACAATACCAAAATGTAGTCATTGGACTAATTTGGTCCATAAACCTTAGTTTTGGTCAAATTGATGTTTCGCTCTTTGATTCAAATCAATTTGGCTTTTCTATATGAAAGTGTAGACAAGGAACTTGTCAGCCTCGTCCCTCAAGCACGCGACAACCCTCATGTCATTTAGGTCATTTTGATACGACGTCCCAGGACGCATTGTTGATCCATTTTTTTTTTTAATCTTTTGATTTAACGCAAATTGAAGCAAATCATAATCACCCATTCAAACACAGCAATAAGGATAGTATGAAAACAAAACAACAATCATTATAAAAAATGCTACTTTATTTATTTACTAGTCAACCCTAGGAAGTTTATATGTACATGCCATTTACGACGAGCTGCTTCCTATCAAGACCAATAAAAAGATACCGAGATCGAGGTTGATTTAAACTTCTCTACGCGAGAGCTATCCAAAAAGGTCTACACTCTGTGCTCTTAATAGAAGTAGTAACTGGGAAGAGTCTCAAGGTCGGTCTCGCCATCCGGATCTGTCTCTAAATCCTTAACGGCACCGTCGGGAGGTGTCGATATCCATTGGATCCCAAACCTCTTCGTTCGGACCCTTGCCAAATTGTCCATCAAAACCCCTTAGCGGATCAAAAAGGTCATCTCTATGCCGGACAAATCACACCTTAAAGAGATAGGGCACCAGATACGCTAACCCATCGTCTACTCAAATAGTAGTCACGTAACGCTCGAACATATGATATGAACCAGGATTCGAGTGTGGTGTTATCTTGAGGGTCAGGCCCATTGGGACCCTGAACTGCACATGTCAATTTTTCATTTTATGGTCCTAAAAAGTTATTAACAATAACAAGTGAGATAAATCTCAGTAAGTTAACAATCTAAACCTCGTTTAGGATGTAGATTCGCTTCGGGTGCGACCTAAACATGGAGTTTATTATCGATGATAGATCAATAGCGAGCAACTCTCTCTTTGCTTTAACTATAACATGATCAGGCAACTCGACTCATCATCGATCAACAAACTATAGCATAAACCACAGACATCATTATCTCGCTTTGGCACATGTTTTGCATAATATCAATTATCGTATGCATCAGGCATGGTAAATAATCAGAACACATAACACAATTTCTCATGCGCAATGCATTCAAACGTGTTTCAATTATTACGACCGCTCTCGGCCACGGCACAACCCCGAAGGTTAGCGGTCTTCCGGCATGATCGGGCATCGTCCTGCCCCATTAGGCATAACAACATCTGGAACACCTGCCTAAACGGCATTCCATAAAATGCATCGGTCCGGCCTCTACTGCGACTTGGCATTCGGAACCCGACTGGGCATCCGATAAAATCGAGCATCGTCCCCAAAAATCTTTCGAGGTCCATTCCCTTTTTATGATCACACGAGCACACAAATTATGCATGCCAATTTTATCTCTTCTCATTTAGCCAATACAAACATGATTCGTGCTCATACGTGAAACTTATTGTAATTTTCACACGTAATAATATAATAAAATAATCACACGTGATCACTCGGACATGCTTATCCTATCAAACTTTGCGTACTCCATTTTTCAAGCATCCTTGCTTATTTATATGGCACCCAAACATGACACCTCATAAATTACCAATTATTTGTCAATAAAGGTATTCATTTAAAATAGAAATCAATAGTTCAAATAGGGTAATAATTTTTTCATGACAATACATGCTTCAAGCAACACAAACATGTATAGAGTTGTCACATATCTCTAGTACAAATCACACTAAATCACAACTTCTCACATTCCCTACGATAACTTATCATTCTACCAATGATAGCTTATCGACAATTTCTTAATAGCTTATCGCCTATTTGGCGATAGTTTATCATTCATTTTTCGATAACTTATCACTCAATTACTGATAGCTTATCACCCATTTGTTGATAACTTCTCACTCAATTACTAATAGCTTATCACCTCTTTGATGATAGCTTATCATTCTTTCCTTGATAGGTTATTACTTCCACTTATCACTTTCTGTGATAACCTATCACTATCACTTATCACTTCTTACGATAGCTTATCATTTCTACTTCCACTTATCACAATAACTTATCCACTAATCTATCATTAATTAACTCTAATCATAATAAATCTTAATTTAATCTAATCCTAAACGTAATTGACAACCTAATAAAAGATGATGAAGTTAACTCACTAGCTTAACAATGGTGACGACGATGGCGGCGAATGACGGTGAACAGCGAGGGCGGTGTGGCGCGGTGGCAAGGGCACAACGGCGATGGCACGGGCGCAGCTTGGCTCGGCGGCAAGGGTGCGGTGGTGACGTCGACACGACGGTGGAGAACGACGGAGAGGGAGAGGAAGAGAGGAAAATGAAAGAGAGATGGGCGGTGGAGAGAGGGGGCCAAAGTGGGGGAAGAGAGAGAGAGAGAGAGAGAGAGAGAGAAAAGAAGAAGACTTCTTCTCCAAGTTGAAGAATTTTTCACCAAGCTTGTCTTCTCCACATTAATGGCACTAAAAATCTCTAATCTTATTTTATCTTCTTCCTCACAAATATCTCTCTTAAAGATAGGATTTCTAGAATTGACAATTTGGTAATTTCACCTTTAACGCTATTCATATAGGCTTAGGTTTAGGCTTGATGAGCTAAGTTATGAAAATAGGCTTATGAAAGCAGAATCGTAATTTCCTCCTATTGGGCTCTTGTGGCAAAATTTTAAGGAAAGCGAGGCTCATTGGGTCTTGCCAAACCCTTGAGCTCTCTTTGGCTCTCACTTTCCAACTTACTTTCACTTATCCGAAGATATAAGGTTTATCGATAAACTTTGGAATTCGATGAAGTAATGTTCAATGGTTGTCTCTCGATCTTCTAAAGTCCAATACTCTTAGTCTAATTAGAATTTATGATTAAAATTTATCGAATTCGATTTTAGTACATTGGTCGAATATTAAGGATATCACAACTTTTCCCTCCTTACAAAAATTTCGTCCTCGAAATTTGAATCATTACTTGGCTCTTAAAAAAGATAGGGATATTTATACCTTATTATTTCTTCGCTTTCCCATATTGTTCTCTCCGTTTTGTGATGTTGCCAAATCACTTTGACCAAGGGAATCGTCTTATTCCATAGCATTTGCTCTTTTCTGTCCTCTATCTATACTGGTCGTTCCACATACAACACTCGATCGTCCACTTTTATTTCCTCAAAATTTAGCACATGAGTCGGATCAAGTTCATACTTTCTCAACATAGACACGTGAAAGACCTCATGTACTTGAGCAAGTCTAAGTGGCAATGCGAGACGATAAGCCAAAATTCCAATTCGTTCCAAAATCTCAAAAGGTTCAACATACCTCGGACTCAGCTTTCCTTTCTTGTCGAATCGTATAGTATCTTGCATATGTGACACTTTAAGGAATACATGATCACCTATCTAAAATTTCAATGGTCTACGCCGCTTATCTATATAACTTTTCTAGCGACTTTAGGCCGTCTTAAGTCTTTCTCTAATAACCTTGACAACGTCCAATGACTGTTACACTAACTCAGGACCCGTGATCTTTTGTTCACCAACCCTGTCCCAACAAACCGGAGTCTTGTATGCCATACCATACAACGCTTCAAATGGTGCCATTTTGATACTCTGTTGATAGCTGTTGTTGTAGGCAAACTAAACAAGATGAAGTTGTTTCTCCCAACTTCCTTTAAAATCCAAAACACATGCTCGCAACATATCCTTGAGCGTTTAAATTGTTCTCTCTGATTGGTTATCCATCTGTGGATGATAGGCTATGCTATATTTTAGTTTCATTTATAAGGCAGTCTGCAAGCTTTTTCAAAACATGACAGTGAACTTGGGTTCTCGATTTAATGTAATCGTCACTAGCACTCTATGAAGATGAACTATTTGTCGCATGTACAATTAAGCATATCTGTTCAATGCGAAATCCTTTCGTACGAAGATAAAATGTGTGGGCTTCGTCAGTCTATCAACCACGACCCAAATGAAATCTTTACCTCGTTGACTCCTTGGTAACCCCATCGCAAAATCCATTGTGATATGTTCCCACTTCCACTCTGGAATCTCAAGAGGTTGTAGCAATCCATTAGGCTTGCAATGTTGCGCTTTCACTTGTTGGCACGTTAAGCACTTAGCCATGTGCTTGGCGATACCAGCCTTTATGTCGCTCTACCAATGATACCGCATCAAATTCCAATACATCTTTGTGTTGCCCGGATAAATATTGTAGCTACTACGATGGGCTTCTGACAAGATTTTCTCCTTAAGTTCTGTATCATTGGGCACGCATAATCGCTCACGGAATCTTATTATCCCGTCCTCAGTTACTTGAAAGTCAGCTTTCCTCTTTGCTGCATCTTCTTGCAAAATCTTTTGAATTACAGGATCTGTTAGTTGTAGTGCTTTAATCCTTGTATGCATTTCTGGTTCTATTATGAGGGTAGCCATGAGACTCGACATGTGACTTTCCTTAAACTTAAAGTCTGAATCTCGCACTTTTTCGAAAAGAATTCATTCTTGAACAATTATTTGCGCAATCGTTGACTTTTGACTAAGCGCATTTGCTACCTTGTTAGCTTTACCAGGATGGTGCCGAATGTCACAGTCGTAATCCTTGAGGAGTTCCATTTAGCGTCTTTGTCTAATGTTCAATTCCTTCTAAGAGAACAGGTATTTAAGACTTTGATGGTCGGTATAAATCTAAAATCTTTCTCCGCACTAATAATGTCTCCAAATCTTTAAGGTAAAGATAATTGCTATTAGTTCCAAATCATGTGTCCGATAGTCCAATTGATAAGATCTCAATTGTCGGGATGCGTAAGCAATCACTCTTTCATGTTGCATCAGAACGCAACTCAATCCCTTGCATGACGTATCACTGTAAATCTCGTAACCTTCAGAACCAAACGGTATCGTCAAAACTGGCGCTGTAGTTAGCTTGTGCTTAAGTTCTTGAAAACTACGCTTGCACTTATTTGTCCATTCAAATTTCTTGTCCTTCTTTAGCAATCATGTCAGAGGCATAACTTTCGCACAAAAATTTTCTACGAATAATCTATAATAGCTTGCCAATTCCAAGAAATTTCGAACTTTCGTTATTGTCGTCGGCCTTGGCTAATCCATAACCACTTCAATCTTAGCCGGATTTACGAAAATCCTTTCGCCAGAAATCACATGACCAAGAAAAGCTACTCGAGTTAACCAAAACTCACACTTACTGAACTTAGCATACAATTCGTGCTCTCGAAGAGTCTGTAGTATCGTCCTTAAGTGTTGTTCATGCTCTTCTGGGCTTCTTGAATACACCAGAATGTCGTCAATGAACACGATCACGAACCGATCCAAATACTCATTGACCACACAGTTCATTAAATCCATAAAAGCAGCAAGGGCATTTGTTAAACCGAATGGCATCACGGTAAACTCATCATGACCATAACGCGTGTGAAATGCCGTCTTCGGTATATCCTCTTTCTTGACCTTCAACTGATAATAGCCCGTCCTTAGGTCTATCTTGGAAAATACCGAAACTCTTTGAAGTTGGTCAAACGAATCGTCTATTCTTCGCAACGGATACTTGTTCTTGATCGTCACGTGATTGAGTTGCCGATAGTCGATGAAAAGATGCAACAATCCATCCTTCTTTCTTATTAACAAAATTGGCGCTCCCTATGGTGATGCACTAGGACGGATGAATCCTTTATCCAGCAATCCTTGCATCTGCATCTTTAATTCATTTAGTTCCAACAGCGCCATGCGGTATGGTGCTTTGGAAATTGGCTCCGTTCTAGGGGCCAACTCAATCACAAATTTATTTTCCTTTTTGGAGGTAATCCAAGTAATTCTTTTGAAAAGACATTGTAGAAATCTTGTACTATGGCGATGTCCTCCATTCTTGGATCTTCAACCAACATATTAATCACGGTTGCCAAATAACCTTGGCAACCCTTATCTAGCAATCGAGTCACCTCAAGTGACGAAATTAAAGGAATCGAGGGTTCTTCTCGGTTCCCAATGAATTCGAAATTAACACCGCTTAACGGGTTAAACTGGATCGTTTTATGATAACAGTCCATCGTAGCTCGTTGCTTGGTGAGCCAATCCATTCCAATGATAGCATCATAATCATACATTGTCAAAACAATTAAATCTGTACTTTCCTCTCGACCGTCAATGATTAACTTACAATCTAAATATCCTACCGCAGACAATACTTTATCCTTTAACGGGGTGAAAATACTAAGAACCACTTCCAACGGTTTTGGACTTAGCTCCCCCAACCTAACAAATTGTTTAGCAATAAATAAGTGCGTGGCTCTTAGATCAAATAGGGCATAAGTAACATGATTGTGAAGGGAGACCGTACCTGTAACCACAGTAGGTGAATCCTTCGCCTCATGCTTGGTAACGGTATAAACCCTTTCTTGCATCAAGGGTCAGTTCAAATTGTTCTGCGAGGCGTTCCCTAACAGTTGTCCTCCCTACGGCGATGGTGCTTGTGCTCCAAAAGGTTTACGCTGACAGTTCCACACTTGGTGGCCGTGCTGACCACATCCATAACAGGCTCCATCTTAACAGGACACAAGGTTATTTCATGTCTTCTATTACAAAATCGACACATACCAATTGAGTTGTAAGCTGGCTTTCCTATGCCATTCTTTCAGTTGGAAGAGATACAATACTTTCCTCTTGTCATTAGCTTCTTCTCAAACTAATGATTGTTCCTGTTAGGTGTAAACTGCAACCTAGATGCAGCTGCTCGTTCTGCCATATTCCTTGTAATCAGTTGGGCCATTTCATATAGTTCATTATAGTCCTTGAGATTCAGGGGCACCAACTGGTCCTTAATTTTCGATTTCAAACTATCTCGAAATCTCCTCACTTTATCCACCGGATCCTCAATCAACCTCGGTGTGTATTTAGACAACTCGGTGAACTTCGCCTTGTACTGATTTATCAACAAGTGGTTCTATCGAAATCGCTGAAATTCAGTCATTTTCTGTTCCCGCACGTAGTCTGAGAAATATTTCCTATTAAAAGCTCCAATGAAGGCATTCCATCCCAAGATCGTACATTGAGGAAAATTTTTTCCTTTGGTAACTTCCCACCAAGTGTTAGCATTATCTTGAAGTTGGTAAACGGCCAACGTCACTTTATCTTCCTCTGAACATCTCAGCAAGGCGAACGTTTTTTCCAACTCCTTGATCCAGAGGGTTGCAGCCTCAAGATCACCCTTTCTAGTGAACTTTGGCGACTTAAGTTTCAGGAACTGTTCAACCAACTTTGGCGGCTTAAGTTTTCGTTACCAGCTAATGGAACATCATTAGGAGCGGTAACAGCATCAACATCCTGATTCTAAGCCTGCTGTCCCAACAGATTTCTCACGGCTTCTAGAGCTTGCAGAATTCTATCTATTCAAGGATCCTCTTGTGCCCTTTCTCGTGCACCTATTTGGCCTTGGGCTACCCTTGTTCTAGGGATCCTTGGGTCTGGGTTACTCATCTTGTAGGAATCTCACGAAATCTTACGTGTCCAATTTCGACATGAAATTAGAATTCAAGAACAATGTTCCTAAAAATCAATCGGCAATCACAAGCATTGGGGTTTGTACTAACTAACTATCCCAAAACCCAACGCACCTTATGACCGGGCTTTGATATTGAAACTTAAGGGGCTGTCATGCCACGTCCCTCGGGCACGCGACAACCCTCATGTCACTTAGGTCATTTTGATGCAATGTCTCAGGACGCGTCGTCGACCCATTCTTTTTATCTTTTGATTAAATGCAAACGAAAGCAAATCATAACCACCCCATTCAAATACAACAATAAAGATAGTAGGAAAACAGAACAATAATCATTATAAAAAACACTACTTTATTTATTTACTAGTCAACCCTAGAAAATTTACATGTGCATGCCCTTTACTACGAGCTGCTTCCTACCAAGACCAATAAAAAGATACCGAGATCGGGGTTGACTTAAACTTCTCTACGCGAGAGCTATCCAAAAAGGTCTGCACTCTATGCCCTTAATAGAAGTAGTAACCGGGAGGAGTCTCAGGATCGGTCTCGCCATTCGGATCTGTCTTCGAATCCTCAACGGCACCGTTGGGAGGTGTCGATATCCATCGGGTCCCAACCTCTTCGCCCGTACCCTCACCAAACGGTCCATCCAAACCCTCAACGAACCAAAAAGGTAATCTCCATGCTAGACAAACCACGCCTTAAAGCGATGGGGTACCAAATACACTAACCCCTCGTCTACCTAAACAGTAGTCACATAATGCTCGAACACATAATCTGAACCAGGATTCAGGTGCAGTGTTATCTCTAAGGTCTGGTCTATTGGGACCTCGAACCGCATATGTTTACTTTCCATTATATAGTCCTGAAAAGCGGTTAATAACAACGAGTGAGATAAATCTTAGTAAGTTAACAACCTAAGCCTCGTTTAGGATGCTAATTCACCTCGGGTGAGACCTAAATATGCAATTTATTATAGATGGCAGATCAATAGCAAGCAACTCTTGCTTTGCTTTAACTATAACATGATTAGGCAACTCGACTCATCATCGATCGACAAACTATAACATAAACCACAGATATCCTTACCTCACATTGGCACATGCCTTGTATAACATCAATTATCGCATGCATCGGGCATGGAAAATAATTAGAACACATAACACAATTTTTCATGTACAATGCATTCAAACGTGTTCCAATTATTACGACTGTTCTCGGCCACGGCACAACCCTGAAGGTTGGCAGTCTTTTGGCATGATCAGGCATCGTCCCACCCCATTGGGCACAGCAACATCTGGAATCCTCGCCTAGACGGCATTCCATAAGGAGCATCGGTCTGGCCTCTATCGCGACTCGGCATCCGGACCCTCGCTGGGCATCCGATAAAATCGAGCATCGTCCCCAAAACCCTTTGGAGGTCCGTTCCTTTTTTGTGATCACATGAGCACACCAATCATGCATACCAATTTCATTTCTTCTCATTAGCCAATGTAGATAAGATTCGTGCTCATACATCAAACTTATTGCAATTTTCACAAGTAATAATGTAATAAAATAATCACACGTGATCACTTAGACATGCTTATCTCGTCAAACTTTGCGTACTTCATTTTTCAAGCATCCTTGCTTACTTCAACATATAAAATATGGCACCCAAACACGACACCTTGTGAATTACCAATTATATGTCAATAAAGGCATTCCTTTAAAATAGAAATTAATAGTTCAAATAG
>BCNH02000001.1:1171082-1182689 GCA_001662345.2 Metrosideros polymorpha var. glaberrima | reverse complement strand
AGGGTCGTTGGACTCTGGCTAGGGGCTAGCGACCCTCACCGACAAAAGGCGAGGGCCAGCAGTGACGGCCCTTCGGCGAGGCTTGCCGGCCCTGAGTGAGGGCTGGCAACCCTAGCCCAGCTCTAGGCAGAGGGTCGTGACCCTCGCCTTTAGTCAGCAAGGGTCGCTGGCCCTTTCTGGCGATGGTGGGGCGGCGGCTAGCGCCTGCATTTTCATCTTCATCTTCATCTTCATCTTCATCTTTTTTTTAAAAAAAAAATTCATATTTTTTTAGAAAATAGAAAAGGAAAAAATATTTTAAAAATGAAAAATAGAAAAAGTGAAAGGATGAAAATACCCTTGAAATTAGGCCTTTATTTGAGACAAAGAGGGCACTTTAGGTCCTTATTTGAGATAATGTCTACTTCAAACTTTTAATTGAGAAAATAAGAACACTACAAACCCTTATTTGAAATTTTCTCATAAAACTATGCCAAGGATGATCCAACTAAATAGGAGCTACCTATTCTTGCATAGCTAGTTTGACTTTTCTTGGGACTTGGGTTTCCTTTAAAGTTGGTTTCGGTTAGGGTTCGGGGTAGGTCCTAATTTTGCACCAATGATTTGATTCTACTCAAACTTGGTTATTCTTGACTAAAAGCAACTTTTTTCTTTCTCACTCCTAGATTTTGCGTAATCATTTGCAATCAAATAGGAAGTGAAAAAGAATTACTATTGAAAGACAAGCCAAGCCTCGAGAGATGAAAATAGGGAATTGGTGTCTTGCTCTTTTAAAAAATATAAGATAATTATCTACTAATTTTAAAAACTCTATGTTTGGCAAATCCTACTCAGTCTGCATGATCCATATCTTGGATGATCACCCTAATTAAAATGTATGGAAGATGCATTGATTGATAGAAATTCTCAAATCTCATGTACAAAAATTATGTGTATCTAAAATTTTGAATGAACTACAAACGTCTAGATTGTTCCCGGCGGGGGAGAAAAGTGTTTCCGAAATTATTAAATAACCTCCAATTATTATTTTTTCCCAATAATTCTAGCGTAAGTTTGAGTGTTCTCACGTTTACAAATCTCACCTTTTATTTATGGTTAAACACTGCTAGACTTTTGTCCAAAAAAAAAAACACTGCTAGACTGAAATCTTTTCATGTATTCTCTTGTTCTCTGTACTTCCATCATTTCGTGTTTTGAAAACTCTTTCCTACTTTTGTGTTTACTTTCTTTTCCTGATAATGGAAAAAGAAAAAGGGAATTCTCATGAAAATTAAATTCACCTTCTGGATGGTCACGTTCCAAAAGAAACAGTAACATCACATAAAGAAAATAAAAACACGAGAGAATAGATGTCGCCTGCTTTTACACAACCAGACAAAATGCAAACTTCGCCGGATTTCTGATGTAAACAAAAGTTGGTGTGGAATTTCATGCAATTCAGAAGCCAAAACCATTTTCGTCCTTTACCTCCCCCCTCCCCCTCACCCTCCCCTTTTTCTTTTTTCTTTTTAATATCACAAAAAATTTCAAAAATTCTATGTTTAGCAAATACTACTCATTTTGCATAATCCATATCTTGCATGACCGCCCTAATTAAAATGCATGTAGGATACATTCATCTTTTGCATTGTTCAATCATACATATCTGAGATTCTTGAGGTATTTACTTATAACAAATAACAAAAAGCTCGTCACCATCCCAAAAGAAGGAAAAAATAAATAAATACAACAACAATAATAATAATAATAAAGGAAAACACAAGTGAGAATAAGAAGTGGATAGAGGTTGCCTGCTTTAACCCAACATGACAATGCAAACTTAGCCTGACTTTGTGCAGACAAACGTGAGTGGGGAAGTGCATGGAATTTAGAAGCCAAATACATTTTCATCCTTTATTTTTTTTCCCCCTTTGTTTTTGTTGCTTCAAAAAGCCAGACTCGTTGGAAACCCCAAAAAGAAAATTTGGTATGTAAGTTAAATTTGGTAAATTTAAGACAACTCAAATAATCCGTCTAGTGTATAACTCAAAGTAGTGGCTACAATTGAAACACGGTTGATCTGAGACATATTTATTAATTTTTAGAGACAAAGTTTCTTTAAAAAATCAATTTCCCATTCCTGAAAGCAATTTACTCAGAACGAAGACTTGGACGAATCCATCGAGAAGAAAATCAATCGGCTACACTATGTTTCTCAAAAATTACCGAAACATGCGGGAATTTAAACTATATCATGCCAACCATCAGTGATAATCATGGAGAAATAATTTCATCAAATTGAATAAATGAGCAAGCTATCTTGAAATTGAAATGACCAATGTATTTGGATTGGTTGTGTCTATTCGCTCTTAAACAAGTTTGAGCTCGAACGTTATCTTCATAAGAAGCGTCGATCATGTTAAAAGGGTATATAAGACAGTAGATATGGACAACAATATGTGATAATATAATATATAACGTGTTGAAATAATTTTATCGTGTAGTGTCAATAAACTTGTCAATAAGGAGAATCAAGGGTAGGATGGGGGATGGCTCTAAGTTTGTCTTCAATTTTATTTTTGTGGTCCAGTCATATCAGTAAATCACAACTAAATATAAAGAGTATAGACAAAAGTGGGTCCCACTCACTATACTTTTTCCGAAAATAGGAATTTATCATTCATATATCGAATTTGGGATTCTTCTCCGTCTCGCCGCCCCACTTGCTGTGCCTTTGCCTATCGAAGCTACACGTGTTGGGCTCCCATTGTTCGATGGTTCCCCCCTTTTGATGTATTTCCCCATGCTCGTCCTATCGTTATTGTTGTCGCGATAAACTCAATGCCTTTGTCGCTAAAAACTCGGTTTAGGATGCTTATTTTACAACAAAAAAAAATCAAAATTTTAAAAACAATTTTAAAAAATAAATTTATACTTAATTATTTTTGTGAATGATGAAAATAATTTCATTCATTTATTATTGCAAACGAAATAAATGATTACTTTTCGAAAAATATTTTCTAAATATTTAATTTTTCGTGAAACAAATACGTTGAAATGAAGTTGAGCACCCGTCCTTCGCCGAGAGCCACTAATATAAGCACACAACCAACACCTCTATCCCAAAAGAAAATAATTTTTCAATTACAATAAATACATCCTTTGCCCAATTAGAAGATGTAGGGATAACATAAAAAAAAATGCCGACTGCACAATCCGGTTCGCGAAAGTTCTTTTTCTCGAAATTCGTGATGAGGAGCACATATGATTGTTTCATAATCCATCATTAATTTTTTCATTTTCTTAATCTTGGATAAATTAAATTATAGAATGTATAGAATAAAGAAAGAGGTGGAGTTACAAGTTGTCTTCATAAAGAGACGATTGCAATCACCTAGGATAATCTTAGCTAAATAGGAGCTTCCTATTCTTGTGCATTCATTGGTCACATAAACCCTTTGTAGATTTTTGTAATCTGACCAACAAAAAAAATCCATAAAAAGGCAAAGCTAGTTCATTTTTTTTGGGACTCGAGTTTCTTTTTAAATCGATTTCGAACTCGGGGTTGGGTCTTGATTTTGCACCAATGATGTAATTCGACTCAAATGTGATTATTCTCGAGTCAAAGTGGCTTTTATCTCATTTTCTAAATTTTGCATAAATCGTTGCAAATCGAATAGGAAATGGAAAAAAAAACAATCAAACAACAATGAGATGAGAGTCAAGTCTCAAGTGACCATATCGAGAATTCAATCTGTGCTGTGCTCCTAAGAACTATACGATGATTTTACTTAATTGCAAATACTCTATGTTCGGCAAATCCTACTCCTCGATTATACGTGTATTATATGTCATAAGGGACATGCCCATGCCCTCTCTCCTCATCCACAAGGGAAGAACACCAATTTTGATTCGTTAGAATTTGAATGAACTGGACGAGTTATGAATAATCCTCTAAAATATAAAACTAGATTACAAGTGGGGGAGAAAAAAAAGAAAAGAAAAGAAAAGCGCTTACCAAAATTAGTAAATAACCTTCCATTATATTCTCCCGTAATTCAAGTTGTCGGTTTGAGTTCTCTCCCATTAACAGGCCTGGCTTTTTCCAAAGGTTAATTACTGCTTGACGGAAATATCTTTCCATGTATAGTATAAATTCACTTAAACGAATAAATAGTTCCGAGAAAAGTAAATACAATCTAATAATAGCATCACCTCACAAGGGAAAAACAAGAGAGAGAGATAAGAAGTGGATAGATGTCGCCTGCTTTAACACAACCGGACAAAAATGGAAACTCAGCCTCATGTTTTGATGCAAACAAAAGTCAAGGGTGGAATTTCATGCAATTCCAGAAGCCAAAACCATTTTCGTCCTCTAAATTTTTTTATCCCCCTTTATTTTATTTTTTTTAGCTGAAGAAAAGGCAGACTCATTTAAGCCTCATTTTATTTCGCGAAAAACAAATAATAAAGACGATTAATTGTATCCTTTACAAAAATAAATTAATGAAAAATATTTTTATCGTCAACGAAAATTTTAAAATAGAAATTATTGTCGATAACGAAAACATTTTCCATTAGTTAATTATTTTAAGCGATATAAGCTATTTTTTTTATAAATTTTTTTTAAATCATTTATTTTTAACAAAACAAACAGAGTCTTAAAAACCCCAAAAAGAAAAATTGTCCCCATTTCATGCATAACTCCAACCATACTCGACTCATATTTTCAGAGCAATTTTAGCATTGTTAGGTATACCATATGTGGGCTTTGGATATACTTTATTTTAACTTTATTATATCTTTATTGGTTTATTATTACCCCATTTAGAGTTGCTTATACCGATCTTTTCTTGTATGCCCATCATTTTCTTTCCCCTTTTATCTTCTCTATAATGCGATCCATTCTCCATTTTCCATTTTCCTTACATAAGTATACGTTGTTGTTTTGGACATATCATGAGTTCATTCATAGTCGGTACAAAATTCACAATCAATATCTTTAACCCGACATAAAGCATTTAAAAAGATCTCCACGTCTAGACAACATGTAATTACGAGATTTTATCTCTCGTCTCACGTGATTTATTAGGAGCTTTCATAACTTGATAAATCAGAATTCATTTACTTAAGAGTGGATATTCTCGAAAAGAATAAAATAATAAAAAAAAGGAAAAGAAAAACACATCGTGAGACCAAGAATGGCGAGGGGAATATAGGGGAAGCAGAAGGCGGATGTGACAAATATTCAGTGCGTAGATGCTGATGCACGCGGAGACCGACCACTCCTCACTTTTCCGTCCGCCACAGAAATTAATTAAATAATCAAACCAATAATTTTATTTTTGTAATTTCAACAAAAATAAAAAAATGAGACCCCCCTCTATCTCTCCTCTCGCTGCAACGACAACAACAATAAATAAAAGCGACCTCTCTTTCTCAGAAAGATATCAACCTTCCTCGCATCCCCCATTAATGGAAGCACCTCCTTCCTCCCAGTGACCACTCCCTCACTCCTCGTGCCGTCGTCGCCAACCCAGGTCTCTCTCTCTCTGTGTCCTTCACTGTTTCAGCTTCCGCTCTGTAGCTTTGCTTCGCCGCTTGCCGCGTTTCTCGGCCGTACGGTTCGAGCGAGCCGGTTTTCGGCTCTCTTGATGATGACCGGCGCGATGGAACCGGATGTTCTCTTCGCGGTTTGAATCTGCTTCTTAGGGACGGCGGCCGAAGCGCCGGTGGCAATCGTTTCGATCGCAGTAATTCTCTCTGGAACGTTTAATTCGAAGTCCGAAGCCTGTTGTTCATCTTAGATTCTTATTCTGCATGTCGTATCTGAATAGCAATTCAGGTGGGGTTTTTGGCTCTGTTCTGGCTGCGATTTGCTTCACCTGGAAAATGTTTGTTATCTCTTCGGACCATCGATGCATTTATCCCATAGCTTGAAATTGAGACCGTATTTCATTTTGTGGAGTTCTCTCGAGGCGAATGATGTCGATGTCAGATAACGTTTTCGGGTTGTGTTTAGCTTGCGATTTCTAGAGGGTTCTGTTGGCTACTGTGCATTAGAAAAGTTATAATCTAGATTATTCATTATTTTAATGGTTTATTTATTGAAGGACTTTTTTTTGTGTGTGTTTTTTTTTGCATTTGGTTTCAGGCTCTTTAGCTCCTGTTTACGTGCAACATTAGATTCAGGTGGACTACTGTTGAAGAAAGCAAATCCCAGATTTTTTTTGTGAAGATTTGCATCCACCTTTGCTCTAAGGTAGGCAACACCTTGTCTTCTACAGTGATTGCTTCTCTAGACACGATAGCTGCCACTATTGTTGGAGCTAGAAATTGGTTTGAAGTGCATGAAAAGGAATTTAGTTGGTTAAATTGAATGCCAGTCAGTCGGACAGAATTAACCTTGTCATTAAAATGATCTAACGCAGAAAACAATTGTAGTTGAGAAAGTTTTCATTTTTTGTTGGGGGTTGCATACGACTTGAAACTGTCTCTCTGTCATTCATATCTACTCGATGATGGTTGAGAGTGAAAAAGCACATCAAAAATGGAATCCCCTCCTTGCCTTGTGTGGTCTGATGGAGCCAAATGTAGTAAGCAAAAATTGACGGGGGCACAGCGACCGATGTCCTATATTAGTTGGTCACCTAGCAATTTTTCCATCTTATGAGGGGGTGGTCAGTGAATACCAAATGGCTGTTATGTCATGGCAAATGAGTTTTGTCTATTGACATTGATCAGGGTCATGATGCCACTCAAAATGTTAACAGTGTTCTGTCTGTGTTTATGTTCTTTATTATGTCTAGATCTATTTAACTAGCGGATCCAAACTCTTGCATGCGTTTGATTCACTAGTTTCTTACTGAACTACGCGGAATTACACTCTCTAAGATTAGCTGTTCTTCGATTCAGTAGCTTCTTACTGCTGTTGGTGATGTAACATAATCGTACATCTTATGCATACTCTGGGTCTGATATCCTAACAAAGGCATCTAGAGGTGAATAAAAGCAGAGAACTTGTAGCTAGGCAATCTAGAGTTTTATATAGGGAAATCTTTGGAACCTAACAGCTGGGTAATCTGCGACTCCCACAAGTAAACCACGAGATAAAACCTAAAGAATGAAGATACTCCTTTCAGATTTATGGTAGGGGGTCAATTTCTTGATAATGGAATTCTTCCGACTAGCCAATGCAATTCTCTTTCCTCTGGTAAGGAGGTTGGATTCTTTCCCATATTTCTGTAAGGAAGTATCTATAATCTTGCTACTTTTTTTACCCTGCAGATCCTATGGGCAAAAGTGTCAACTAGTACTTTCTCATAAAGTTCCAAAGCTGATGGCTTCACCAGATGTTGATTCTCCCTGGTCATCCTCCGCAGGTGAAACGTTCTGCGGCTATTTCAATATGCAACTGGAGGAAGCAGATCCGGCCGATATTTCACCTGCGCTGGAATGCCCCACTCCTTCCTCCTCCAATAATTGTATTATCCCCAAACCACCTTCTCCCCCTGTTAAAACCTTTACAAGATCCAACCATGCAAGACTTCCAGATTGTAGCTCAGTCCCCAAAGAAACAAAACATATATGGGATAGCCTTTTCATGGATGGGTATGGTGCAGATGTTTACATTTTTATGGAAGAAAATTCATTTATTGTGGCACATTCCAGTATTCTGGTGAGTTAATTACACTTCCTTTGCCCTTCCCTGATGTTTTCATTTCAGTTCCTTGTAGATGTTTTTCTAGTCATATGACGTAGAGATGATCTGGACTGGCATTAGATTTTAGTGTATTTATTTTAGACAGTGCCTTCCATAATTTGTCCATCAATCTATCTGTTTCTTTAATTGGGATGGCATTTTAGTAGGGCACATTGAGCAAATTGCATTGTGACCATCAATTAAGAGAGATAAATACTGTGGGTCAAGATTTAGACTTACAAATTAATTCTCTTCCATACAGTCCGCTGCATCGCCAGTGCTTCGTAATGTAATGCATCAATCGACAGTTAGGAATGGTATGAGGTACATCAGCATTCCTGGGGTTCCTAATGAAGCTGTTCAAGCATTCATTCGCTTTCTTTACTCATCCTGGTATGATGACTATCCTCTCTATTTAAGTTTTCCCCCTCGTCCAGTTGTCTGGATTATTTGCTTTAATATTATATAAATCTGGATGCAGCTATGAAGAAGAAATGATGAAGAAGTATGTTCTCCATTTGCTGATTCTATCGCACTCCTATTCAGTTCCATCATTGAAAAGGGTTTGTACTCACTATCTGGAGGATCACTGGCTGACCAAAGAAAATGTTGTAGATGTGCTCCAGTTAGCTAGGTACTGCGATGCACCGAGGCTTTCCCTCTTTTGTATCCGCAGGGTCCTGAAGGACTTCAAAAGTATATCCTTGACTGAAGGTTGGAAAGTAATGAAGCGTGCTAATCCTGCTCTTGAGCAGGAGCTCCTAGAGGCGGTTGTTGAAGTAGATTCTGTAAGTTGATTTTGCGCCTTCCTTGGAGTAGCTTTTGCCATTTCTCAAATGTAGGAGTTGGCATGCGCCAAGCTGTGGTATATGGCACCATTGCATGGAGGGAGGCGATCTATAAAGTCATTTGAAAAAAGAAGCCTTTCATGATAGGTTTAAAGAAAACCCAAGCAACATGGGAATCATTTTGCATGTCCAATCTACTCATAGCATGATAGTAGGTTATTGAATGCTATTATGGATCATAATGCACAACTCATGCGAATGTCATTACTACAATTACTTGGAGTGCGAAGTGAGGATCATGAACTTGAAATGGTGCAATCGTATTCACAGCAACATATACTACTCGCATTGAATGTTTTTTATTCTGCAGATTACATGAGATACATAATTAGTGGAACTAGTCATAATTTTGCGGGTCTTTGGCTACTATCTTAATTGTATTGCAATGGACCATGGTTCATTACAGATCTTTAGCTGCTGCTGCTGCTACTACTGTTAGTAGTAAGACTTCCCACATAGATGGGGTAGGTCTCATCAGTTCTAGATCCGTGTGAGGGTTTCACTACTGATGTCTTCTATGTTATTTTTTTCCCCCTTGATTTAGCCTCTCCCAGAAAACACCTCGAAAAATTTTCTCAAGATTGTTCTCAATTTTAGGTTTGTGTTCCTTCTTTAGATGGCCTAGAATTAAGAGGTGATCTTCTCCTTTTTACAATAGCATCAATATTTTGCTCTTAGCCTCTTCCAAGTCCTTCATAGCAACGAATCACTGAACGTCTACATTCTTTTTTTGGTTATGTTATTCTTTGCATCAAGTTCCTCTGGTTGCTATTGAACAAGGTTGTGATTTCACCTTTATCTACATGACAACCAGATTGATTCCTGGAAGATTGGTCATTACTCCTCCCGTACGAAAATGACTATGCATCATTCTCATACCGATGGATATGTTGCTTTCATGATAAACTTAACTGTCGAGAATTTTTTGCATTGCGGTCTTATGACTACTGTTGGTGCAGAGGAAACAAGAGAGGTTGAGGAAGATGGAAGAGAGACAGGTATACCTGCAACTTTACGAGGCCATGGAAGCCCTCCTTCACATATGCAGAGACGGTTGCCGGACGATTGGACCACGTGACAAGCTCCTCAAAGTATCACAGCCTGCCTGTGGATTCCCTGCCTGTAACGGACTTGAGACCTTAGTACGCCATTTTTCCAGTTGCAAGGTTCGCGTTCCTGGAGGATGTGTTCACTGCAAGCGCATGTGGCAGCTTCTTGAACTGCATTCTCGGATGTGTACTGAGCCTGATGATTGCAAAGTTCCTCTCTGTAGGTAAGTCAAAGAACTTCTATTTTTTTCACCTCAATTTTAACCTGGAGAAGTCTAAGATAGATGCATGACGTGTCTAAATGTGACTGCCCGTGATGTATTGGTTGTTTTTCATTCACGTAATGTTTTTTTTGTCTGTCCTAGTACAACTCTTTTCTCTCTCTTAGACTTTTACTCTGCCTCTTTGTAGAGGTGGGAGTCAAAGCCTACACTTGAAACTAAACATCCCCACCCCACCCAATTCCCTTACCACTGGGCTGCGGACCCAGTGGGTTCATTCATGTAATTAATGAGGTCCTAAAAAGCATTGGATATCGAGGAAAACTCGCTTCAGATGGTCAAGCGAGAATTTGCATTGCTGACTCGTAAGTTCGCATTTTTAAGTGTCTTGCCCGGAAAAAAGTCCAACATTGATTTAAAGAAACTGGTTGATGAGTCAAAACTTTTAAAGGCAAGAGTGTTTTTCTTCCCAAATGATTTTTCGATGATTTAAAATTAAGTGATTATGCAAGATGCATATCGGGGCTGAGTCATCTTATTTGGGGTGCAGTGTTGAAGAGCAGCACCTTCGCTGAACTGATTTGCATTGTGAAATTGATTGCTCTACATTACACGTATCTTTTGCTTTTGCCAGGCAATTTAGAGTGAAGATTCGGCATCAAAGCAAGAAAGATGACTCCAAGTGGAGAATGTTGGTCAACAAAGTAATTGCAGCTAAGAATGCATTGGGACCATTCTCAGCTCGGTGCTCAGGTTTATTGTGATTTCTTTGTATTTTAAGAAACCATGCTTGTCCACAAGTTTGATTTATTCCGATTCAAAAAGAATAAAAATAATGCTGGGAACTTATAGTTTTTTTATTATACTATAAGTCTTTACAGTGACCTGTACATGAGTTAGCAGGATAATGTATATTCATTACTTACATTTGACTTTTAGCTTCTTCTTTTTTATATTTTATTTGGATCAGATTGGAAGGCTTTATCTTTTGCAATTGTACCATGAGTGCAACCAGTATTAGCAGAATTCTACCGGCCGTGATCCCCAAAAACAGACTGCCCTTGTGGGGAATTCTTGCCTAGACCCGGGTCCGTGAACCCAATTTGATCAGAGGGATTGGATTTGGATCGGACCCGCATAGTCAAAAGCGTTGTCCCGGGCGAGACGAGAAATTTTCTTCCGTTTGTGCATGATCTCAATTAGATTTTAATGAATCACGCTCTGTTAAATCAACTTTAATGGTGAAAAACACAACCTAAAATTTGAAAGGCATAAATTACCGTCAGGTATTAATGATAGTTGGTATTGATTAAGAACTTACCCGCAATCTGAATATACACATTTCAAAGATTATCATCATATTAACGGAATTTACCAAACTTGTTGATAGTTTATAAAGTTATTCGAATGGTGTCTGCTAATACATATGTGCAGTTATAAATGCGACATTAATATCTACCGACCTTTTATGTTCTCGAAGTCATAATATCCGAGTTGATGAATAACTTGTCAGTATAAATCGAAATCAACAATGTATTGTCCTTACTGCCCTCTTATGACCATGTCGCGAAAAGGTAAATATATATTTGCTTGAACATTTACCAACTCAGTTTTTAAAGGTGTGCACGTTTGTTTGGATTTAAATAAAGGGTAAATGCCACAAAAAAATCTTACACTTTGCCATCCGTGACACATTTATCCCAAACTTTTTTTTGTGACACCAAAAACCCCAAACTTTACTCTCTGCGACACATTTGCTCAAACTTATACAGTGTGATAAATTAATCCCAAACTTCTATTTTTGACAC
>BCNH02000001.1:1157385-1168262 GCA_001662345.2 Metrosideros polymorpha var. glaberrima | reverse complement strand
TACAAAATTCTAAAAATATATTAAAATATTATTATTTCTCTTGCAGAAGTAAAAATTTTCTCTTGTTTACCAAACACATTTCTACTTCAAAAATCAATTTCTGGAGTAGAAGCAGAAAAATCAATTTCTAGCTAGAAGTTGATTTCTAAAACATAATGGTTACCATTCACCCCCTTAGTACTAAATTGGCTAAATTAAAAAGTTTAAGACTAAATTAGAATCCATACAATTGATTTAGGATTTTATGGTAATTTTCCCGAGTTTTGAAGGGAAATGACATCGAACAGGGAGAAGGGTTCGAAGTAAATGCTCATGCAAAAGAGCTTCACACATAGATCAAACAAATTTGAAAATAGAGACGGTAATAGAGAAGACAATGAGGGCGCCCAATGCAACCACAATAACTTTCCCGGGATAAAGGTTTGGTTGCTCAATGAGAAAAGTGGCCGCTGACGGTCCTACTGGTTTTCCTTTTGGTCGTGGGAAGTTTTGACTGCCAAGTCCATCAGTGCCGTCGACAAAATCCGCAATTGGAAGTTTTGTATCTTTCTTTAGGAGAAACAATGATGAAATCAAACAATTGATGATGAGATCCATGCATCCCACTCGATCAATCATGTGGACCCGTCATGGAACCTACGGAATTCAACTGTTGAGATTGACTAAGCTCACTTGCACCCAGTTAATGCAAGTGTCGACCCAACATGACCTACAAACTTTGGCAAAGAAAATTCAAAAGAAGAAAAAAAACATGACTCACAAATCATGGGCAAGTTAAGAACATTTCGTGGGGTCTCCGTGAAAGAAAGAAAAGACAAAAGAGAGGAACATTACTTGGGGTCCAAGTTAAAAAAAGGTGGCATACTAAAAAGATGAGTCTTGCTTAATGACCACTTATGTACATTTACTTTTGAAAATGCCAATTATATACTCGAGTTTTACCTTTGGAGGCCACTTTACACATTTACATCAATTATCCCGGTGTCCCTGTATAAAAATGTTATTCTCTTCAAAATATTTGCATTCGCAAAATCCTAAATTCTCACATTCACCCAAAAAAACCCGAAACAAAATAAAAACCAAACCACCCAAACCCTAAGCAAAATGTTAAAATGAGTTTGCAAGAAGGGGCAATTTGATCTTTATAATATAGGGTTTTATTTAGAGGTATGTGAATGGTATTTGCATAAATAGAGGGTGTAAGTAGTCATTGGGTATAAGATATGTTTTTGGTATTTTCCCCAGAATAAAATGACCCAGTCTAAAATCAATATAAGCACCCATTTACAAAAGTGAACAGAAAATGATACATTGATTTATGGAAGAAATGATGCAACAAACTTTGGGAAAATTATCAAAAAAATCCTAAACCTATTGCACTTTTGCTGATTCAATCATAAACCTTTCAATTTTGCCTATTCATAGAACTAATTCGGCAAATCATAAATAGATTTAGGACTGAATCGGTAAATTATAAAAATGTTTAGGATTGAATCGGTAAAATTGAAAGGTTTAACACTAAATTGGCAAAAGTACAATAAGCTTAAGATTTTTTTGACAAATTTTCCAACAAACTTTTATTAGCTACTTGAGCTAGTGAGTCATGTTTAAAGATTCAATAAGAATATATCACATCGTTGACTACTCAATTTCATCAACTAGTATTATATTTCTAGCATTAATAAGAGGCAATACCAAAATTTAGTCTTTGAACTCTTAGTAGATGTTCAAATTAGTCCGAAAGCTTTAAGTTTGGTCATATCGATGCATGTGCTCATTGATTTGAATCAATTTGGTGTTTTTTTTATATGGTTCTGTAAACCAAGGAATTAATACTTTATAATATAGTAGTGTGATCAAACAATATCGATTCATTCTTCAGAAAATATATATGATATTGTCATATAACATGGATTATTCGGCTCAATATACAGCTATAAATGCGGGCAAACTGCCCTGTGAATTGTATAAATACGACTACGTCCTATCTTAACCAAATTCTATGTATTGGGCATTATATAATTTTGTTAATTCTCAATTTGAATGCTCATTTGATATTTTGCAGAACTATGGTGTTCTTCGACTAGGTTGATCTACTTATCCGATTTTATTCTATTTTGAACGGTTATCAAACATATTCTATCCTGACTTTTTTTCGAACGATCAAACGTAACCTATAAGTTCGTTTTCTCTACTGGTAGTAGAATCACTGACAAATGTAAAGGAACTCACCAACAGATGTCTAATCAGTGGATTTTAAGAAAAGAGCTGAGATTTGTGCATTAACTATAGGACACCAACGTGATCCACAAATACCTGCCAAAATTTTTAGAAAGAAAACTTGACTCCCTAATCACGTAATCTCATACAAGTTAAGAACATTGCGTGGGGACCATGAAGAAAAAGGGGAAAGAAAAAACATAAATTGGTCTAAGTTAAAGAAAAGAGGGGCCAATTTTCGACACGCATCACTAACATGACTTGAAAAGGATATATGATTGTAAAAATATTCAAATTGAGTTTGAATTTATTAATCTTTTTATACACAGATAATAAACGTGTGTTTTGCTAATTAACCTTTTCATTTTATTTATGACACTCGTAGATATGACTAATTAGATGAGTTACCATTTAGCTTGTGCCAATGTGATTTGGTTCAATACATTTAGGCATGTTACTACCCGTTTAAGCATATTTTTATGAGGGTTTATCTCTTAAACATATCATCTCGTGCAATTCGTTCAACAAAAGTGTCTTGTTTGACATTTAAAAGATATGACACTATTGATAAACAAGTCGAATGTGTATGAATGATGCAGACAAATGCAAAAAAAAAATGTAAGCTCATTAGAGTTATGTAGGGAAATAATGTCGAAGATGTAGAAGAGTTCAAAGTAAATACTCATGCAAAAAAAAATTCACGTGCAGATGAAATAAATTTGAAAACCGAGACATGATGGAGGAGACAACGAGCAGGCCCAATGCAACTACAATTACTTCACTGCGCATGCTCAATGAGAAAAAGTGGCCGCTGACTATTCTCTTGGATTTCCTTTTGACGGTGGGACGTTTTGACCGCCAAATCCAACAGCGCCACGAGCAAAATCCAGAATTATAGCTTTGGATCTTTCTTTTGGAGAATCAATCATGAAATAAAAAATTCATGATTGGACCAATGCATCTCAAACGTTGAGTTATGTGGACCCAACATGGAACCAACATAATTCAACGGCTGAGATTGAGTAGGCTCATGTGCACGGAATTGATGCAAGTGTCACTCCAACGTGACTCACAAACTCTGACAAAAGAATTCAAAAGAAAAAATAAAGCTGACTTTTGAGTCATGAGCAAGCGAAGAACATTTCGCGGGGTCTTTGTGAAAAACATTAAAAAAACAAAAACAAAAACAAAAAAGAGGAACATTACTTAGGATTCAAGTTAAAGAAAAGAAGGAAAAATACTAAAAGCATATTTTAACATTTATCCAATAACTAAATATATCTTTGGAACCTGGAGATCACTTTACACTTTCACATCAATTATCCTAATTTCCTTATTTATGAAAATGCCATTTTCCATTGATAATGCAAATATCTTGTTTTCAAGACGGTGATGGAAAACTACAGTGTTAGGCCAGATAGATTATTGTGATCCCTCCAAGAATCTAACTGCACTATTGCGCTTGTCGTTTTATGTAAGCGCAAGGACAGTAATCTACACGCGCTGCTCCAAGTCCCCAAGTCCTGAGCATTGACCCTCGTCAACATCACCCGCCGCCACCTCCACCTCCACCTCCAAATATACCCTAATTTTTTTTTTTTATTATTACACTCTTCACCACACATGTAAGTTTCTGCTTTGAGGTTTCCTGACACTGTCTGCAAAGCACTGCTTTCCTCTCTTGATAAATAGTTGAGAGGACAGTTTTGTTGTCACCGAAACGAAACAATATTGAGAGGAGCAATTAAATCCAAATTGAGCAAAACTATGACATCTGGCTTCATTTTGGATTTGTGGAGCAAATGGAACGTTCGAGGCTTAGTCATCTTGAGCCTCTCGCTTCAAGTTTTTCTCATTTTATTTGCACCCTTTACGAAGAAAACAACGAACTACAGCATCTTTTTCCTCGTATGGTTGGCCTATTTGATGGCTGATTGGGTAGCTGCATTCACGATCGGGCTGATCTCTCACAATCAAGCCAATTCGTCCACTGGTATAGCTGAAGTAGATGGAGCACTTCTGGCATTTTGGACCTCAATTCTGTTGTTACATCTTGGTGGTCCGGACACCATTATTGCTTTTGCTCTGGAGGACAGTTCGCTTTGGGGACGACACCTGCTCAGTCTCATCTTCCAAGTCGGTGCCTCCATCTATGTCTTTGTGCAGATATTTACCAGCGACAAATCGCTAGCAATCCCAACAATGCTAGTGTTTCTTGCCGCAGTAATAAAAATGCAGAGAGGATATTGGCACTTAATCTCTCCAGCTTTCAAAGGCTTAGGGAATCAATTATCTCACAGATGGAATATGGGTTTTCGGAGATCTTACGAGAAGAGTGGGATGAAGCACTTAGAGTTCTAGGGGATAGATGTTCAGATGAAGAAGCAAGGCTTGCCGAGAGCATTGTGGTGAGCCATGCTTATTACTTCTTTCAAATCTTTAAGGTTTTCCTTGGAGATCTCATCTTCACACGTGAAAAACGTGCAATGGGCCGCAAATATTTTCAAAAAATTTCTGCGATGGATGCAATAAGGGTGATTTCAGTTGAACTCCATTTCATTTATGAGGTGCTCCGCACAAAAGCTTTGGCAACACGCTCCAAGTTGAGCTACATTTTCCGCTTTATAGCCTTCATTGGCATTGTGTTGGCTTTTGTCTTGTTCAATCGCTTCAAGAAGCATCGGTTCTTGGAACTCGATGTGAAAATTACTTATATCCTTCTTTTTGGAGGGATTGCTCTTGATGTGACAGCTCTATTTAGGCTTGTTTTTTCTGATTGGACTGTTGCAAAAATCATGTGTTACAAAAAGAGATCATCTGAACAAGATTCATTTCTGCACAAGTTGGTATCTGCCATGGATGACCTAAGGAAGCCCCAATATGCGACATACAAAGCAGAGCCTACCACCAATGTTAGTTATGCGGTCATACATACACCATTAATATTTCGAAGGTGGTCAGAATCTATCTCTGCTTGCAACCTTTTTTCCGAGACATTGGAGAAGAGTCCAAGAAAGATGTATAAGTGTCACCAGCACTGGGGCATCATCGCTTTTACTAAAATTTGCAATTTTACATTTCGTATGGCTGAGAAGATCATCTCTCGTTTTCGTCAAGCTGGGGAGACGATCGCCATAGTCTGTGGTTTGAAGAATAGGGAATTGATGTTTGCATCCAAGAATCCCTTTATTAATAAGCTATGGATCTTTATCTTTAAGTAGTTGAGACGTAAATCCAAAAACACAGATGATCCAATAGAGGTGAGGAAGATATATGAGGCTAGAGGTGATATGTTTCTCAAGAGCAGCCTGGGGAGAGATGATTGTCACAATCTTTTAGATTATGTCATCGAGGTTAATTATGACACTAGTATTATAATGTGGCATATTGCTACTGAAATGTGGTATAACAAAGAGAAACAATTAATGAGCGACACAGCCAAAGATGAAAGGGAATTCAGCAAGATCCTCTCCGACTACATGATCTATCTTTTACTTCAGAAAAATGTGGTGTCCTCTGTGGCAGGCATTGCCCTAAAGAGATTAGAGGATACATGGGCCGATCTACGCTCAATCACTGATGCAAACATGGATGTGGAGGGGCTATCCAAGGTATTGTTTGCGTTTCCTTCCTTTGTTCCGAGATCAAGATCTGTCCTCTGCGAGGGGGCAAATTTGGCCAAAGAGATGGAGAGGCTTGGGGAAATGAAGTGGAAGGTAATGAGCGGAGTGTGGGTTGAGATGTTGTTCTTTGCAGCAAGTCACATCAAGGGAACGGCACGTGTGCAGGTGCTAAGCAAAGGTGGAGAGCTTCTTACTTTTGTTTGGCTGTTGATGACTCATTTGGGTTGTTTCTTCGATCCTGATTGGGGCTTGTATTATGAACCCCAAAATAAATGGTTCGAATGGGGATTCTCCTAAATCACAAGCCTTCACTAACGAATTTATGATTCAAGGTGACGCTATCGACTCAATCAATTCATGTTTCTTCTATGTTAACTTATCAAATGATGTAAATTTTTGTTGTATTTTGTGATGGAAGGTAAAAAAAGTTATGGAGTCAAACTTGAAATTGAGAGAATATTTTGTCCTTGCCATGTCGCACTTTACTTCAAGCGTGTTATAGTTGCATGGTAAACATACAACAATAAGCTGTAGTTTATATGTTATCCCCAAACTATTGTCTCTTATTGAGTTGGGATAATAACACAAATGGTTCATGAACTTTCAATTTGACACAAATGATCCATAAACTTTAACTTAATAGTTAATGTGGTATATGAACTTTTAATTTGTTACATGTTCAAACTAATCTCTGGATTATATGAAAATGTTCAATGTGGTCATTCCATTTATATTGGTGTCCCTACTTACAAAAATGTCATTTTCTTAAAAAAGCAATGTTAATTCCTAAATCTCACACCCACCCAAAATACTCAAAACCAATAAAAATAAAAAAAAAACCAAACCACCCAAATGTTAAGCAAGATGCTAAAATGAGTTTACAAGGAAGGCAATTTAGTCTTTTTAATGTAGGTTTTTTTTAGAGGTATGTGAATGGTATTTGAATAAAAAAAATGTAGTAAGTAGTCATTGGGTCATCAGTAATATATGTTTTTTGTATTTTCCCTGGAATTAAAGGATCGATTCTTAGATCAATAGAAGCACCGGTTTACAAAATTGAACTACAAATGATACACTGATTTATAGAAGAAATGATGCAACAAAACTTTCATTAGCTACTCAAACAAGTGAGTCATGTTCAAAGATTTAATAAAGATGTAACACAACGTTTACTACTTGGTTTCATAAACTAGTACTATATTTCTAGCATTATTAAAAAGAGAGACAATACCAAATATATAGTTTTTCGAACTATTAGTAGATGTTCAATTTGATATGCAAACTTTAATTATGGTTAAATTGATCCTTGTGCTCTTTGATTTGCATCAATTTGGTTTTTTTTTTTATATGGTTCTATAACTAAGGATATAACTCAGTCCACGGAAGGTATCATGTGAAACAGTACTTTCAATCGATTGTCAATCCGTATTGTCAGTGACTTGCAGATAGCGGGAGCTGTTATTACATGGGTGGGGCGCTCGTCAATGGAGATCCAACTGGAAGTAACTCAGTCCACAGAAGGTATTATATGAAACAGTGCTGTGTTGGCTTATTGGACGAGAACATACATTTCTATCTGCTGCCACTAAGCAGTTGCTGGAGTCGCGTTACTTAAGTATATGTTTATTCTTCACAAACCATACTTGCTCTTGCATGATTTCGTTACTCTACTCGTAAAAATTATGGAGAAATTTGCTAATTTGCTATCCACCCACCATTCCCCTATAACCAAAAAATAAATAAATGAATAAAACAGTAAACCCGTCCATGCTGTGGAGAAGCTTGCTAATCAACATCCTCTTGCCAAGACGTCTTGGTTTGTCGAGGTTTCTGACATGTTGCTCAAGCACGATATTCAGATATCAGATCTTCATAAAGTTATCCTTTCCATGAGATAGTCTCATTACTGATCCATTCTGCTGTTTACCTTGAACAGGTAATTTCCTGCAGAAACCCAGGATTCCTCATATTCGGTTGCACTTACCGCCAGTTTCATATTTGTGGCTCGTGATTCTAGAACTGGGCAATCGTCTGCAGTTAAACCCATCTCACCAGAGATGAAGCGTGAAAAATTACTTTGGCAAGAGGCAGAAAAGAGGAATAAAATGAGAAAAAAGAAGAGAGAAGAACGTAACAGAGATACTTAGGTGGAGGACTTTCCAGGCTCCCAGCTTTGCTTACCGTCTTTTGATTTGCTTAACATAATACGCTTGTGGACTTGAAAATGATGCACCTCAGGAAAGAGCAGAGAAGCACAATGCCAGAGTTTTTAACATACCATTATTGATCTCTGAGAACTTTTCTTGGGCACCTTTATTTTTGTTCTTATCTGGGTGATACTGAAGAGAACCTGCAAAAGATCCATATACCAGCTGAAAATAATTAAACGATGCACCATCATCGAGTCCGCATAAATGAGCACAGAATTTTTCTTTTTGAGAGGGAGTGGGGAAGGGACATTCTAAGTTGGTCATTCAAAGGTGACAGGAAACATATGAAACCAAGGGCTAATTACATGCTACACATGGCAGTTAAAATTGCAAACTAAACCAGCTAAGATTCATGGCTTGTTAAAACTGCATCCAACAATTAACAAGGTTTAACCACCTCAAAAAACATTTTATATGTGCAGTGTGCTCCATTCTGTTATCACCTCATCAATACAGTTTGTTTAAAAGCTTCTATTTATACACAATATATATGTGTGGATTTGTATATATGATTATATACATCCACATTATTGACCTAAATAAGAAGTTTGCGCATGTCTCTTCCGGAATAACAACTAGCATAGGCTGGGTCGACGTTAAAAAGGAAAAAGAGCATCATGCTCCCCATATTAAATTAAGATAGAGCATATGTAAAATAATTTCCATCAATCTTCAAGCACTTTGAAAGTATCGATGACCAAATGATGATTGTCCATTCAAGCAACAAACCAATGTCAGAACATTGCCAACAAGAAGTCGATATTTAGATTAATGCTCTCACAGAACGTGTTTCACAGGATGTCACTAGATATAAGAGAGAGAACACTGTCAATAAGAAGTCTCAATAATTGAACAATGCTCTCTCAGAACATATTTAACAGGATGTCAGCAAATATAAAAGACGAAATCAGATTTCTCGAACATATGATGAGTAGAGATGATTTTCCTAGGATCAGACAATCGTTAACCTCTGAAACTCAAACACATTTTTTTCTTATTGAAGCACCACGTAAAATTGCAGTTAAACTATTGACTTTAGAAGGACTATTCTTTGAGAAAAGTGAAAGATTTCCATTTTTACCAGGAAGGGAAAGCTAAAAAAGTTTAACCATCCTCAAAAGTTGAAATGTATGAAGCCACAAATGCTGCTATGGGAGTGGAAAGAGTCAGTGCTATTGATGATAAAACTAAAAGTATTTCTTTAACAAGAATGCAAATAAGAAGAGAATCATGATGTACAAAAACTCATTATAATGTTGATAGTACACCTAATTTCAGCTCTGCCATAGCCAATTACCGATTATAATACATAATCATAGTGCCACGGCATTAAGTGCAGAACAGAACTGATGTAGAATAAGAGATTTTCAATGGAGACTGCACAGTACAATAACAGGAATTAGGATACATGAATTAAGGAGAGCATACTTATGGAAGGCCTTCTGAATTTCCCGCTGACTAGCGTTTTTTTCAACCCCAAGAACCTGAAAATACATTTTATAAAATGTTACAACATGACATATTTAAAAAGCACTCTACCATTATGGCATTGACATAGAACCACATAAATCTTTTAGGACTTAGGATCAAGAAGAACATTCGAAATAAATCATTTAAAACAAACAGATAGTATTAATCATATCCCACACTTTTTTCTTCTGATTAAGTGATTTATCTCAAATTAACTTATAGAACCGTAGCTCAAAAGCATGTCACTACCATTAAGCAGCATAACCAGCGGCAATTGACCTGTCTAAGGGGTCCTTCTTCTATGTATCAGCAGAACATTAAAAGGCTGTAGAAAAGAAGTCTACAGCTTGACGATATCAACAACTGGAAAGCAGAAGCAATTCCACAGAACCCTCTGCCAAACTCCCATTATACCCTTTTCCTTTTAATAAACTCTGGGGCCATTGTCTGCATCATCGCTCTTCTGCTAATAGTCTTTGTGAACAACTATGACACTCAAAGACGTTATAATTGGATGAATTTATGAAGCAAAACTAGGCACCTTTCATACTGCCTGCGCCTGAGGGTCCTATCAACCTTTGTCAAAACCAAAATCAAGTTATCAACGAAGGTAGATTCCATACTGCCTGACAAATTTCCCCCGAGCCTACAAATGGAAAGATTATGATCGCGGCTACACTGCATCTGGGATCTTACATATAATCGCGTCACTAAAGAGTGCTCTTGACCCTTAAAGACATTTTCGCGCACATAATCAATAACCCAATCACGCAAATGAACATAACCAACAATGTCCCGTCTATCAACCTTCCAACACAGCCATTTCAAGCTGTCCTCCAATCTTCCAGTGCCTCCGAAATCAAGCCACGTCTTGGGCGACTAGACCAATCTCACAAAAAACAACATGGGCAAAAGCTCGAACTGCCCGCGCCCGAGGAACCACATTTTCCCTTCTCTTTAAGACTGAAACAAGAACTACTCACGCAATCATCACTGTAATTCAAAATAGGAAAAACTTTGGGATCGCCATCTACACACAGTTACAGCTTAATCATAGGACGGGCATTGTCGACGAAAAGGCAGCCAATGGTATCACCTTGTAAGGGTCGATCGTCTTGGCTTCCAGTGCCGAAAGGCGCAGGAGTGACAGAATCAACAACGGCACACCAATCTTCATCGCTGGACCTTGCGCGAGGGCGAGAACCGATGCCGCTTGGACTTGAAATCTCTGCAATATTGAGGCGGATTAACGATGGATTGACGTCGACAGCCAGCCAGCCAGCGAGAGAGAGAGACGAAGACGAAGAGGGTGATATCATCATTAAGCTAGGCGGGGTTCATATAGTTTCCCGGG
>BCNH02000001.1:1146257-1157192 GCA_001662345.2 Metrosideros polymorpha var. glaberrima | reverse complement strand
GGGGTGGTGTTTTGTTTGTCCAGATGCTTCGTGCATAAGATAACCCTCTCAAAATTTTAATTCTGCATAATTTTGAAGTAAAAATGCATTTGATAAAAAATTACTTTTGAAATAATTTTTTCAATTTTTGAATGAGAATTGTGTTAGGTAAAAAAAGTGATTATCTAAGAATCAGAAGTGATTCTTTTATATTTTCACTTCTTACTTTCCATCTCTCTTTTTTCTCACGCTCGTAGGCCGCTGTCGCTCTTGTCGTTGGCCGTCGTCGGTTGCAGGCCGCTGGCCACTGCCAATTGCCGATCCCCGTCGATGAGTTTGTATCGACGGTTGCTGGTCTCTAGCCGCCACCGATCGCTGGTCTTTGTCGGTCGCCGATCTCCAGCCATCGTTTAGTAAACTTATTAAAAACAAAAGTAAAATGAAGATGCGTTTGATAAACATTTCAGAAATTTATTTCTCATTATCTTTCAAAATTGATTCTGGCAAGAATCAATTCTTGCCAGAAGTTAAATTTTGGAAGAGAAAAGAAAACAAATGCACCTTCGCCGCACAAGCTTCAGGTCCACTTGGCATTTGAGGTCGGTTCCACGCATTACGACCAATCAAATTTCAGAATGTGATTCTCACGAGGAGAGAGTATTTCTACGGTTTAATTTATTAGGATAACAGCACAAATAGTCTCTAAATTTTGGCTTGACGTGCAAAATGGTCTCTGAATTTTTAACTTGTTCAATGTAGCCTCTAAACTTTAACTCGATATGCAATTCCGTTCTTGAATTTTTAATTTATTCAATATGATCCTTGAACTTTTGGTGTATGTTAAATTTAGTCTAAATTTCAATAATTAAATTGAACATGTACCAAAAGTGTAGAGATCACATAAAACAAATTAAAGACCAAAGACGACATCGCATATTAAACTAAAGTTTAAGGACTACATTGAATAATGAGTTAATACCACGAAAAACCTCAAACTAATACACTTATAACAAATTTACCAAAAACTAGTTTTTTTTATCACGAAAAACCTTAAACTGGTACATCTGTGACAAATTTACTTCAAATTAATTTTTTAACCACAAAAAATCCCAAGCTAGTACATTTGTGACAAATTTATCTTACATTGGTACACCTGTAACAAATTTACCATCTATTAGTTTCCGTTAAATTTAGTTAATGCCACGAAAAATACTAAATTATCACACATGTGACAAACGGACGATAAAACCTCAAATTGGTACACCCCATCAATTATCACAAGTCATCAAATTTAGCAATTTGACGATTAAATTTGACAGAAACTAATATAAGGGAAATTTGTCACATGTGTACTGATTTAAGGTTTTCGTGGTCAAAAAATTAGTTTTTAGTAAATTTGTCACATGTGTACCAGTTTTAGGTTTTTCTTAATATTAACCCTTAAATAAATTACTTGTTAATGGATCACATTATATATTGGGCCAAAGTTCAAGAATTATTTGTGTCATTTTTTCTATAATTTTCATTTTATGTTTGGGACCATGTTAAGTCCATAAAATCCCAAAAATAGGTTAAAGTACACTAGAAGTACCATAATTTGGCACGGGTGGACACTTTAGTGCCATAATTTCTAAAATGTACACTCAAGTGCTATTTTTTAAAAAAAGTAGGACACTTAAGTGCCAACTCCGGCGAGCTTGCCAAAAATTCGACGTGGCCTTATTTAATTAATATTTTTAGCCTATGTGGCTCGCCGGTGCTGACGTGGCAATTTTTTTATAATATTATAATATTTTTCAAATAATGTTTTAATTTTCTTAATTTTTTCTCCTTTTTTTCAATTTTCCTTTTTTTCCATTGTCTTCTTCCTCTGGCTTGCCGGCCAAAGGAAGGGTCGGCGATAGCCGATGAGGTCAGCCTCGCTGTCACTGGGCGAGGCAGACCACCTCGCCCTTGCCCAATCGTGGCGAGGCTTGACCTCGTCAGATCTGGGCGAGGTCGAGCCTCACTTAACAACGACGTCAGCATTTTGGCGATCAATCTAGAAACTCCTTCCTCCATGGTAGTTTTTGTCTAATGGAGTCAGAAATTTCGAAGCGCAAAGGCAAACTTAAGAGCAGTTAGAGAGTGCCGCTTCTGCAGGAGAGCAAAGAAAGAAATGCAGAGGCGACCTTGGTCCTTTCTCGTCGATGTAGAAACCCAAAACCCAAACACAATTGAAAAATCATTGCCCATCCTCTCTCGTGTAGGGAAGAGAACCCAGAATTTCGCAATGCGAAATCGAGATAGCCACAGATCGAACAAGAAAAAAGAATCCCAAATAATCAGATTTGGGAAAAAGGAAGAAAGAAGAAGGAAATTTGGGGCAAAAATTGTTGGAAGATAGTAGCAAGGCTTAGATTCGACTCTCCTCCGTTCACGTGCGAATCATCAAGGCCTCGTCTTTTTTTTTCTATGCATTCTCGTTCTTTCTCAAGAGGAGGATATTGGTTTTGAAGTTTAGGGAAGTTGTCCATGAAGAAGAAGATGATGATGGGGATTACGAAGAAAATGAAAGCGAAGCAGAAGCAGAAGCATTTCCAATGATCTTTTACCTTTCTCAGCCTCGACGTAAAAAACGACGTCGTTTCAATGACAAAGCCAAGAGACGTGAAGTGACTTCGTTTTAGATGTCTACATGTCTTGCATTTAAAAAAAAAAATGCCACATTATTTAAAATACTCGTCAGCAAAAGACATGTCAGCATTTTTGTGGAAAAATCTTGCCGTTGGCACTTAAGTGTTCCTTTTTTCTCTAATTTTGACACTTAAGTGTACCTTTTAGAAATTGTAGCACTAAAATGTCCACCTATGCCAAATTATGGCACTTGTAGTGTACTTTAGCCCCCAAAAATATAAAACTTCTCATTTTTTCTATCTAATATTCAAATTTTACTAAAGTTTTTTATCTGATTTTTGTCATCATACTTTTTTCCATTTCCCAAACAGAGCCTTGGGATCGAAGTTTTTCCTAATCTTTAATATGGGCGATAGTATTCTTAACAATTAAGTGACTTTCTAAATTTAATGTTCATACTGGCAACTCGTTTAAAGCACAAATTACATATGTTATACACAATATAACGTACTTTTATTATATGTGCTTGAATTGAGTCGTGCTCGGTCTTTAAACTTTAGCTCAATGTGCAATCTGATCTCTGAACATTAAATTTATTCAAGGGTTAATACCAAGAAAAACCTTAAACTAATACACCTATAAACATTTCATTAACTCTATATTGAAGTTTGATAGTTTGAAACCCAGGTAATTATAGATGGATGTGCAAGTGGATTGGAAATAGGAGATTTGACAATAAAACATGAACTTGGCGCAAAGCAATGAACATCATCAACAAATATGACACTTTTCTTCTACCATATAATGCAAGGAAAATTATAAAAAAAAATCCTAAACTTATTACACTTTTTACCAATTCAATCCTGAACCTTTTAAGTTTGTCAATTTAGTTCTAAACCTTTTAAGTTTGTGCCAATTTAGTCATAAACCTTTTAAATCCTCTTTTAGATTTTTAGGACTGAATTAACACAAACTTAAAAGGTTTAGAACTAAATTGGTACAAACTTAAAAGATTTAGGATTAAATTGACAAACTTAAAAGATCTAGGATTAAATTGACAAAAATACAATAGGTTTAAGACTTTTTTGATAATTTTTCCATATAATGCATAGGATACCTGTACATAAGTAACAATCTTTACTAGAAATTTTCTATTCTTTTAAATAATAGATCTACATATAAAGAGGGAAAAGGTGAGAAAACAGAAGATGCATATTTTTCCCTACATGGACAAAAGGCAAAAGGGTGATGAAAGAGAAGAAAAGAATATTTTGCTCGTTATATGGACAAAGCATATTGAGCTCATGCAATCTTAACAGGCAAATTTTATATTGCTATAAATTTTAATTTAATGACAGTTAATCTTGTCTAATAAAAAAGAAGAGAAAGTAGAGCGTTGTAACAATTCTCTTCCAAAATTCAACTTATTGCAAAAATTAATTATGGCCAGAATCAATTCTGGAAAAAAATGAAAAATAAATTTCTGGAATATTTACCAAACGCACCTTTATTTTACTTCTGTTTCTAATAAGTTTATCAAATGGCGGTCGGGGATCAGCAATCGACGGGTACTGGAGACCGGCGATAGCCCACCGCCCGGCGATCGGTGGCAACCGGTGATACAAATCCACAGACGAGGATCGGTGACCGCCTACTGCCCGGCGACCGGCAATCGGCGGCGACGGCGGCCTACGATCAACGGAAAGGAAGGAAAAGGAAAATAAGAAGTGAAAATAGAAAAGAATCACTTTTGACCTTAGAGAATCGCTTCTTTTACCAAACAGCATTCTCATTCAGAAGTAGAAAATTTCTCCAAAAATAAATTTTTACCAAACATATTTCTGCCTCAGAATTATTTTTAAAGCAGAATTAAAAATTCTGAATGGTTATCAAACGCACCATAAGGAAACCACTTCAGGTCTAAGCAATCAATAATCGAGAAATGGAAAGAAAGATAAAGAGAGATTCCTGGTTTGTGGAAAACCTGTCGCCACTTGCATTTGGTGGGAGATGCCTTCTTGGAGGGTCCCACTTACAGTAACTCTATATATCATTCATCCACCTGAAAAGGCAAGTTCACTTTTTTTCCATTTATTTGGCTAAATTAAAATTTTTGGTGGAATTTTGTCATTGGTTGAATTAAGGTCTTAATTGAGTGAAAGTACATTGTCAGTATCTCGCCAAGTACATAATAATGATCGGGCTTAACAATTAATAAGCTAATGGCATCTTCCACTTTCGTGGACACATGACGCATTGTTAACATTAATTTTATTCACTTATGGTTCAATTAACTTGAGTTAGATCTATCTCGAGCTCCATTTTATTTGAGAAATGGCCGGTTAACGATTCTTTTGCCTTCCTGAGTTTTTGAATAGATACAGTCTTTTGACAAACAAGTAAATAGTCTTCTAAACATGCATATGTACGCATTTTGTTGCAATCTCGTTAGATCACCCAAGGTTTGCAAAACATGGTCACTTGAACTAAGTGTTCAATGTCATCTTTCATTAATTAGCATTAATGAAATCTGCTGATATGGATAGTAATCTCAAAAAATTAATGTCAGATGGAGAAAATCTTTCAAGTAAGTTTCATACATGTAGTTATTCACTTGAACTGCAAAAACAAATTGCACGCATAGCATTTCTACATGTACTACTCACTTTGGATAGACTTTTTCTTTTTTTCGTTTAATTACTTTAAACAGAATTTTCATCCACGTAACCCTAACTACTAAGAGTGGTTTTAGAAATAATTCCGTAAAAACTCAAAAAACGACAAGATGGATGATTTACTTCATCCTTTCTTTCTTTATTTAACATCATCCCAAATGAAGGTTTGAGGAAGAAAATGACATTGCTTTAAATTTTTGCATGTTTATTTCCTTAATGCTCTCTCGCAATTTAAGAGTTCTTAATGTTAAACATTGGAAATCTACGAAAACATACTAGAATGTCCTATACAATTTTCCATCCTTTTCCGAAGCTTAAAACACCTACTTGATTCCAAATTTTGCAAGGAAAATGGTAAATGATTTTAAGGTACAATTGCATAAGCTATTAATATTATTATTCAATAAGTTTATTATGGAATAAAGAGCCCAGAGTTGTGCATCTACTATATAGGACACCGACGTGACTCACAAACTCCTGCCAAACTTTTTTTAAAAGGAAGAGTGACTCCCGAATCACGTAATCTCGTGCAAGTTTAAGAGCATTACGTGAAAAGGGGAAAAGAAAGAACGTAAATGGGTCTAAGAAAAATGAAAAATGAAAAATGAAAAATGAAAAATGAAAAATGAAAAATGAAAAATGAAAAATGAAAAATGAAAATGAAGTGGGTCCAAGTTAAAGAAAAAGAGTCAGGCCAAGGATTGTAGCATCGCTTTGTTGGATGGCCAATTTTTGACACTACTAATTAAGCATAATTCCATAACAAAACCATAAAGATTAGGTCCAATCCCAATGATATCCCTTTTTTTTGTCTTAAAAAATTTATCAACTTTCACTTTAGTCCAAATCTGCTCCCATTAACCCTTTGTCTAAAAATTGTCACTAATTTCTTCAATATTATCAATAGTAGGAGGCTACTGTTGTTTCATACGAAGGTGAGAGTATTGATGAAGAAGAATGTTCTGATAATGAACCTCTGTCCCCGATATTGATAATTTTGAAGAAACCAATGGCAATTTTTGGACGCATTGGCAGATTTGGGATTAAAGTAAAATTTGGTGAATTTTTTAAGATAAAAAAAATTGGGGTAGATTTGGAATTGGAACTAAAGTTGGGGTTTTTTTAGGGAATTAGGCGCTCATTAACATGACGTGAAAAGGTCATATGAATGTAAGCGTATTCAAATTGAGTTTAAACGGATTAGCTTTTTATACACAAATAAAAAAGGTGTTCTTTGCTAATTGACCTTTTCAATCTGCCTATTACATGCTAAGACACGATTAGTTAAATGAGTTAACATATTACCTCGGTCGGTGCGATCTAGTTAAATACATTTAGGCACTCTATTACACATTTGGACATATTTTCATAAGGGTTTATATCTTAAAGGTATAATGTTGCGCGACTCGTTTAATAATAGTGTCATGTTAGGTTTTTTAAGATATGACACGATTAATAAAAGGGTTAATATTACGAAAAATTCAAGACTGATACACTTGTGACAAATTTACCCCCGACTAATTTTTTAACCATCAAAAATCCCAAATTGCTACACTTGTGGCAAATCGTCCACGTCAGCGCCGGTCATGCTACGTAGGACAGCTGGCATCCAAATAAGGGATTTCTTATCAAAATTGGCCAAAAAGACTACATTGGCAAATTGTCAAAAGATTTAGGACTAAATTGGTTAAGTTAAAAAGTTTAAGACTGAATTAGAATCCATACAATTGATTGAGGATTTTTTTTGTAATTTTCCCAAGTTTTGGAGGGAAATGAGGTCGAACATGGAGAAGGGTTCAAAGTAAATGCTCATGCAAAAGAGCTTCACATATAGATCAAATAAATTTGAAAATGGAGACAGTAATAAAGAAGACAATGAGCGGGCCCAAGGCAACCAAAGTAACTTCCCCCGGATAAAGGTTTGCTTGCTCAATCAGAAAAGTTGCTGCTGACAGTCCTACTGGTTTTCCTTTTGGTGGTGGGAAGTCTTGACTGCAAAGTCCATCAGTGCCGTGGACAAAATCCGCAATTGGAAGTTTTGTATCTTTCTTTAGGAGAAACAATGATGAAATCAAACAATTGATGATGAGATCAATGCATCCCACTCGTTGAATTATGTGGACCTGTCATGGGACCTACGGAATTCAACTGTTGAGATTGACTAAGCTCATTTGCACCCGGTTAATGCAAGTGCCAACCCAACATGACTCACAAACTTTGGCAAAGAAAATTCAAAAGAAGAAAAAAAACACGACTCACAAATCATGGGCAAGTTAAGAACATTTCGTGGGGTCTTTGTGAAAAAAAGAAAAGACAAAAGAGAGGAACATTACTTGGGGTCCAAGTTAGAAAAAAAAGGTAGCACACAAAAAAGATGAGTTTCGCATACACATTTACATCAATTATCCTAGTGTCCATGTATAAAAATGTTATTCTCTTCAAAATATTTTCATTTGCAAAATCCTAAATTCTCACATTCACCCAAAAAACCTAGAAACAAAACAAAAACCAAACCACCCAAACCCTAAGCAAGATGTTAAAATGAGTTTGCTAGAAGGGGCAATTTTATCTTTATAATATAGGGTTTTATTTAGAGGTATGTGAATGGAGTTTGCATAAATCAAGCGTGTAAGTAGTCATTGGGTCGACAATAAGATATGTTTTTAGTATTTTCCCCATAATAAAATGACCTAGTCTAAAATCAATATAAGCACCCTTTTACAAAAGTGAACAGAAAATGATACACTGATATGGAAGAAATGATGCAACAAGCATTCATTAGCTACTTCAGCAAGTGAGTCATGTTTAAAGATTCAATAAGAATATATCACATCATTTACTACTCGATTTCATCAACTAGTATTATATTTCTAGCATTAATAAAAGAAGAGGCAATACCAAAATTTAGTCTTTGAACTCTTAGTAGATGTTCAAATTAGTCCAAAAACTTTAATTTTGGTCATATTGATGCATGTGCTTGTTGATTTGTATCAATTTGATGTTTTTTATATGGTTTTGTAAACCAAGGAATTAATACTTGTTGGGAAAAAGGAACAATATCAGCGCAGAAGTCCTGGATGATTTTTCCACTACTATTTCTGTGAAAATTAAATGGGATCAAAATATTGGAACAAAAACGGTGAAGATGAATAGTAAATAACACTAGAATTTTTAATGTGGAAAACCTTCCAAGTTGAAGGAAAAAATCACGGGACAGTAGTCCACTTCAAACTTCTACTATGATGAATAATGGAATACAATTTCACCTTAGGGTGGATCTCTCACACTGTGTACACTAATGCAATGTTTTCAATTTGTGAATCTAAACCTCTCACAAACTAGATAACTTTCTCAAAGAAAAACTCTCATGGAAGAAGAGAAACTATTTCTTCCATTGCGCTCTAAACTTCTTGTGCTTTTCTTTTATGTGTATCATCTCCATAGAGAAGGACTCCTATTTGTAGGAGCAAAATGCAATCCCAAGTGATTTTGTACGATATGGGAAAATCTCTTTGATTTGTTTTTCAATCTCTCCCAATCTTGTACGATATAGGAAGATTTCTTATCTCCCTATCTCTCCCGATCTCTTTTGATTTTCTTTCACCTTTTTTTTTTCTTTTTCTTTTACATTACACACCTACTGCATATATTCTACTACAAATATAGCATTGGCCTCTCCAATTGGGAGGGACCTACTTAACAACTTTATAATATAGTAGTGTGATCAAACAATATCGATTCATTCTTCAGAAAATATATATGATATTGTCATATAACATGGATTTTTCGGCTCAATATACTGTTATAAATGCGGGCAAACCGCCCTATGAAAAATACAAATATGACTACATCATATCTTAACCAAATTGTATGTATTGGGTATTATATCATTTTGTTAATTCTCAATTGAATGCTCATTTGATATTTTGCAGAACTATGGTGTTCTTCGACTAAGTTGATCTACTTATCCTATAAAAGCACACTCATATGACTTGTAAGATGAAATCATATGACTAGGTTGATCTACTTATCAATAATATCACCTGTCTTGTTAAATTTAGTATCACCAAACATTTCACTAAACTCATCATAGATGCTGAATTTCATAGTTCGAAACTCGGATAGTTACATATAGATGTGCAAGTAGAATTGAGATGGAAACAATTCAAAGATAAAACATCAACCCGAGAAAAAATATTCGGCATCATCTATGCATGAGATCTTCTGCCATTTAATGTGTGAGATACCTTATTTATGTTCATTTGCAAAATGATTGTGTTTCACCGAAAATGGTAATCGACGAAAGATTTTAAAGGTTAGATCTTCAATTTTTTTGAAGTTTATCGATGTCTATGGTGATTCAGATAGGAAATAATCAGAATGGCTAAAATTATAAACTAAAGAACTACGAATAAAAATAATAATGAATATGAGTAAAAGATAACTGATGCAAAGAATAAGTGTTGTTTGATTGATTACGGATCCTTTACAACAGCACTTATTCAGCTATTTATAGCCATACATCAAGAGTAACCATCACAACGGTTATCATTTCGAATCCTAACTTCCTCTAGTATTTTTGAAGTAATTTTGGTAACTATACTTCACTATCCTTAGAGCAGTCGAGTCCAAGTTTCAGCATGTTCCTCGGTGATTTGCCCAATACTGTGTATTACGTAATCTGCCGATTTCTGATATATACTGAATTTTTGGTAATAATCTCCATTCTTATCTGCTGATCTATGCTGGGTCTGTGAGCCAGCGAGTTGATAACAACTCATGGGCCTTATCGGTTTTACTGCAGCCCACACATATCATTATTGAGTGTCAACAGATTGATTCACGAAAGTTTCACCTTCTTGGCTTTTTGTATGGATACTGTTTGCTGACAAACAAATAAGGAACTATCTCAACATGTATATATACATTCCGCACTATTATTCCAATATATCTTGTTGTAACCGATATTATATTAGAGAGGAGCGACAATATTCAAACTAAGTAAAAACATGGTGCTCAATTTTGGTCATTTTGAAGCTTTGACTTTAAATTATTTATTCTTTGGCTCACGTCTTAATTAAAATTGTGGTATTAGGAGGTAAATAGATGGACTCAGAATTATATTACTTAAGGTAGACCTTCTCAAGACAAGTTTTCAAGTTCATATGATTTTTTTTAAGGAAGGATGAGATGTTTAGTATTTGATTTGCCACGATCATAAATAAGATTAAGTTGTCCCCATAATATACCTTTTGATTTTAAAAAAAAAAAAAAATACACGATGGAGGTTTACACGACTTTAAAAGTCCATCTGCGTACATGTTTTAAAAGTCAAACTTCAGTCAACCAAAAATGATATGCAAATATCTTGTTTTCGTGAGGATGGTAGAATGGTAAATGTTATCTAATCTAACGGAGGAAAAAGGAAAACAACAGTACAAGGCCGGATATATAAATTCTTGCGATCCTTCCGTGAATCTAACCACACCACTCACTGAAGCAGAGGCAGAGCAAGGCCAGTGCGCTGCACGTGCTTCTTCATCCTCCCATGTCTCAAAGTCCCAAGCATTGACCCTCCCCAACATCACCCACCCCACCTCCCAACCATTTGCCTTGCTTGCAAATTTTTACTTCAAGGCTTCCTCATAGAGTCTGCAAAGCACTA
>BCNH02000001.1:1064286-1127747 GCA_001662345.2 Metrosideros polymorpha var. glaberrima | reverse complement strand
GCTTCTGTAGATATAAATAGCATCTTCCTTTCTTTCTTTTTGCCAAATTTTCCTTATTTTCTCCATATCTCATTATTCTGCGTCAACAAGGAAAATTTGAATAAATAGAGGAAAATCCAAATATTTTCTCAAAAACAGTACATTATTTCTTGCCTAAAATAGGTGAAATAACTTTATTTTTATAGACTTATCGCATTAAGCAAAACAAAAGCAAGGCTATATTATCATATAATGCCCCAAGTATTTTGCAAGATGTTAATTAAAAACCAAACAATATTTGCATGACCTAAACATTATTTCTAAATGCAATGTCAATTAATTCATTTTTTATTTTTTATAGGCCCAGCTTTTATTTTCCTTTAATAAGGCAAATAATCTCTCCTTTCCAAGTGTATAGATTCCCCACGATATAGGTGTAGATTCTCTCCTTCTCGAAACATACGTTAACTGTGCCCGAAACCATTACTTCAACCGACTAATGTGTTTGCCGATACTTCTATCCAGGACATGGGAGATGTCGCTCATTGTTCTTGTCCTTTATTCAGCGTGGATCTGCCCATTTGAGTTCGCGTTTCTGACTTACAAGATTGATGCCCTTATCACCATTGATCATATCGTCAATGGTTTCTCCGCCGTCGACATCGTTCCGACCTTTTTTATGGCATACCCTGACAGCCAATCCTAAGGAAAAGTGTCCAAAAAGTGCTAAACCTATTGCATTTGTACCAATTCAGTCATAAACCTTTTATTGGTGCCAATTTAGTCCTAAACATTTTGTATTTGTGCCAATTGAGTCTTTCCGGCCAATTTTGGCCAGAAATTGATGACATAAACTTTGACCGTTCGCCGGCTGTTTGCCGACACCGATGTGGACATTTTTAATAATTTTTTAGTTTTTCTTTTTCTTTTTCTTTTTCTTTTTCTTTAAGGGGGCTGGCGAGGGTCGCCGGCCAACCCCCTCCAACCACAAGCCAGGGCTGGCGACCATCGCCGGCCCTGGGCGAGGGGGTCCCAACCCTCGCCCAGATCTAACGATGGTGTCACAAGCCTCGCCAAATCTAAGCTAAGCGAGGGCCGTGACGCCCTCGCCCACTGCTGGTGAGGGTCGCCGGCCCTCGCTTGTGGCCAGCGGGGGTCGGCCGGCAACCCTCGCCGACCCCCTTAAAGAAAAAAGCAAAGAAAAGAAAAAAAAACTAAAAAATTATTTTTAAAAAAAATTATTTAAAATGTCCACGTTAGCGCCGGCGTCCACGTTATCAATTTCCGGCCAAAATTGGCCGGAAAGACTTAATTCTAAATTGGCACCAATAAAAGTTTATGACTGAATTGGCACCAATGCAAAAGGTTTAGAACTTTTTGGACACTTCTCCCACCAGTCCTATAATGATAATTGATTTCAAGAAGAAAACATATTTAATCTGCCAAATGTCTATAATGACAATTGATTTCAAGAACAAAACATTCTTCCTACGTTACCATTCCCATCTAGTCATTGTTGATGGATGAGAAGACGAGTTTAACATTAGAGCCTCCATTTTACTACTGATTATATTTGAACAATGAATACCATGGACATCTTTACATAAAAGACGGTTGTTATTCAAAAGAACAGATATAGTTTCCCTCCTGACGAAGGGAAAGAATAGGCTTAGAGACTTCCATCGAGACCATAGTGTACATGGCAAGACCAACTTAACTGGCGATTATTGGCAGCATGATGTAGGGTCTCAAATGATTTTGACAGTATATGGCAAAGGCAATATTCTTCTTCATTTACTTCAGTTTGATAGGTTAGGTTAGGTCAGGTCCAAAATTCAGTTTGACGCGACCGCTTTCCTGTAATAGATTTCGGAAAATCCACGGGGGTTTTAAGCCGTGGGCAAACAAAGTGTCAAAACGCAGACTACCCTCTAGTGATTCTTAAACAAAACATAGTACTTACCTAAATTACTGTGGTCTTTACTCTTGCTTGATGTGATTCTTTTCGTTTTGCCTCCATACATGGACCTATTTTATTCTCCTCCCTCTTTAGTCGGGCTCTAGGAATGGTGGCCCACAGAATTAACGTGGACCTCCCGAAATGGTTCTGCACTCCATTGCCATTTACTCCTATAAGATTAAGATCTGAAGGGGTTGTCTTAATGACTTAGAATTATGTACTGGGCCAACTTCTATGTTTGCTTGTTTATGAGTATATACCCAAAGTCCTAAAACGAGCCTTCTGTGCTCGTCCAAGACAGCCCATAAAGTCACTCTCACCTCCATCCTCATCTACCTTCATTTTCTTTTCCCTTATCTTCTCTATAATGTGATCCATTTCCTTTTTCCTTATGTGTATGTTGTTCTTATGGATATATATTATGAATTCGTCGTCACTAAAATATTCACAATCCATATTTTTAAGCAGACTAAGCATATAAATGAGCTCCCTCGTCTAGATAACACATGATTACAATGATGATGAATGGTTTTGGCTCAAACGTTATCAATAAAATAAAATAAAAAGGCTCGTGCTATTTTCACTTCTTTATTGGCTCTCACACCCCCAATTATATTGAATTGACTCCATTATCCCTTGTGAGTCCCACTTTTAATTTAAGATGATTTATTACTTTTTCTTCTTCTTCTTTCTCTTTTGTTTCAATCTTGCTATAGACGAAACTACCCATACTCCTCTCAAACAATATTTATTAAGGTTAAATGTGGGGCCCACTCTTGATTTAAGATTATTTCTTGCATTCTTTTTTCCTTTTTGGGTTTTTTTTCCATTTCTTTCTTCATTTGGAACTAAATTGGTGTCCAATTTCTCAAAAAATAATTTATTTGGTAGTTAGCTAACTAAATATTGTGGATGAGTTGTATATTTCTCTTCTTCTTTTTTTGTACTAGGAAACTATTATTTAAAAAATAACTTAAGCATAAGTAAGAGTGAAAAGACTCCATCTACTAGTTTTAGTATGCAGTTCGTTTAATTATAACTTTAATATATGTCATTACGTTATAGTCTATATATGTTAACTGCTCAACTTTCATTTTATTCAATAAATCTAATATTTCAATTTTATTTATTTTTCATGCCATCATTGCATGATGTTTCAAAAGATACTTAAAAAAATAAAAAATGATAAAGTTAAGTACATAAAAAATTCTAAACATCCGTTTTTACCATGCAAATCCAAAAGAAAATGCTCCCTGATACATTATTACGTAGAATTCTATCTTTGCCTTGATTACATGGTATAATTAGTTGTTGACAAGAAATTATGGCAATTGTAATGACATTACAAGCTAACCCATTCAAATCATTTGCAAACACATACTTTGTGAATTCTAAATGCATCAGAATTTTCATAAAATCATGAATGAAAAGAAAATTATTCACTGCAATAATAACAAGTTGCGTATGAAACTTAACAAAAGATATTGTTCGTTCAACTGCTTGGCTCTCCTGAAAAAGGTTACTTTCTTGGAAAATATATTTTACCTAAATCAGACAATAAAAGCTTTCAATTACATCAATAAGAGAGCCGTCATTCACTTAAAACACATATAGATCGAGGAATAATTTTTAATGTTTAGTGCGAGAAGCTCTAAATATATTTGTTGACAATTGATTGCTCCTCTCCATTCGCAGTTTCATAATCAATAGATACATCTAAGCAATTTGGTTACTATTTTATCTTGTCTTCCATAGTAACTGCACTACAAAAAAACAGTACAATGAAAGATGAGTAAATTGTGTATAATGTATTCATCAACCACAATATTCAATCTTTGAGTAAACTCTCGTAAATTTGTATCAAAAATAAAATCTAAAAAATTCACGATCATGAGGATTATCTAGGGAAATAAAGTTAATAATAGGCGGAATAAGTTTAGAAGAAGACAAACATGGAGGAAACGTTGAAATGTAATGGGTGTGGAAGAAGCGGCTAGAGTGGAAAAAAAATTATTTTGAAAAGGATGTGGGTAGTTTTGTCTTTTAATAAAATTGAAACAAAAGAACAAAAAGAAATAGGGTAAGAAATAATCTTAAATCGAGAGTGGGATCTGCAAATGATAATGCAGTCAATTCAATGTGATAGGAGGTGTCAGGAGCCAACAAGAAAATAGAAATAGTGTGGGCCTAAAAAAAAATTGTGGTTCTAAATTAGTCATCAGCATAGCCTGCATATATATAATAGCATGGGAAGGAGAACATGCTTGTCAGAAACATTGCATATCAATTAATTCAGTATCATCCCACTAACCTCTCCTCCTGATCTCATGCCACAAGCACTTAAGGTTTGCAAAATCACTAGAAGTTGACAAGAAAAAACCTGGTCATAGGCACATACCGTGCAGACACCAGCTTTTTCTCTATTAGGATTTACTGCAAATTGCAAATTGAGAAAGTTCAACTAAGAAAATTATGGCGTGAAGCCCACGTAAAGGTTATTGCCTATAATCCTCTCATTTTCACAATAAGGCCATCGGAATGGATCGAATGGCTAATTTATCATCAAAGGCCGGGACCCCGCTTTTCCTCCTCTTTCTCTGCGCTTGTTCTCCCTCCCCTTCTCTCAACACCCAAAAGAAAAAAAAGAAAAAAAACCCCTGAATTTTGAAAGGTTTTTTCGTATCTTGTTGATAGATGAGAAGACGAGTTTAACATCAGATGCTTTACTACGTCTCTCTTTTCAACAATGAGTACCAGGGGGGGACGTCGTTAGCAAAAGAGACGGTTATTATAATTAAAAGAATTAGATGTAATTTCCCTCCTGATGAAAGGAAAAGAATAGGCTTAGTGACGTCCGTCGAGACCGCAATTTACAATCTTAATTTAAAAGATAATACCCGACCCGAGACCCGAAAGCAAAATACCTGAACTAAAAAAAAGGGATCTGGTTATCGGTTGTTTTTTCCCCCCCGAAGGACAACGTAGCCATCCTTAACTGTAAGAAAGTAGGCCCATTCAGCATGAAGGAGGCCCAATAAGAATTACAAGTATAAAATAGGATGTGTTTGGGCCGGATAGTTTTTCCTTTAAAACTTTCTATCATTCAGGATTATTTGATAATAAATAAATATTCCATGCATTGCAAGGAAATTTCTATACTTAGACCACGAAATAGGGGAAGAAAATTGGAAAAGGAAAGGACTCGCCATTGATCTGGACTCCGCCTGCCATGGGTTCACTCAAGCTTAACATAGATGGCTCCTTTGTCGTCAGGACAACCTGAGCGGCAGTGGGCAAAGTATGTAGAGATGCCACAAGTATGTTGATTGGGGGGGTTTGCTCGCGCAGTGAGAGCTCTGTCACCTATACACTGGGAAACCCTAGCTCTGCTTGATGGCTTGAAGTTCGTGGCCGACTGGAGGAGAGAGGAGAGACATAAGAGTCATAATTGAATCTCACAACTCCACTTTAGTTCAGTCAGTTCTTCATGCAGATCAAGCTCCATGGGATGTTAAAGTGCTTATCAAAAAATGCTGGGCCTTACTCTGTGATTTGTCTCTCGTTCGTTCGACCTTTTGTTCCAAAGCCCAAAAATAAAGTTGCGGATTGAGTTGTTAAAACCCAAATCCGTGGGACTCTTTCTCAAATTTGGGTTTTCAGCCTCTCAACCTCTTTTAGATGTTCTATGTTTCAAAGCCCATTTAAGTTGTTTATATGATGTTATCTCTCGGTAATAAAATGAAATGAAATGAGACTTTTTGAAAAAAAAAAAAAGACAATAAATAAATATTTCTTTATGCATGTTGTAGTTATCTATAGAATACGTTGCTTAACTCTACCTAATAAATATAAGATAATATCTTCTTGTGCATAATATGTTGGGCGTATGTGTAAACGTTGTTTCTTGTTCAACCAAAGATTTCCGAAAAGAAGGGTAGTGGCTATCTAGAAAATGAAGGCAGATCGTCCATCATTAACGGATCGCCTATGCTATATTATACATGTATCCCCACTCATTCATCTAATTTTTTAGAGTAATGTCCCATGATCCAAGATTCGGGCTAAAGTCTTTGTCTATACCATTATTGTATGCTTCAATTTCTTTACAGACACAGCCGTAAACAATTCTTTTTGTCATTATATTCTCCTAAATTCTTTTTTTTATCCAAACATGTAATGTAATTCACATATTAGATTATTAATCCCGTGCAATTAAGAATACAGACAAGTAGGACCCTTTTTTTCTAAATGTTTCATTAAGAGAATAAGTTATTGAATTGTAAGCCAACTTAATAATTCAATTGCTCATTTTCACTCTGAAAATCCAACGTTTGAAATTTGACGATGTAATCGCCATTTCACTTTTCCATGTTTTTCTCATGAGTCCGATCATCTTGAAAAATGGAATTTGCCGCTCAATGAGTGAAAAAAGAGGACTCTATCTTCCATTGACATAGCTTCAAAATTCCTCTCATCAATGATGCAATCAACAGCCTGTTCCCTGGGTTTATGCTTGTCTGGTATCTTTTATCTCTTACCGAAAATTGACTGAAAAAGGACGAACACGCATGAACTGATCAGATTAACAACCAACCCTGTACGGCAAATTGATTAAAATTTACCGGACCAATACGTGGGAAGCTGAATCTTTGGACGTTTATGTGCTGTGGATCGACCAGTGAGCATGATGAACTTGGAAAGCACGAAGCAACAGGGACCAACTTGAAGCATTAGGAGACGAAAGCATGTCACATTCACACACATTCACCGTCCCCTGTTGTCGCTATCTGTTGGCCAAGCATTTTTGTCCGAGAATCCCTCATCATCCGACAAAACACATTAAGATTCTCCGAGGTAGTTGCCATTCTCCTGAAACTCTTGGGGTCTCTTGTCGTTTCTGTGATGTCTGATCTTTACTCAGCGTGAAGGAAACGTCGATGTGAAGTCTTGTTCTTTCGATTACCAACAAACCTTCAACTAAAATCCTGCAAATACGTTATGAATGTCCTTAACAAGCCAAACATTCGTAGCGACACCACCGCATTGTCATCGGGGATATCAAAGCCCAAGGAGATGGAGATGGAGATGGAGATGGAGATGGAGATGGGCCACCCACCACCTAGAAGCTCTCACACACGGCATTTTGCCAAGACACAAGTTAATCCTGACGTGCCTTTTTTATTTCATTCAGCTGAGTAAGACAACAGAGCAACCACAAATTGAGCTCGAACATTCCCTTTGCATTAATTATCAATCATGTCAAAAGGGTATATAAGACTTTAGACATGGACAAGAATAAGTAATAAATAATAATATAGCATGTTAGAATAATATTACGGGTCATATCAATAAACTTCTCATTAACGAGAATCAGGGATTCAATTCATTTGTCGTCCGGTCGTAATCACATCAAGGGCATAAAAAAAAAAAAGTGGGTCTTAATTACATGTCCCCATATTTTTTAATGGTCCCATTCACTATATTTTATATAAAAAAGAAAATATCATTTATAGATTGGAATTTGAAAACTGATCGAGCTACAAGATATTGCGTATAGATTGGTCAGTATTTGTCCTCATTATGAATTAATTATCCCCATGGTCGTTGCTGGTTTCGAGAAAATTAACGAGGTTTGGAATCTGAGAAAAAGCACAACTGAACAAAACAATGCATGTGTCCCGTGATCCAAGATTTGTGCATACTATTATTGCGTGCTTCCATTTCTTTACAGATATGGTATTTTTCTTTTTGGTATGTAAACAATTCTTCTTGTCGTCATATTCTCCTCGGATCTAAATTCATTTTTTAATCAAAGCATGTGATGTAATTCACAAATCATAAACTTAATTTCGTTCAATTAAGAGAACAGAAAAGTAGGACCCTTTTTTCTAAATATTTCACTAAGCGCTTAAATTATTGAATTGTAAGCCAACTAATTAATTCAGTTGTTCATTTTCAATCTGAAAATCCCATGTTGAAATTTGACAATGTAATCGCCTTTTTAATTTTCATTGTTCTTCTCGTGAGACTGACCATATCGAAAATTGGAATTCTCAGCTCAAAGAGAGTTAAAAAGACTTGAAGAGGACATTATCTTCCATCAACATAGGTTCAAAATTCCTCTCATCAATGATGCAATCAACAACCCCCTCCTTAGGTTTATGGTCTCTTTTATCTCTTACTGAAAATTGACTACAAAATACGCATGAGCTGATCCGATTAAGAATCAACCTTGTACCTCACATTTATTCAAGCAAAAGAAAGTTATATTTACTGGACCAATACGTCCGAGACATAAACGGAAGCTGAATCTTTAGATGTTCATGTGTTGTGGATCAACCAGTGAGCTTGGACTCGGAAAGCACGAGCAGGAAAAAAAACAAGTACAAACTTGTAATACGATTAATTATTTTCTCTTACAACGGAGAGGTATGCAACGATATTATTCAGAGCAGCCGAATTTCTGCAACATCATCATAGTAAATTACACGGTTAACTAAATGGGGATTCAATTAGAATATACACCGGCCAAATTCCAAAACCAACCATCGAGAAATTAAAGAAAAAAAAAAGGATACAGAGAGAGATTCCTGGTTTGTGAAAAATCTGTCGCCACTTGCTTTGGTGGGAGATACCTTTTTGGAGCGTCCCACTTAAATTAACTTCAATTTAGCTTTGGCTTGTATCATCCACATGAATAACTTTCATGGACACATGGCCCATTGTAAACATTTAATTTAATCCACTAGTGGTTAAACTAACTCAAGTTAGATCTATCTTGAGATCCATTTCATTCGCGGAACTGTTGGTTCGCAATTGTTTTAAATCTATACTGTCTTCTGAGAAATAAGCAAGGAACCATCAATCAATATATATATATATATAGACACACACACACAGTTTTTTAAGCAACTTCGCTCACTTTCTCTCTCGCTTGCTATGTAACTGAAATTATATAGAGAGGAGCGATAATATTCTAACTCAGCAAAAACATGGCTTTTAACTCCAATTTGGATCTATGGAACAAATGGAATACCCGAGGCTTTGTCATACTGAGCCTCTCGCTTCAAGTCTTTCTCATTCTATTTGCATCCCTTAGAAAGAAAACAGTGAACCGCCCCATCGTTTTCCTTTTGTGGTTGGCCTATTTGATGGCTGACTGGGTAGCTGCATTTGCCATTGGGCTCATCACTCACAACCAAGGCAATTCGTCCACTCGTGCAACTGAAGTAGATGGAGCGCTTCAAGCATTTTGGGTCTCATTTCTTTTGTTACATCTTGGCGGTCAAGACACCATCATTGCTTTCTCTATGGAGGACAGTTGGCTTTGGCGACGACACCTGCTCACTCTCATCTTCCAAGTCAGAGCCGCCATTTATGTCTTTGTGCAGCTACTTTCTAGCGATAAGTCGCTAGTGATCCTAACGATGCTGGTGTTTCTTGCCGCAATCATAAAAAATGTGGAGAGAACGGTGGCCCTTTATCTCTCGAGCCTCCCGAAGCTTAGGGAATCGATGCTCACACAACACAAGTATTTTCATTATGCAGAGAATAGGTTAGCTGAAGAACTCAATTCTTTACCTGGTGGACATTGTGAGGAAGAAGAAGAAAAACTTGACGAGAGCACTGTGGTGATGCATGCTTACTGCTTCTTTCAAATCTTTAGGGTCTTTATTGCAGACTTCATGTTCACATTTCGACAACGTACTATAAGCCGCAATTATTTCCTCAAAATTTCTGCGGAGCGTGCGTTAAGGGTGATATCAGTCGAACTAAATTTCATGTATGAGGCGCTCCACACAAAAGCGTTGGCAATACGTTTCAAGAGGAGCTACGTTTTTCACCAGATAGCCTTCCTTAGTGTTTTTGTAGCTTTCTTGCTATTCAATCACTTTAAGAAGCATCAGCTTTCCAAACTTGATGTGAAAACTACTTATATCCTTCTTTTCGGAGGGATTGCTCTTGATGTAATAGCTCTGTTGATGCTCGTTTTCTCTGACTGGACTGTTGCTGGAATCATGTGCTACAACCAAGGATCATTTCTCCACAAGTTGCTATCTGGCCCGGAAGGACCATTTCTCGACAAGTTGTTGTCTGCCACGGATAACCTTAGGAAGCCCCAATTCGCCACATGTGAAGCAGAGCCTAATGCCAATGTTACTTATGCGGTCTTAAATACACCAAAAATATTTCGAAGATGGTCAGAATTAATCTCTGCTTGCAACCTTTTATTAGAGAGCTTGAAGGAATGTCCGAGAAAGATGTATAAGCGTGATTGGCACCAGGGAATCCTCACATTTTCTAACATCTGCAATTTTCCATGCCGTATGATTGATAAGTTCATCTCTTGTTTCCATCGAGCTGGTGATACAATCACCAGAGGTTGTCTGAGGAACACGGAAGGGAAAATACCAATGATTGGGAACATGAAGTACGTGTCCAAGAATCCATTTTTTAAGAATCTACGGATCTTTATCTTTAAGGAGGTGGGACGTAAATCCGTGAACGCAGAGTACACGACAGAGTAGACCAGAGGGGATCAATTGCAACAATCTTTTAAAGTATGTGACTGAGGCCAATTACGATGCCAATATTATAACGTGGCACCTTGCTACTGAAATCTGCTACAACAAAGACAAACCCACAGCCAAAATTGAGGAAAGGGAATTCAGCAAGATCCTCTCTGACTATATGTTTTATCTTTTACTTAATCAGCCTGATGTGATGTCCGCCGTGGCGGGCATTGCCCAAATGAGATCAGCGGAGACGTTGAGCGAGCTAGTCATTTATGGGAGCCTGGGTATAGAGACCCTATGCAAGACATTGTTTGAGTTACCTCCCTCTGATTTGAGATCAAGATCCCAGCTCGGCGAGGGGATCAAATTGGCCACACAATTGGAAATCCTTGGGGAAATGAAATGGAAGGTGATGAGCGGAGTGTGGGTTGAGATGCTGTCATATGCAGCAATTCATATTAAGGGAGAGGTACACGTGCAAGTGCTGAGCAAAGGTGGAGAGCTTCCAGCCTTTGTTTGGCTGTTGATGGCTCATTTCGGTTGTCTCTACAAACCTGAATGGGGGGCATATATTATGAAAATTGGTATGAGAGATTGAGCGGAGTGTGAGTTGAAAGGCTGTCTTTTGCAGCGACTTATATCGAGGAGAGGCACATGTACAGAATCTGAACAAAGGTGGAGAGCTTCTTGCCTTTGTTTGGAAGTTGATGGCCCATTTCAATTATTTCTGCAAACCTCAATGGGGCCTGCATAATGGATCTTGGAATTAGATATTATATCCATGTCAATGGTCTTATTTACCATCCTCACGTCATGTCTACTGGTGTTCATTTGAATAAAATTTACTAGTTTGTGTATCTTTGCATGTCCTCGCCGCTGTTCAACCACCTGCGAAGCTTTTTCTTTTTCTTTTTAAATTTTTTAGCTTATTTTTAAAGAAGAAGAAATTTAAAAAAAATGGGAATATGGAAAGAAAAAGAAAAAAGTGACATGTCATTTTTTTAATTAAAAATGCCACATAATTTTTTGGCCGGAATTTCTCGCCGTTAATACTTAAGTGATTGTTTTTCTTCGATTTTGACACTTAAGTGAGCCGACAAAAAGTTTTAACACTAAAATGATTTCCGTACACATTTTTTGACACTTTTGGTGTCCTTTTACCCAAAACAAATCTAATGAGTCGTGCTTCCTAAGGGGAAATGACAGATTGTAAATTTACCCGTAGTAATTTTCTTATAGAGGGCTGTAAATTCAGAAATATCAGGATTTTGTATTCATGTAACGACACAAATGCGCTAAAGCATCCGATTATCGCTGAGCAATTTGGACCAACTAAAACACCACTGTTATTCTCATAAAGAATCCAATTAATGAGCTATTTCTCCTATATAGTTTTTATTGGACAACTGATAGTAGCTTCGTAGGAAATAAATTTGAAATGGCATAGCTATTTCTTACAAACCAGAGGCGCAATTCTCATGCAAGAACATATATATTTTTAGGTGGTGAAATTTCACTCGATTGATTAAATAATATGATATGACTCTTCCTGATTGCAAGCGCAAAATATGGCTCCGTATGAATAACAGGCGTGATGGCAATTATTACCGCGAGCTTTCACAAAAGGATCAATCATACAGACATAGAAAGATGGCACCCATGGTTGATGCTTGAATGCAATTCGCCTCCTTCGTGAACAGAACAGCATTAAGCTAATTGGCAATACACAAAAAGAGAGCCAGATGCATATGGTGACATGCTAAATTAGGAAGAGCTAAGGCATTACGAATCCGCGTCATGCGATTCACAAACCGGTTGCATGACATGCAAGATTATAGTACGAATCACAAAGCAGCTCGAAAATTTGGAATATGTTCACCTTTCCACAATTCTAGAAACCCATAACCAAGAATGTACCCATCAAATGTAATGACTACACAACTCCACCATGCTAAACAGCATAATCAACGCTAAGCCCCATCTGCCAGAGCCCGCTTTGAAGTGCTGATGTACAGAACTGCAATAAGTCATACCAATTAGGAACTGTCCAAGTCAGCAAAGATAAGACTTAAAAATAAAAATAAAAAATTCGAATACATCATTACCATTATTTCCTCGAATAAAAGCGTCGCCATACTTGTTTTTCAGCTGCCCATTTTCCGTCTGTTCCATTGCTATGTTCATATATCCATCCAGGCAGGCTAGAATACCACACAACTTCAGACAGCACAAGATTGTGGTTCTAAACTGATCATCGGCATAGCGTGCATACAGCATGGGAAGGAGAACATGCTTGTCAGGAACATTGCAGATCAATTAATTTAGTATTATCAAACTCACCTCTCCTCCAGGTCTCTCGCCACAAGCACTAACGTTTACAAATTTACTATAAGTCGACAAGGAGTTGGTCATAGGCATATACCACACAGAAACCAGCCCTTCTCAGTTAGGATTTACAACAAGTGTATTACCTATAATCGTCTCATTTTCATGACAAGGCCATTGGGATGGATCAAATGGCTTTCAAGCAACCAAATTTGATTCCATATATATAAGTTCACTAATTTATTTTTAAAGACCACGCTTCTCCCCTTCTCTTTCTCTGCGCTTGTTCTCCCTCCCAACCCAAAAGAAGAAACAATGAAGTTTGAAAGCCAGGTTTTTTCCATATATTCTCATGCCATCAGAGAAAGGTTTTTGGTATATTGTAATTGAATAGCAGCAAGTATGTGCAAGATCCTTGTTTTTACAGTTTTCTGAAAAAACAAAATGAATGTCGTGTCTGATCATCATCTGATCTGCCAAATATCTAGATGATAACTGATTTCATGAACAAAACATTTTTCTTACGTTACCTTTCCCATCTTAGTAATTGTTGGTAGATGAGAAGATGAGTTCAACATCAGAGCCTCAATTTTACTACTGATCTATTTTCAACAATGAATACCATGGTCCATCTTTGAATTGGATAAGCAATTCCCTTTTGTAGCATCTTTTTCCAAGAAAGAGCAAGCCATCAAGCTGAAACATTATTAGAAAAGACACGGTTATTATATCTAAAAGAACAGATATAGTTTCCCTCCGGACAACAGAAAAGAATAGGCTTAGTGCCTTCCATGACCACAATGTACATGGCAAGACCAACTTTTAATGGGAAAAGTACACCAAAAGTGTTAAAATTTGTATACGGAGATCACTTTAATGCCAAAGTGTCAGTACTTCGTGCAGTTGGTCACCTTGCTGATTCTGTCGGGACAGTAAAATTAGTTACTGTTATGGAGTTCCTTAAACAACTAGCAAAACACTTACTTTTTCTTGCTTTAATTGGCATTCATGAGACATGCCTTAGGGCGTTAGCTTCAACCAACAATATGGGTGATAAGAACTGGTCAGATTCGCGTTTTTGCAATAAGCAACTCTTCCATCTTTTCTATATTAGTAAGAAGATGATCTTTCATTTATTTCTTCTGTTTCTTTGGATCTTATAATCGATCGCTTCGATGGTAGCTTATGGTATATACTCTCAAAAGGACGAGACTTTTTGGACAATTATCCGCAATGGGGAAAATTGTCCAAAATGTAAGAAGATGAACAGTGGAATATGGTTCAATTTCTTTACCGACACAGTCTGTAGACAATTCTTTTTTGTCATTATGTTCTCCTCGGCTCTAAATTCTTTTTTTTTTAAAATCAAAACAGGTAATGTAATTCACCAATTAAAAAATTAATTTCGTTTAATTAAGATAACAGAAAAGTAGGACCCTTTTTCGTAAATGTTTAGCCCAATCTCTCCTGATGGACGAAACATCAACGGATCAGATTTCACTAGGAGCAGAAGTTATCGAATTGAAAGCCAACTAATTAATTCAATTGTTCACTTTCACTCTGAAAATCCCAATGATGAAATTTGATGATGTAATCGCCTTTTTAATTTCCATTATTTTTTTGGTGAGACTGACCATATTGAAAAATAGAATTCGCTTCTCAAAAAAGTGAAAAGACATGAAGAGGACAACATCTTCCATTGACATAGCTTCCAAATACCTCTCATCAATAATGCAATTAACAACCCTCTCATTGAGCTTATGCTTGTCTGGTCTTTTTTTATCTCTTACTGAAAGTTAACTACAAAATAACCAATATACACGAGCTGATCAGATTTATAAATAAAAATAAAACCAGACCTCTCTCTCTCTCTCTCTCTCTCTCTCTCTCTCTCTCTCTCTCTCTCTCTCTGATCAGATTTATAAATAAAAATTAAATGCTAGTCAGATCAAACAGAAGAACCCGTCACTAAAATGATTTAGCGCAAAAAAACAATTGTACGAGTGTTCTAACTCTAGTTGAGGAATGTTTTCATCTTTTGTTAGAGGTTGCATTTGACTAGAAAGTAGAAACTGTCTTTCGGGTGTCTTTCTTATTTTCGCCTGTCTTGTGAGGAGGTTGTTAGTGCGAAACTTGAGATCATATAACAAAAGAATAATTTTCATGACTTTTAATGATGGTGTGTATGATTTGCGTGTGGCAAGTGTGAGGAAGTATGCTTTTTGCGCACATGGCTAAGAATATTCGACATGAATTGCCACGTCATGTTAAACGACTCAATCGAAATGCATTCAAATCTTTATTAGGCTCGTTAAAATTGGCTAATGATATTCTTTCTCATATTCAATTCATCTTAAACGACTCAAAACGTCACATTTGCTATTGGACGTGTGCATCGTGGATATAAAACCCCAAGGAGATGGAGATGGGCCGTCGCTGCCGCCGCCGCCACCCAGACAACCTCGGAAATCGGAAAAATTGTCATTTCAGTCCTAAACCTAGCACTTTTGCCATTTCGGTCGTAAACCTTTTTTTTTTGCCAATTTAGTCATAAACCTTTTACAAATGTGCTAGTTCAGTCCATTTGGCCGGCCGGCGCTGACGTGGCACGTCGACCGGCGACCGGCCGACTAAAATAATAATTTTTAATATTGTTAATATTTTTTAATATTTTTTTGAATTTTGAATTTTAATTTTATTTCTTTCTTCTTGGTTCTTCTTCTTCCTCTGCCTGGTTTTGCTGGTGGCCGGCGAGCTAGCCGGCGAGGGTCACCGGAGCTGGCCGGCCACTGAACAAGGGCCGCGAAGCCCTCGCTAGCGGCCAGCAAGGGTCATTGGCCTCACCCGACATGGTGCGTGACGCCGCGAGGCTGCGGGCGAGGCTGGCCTTGCCCAGATCTGGGCGAGGCTGGTGAGGCCATGGCCAACCTCGCCCAAATCTGGGCAAGTCGCGGCCCGACCGCCAACTGCTGCTGTTTCTCCTCTTTGTTCGTCTTCCTTCTTCGTCTTTTGTGACTCGAGCTTTGGGTCGAAGTGAAGGACTGGAGTGTTCTTCAGGCTGTTGAACATCGCAAGGCGCGGCCGTCTCGCTTGCGACTTGCCGGTCGCGGGCAAGGCCTCTGGGCGAGGCCAGCCTCTCCCACGGCGTCCCACGCCAGGCCGGGCGAGGGCCTCGACCCTCGCCAGCCAACTCGCCGGCCTCCAGCTAAACCAGGCAGAGGAAGAAGAAGAACCAAGAAGAAAGAAAGAAAATTAAAATTAAAAATTCGAAAAATATTTAAAATTATTATTTTGGCCGGCCACTTGCCACGTCAGCGCCGGCCGGCCAAATGGACTGAACTGACACAATTGTAAAAGGTTTAGGACTGAATTGGCAAAAAAAAAAAAAAGTTTAGGACTAAAATGGCAAAAGTGCAATAGGTTTAGGACTAAAATGACAATTTTTCCCTCAAGAATCTCTATATGCTCGGAGTGCAAGGCTAAATATCCTCATTTGTTTAGGAAGAAAGAAGATTAAGCAGTCCGAACATGTGAAAGCATGTAATTGACTCGTTAATGTGGTCTTTGTCCTTTGAGAAAGAGAAGGGATGGCAGTGCTTGTCTTCTTGTTTCGTCAGCTGTATGACATCAACCTCTCGGCGTCATACAAACACGTGCAGTATGATAAGCTAACTGATCTGCAATTAAATACGAATTGGATGGACCATTACCCTATAAGGTTAAGACTTCAGCTTTGAATTACTGTAATGTAATAGTATCGGTAGGAGACATGTCTTTTTCCTTTGAGAAAGAGACGTAATGGGATTGCTTGTCTTTTTGTTTTGTCAGCTGTTAAAAAAAATGGGTAGGATGGTTGATTTTAGAGCATTTACATCAATGCTGAGTCAAATCCTGCGAGGCAATGGATTTGTGTTGGATCCACATCATCAAAAGCATTATCCCGTGTCCAGACAAGAAAGTTCACTCCGTCTGTCCATAATCTCCATTAGATTTTTAATGAATCAGCCTCCATTAAAAACAACTTTAAATGTGAAAAACACATCCTAACAATTTGAAAGGCATAATTTAACATGACGTATTAATAATAGTTAGAATTGATTAAGAACTTACCACCAATCTTCTTCTTTTAGATTAACGAGAAAAATTTAATGGAAATTATTTTAACAAAAAGAAGAGACAATACCAAAATTTAGTACTTGAACTCTTAGTAAGAGACAATACCAAAATTTAGTCCTTGAACTCTTAGTCAATGTTCAACTTGGTCTATAAACTTTAATTATGGTCAAATTGATCTTTGTGCTCTTTGATGTGAATCAACTTGTTATTTTATATGGCTCTGTAAATAAGGAATATATCCTTTATAATATTCAATGACTAATCTGATTAAATAATATCGATCCATTCTTCAACAAAAATATATGATTTTATCAAATAATGTGGATTTTATGATTATTCGGATCAATATACTACAATTAATGCGTGCAAACTGCCCTGTGTATGAATCATAAAGAAGTATATAAGACTCCTTTATAAAATGGTGAGCTCAACCCAAGATTGTTCCAAGTGAGGAACACTGGGATGCGAATATGACTCAGTCATATCTTAACTAAAAGCGTATATTTCGGCCAAGTCATTGGGTATTGTATGATTTTCTTAATTCTCGATCTGAATGTTTGTCTGATATTTTGTAGAACTTTTGAGTTCTTCGACTAGGTTGATCTATCTTGGATTGATGTAAAATCACTAGATATATCGAAGAGAGTAGTCTATATGTAATTATAATTTTGAACCATCTTATTCGTCAAGTCTTTGATACTTGAAGAGGTAAGGAGAGGCAATTAGCGTAATTGCCTCCTTTGAAAATAATCCACACACAATTATAAAGTTGGCCTGTCAGGTTATAACTTCAAGTCAGTTTGGGAGGATTTTATTTTTCTGATGTGAAGGATAACATACTTATCATTTACAGACACTCTTGTATAACTTCTTAAACAATATCTTATTTATTAATAATATCAAGCGTCTAGTTAGATGTGGTATCACCAAACATTTCACTAAACTAGTCATGGGTACCAAAGTTTGATATAGTCGCAAGTAAAAATTGAGATAAAACCAATTTGAGGATAAAACATGAACCTGACTCAAAGCAACAAGCATCATCCACCCATGAGATACTTCTCTTATGTCATTTAATGCATGAGATGCTGTAAATAAGCAATAAGCAATCATCTTTACCAGATTACATGCATGACAAATCTTCCATTCTTCTAAATAACAAATATATATATATATAAAGAAAGGAAGAGGTGAGAAAAAAGAAGAAAAAGAATATCTTGCCCTATATGGAGAGAAGGCGAAAGGATGAGGAAAGAGAAGCACTTTATATGGACAAAACTTATTGGGTTCATGCAATCATAACTTTAAAAAAGATAAAGATAAAAAAAATAAAAAAAAGATAAAGAGAGATTCCGGATCTGAAGAGAACCTGGCTGTCGCCACTTGCTTTGGTGGGAGCCAGACATGGCTTTTTGGAGCGTCCCACTTCTATTGACTCCAATTTGGCTTTGGCTTGTAACATCCACCTGTAAGGGAAAGTAGACTTTTTGGCTAAAGCAAACTTTTGGGTGGAATTTTCATTGGTTGAATCGCCATCGTGATTGAGGGTGGGTTTCGGGAAACAACCGGTTCGATTAGTATTTAGTTCGACGTGACGCGTTAATGAAATCTGCTGATATGGATATTGGTCTCATAAAATTAATATCAGATCGAGAAAATTTTGTGAGTAAGTTTTATACATGTAGTACTTACTTTGGATAGACATTTTTTTTTCAGGTTTATTTACTATAAACAGAGTTCTCATCCACGTAACATAAGCTACTAACAGATGTTTTAGAATTATATTCATAGAAACTTAAAAAATTACAAGAAGAATAAAGAAATCTCTGCTTTTAACGGGTATGGAGAATGTACTTCATCCTTTCTTTTATTTATCTAAAATGATCTCAAATGAAGGTTTGTGGAAGAAAATGACACTGCTTAATATTTTTTGCGAATTTATTTTCTTACGGCTCTCTCAATTCAAGAATATTTAATATCAAACATCGGAGATCTACGAAAACATACTGGAATATCCTATACAAGTTTCCATCATTTTTCGAAGCATAAAACACCTACTTGATTTCAAATTTTGCAAGGAAAATGGTAAATCCTTTTGAGTACAATCAAATAAGCTGTTAATTTAAGCATTCTATAATTTTATTTCTCTACTGTCGGTAAGAATAATTGACACGTGTGAAGGAACTCGGCAACAGACATCCTAGTCAATTTTGAATGAAGAGAGAAGAGCTGCGCATTAAGCATAGGACACCGACGTGACTCACAAAAGCTGCTAAAACCATTTAATACAGAAAAACGCGAATCACGAACCACTTGATTTTGTGCAAGTTCAGAACATCGCGTGCGGACCGGGAAGAAAATGAGTCAGGCTAAGGATTGTAGACGGTCACATTTTGATACAAATTGCCTTGGTGGGACACGGACACGCCTTTATGGAGCGCAGGATATTTCTGGACTGGGAATTTTCCTTTTCCAAAGCGGACCTTCTCTTGACAAGTTTTTTTATAGGCTAAGATGAACATTTCCAAGGAAGGATTTCATATATTTAGTATTTCTGATTTGAGGCGACTTCAAATAAGATTAAGTTATCCCAAATGATATATTGTTGTTAATTTTTTTTTAAAAGTACGATGGAATTTTACCCGACTTCAAATGTCCATCTGCATAAGATGTAAGAGTCAAGCTTTAATCAACAAAAAATGATAGGCAAATTGCCTTGTTTTCATCAGGATGGTAGAATGGTAATATTATCTAATCCAACGGAGGAAAAAGGAAACTACAGTACGAGGCCAGATACATAAATTCTTGTGATCCCTTCAGGAATCTAACTACACAACTCATACCGCTCACCGTAGCAGTAGCCGAGCCGGTGCTCTGCCCGTCCTTCTTCATTGTCGCACTCTACACTTCACTTGTAGAGTTCTTCTTCGAGGCTTCCTTACAAAGTCTGCAAAGCACTGTTTTCTTTATGCATGTAAGCTCTCTCAATGGATAGCTGAGATGATAGTTTCGTTGTAACGGAAATTACATTTGAGAGGAGCGATAACTAATCAAAAACATGGAAGTTAGCTCCATTTCGGATGTGTGGAATAAATGGAACATCCGAGGATTCGTCATACTAAGCCTCTCGCTTCAGGTCTTTCTCATTCTATTTGCACCCTTTAGAAAGAAAACAGTGAGCAAGCCTATCATTTTCCTCTCGTGGTTGGCCTATTTGATGGCTGATTGGGTAGCTACATTCGCGATTGGACTCATCTCTCATAACCAAAACATTTTGTGGGATCATGCAACCAAAGTAGACGAAGCCCTTCACGCATTTTGGGCCTCATTTCTCTTGTTACATCTTGGCGGTCTGGACACCCTCATTGCATTCTCTCTAGAGGACAGTTCGCTTTGGCGACGTCATTTGCTTAGTATCATCTTCCAAGTCGGTGTTGCCATCTATGTCTTTTGGCGGATATTTTCCAGTGACAAGTCGCTGGTGATCCCAACGATGCTGGTGTTTCTTGCCGAGGTCATAAAAAATGTGGAGAGGTTAGTGGCGCTCATTCTCTCGAGCCTCCCGAGGCTTAGGGAAGAAGTTCTCATGCAAACGATGCAGTACAACTCTCTTGATGGTGCAGGTAAGAAGTTGATTGAAGAACTCAATTATCCAAGGAATGGATATTCTGATGAAGAAGAAGCAAAGCTTGCCGAGAGCATTGTGGCGAAGCATGCTTACTACTTCCGTCAAATCTTTAAGTTCTTCCTCAGAGAAATCATCTTCTCATACGGAGAACGCAAAATGACCCCCGCCAATATTTTCACAAAATTTCTGCGGTGGATGCATTGAGGGCGATATCAGTCCAACTCCAATACATTTACGAGGTGCTCCATACAAAAGCGTTGGCAATACATTCCAAGGGGAGTTACATTTTCCGCTTCATAGCCTTCACTAATGTTGTGATGGCTTTCGTCCTATTCAATCGCTTGAATAAGTATCGGTTCCCCGAACTCGATGTGAAAATTACTTATATCCTTTTTTTCGGAGGGATTGCTCTTGATATGATAGCTCTCTTTATGCTCGTTTTCTCTGATTGGACTGTTGCAAAAATCCAGTGGTACAAGAGAGGATCAACTAAACTAGATTTATTCCCCCTCAAGTTGGTATCCGCCATGGTTAACCTAAGGAAGCCCCGATTCACCACTTGTGAAGCGGAGCCTAACACCAATGTTACTTACGCGGTCTTAGATACGCCATTCATACTTCGAAGGTGGTCAGAATCCATCCTTGCTTGCAACCTTTTATGCGAGAGCTTGAAGGAATGTCCGAGAAAGATGCATAAGGGCTATCGGTGCTGGGGCGTAATTGTTTTTTCTTATATTTGCAATTTTCCATTCCATATGGCTGAGAAGATCGTCTCTTGTTTCCATCAAGCTGGTGAGACAATCACGGAAGGCTATGGTCTAAAGAACACCAAATTGATGATTGAGAATACGAAGTATGTGTCCAAGAATCCCTTTATTAAGGAGCTAGGGATCTTTATCTTTAAGGAGGTGAGACGCAAATCCGAGTACGCACATAATCTGACAAAGATGAAGGAGATATTTGAGGCTAGAGGTGATGGGTTTCTCATGAGTAGCTTGGAGGGGATCGATTGCGGCAATCTTCTACAGTATGTCACTAAGGATACTTACGACTTTACTATTTTAACGTGGCATTTTGCTACTGAAATGGGGTACAACAGAGATAAATAATTTATGAGCCCCACAACTAGAAATGACGAAAGGGAATTCAGTAAGGTCCTCTCAAACTACATATTGTATCTTTTTCTTAATCGGGCAAATTTGGTGTCCACTGCGGCAGGCATTTCCCAAGTCACATCAGCGAGTACGGTTCGCCATCTACAAGACCACATCGGGGATAAAATCAATGATGTGGAGGAGCCATGCAATGCATTGTATGAGGATGGTTTCATATCCTTTCTTGGGATACACCCGCTCGCAAAGGGGATAGAATTGGCTCAAAAGATGGAAAGCCTCGGGGAAATGAAATGGAAGGTGATGAGCGGAGTGTGGGTTAAGATGTTGTCATATGCAGCAGGTCATACTAAGGTAGAGGCACATATACAGGTGCCAAGCAAAGGTGGAGAGCTTCTAACCTTTGTTTGGCTGTTGATGGTTCGTTTTGGGTTTTTCAACTACATATGTGACATGCCAATATAAATGTCAATGCCCCAAATCACAATTCGTCACTGGCGAATTTACGATTCGGTACGATTCGATCAATTCATATTTCATAGTTGTTTATGGGCAAAATGAAGGAAATTTTTGTTGTGTTTTGTGATGGAAGGTATGTTTCGATAGCTATAGAATAATACAAGGATAAATTACTGTCAAAACTCTTATTTGATATATGAATTGCATTTTCATAATCCTCCGGAAGCCTTTCTCTTAAGGCCACTCTAGTCCTACCAAATTTGGCGCTTTTTGGAATGCTGAAGGCTGGCTTAAGAAATTTTTTTAATTTCCTATCTCACCCTCACGCACTCATCATAATTCCAAATTTACCCTTAAAAAAAAAACCAGCTGTTTTATTTTCTCTTCTTGCTTGTTTAGCGTAGAAATGTCGATTATTTCTCCTCGGAAATGTCCCTATAAATTCCACAAAAAGTGAAAATCCGCCCCAGAATGCCACGCCAAATTTGATTCCGACCGTCATTCTATGTAAAAATTCTCCTCCTCTGACGAGTTCTTCCCCTCTGTTTGTGTTGGTCATAATTCCGGGTTCGTCGGTTGTTGCTGTCTGTAGATCGATCTGTTTCTGTTTTCTAGTTTACTTTAATTTGTTGTCAGCCTTTCGAGTTTAGTATTTTGTTATGGGGTGATCTGAATTTGTGTTTGATGATTGAATTGAGTCAAGTGACTTGTTCATTGGTTTTGCTGCGTTTGGTTTCTGGCGAAATGCTTGTTTAGCATAGAACTACGTTGAATTACCTTCTATTTGCTGGGAAAAGAGAGGATTCTAGAAGGGTGGAAGCTGACTCCTTCGGTCATACCTCATGAATTTCTCCGTTAAGCTTGCTGAATTGATGATGATACGTCCTTCGATCACTTTGTTTCTTGAGATTTTGCGCATTAGGATCTGGAAATCAGCTGACCAGTGTTCCAATGGTACTGCTTTTTAAGTGAAATGTTTTGGGTTTTAAGATCATTGATGCACTGTGAAAATACTGCGAGAAGGAAGCCTTTTAACGTATGATACTGGAAGATTATTGTGGAAAAGAAATTGATTATAGTTTGATTTATTTTCTTCCAAACCATTTGTTGAGGCTCCAAGTGTAATTCTAGTTTCATTTGCAATTTTGGTAGTATGATCGAATAACTAAACTAGATCTGTAATGTGATTGCATTTCGTTTGTGTCGCAATAACCCATTGCAAAAATATCTACGTTCAAGTTTAGAATTGGAGTGGATTCACAATGTAACTGCATTGTTCGGGGTGTGTGCTTTGTGTAGAGTAGTAAATGTACTGCAAAATCAAAGGTTAATTTTTCTCAAACTTTGCTTGGTTAATTAACTCGATACTTTTTTATTTCCGGACTTGTGTTGGCACTTTAGGAATATTTCATTGTTAGGAATTTGGGCATATCCTTGATACTGACAATTTATGACCCTTCACTCTTAATCTTATATTAAGCAACTCCCACATTTGGAGGCTTTGCAATATCTCCTTCCTCTTCTTTCTATATTTGCTTTGCTTTCTCTAGTAGTACAAAGGAGTCTAGAGTGACATACGTAAATTGGTTTGGAAATCTCCAGTGAAACAGAAATCCTTAGTGTTTCCTTTTGGTTGATATTTAAAGCATCACGATAATTTTTAACGGCTTCTTGTTCTCTCTTGACACATTTTTTTTTTCTAGTTCATTCATGTTTATGGAATTGGGTCATAGTTAAGCTCATATTTTTTTGTGCCTCTCAAATTTGTTCATGTTCATTTTATCATAAGATAGCAAGTTCATCAAAGGAAAAGGCATATTGGAGGCCCCAAGATGTAGAAACATTTTGTAACTTGTGATTTTTTAATGTTTTTTGTGTAGCATATGGAATTTCAAAAGGAAATAGAGGCAAAAAAGAGGATTTTGACACGTCACTTAATATAGATCCAGAAACACTGCATGTAGTATGTGATAAATATAGGACTAGTTTGTGTGCTGCTGCTTGTAGACATCAGTTGTTATAACCTGTTGCTTTGTTTGATGAAAGATGAGATGTTTCCTCGATCGAATGTTTTAGGAAGCCTTTTTAAATAGTTCTGGAGATTGTTGTTGGAGCGTATTCTGAATTCTAATGCTGGTTTCTTGATCTTTCTTGTTTTTGGGTAACAGCTGTGCAAATGGATGCTAAATCTCTGTAGAAGAACCTGAGTATGCTAAAGTCATCCAAGAACAGAGCACCCAAATCACCAGTAATGGGGTCTCTAAAGTTCTGCAAGAAATTAGTTCAGAATGTGTGTTAAGTGCGCCCCGACGCATTCATCAGCCTCGCTGAAAGGGTGATGATCGACTGAAGTAGTGAAGTCTATTAGGTCTTTAGTCTTTAGCCTTTGGTATATAACAAGTTTCAAGTGAATGTAGCTTCTGATTCCTAAAATGCTTTTGGTTTTTGTAGTTTTATCAAGACTCTCAGGGTGTACAAATTTAATAATCAATGAAACGTTAGTTTTTGGTGTATCATTATCATTATCATCATCATCATCATCATCATCATCATCATTAATCAATGAAACATTAGTCTTTGGTGTATTATTATTGTTGTTGTTGTTATATTTTATCAAATCTTTTGTGTATTATGGCAAGTGAATTTATGAGGTAGTACAGATCGGATATGAAGTTTGGAAAGATTCCCCACCGTTAATGAAAAGAATAGAGAGATGCCAAGGTAGATGTAAAAAGGCTTCTAGTATTGTGTCAAACCAAATGTAGTATGGATGAAACCGTAAAGTTGAAGAAAGTGATTGTTGGATTAGGTAAGGTGAAGAGTATACCAATACCTTTAAATGATAATGCATCTTCTAACATGACTCATTTATGTGATCGAATAGTTATAAGATTATGAAATATTTAAAGATGTTTGCAATTAATAAACGATAACGTACACCATATTTATTATAATAAAATTACTCTCTTTTTAGTTGAGAAAGAGTCCATTTTGATGTGATTTTTTTTTCATTTGATTTTTTTAGCCAAAAAAGAAATGTAATTTTTTTTTAATTTGTTGATATATTTCTTTTACATTGTTCTCAACATTGAAATTGTAAAAGTTGCAGTCATTGTTTTTCCAATTTTAAACAAATTGAAAATTAGAAAGCTTAAATTGGTTATACCAAAAACCTTTTCCAACATGCTTTCACCAAATGGCCTTTCTCTCAAAAGTTTTTTTCCCATTGTACTTTTCAATTATAGTTTACCAAACAATCATTGCTTTTCATGAAAACCTTTTAAACAAAAATATTTTGCATTTACTTAAAGGCTCTTCCCAAAACATGGAGCAATTAAATTTATTGTGTCAATGAATAGTGATAATCAAGGAGAAATAATCTCATCAAATAAAATAAGTCAACTATATTGAAACATAAAGGGTTATTACCATGAAAAATTTCAAACTCGTATATCTATGACAAATTTATCCTAAACTAATTTTTTTACCAATAAAAACCCCCAAACTAGTACACTTGCGACAAATTTACCCCAAACTAATTTTGAACAATCAAAAACTCCAAACCGGTACACTTGTGACAAATTTACTCTAAATTTTAGAGTTTGTCGAAGAAGATAAACTGAGCTATGTCCCTTGAAAATGAGCTAATTGAAAAAACGTCAACCAAGTTATTATTATTTAAAAGAAAAACTAAGTTTTGGGTAAATTTATCATATGTGTACCAATTTATGAGTTTTCGTGATCAAAAAATTAGTTTTGGTATATTTGTCACAAGTGTACCAATTTGAGATTTTTTGTGGTCAAAAAATTAATTTAGGGTAAATTTGTCACGGGTGTATCGATTTGGGATTTTTCGTAATATTAACCCAGACATAAACAATATATATACTTTAGTTGGTTGTGTCTATTTGGAGTAAAACATGTTTGAGCTTGAACATTACCTTCATGTTAATTATCAATCATGTCAAAAGGGTAGATTAAACTTCTCATTAACGAAAATCAAGGTAGGGTGGGGATGGCTCTAGCTTCTCTTCAATTTCATTTGTGGTTTGGTAATTTGTAATCACGTTAAGGGTATAAACAAAAGTGTATCTTAATTACATGCCCCTATATTTGTATGTGGTAAAGAAATTATCATTCATATTAAATACATACTTGAATTTTCTTTTTGGATGCCACTTTCCACATTCACATTAATTATTCTTGTGTCCCTATTTATAAGGATGTCGTTTTCTTCACACACAAAAAAGTATTCATCACTCAATCCTGAATTCTCACACCCACCTAAAGTATTCAAAACCAACTAAAAATCAAACCTCCCAAAACCCTAAACAAGATTTCAAAGTGAGTTTGCAATTGGAGGCAATTTGGTCTTTTCAATGTAGGATTTTTCTTAGAGTATGTAAATGGTATTTACAAAAATAGAGGTTTTAAACAATCATTGGGTCAACAGTAAGATATGTATTTGGTATTTTCTCTATAAAAAAAAAAAAAAAAAGGACCCAATCTAAGATGAACATAAGCACCGCTGTATCAAATTGAACAACAAATAATAAAATGATTTATAGAAGAAATGATGCAACAAACTATGGTTAGCTTCTTGAACAAAATGAGTCGGGTTTAAATATTCAATAGAGACATATCACATTATTTACAAGTCATAAACTAGTCTTATATTTCTAGCATAACCAAGACTTAGTTCTTGAACTCTCAGTCAATGTTCAATTTGGTTCGTAAACTTTAAATTTGGTCAAATTTATCCTTGTGCTTTTCGAGTCAAATCAATTTGGTCTTTTAATTTGGTTCCGTAAACAATGAATTAACCCTTTATAATATTTTATGACTAACCTGATTAAACAATGCCAAGCCATCATTCTTGAGCAAATATATATGGTTTTGCCAAATAACATGGATTTCCGATTTTTCAGCTCAATATACTAATATGAATGCGAGCAAACAGCCTTATGCATGCGTATAATGATATAGCATGGTACAACACTCCACCTATAAAATGGTGAGCACAGTCCTAAGATTATGCCAAGTGAGACACGCTACGATCCATATATGACTTCGTTGTATGTTAACCAAATATGTACCTATTCAGCCAATTCGTTGGTGTTAAATGATTTTGTTAATTCTTAATTTGAATTTTTATTTGATATTTTGCTGAACTATTGAGTTCTTGGATATAAAATCAATGGATATATCGAAGGAAGCAACATATATGTGATTATAAGTTTGAACCATCTTATTCATCAAGTTTTTTACACTATAAAGATGAAAAGTGTTAGAAAAGTCATAAACATATTGCATTTGTGCCAATTTAGTCATAAACCTTTTAAACTAGTGTCAATTCAGTCCTTCCGGCTAATTTTGGCCAGATTTTACTAATGTAGACGCCGGCTGACCTACGTGACATGGCCGACATCAACGTAGAGATTTTTTAATATTATTTTTAAAAAATTGAATTTTTCTTTCTTTCTTTTTTTCCTTTCTTTTTTTTTCTCTTTTCTTCCTTCTCTCCTCTACAGCTCCACTGGCGGGCGGCGGCGGCAACCTATGAGCGTGAGAAGTGAAAATAGAAAAGAATCACTTCTGACAAGAATTAATTCTGGCCCTAGAGAATCACTTCTTTACCAAACATAATTCTTATTCAAAAGTAAAAAAACTGCTCCAGAAGTCGTTCTTTACTAAACATATTTCTATTCCAGAATTACTTCTGGAGCAGAATTAAAAATTCTGACAGGTTATCAAACACACGTAACCGATAAGAGGAAGGTTTCATTTCCAACAACATGTCAAATTATGACAGTTAATTCAGACAGAGAAATGGGACATCCTTATTGTAAGAATCACACAGGAACTACGACATGATACAAGAAAACCAAATCAGACGATTGAGTTATGGTGACGAGCACGGACCTAGGAATTTCTGAATCCACTATTGGCAAATAACATTTTGATTCCTCTAGTCTGAGCTAATCATCTGGCACTACGACCTTCGAATAAAGCTGTCACTGTTTACAATGAGCTTCACCCAATTCATTCGATCAATTACTGCGAGGAGATAAATTTGGCCCACAAGATGGAAAGCCTCGGGGAAATGAAGGAGAAGGTGATCAGCGGAGCAAGTACGTAGATGTTGAGCAAAGATGAGAGCTTCTAGCCTTTGTCTGACTGTTGATGACTCATTTCGATTGTTTCTACAAACCTCTCGATGGAGCATGTATCATGAATACCGAGATGAGTATTTCATTTGGGTCAACCGTCTTACTTACCATCCTCACAACATTTTTTACTGATGTCCCTTTGAAAAGAATTTACTAGTTTGTGTATCTTCTAACTAATGCTCAGAATTGATGGATTTTCATTCATCATAGTAAAATATGACTTGGCAATATTCTAACGGACATGGTATCAATTATCCCCATGAACTTTTGCAATAGGGTCAATTATACAGACATAGATAGATGGCATCCAAGGTTGATGCTTAAGTGCAACTCGCCTTCTTCATAAACTGGACAGCATTAAGCCAATTGGCAATACAAAAACAGAGTGCCAGGTATATATAACGACATGCTAAAATAGAAAAAGCTAGGGCATTCCAAGTCCTCATCAAGCAATTCACAAAACGATTTCATGAGATGCAGGATTAACAGCAAGAATCACAGATCAGCTCTAGAAAAAGGAAAATTTTCACTTTCCCACAATTCTAGAGCCGCATGATCCCACAACCAAGAGTGTACCCATCAAAAGTCATGACTAGATAAATCCAACATGCTACATTACATAGCACAATCAACCAATGCTAAGCACCATCTGCCAGAGTCCGCTTTGAAGTGCTGATGTACAGAACTGCAACAAGTCACACCAGTTAGTGACGGTCCAAGTCAACAAGGATATGACTAAAACATCAGAAATTCTGAATTCATTATTACCGTTATTTCCTCGAATGAAAGCATCTCCATACTTGTTTTTGAGCTGCCCATTGACGTACTCTTCCGTCTGTTCCATTGCTATGTTCATATATCCATCCAGGCAGGCTAGAATACCTGCATATAACTCCAACCCATCAGAACATATAAGAATACTACACAACTTCAGACAGCACAAGATTGCAGTAGCCTGCATATGGCATGGGAAGGAGAACATGCTTGTCAGAAAAATTGCACATCCATTTATTTAGTATCATCCAACTCACTTCTCCTCTAGGTCTCATGCCACAAGCACTAAGGTTTACAAAATTACTAGAAGTTGACAAGAAAAAGCTTGGTCATAGGCACATACCGCGCAGACACCAGCTTTGTTTTCTCTATCAGGATTTACTACAGATTGTAAATCGAGAAAGTTCAATTGAGAAAAAAATGGCACAAAACCCACGTTCAGGGTATTACCTATGATGATATCCTCTCATTATCATGATAAGGCCAATGGAATGGATCAAATGGCTTTCAAGCAACCAAATCTTAATTCCACTTAAGTTCACTAATTTATCATCAAAGACCCCGCTACTCCCCTTCTCTTTCTCTGCACTTGTTCTCCCTCCCTCTCTCTCAACCCCCAAAGAAAAACCATGAAGTTTGAAAGCCAGGTCTTTTTTAATACATTCTCATGCCATCAAAGAAAGGTTTTTTTGTATTTTGTAATTGAATAGCAGCATGTATGTGCAAGATACTTGTTTTTACAGTTTTCGAAAAAAAAAATGAAAATCTTGTGCGACCATCATTTTACACGCCAGATGTATGTAATAGAAAAACTTCCCATCTAGTCATTGTTGATAGATAACAAGACGAGTTTAACATCAGAGCCTCGACTTTACTATAGATCTCTTTTCAACAATGAATACCATGGACATTGATAGAAAAGTGGACGGTTATTATATTTAAAAGAGATATTCCCTCCTGATGAAGGAAAAGAATAGGCTTAATGACTTACATAGAGACCACACTGTACATGGCAAGACCAACTTAACTGCCCATTGATGTCGGGTCGCAAATGACTCTGAAGTTTCTGACAAAAGCAATATTCTTCTTCATTTAATTCAGTTTGATGGGTAAGGTTCATTTGGTTCATATTTCCGGTTGACTTAAAATCCTGTTTGAAGTTTGAGGTCAGAAAGTGGCCGCTTCACTCATATGAGCTGCCGAGAACTCAATACATAGATCATCCCCAACTAATTAAAGTTTTGAGACACGTAGTTAACAGCACATGGGATTCAGTACAATCGGTAACAAACAAGAACGGAAATAATCCGAAACTCGGCATCGAGAAAATTTTTTGTTGCAGAATTCTCCTAACACACAGAGAGACCATGTTGAGAGAAGTACCTCGGTAATCGACGCCAGAATTCAGCTTGACGACCACCGGTCTCCCGCGGATAGATTTCAGGAAATCCGCGGGGGTTTTTGTGGTGGCCGAGCCTTTCTCTCCGCCTCCACTCATCCTCCTAATCCTCCACCGGTGCTTCCTCTACCATGAAACAGGAAGATCGACAATCGTAATTTAATCAATGGAAAACAAACAGAATTGCCAACTAATTTACACACACACATAAAAAGGGCTCACGAACAAACAAATTCCTTGCAAATCCCCTGCTCACCTCCACCTATAAACCCCCCGATTATCAAAACGCGGACGACCCTCTTGCCCTCATCCCATCCCATGTATTACAGCAAATTGAAGAAACTTAGAATGAAACGACGCACTAAAAAATGCAGCGATCCAAGTGAACTTACAGAGGGGAAACCAATACCGATCCACTAAAAGAAACCAAAAGAGACGAACCCTAGCTAGACGGCGCGAAGTCTCACAGCGTTCTCAGTACCAAAATGATACGTGAAGGAGCGACATCGAGAAAATAGAAGAGAAAAGGGGAAAAGGGGGCGAGAAAATTTCGAAGAACAGGAGCTCAAGTTGAACTCACCTCGCCAGAGTTGCTCGTTCGAAGTTCGGTCGAAAGCGCAGAGCCCTTACAGAAAATCTGAGAAGAAGCAGGAGAAGAAGAAGAAGAAGAAGCCCTAGCCCAGGCTAAGCATTAGCGCTGAGTGTCAAAATCGTAAATAATGGGCTTTTAAGGGCTAGATTTTGAAGGAGTAACTACAGATAATACCCCACTGAAATGGCAGTTTTGTAATTTATGACAAAAGAAAATGCATTGAAATGGCCGTTTGTTTTTGCGATATAATGAATAATTTAAAAAGCATCTTTTTAAAAGTTACTGCTCAGAAAAATTAATCTGCATAAAGTGTTTTCACTTTCAATAATAATTTATACCCACGTAACTTATTAGTAATGAAAATGTTTTTCTCATTCATTTTCATAAATAATATGAATAATCATTTTTCTGTGGATATTTTATGAATTATTGATTTATCGCCCATCAATTCGCGACATGGGAAATAAGTGTGAGGGGTTCATAACCCGGGTTCCGAAAATCTCAAATGTTTCGAATTTTAAAATAAAATTAAAGTAGAATAATGGATGAGAGGAGCACGAGAGTGTAGTCATGGTATTTTGACAGTTGGGAGGAGGTGGAGGCGAACAAGGAATTCCCCGAGCTCGTTTCTTTACGAGCTTTTCTCGATTGAATTTTCGATCAATAATTGTAATTCTCCTACATAGATTGAATTAAGGTATTCAATTTTTAATTAGTTTGGGAAAATTGTAAGAACAAGCTGCTATTCAATTACATTGTATGACCAAAAGTTTTTTTGACCCAAAATTTTTTTAGGTATGTTCAACCAAAAAACATTTACAAGGTATTGAAAAACTATGATAAAGACATTACAAGTGTCATGGCACTCATCGGACGGCCGTAACTTTTTTTTTTGAATCGGTGAAAAATCGTTCATTTGAATTCTTGCGATTCGTCCTACGTGACTTTGTAAAATATGTGGCTTTTTGAAAAGAAATTCAAGCTCAACGTGGACAATCTTCTATTGACGCGACCGAAAAAGGGCTCCCAAAACGAAATGCAAGCACACACACTAGCAGTCTTCTCTTTCGACAAATTGAAAAGCTTCAGCCACTAATAACTCTCTCATCTCTGGTAATTAAATAATTGATTTGTGTGTGTGTGACTGAGAGATTGAGGAACCGCGGCTCATCAATCTTTCATGTCCTGATCCTGACTCTGGACTTTGGTTCCCCTGAACTTCAATGGCAGTGCTATCTTTTGCCCTTCTGGTGGATGAGCACTGTCCCTCAGAATCTTGTTTGCTGATCCAAGGCCAGAAAACGGTAACCCGAAAGACACCATATAAAGGATTATTAATGTATTCTTTCAGATGAGAAGCATATGAACAGCAAATAGTGTAAAATCCTTGGAACTATGTAAGCTCTCATCAGCCCAAGTCTATGCTCATGACTAATAACAGACAGAAAATCCACAGTCCAAGTCGGCATAAGTAAGAACCCGACACGAGAATCCCCGTAATATGTCTTCTTGCAAAGAGAAATTCTTCCTGGTGTGCACTCCCCGAATTTGTTCTGCAAGTTCAATTATCCATCAGAGCTGTGCATTTCGCATCAACATGGTTATTCGAAATATTACTCCAAGTCCATATTACAGAATGAGCCAGCAAAAACGCAAATAGAGTCTTCACCAATTAACGATACATATAAATTCATTATCAATAACTTTCTCTAGCAGCAATTTCTGCTTTCAGAACCCATCAGCCGCACTTTTAGAAGCTCAGGGGTGATGCATATTAGAAAATGGACATGGTAGGAGAGAGGAAATCAAACTTGAACAGAACTGTTATTGGTCTATCTTTGTAAGACAATAACAGGATAGCGATAGAATTTTGTAAGAATTACGCATATTAACACCATCCCCTTATTAAAAAGAATAGCTGAACCAAAATGTATCGGAATGACTCAGCCTCCTAATTCTATTTTATTTAGGATGTCTAAAGCATGAGACATACAGGAACCCATAACTAGTGGGTCATACAGAACCTCAATAAGCATTAAGTGAGCACTAAGCACCCCCCCTGCCACCTCAGTCGTGCAGGCAGGGCAGCCCTATCCCAAGCCCACCATTGGCATTAGGGATCAACTACGTAAGAGTAAGAATTCCCAACCGAGCATCCATATGCTGCTACACTGTCCCTAAAAAGTATAACACTTCCAAATTCACCGTATATCAGTCCAACTATTTCATCCAGTCTTCTTCGATGCTTCAACAAGAAAGGACATAGACAGTTCGTGGATAAATGCCTGCCACCCTGTAGAAAGCAAGAAGCACTCAAGTGGCTTGATTGACACATTATGTATTTCAGTATTGATAATGGGAACTTCTAATCAACCTCGTTTATATTGGATCAACCCAAATGCTTTGATCTTTCAAGACAAAAAGTACATGTATAACGTATGGCTAGATATAACGACCCGAAGACAAAGTCACCTTATGTGTGAGATCAGAGACTGCTTGAATCCACCTACTGAAATGTGTGATTTAGCAACATGTTTTCCACAGCGTAAATGAGAAAGTCAAATTTACATTGCCCAATGGACATTGTAACCAGACCAGAAATGCAACTTCATGTTGTAGTAAGCTGGAAAATCTAACAATAGCAGCAATAGCTTTCTTAGATCTAAGTCATCCAACGAATAAGGCCAAAAAGCAGATTCTCGCATTAAAAGGAAAATAGTAATGCAACATTGGGCAAAACAAGAATGAAAGAATGGGAACAAATAAAAGGCAGTCTTGCTTGACAGCAGAAAGGACAACACATAAGGGATCTACATGGACAGGAGACATTAAAGATTGCGGCAAAGCTATATATTGAATCACTACAGCAATGCGAGTAGTAGTGAAACATATGAAGCATGACTTGAATACAATTCTGATCCCGTCAAAAACCACAGTTACTTCTAATGCAGGAAGAACTCGGGGAAACACTTTAAAACAGAATCAGCACAGTATCTGACAAAGAGGCAGAGCCCAGCAAGAAATTTAATGGCAACTGAACTATAGATGTCGAAACCATGCTCAAAAGATGTAAATAATTGCTAATAGCATAAACTCAAAATAGCTAGCTCTTTGCAATTGCAAACTGACATCCCATTTGCAATCAAAATGATCGCTACTCACGGACAAGCAGAGATCTACTCTCATTTAGTGATTCATGAAACGTAGGAGTTGTGTGCATATATGTTCTTAGACATATGCTCATTAGTTCCTCTTATTGTAATGTCTTCAGAATTGTTCTTTTTCTATTGCAACAGAAACTCTGCAGATCTTTCCCAGAGTGGCAGTTGTGCGGATCAAATTCATGTTTCGCGGGAGACAGGCAATTTCTATGTCCTCTGCCCACTTAAATTGCTAGGGAATGGCCACCTTTCCATGACTAGAACAATATCCCCATTCACTAGTACACAAGTTGGGTTTCGCAATCTCCATTCGCATTAAATGTAGATTTCCATGTAATCATGACAATTTCTTTGGCTAACAGACATTATTATCCACGGGCAATCCACCTAATAGGGAATTAAAAGATTTTATGGAAGAAAATCACAGTAAGGAAGGAGAAAAATTGCTAACCTTGCCCGCAAGAGTCATTTGAAACAAAAGCACACGCTAGGAATTCAGCCAGTAATTTTGATTCTCCATTCTCATTTATGTTATTCCATTTCACTACACAGATCGAATGTTTGGTAGGACAAGGCTCGACAATTGAACATGCGAAGGGGATAGTGGAAATAATTATAGGTTTCGATAATAGCTTCGCGAATATGGCTCATCCATTGGCACCAAAGGTAAAAATTCAGCAAGAAAAATCTTGTATTGTTAACACAAGTTTAATGTAATTTCTTGCATATCAACTGTTTTGATAGCATTCGTGAAATTACTAACAACTCTAGGGTGAGAGTGAAAATGAGCCATGCATAGGTCCTGCTAATTTGATGGTTACCACGCTAACCTATTTGCACTGTATGTGTTTTGTAGACTAAAGAGCTTAAAGAATTAAGCAATGATAAGTTTAAATGTGAATTTAAAAAATCTCAAGTATGCAATAATTGCATTTTGACATTTTTTCTATTAATGTCTGCATTCATTTTGTTACATTCAATGCAAGACAGTCATTTATCTTAATTCAAACTTACTTTGCTACATTTGATGAGGATAATAGACATGAGACAAATAAACTTTGTCATGATTTAAAGAAAATATATTGGGATATAAAATCATAATACTATGACGAATTGATGACAACAGAATTATGCGTATGGGCATTCTCCGTTGGTGCCATTATCTCAACACTGCTATTAGTTTTGTTGTTTATAGCTTCTTGATGTAGTTTGAGACTACGTGCTGATTTAGATGAGTTTGGTAAGACCTTTTAATATAAAAATATTGACACGGTATGTTATGCTTTTTTTTTCAATATCAAATGTTGGTGTTTGCATACCTACATCCCACTTATATTGCTATGCGCATCTTATCTACTTTCAGATAACTTGAAAGTAAAGTCGGTATCAAAAACCAACATTTGATATTGAAGAAAGTATAACATGCTACGCCAATATTTTTTTAAGCACAAGTTCTTGACATGATCATCTGAATTAGTATGTCATACCAAACTATGTCAAGAAGTTATAAATAGCATAACCAAAGGCAATTGTTGAAATAATGGCACTACCGGAGAATGTCCTTACACATAATTTTGTTGTCACTAATTTATTATAGTATCATGATTTCATTTCACAACATATTTTCTCTAAATTATCACAAAGTTTATCCGTTTCACATCCATTATCATCGTTAAATTTCGCAACGTCAGGTTTTAACAAAGATAAATAATCATTTTGCATCAAATGTAAAAAAATGAATGCACACATTAATCGAGGAAAAGTCAAAATGCAATCAGTGCATACCTGAGATTTTTTAAATTCACACTTAAACTTATCGTTGCTTAATTCTTTAAGTTTTTTAATCTACAAAACACAATCAATGAAAGAACATTAGCGTCACAACCATCAAATTAGCAACATCTAATGCATGACTCATTTTTACTCTTGCCACCCTAGAGTTGTAGTGGTTTGAATCATCACTAATGCTATCAAACAATTAGTATACAATAAAATAGACAACTCGCATTAACAAGGTAGGATTTTACTTGCTAAATTTCTACCTGTGGCACCAATAAATGAGCCATATTTACGAAATTATCATCCAAAGCAATCATTGTTTCCACTATCACTTGGCTTGTTCAATTGCCAAGCCTTGTCCTACCAACCTCTCGATCTATATAGCAAAATGGAATAACATGAATGAAAACCAACTCGATGATGGGAATCCTCTTCCTCATGTGCTCCAATGCGCTCGAAGTTGAATGTGCTTTCAATGCTTGAAAACTCATCAGAAAATTCTTCGCCTTGATCCCCTCTTGAAGCACGCATTTAAATGCAGACATTCTGCAAGAAAATGAGAATGCCCATAAATCAATTCGTATAAGATTTCGCAATTGCTTTCATAAAACATTTCTGAAACCATTCACAAATAATCAACTCACGCTTTACCATTTCAGATAACCAAAACTAGTAAACGCCCGATTCAGCTTTATGCAATAAACATGCTCTAAATATCACTTTTTCTTTTCAAAGAAATCTCAAACCATGTGATGCCTCTTTCATTACTCATAACATATAAAATTAAAAAAGAAAAATTCAAGACATGAGTGTACAAGCATAATCCGTTTCTCGTGCCTAACTCATCAGTCATCACACAGACGACTCAAAATGTGAATAGTTTCTTCCAACGATGCAATAAAATGAAGCGAATTACTATTTCGAATAGGAGAGTCGCTTGCCTAAGATGCATTCTCATGGCTCTCAACTTTCCTCGTCAATGAGATTTATCAAAGAACAATCCAAACCGCGCTAGAAAGACCAATCCAAACAATTAATCGCCAACAAAACATCAGCAGGACAGCCAGTCAACGAAAATCACGAATGAAACCACAATTCACCAGTAGCCATAACACACATTGAAGAAAACTTTAAAAAATGAAATAAAAGACTTAGTTAACAGTAAAATGCACAGATCACAGCTTACCAATTCCAATGAGCAAAGCAAAAGAACCACTTCACCGCCACTTGATACACAAGATACACCTTCCCTCGCTTTGCCTGCGCAAAACCTCAAAGCTCAGACTCATATCCAGATCTACAACACCACAATCGGCCTCACCAAAACATAAGGAGGAAAGATAAACAAATAATAAAAAAAAAAAAAACCGAGAAATTTACCTCGTTTTTGTGTGCAAAGAACAGGGGCTTCCTTGCGTGACGACGGCAACGAGCGAGGGAGACTCAGCGTCGACCGCGAGAGAGGGAGGAGAGAGCTCAAGACTGAGCGGCGAGTGGCGAGCGCGAGAGAGATAAACTGAGGGCATAACAAGCCGAGGAAGGCTGAGCGGCGAGCGCGAGAGGGAAGATTCAGCGTGCGGTCAGCGGCGATCGCGAGAGAGATAAAAGGGCGTCGCGAGTTGAGCAGTTGGTAAGAGGTGAGACTGAGACTGAGACTGACGAAGACGAGGAAAATCCGAAGGGAATACTCTGGACGAGAGACACACCGTTCCCTCTTTTATTCATGACATTGCATATGTAGGGTTTAACTTAGCCGGTTCCTCGTGGAACTAAGAACGGGACCGGTCTCACGGTAATTATCCAGAATCGACCGGTTCGGTCCAGCCCGATTCGATTCTCGGATTGGACAGCAACCACTCTCACCCCTAGAAGGCTGTGCAATCGAAGGCGGTGCAAATCATGAAACTTCAAGAATGAAAAGTCTGTGATATAGGAAGCTTTGGGCCAAGAGGCCACGAGTTGTATACGTACTCATTGTTGGGCCATGAGCGTGACGAGTGGGCAAGTGAAATTGACATCGTGAGCTTTGGACTTGTTTGGTAATGATTATATTTCTTTGATTCTTATTCTTTTGTCCTCAAAAATAAAAAATAAAATTCTGTTTGGTATAGAATTGTTTCCAAAAATTGATTTGGAACGGAATTGTTCCCGAAAACATATTTGAAACAGAAATAAAAAAACAAAACAAAAAATCTACTTTTTTATTTCCAAAAATAGAAATAAAAAAATCATTTTTGCTCAAAAATTGTTTTCGAAAACGCAATTGTTACCAAACAGGCCCTTGTTAGCTCCAAATGCGTTGGGGTAAATGGCCCAGTTACTAATCGGTAAGCATTTTTCTCTTTGGACCTTAACAATCGGATCAACTTCAGATTCGAATAGGGCCTTAAGAGTGCATGGGCCCTAAGCCCTAAAGTAGGACTTCCGCCAGAGCCGTCACCTGCCGTTGATGAAGGCCGTCTTCTCCTTGACATGGAATTTTTTCAGTCCATCATTGATTTCTAGCCTCGTCCACTTGTCTGATAAGAGATACTTGTTCATCTGGCCAGAACCCCTCCTCTTTAACTTGCACCAGTGTCCCGGCACTTGCGTACACGCCGTCAGGTGAGTTTGTTGAAGAAAAAAGAGTAGTCGATGAAGCGAGAAGTTACTGAGAGCAATGTAAAAAAATTTCAAGAAAATCAAATAAGTTAAGCAAAACACAATTTCTATTTAAGTAAATATTTATAAAAATGTAATTATACTATAATAGAGTCTCTTTCAAGTGTTCCATCTAGAATTGTATACCGTTAAAATGAGAAATCTCTTGTATGCACCGACAGCATGTAGCCCATTCCATCTCAACTATCAAATAGTGTGGCTCTATGTGGCATACACATGATCTAATGGTTGAGATAAAGTGAGCTCACATGCTTTGGGTGCATGCTTAGGCATTAGAATGACTCTCTCCTCATTGCAAGAAAAGGTTTTGAAACTTTCCTTTTAAAAATAAAACCCACCTCAGCAATAATTAATTATCAGCTCAATTGCTAAGTTGAATATTGGGTTTACTTTTCTTTCTCTCATCAAATCTATAATTTAAAATGTCAATTAAAAGTTAATTGACGTTAAAAAGATTTCTTGCCTTTTACGATATATTTCTGCTCTGTATTTTCCAAAATCCTAAGTTTATATACATTTAAAGGTAATGCATCTAGCCATCTTTCAATCAATGGACAACCAATAGAAGAATTTTAAATTGCCGTGAAGGATATTTGTATTGTGTATGAAAATTGTAAGTAGTTGTAACTTTTAATGGGTCATTTAATTTAGATTTAATAGCATTATTACAAGACTATAACCAATTATACAGATTTTTAATAGTTTTTTTTCTGTTTCATTTGAACTTTTAGAATGTTTATAAAAATCCACTATGATTGCTAACTTTTCTTTCTTTCTTTTTTAATTGTCCCTTCAACTTTTCTTTTTCGACCATCTTTAAAGTCCATGAATATTATTAGTAGAAAAATCATTATTAGATAAGCATTCTATCTCTATACATAGCTTCCCGAATATAATGTTCTTATATTTTATGCAGGCACTATGGTTTTTTGCAAGATTGAAAAATAGAAATCGCTAATTCTTTTATACTATAATTTACATAATTTATTTTAAAAAGCAATATTTTTACTACAATTTACATAAAAATCACTAATCATTATATTGCTAATCCAACGTCCCTCTCGTCCCAATAACTCCTTCAGCTCCATTAGGACGATGACGCCTCTCCACCGAACGCTCTCAAATCGTCTCCTCTCCAAGCTTCCTCCTCTCGAGCCATGGACTCGCATCGCCCGATTCTCCACCACGACGGACGACGGAGCCCCCGCTCCGACGGCGAGCGCGATCCCGGCGGCCTCCTACGAGAGTTCTCCGCCCATCGACGCCGGATCGTCGATTCGGAAGCCGATCAGCCTGTGGCCCGGCATGTACTTCTCGCCCGTCACCAACGCCTTGTGGGAGGCGAGATCCAAGCTATTCGAGGAGGTCGGCGATGCTGGTGCGAGCGAGAGGGCTGCGTCACAGGAGACCGAATTGGTTCCGAGGAGTCCGTCTAGGAGCAGGACGAGCATTTTCTACAAGTTCTCGAGTGATTATGTACTCAGAGAGCAGTATAGGAATCCTTGGAATAAGATCAGGATGGGGAAGCTGGTGGAAGATCTCGACGCTCTCGCTGGGACTATATGCTATAAGGTAAATAACCTGAGCTTTGAACAACTCCGGGATGGCGATAACTTTTTTGTCTGGTTCTGATGTGGTGCCATTTATACGCTGCGATGTTTCTCCAGCTTAAGTTTCTCGGTTTGAACGATGGTTCAATGGTTTGAATTTGGTCTTAAGCGAATATCGAGCGTCTTTGTAGCTGCCCATTACTTGTATCAACGCAATGCATTGTAAAAAAGACAGTGCCTGCGGGCTTTTTCTGCAGAAGATGAATTGCATATGATGTCATTGACACTGCTGGAGTAATGCAGTGAAGCGTTGCTTTGATAAATTCTTGATATAAAACTTACGATGCTGGTGCTTAGTGGGTGGGTAATCATTTCCAGTATTCTGCTGTTTGTAGTTTGAATGTCAAGTCCTTGTTTGAATAATCTAGAATTGGTCATCTGGTATTAGAGAGATTTCATTTCTGAGACGAAAATATTGAACAACATGCTGCTGCTTTGCTGTAAGCAGTACCTTGTCTTGATCACTTGCATTTGTGCATGTCTAAATTCTCATCGATCTTTGTCCATATCAAGTTCTGCCAATCAGAGGCTTAATGCCTAAGATCTCTGGTGATTAGGCGTAGTTCATAACTTCATATAGCGTGGGAATTCATCATTAGAATTGTGCGTAACAGAACATCCCCATTGTATTAAGCCTTTTGCTTTTGGACCAGCATTGCTCCAGTGACAATGGCACCACAAGACCTCTATTACTAGTCACTGCATCCGTAGACAGAATGGTTCTCAAGAGGCCAATCCGTATTGACACTGACTTGCAAATAGCGGGAGCTGTTACATGGGTTGGGCGCTCATCAATGGAGATCCAACTGGAAGTAACTCAGTCCACAGAAGGTATTATATGAAACCGTGCTTCGGAATGATGACAGTTTGCTACTTTTTTGCCTAGAGTTGATGACATTGCTGTGTTGGCTTATTGGATGAGAACACACATTTCCATCTGCTGCCACTAAGCAGTTGCAGGAATTGCGTTACTCCTGATCCCAAAGGATGATGTCACTTTGATGGCCGTGTCTTAAGTATATGTTTATTCTCTGCAAACTATACTTGCTCTTGCATGATTTCATTACTCTACTCATAAAAATTATGGAGAAATTTGCTAATTTGCTATCCATCCACCATTCTCTTATAAGCAAAAAATAAATAAATAAATAAAACAGTAAACCCGTCCATACTATGGAGAAGCTTGTTAATCGACATCCTCTTGCCAAGAAGTATTGGTTTGTCAAGGTTTCTGACATGTTGGTCAAGCACAATATTCAGATGTCAAATCTTCATAATGTTATCCTTTCCATGCCGATCCATTCTGCTGTTTACCTTAAACTGGTAATGCCATGCAGAAACCCAGGATTCCTCAGATTCAGTTGCACTTACCGCCAATTTCACATTTGTGGCTCGTGATTCTAGAACTGGGAAATCAGCTCCAGTTAACCCTATCTCACCAGAGACAGAGAGAGAAAAATTACTCTGGCAAGAGGCAGAAAAGAGGAATAAAATGAGGAAAAAGAAGAGAGTAGAACACGACGGAGATACTAAGGTAGAGGACATCTCCAGGCTCCAGGCTTTACTTGCTGAAGGTCGTGTCTTCTGTGATATGCCAGCTCTGGCAGACAGAGATAGCATTCTGATAAGAGATACTTGTTTTGAGAACTCATTAATGTGCCAGCCACAGCAAAGGAATATCCATGGGAGAATATTCGGAGGATTTTTAATGCGAAGGGCTTTTGAATTGGCCTTTTCAACCACATATGCCTTTGCTGGTGTGGCACCCTGGTTCGTTGAAGTTGACCATGTTAATTTCTTGAGACCGGTAAGTACTCATCCAGCGCATGATGTATTTATATGTCTAGGTGATGCTAATGCATGACTTAGCTGCTGAGTGTGGAACCGTGGCAATCAGCAGGGATGGTCGCACTTGTGCCTTCTCTCTTGCAGTCTGATGTATATGTGTAAAATTATGGATCTGTTAAGTTGAAGATTGTAATATGAAGGATATTATTTTTGGGATGTAGGTGGATGTTGGTAATTTTCTCCGCCTCAAATGCTGTGTTCTGTATACGGAGCTTGACAATCCAGCCGAGCCCCTGATAAATGTTGAAGTTGTGGCCCACGTGATGCAACCTGAGCTCAGATCAAGCGAGGTACTTGTGGCCCATGTGTGTTACATTTTCTTTCAGCAAATTTTGATATCGTTTCACTACTCTGATCAGAAGCCAAAGGATGCTGTGGTTAGGGGATTTATCTTGTTTTTGATCGAATTAGGGGATTTATCTTACTCTTTGCTTTATGTGGGTGCAAACTATTTACCATCTCTTAACATGATGATCATGCATAACAAAATTCACGCAGAGTTAACGAGAATGAACAGGGTCACCTAGTTGGGGGACACTGAAGTTTGTCTTTAATCCTAACTAGATAACGAACTGAACCTTTGTGAAGTTACCATATCTTATGTCAGACTTGGCTTCACATCACCACTCTTAGATACTACAAATAAATTTGTTATCATTTCACCATCATCCTAACAGGTGTCAAACAAATTCTACTTTACATTCACTGTACGTCCTGAGGCCTTGAATGACGGATTGAGGATTCGGAAAGTTGTCCCATCCACAGAAGAAGAGGCGCGGCGTGTCCTTGAACGTATGGATGCTGAGAGCTGTCAGACTTCATCCTGAATGCACTACTCCCAGGAATGAAGCGAACGTCCACAATTACTCGCAGGTTAATTATTGGGGGACTGAAATTGATACCCAAAAAGCATAAAGTGGATTACAGTACAAGCAAGAGAGGAACTAGGGGACATCAGTCTAGTTAGGAACTTAAAAGATGCCTATCCCACCAAACATGTATCGGCATTGCAAAGTCCAGTTCTTTGGTGCTTCTGAGAAAGTCTCACTGCATGAATGAGATGGACCACCGATTAGAAGATGCCAAGTAAAATGATGCTGAGAAATCAGAGGCCCTTCCCTGCCCATTCACGAGGACATGGGACTGAACATGTCGTTGATTGATGGACAGTGACAGGAAAGTTGTGAACTTCCACATCTGCTGGTAACAACCTTGTACTGTGTTCAGCGCTGATGTGTGAGTGTTATTTGCTTTGTGCCGAAGTTGTTTGCTTTGTCCTAATGCTAGGTCAAGCGCCTACACACTTGCTATTGTGTAGAGAGCTAAGAGAGTTCTTATGATGAGGATTTTTCACGGTGAAATTCTGTTGAGAAATTTGCTTGAAAAACATGCTTGGAAGCAAATGGTACGTCAATATCCTTCATAAGATAATCCATGTGCTTTTTGGATTTAGACTGGTGAGATAATCTGGGGCCAAAACTTTGGGATTTCACTGCTTCCAGATCTAGTCAGCTGTCTATTAGCCTTCTCATTAGAGACAATTCTCTGTACCGTTCCAATTTATCAGAGATGGTCCAAGGGCAAGAAAATTGAAGTCGGACTGCTTCTGCTTACCATATTATTATCCCTGAACGATTGAAAATTGAAAAGGTTAGAACAGAGTATTCTTGCAAGCATTTGCAAGATTTTTTTGTTGAATACCAGCTCACCCGGCCTTCATTTTTATTTCTCCCAGACGAAGTTTGCAATAATTAATTTTTCCAATCTGCTCAATCTTACTAATTTCCTCTCACAATTTATTTAGTCACCTGTAGCAATCAAATCCGGCTCAAACCATGATTTTGGGATCTATACTAATGGGAGACCTTGCGCAAGGCCATGAAAGGACCTGAAAGAGAGTCATGGTGTGCAAAGTCTCAAGATTATCAGAACTTCACGTAGTTGGTCATCTTGCTGATTGTGCACAGTTAATGAAATGGCTAGCAAGACACATACTTTTGCTCGGTTTAATTGGCATTCATGAGAACATTTACGTCTGTAATAAGAAGATGCTTAAACCAGACTTCATGAACTTTTCATGCTTTATTTAGCACTATGCGACCACTCATCACACCATGGTTCCAACAACAGAGTCACAGACAAGGAATAATTACAATAAACTCGCTGCAAGCTAATTTGCACGCCCACCACTATATGTAGAATAAAATACACATAACCCCAAATGTAGTACTAACTCAACTTCAGTCCATTACAAATGTCTTAACAAAACTGTTTGTGACTGCTGTACTTCAAATATCAGCACCATAACACAACAAAGAATTCATACATTGTGATATCAAGTAATGAGAGGATCTTTATTGATGCCAATGCTCAAAAGTCATTCAATGGCACGAATCTGTAAAAGCCTTGTCGATTTGTTATAGAGATGAAAGATGGGGCTATCAGTAACAGCTACACAGTGAAATATTGGAATAAATTGCGCAGATGCATCCAAAATGATTAACCTAAACAAAATACAGATCCACGGCCTCTGGTACACTTACACGTACAAGGATTTTGTACTCAAACCTGTCTAAGGAAATTCCGCATGAGCAAGGCAAATGTTTTTAGCATTATAGCATGTGAGGGAGATCTATTTCCTGTTCCACCTCGTTCTTCACAAAAAGTCGTGGAATCACATAGTCATTGTGAGAGGCGACTAAGACCGTTCATTAAAGCATCTGTGTGCTCGGGCTTCCCGACTGATACACGGACATAGCCCTTCAACTCTTTGTTGTTGTAGTGACGGATCATGACACCCATTTTGGCAAGGTCCTCCTGCATCATTTTGCAGAAGCATTACTTTGTGGAAAATAAAGGAAGAGGGGAAAAAAAATTCAAGGATTCAAGGAATTCAGCGACCATGTCATCAAAAGAAATCATGTAATCCTTGCAACACTTAAATATTAATGGCCGTAATAACATATGACAGGATAATAGAGGAACTCGACAGAGATAACATCAATGAATAATTCTTTGAATGTCCTTTTTACAGGTGAATATTTGAATGTCTGCCTGAAACTCTGAATGCATATGATGTGTAAACAAATCTTGACAACATCCAAATGAGTAAGTGAGTCCTAACATACCTTCAGCTTTTTAGCATCCATTTCAGATGAAACCCCGCAAAGAATGAAATTAGAATGGCTAGGATATGGATTGAGAAATGGAACTCCCATCAGAAGTTTAAAAAGCCTCTCTCTTTCTCGTACCAGAGCGTCTTTAACATTCTGGTGATAATCAACAAACAGTTCAAAGTAGGGCTTTGAGAACTAAGAGCATTGATGCTTTGCTTTTGGATTACTAAAGGTAATATTCCGTGGAGGATGTCATCAATAATTAACTAAGAATTACCTCCAGATAAGTTGGATTCTGCAATGCGGCACATGCAGCAACTTCAGCAGCAACAGATACATTATAAGGTTGCTTCGCTCTCCACAAAAACTCAATAATGCTCAAAGGAAATGCTCCGTAACCCACTCGAAGTCCAGCTAAAGCTACATTGGCATAAATTTGCTGACATCCTTGAATTTAAAGGTTCCTCAAACAAATTGAAATAGCACCAGCATAATCTATCAATCTCCAGAAACTGTGAGACTGTATACTTACCAGCTCTTTTGCTAAATGTCCGGAGAACAATCAAGTTCTCATACTTCTTCACCCATTTCATCCGAGACTCAATCCCCGAAAACTCAATGTATGCTTCATCCAACACAACCAGCATTGGGAGTTTCAGGATTTTAATGAGATCTTCATCACCAATAATACTGCAGTATTAGTACACTGAGTCAAGTATTGGCAGATAGCCCTTTCACTACAGTACCAACAACTACTATTAGACTACCAGATTAGCAGATCCAGAATATATTAAATAAAGAAAGCCACAACTATAAAAGTGTGTATCATCATTATAGTGTGAATTGCACAAAAATGCAACGCAAGATGCTATGGCAATTAACAAAAGTGACCTTTATTGTGAGTTTTAATGTGATATTAAGTAGAAAAACCGACCATCAACTCACTCATATAGATGTTGAATTCAGACATTTTAGATTCTTAACGATTCAAAGTCAAGTGTAATACAGAACATTAAATATATGTTTAAAGCACGAGTACTCAGCATTGAGAGATACCTCCCATCTGGATTATTAGGAGAAGTTAAAAATATGCATTTAGGGTTCTCCTTTTCGACAGCATCCGCAATGAGTTCCACATTTAAGCTGAAGTCTGAATTCCTAGGAACTGGAGAAGAAGATTGAAAAAATAAAAAATGATAAGCTCCAAAGCATAATTTGCGGTATGTTTCTGTTGTTAAGTTGAATTATACATACTAAACAAAAGATAAAAGCAGAGTCAATATCAAATACACCTATTAAGATGTCACTCAGAACAGAAAAAGAACTCATCGGCAATTGGTTACCTTTGACAACATGTGCCCCATTAACTGCAGCATCAAACTCATACATTGTAAATGTTGGAGGACAGTCCACAATCTTATCACCAGGATCCAGAACACATCTACATGACATATTTACAAGTTGATTAGGACATGTGCAATACTAATGGCAAGACAACTTTAAAGGCCAAAAAGAAACTCTCTGTCTAACCGCATGATTAAATCAATTAGTTCATCTGCTCCACATCCTGCAAGAATGTAATCAGCTTCAAGGCCAGAATCCACAGCAAGAGCAGCACGGAGCCGACGGCTCTCTGGATCAGGGTATATATATGGGAATTTCATTGACCCTAGAGCTTCAAAAACCTGCAAATTTATAAATTTTAACAGACAAGATACAAGAAAACTTAGTAACAGATCCTATTCAAACGAGTCAAGCTTTACTGCTACTACCACTACTCCTACTCCTACTACTACTACTATTGCTGCTGCTGCTGTTGTTGTTTTGGATAAATAGCTGACCAAAGCTTTAACAAAGAAAAAGATTCATTTATTCGTAATTATCAAGACAGGAGCAGTATTATGTTATTTTGCACAGTCAAATCATTTGCATAACTTACCTCTGGAGGAGGACCATAAGGGTTTTCATTTGCATCTAATTTGATAATGTCCTCTGGTTTTCTTCCAAGACGAGTAGACAAAACCTGTGGTAGATATACAATAGCAACATCAAAATAGAACTCATGTCAATGTCCAGTTTGTGTATTAACAATTGCAAATGAAGTGTGGACCAGGAGTTTGAAGGTGTATAATAATTGGGAGGACTTCCACGATCAGTTGACATTCATTCAGACTGGAAAATGGGAGGAGAATTACTTTTGGCTCGATTCTTGGTGCATAAACGAGACTCTAAAGAATCAATTCCCTAACTTAATCTATATTACTAGGAACTAAGAGGCTGCAGTAGCAGATTGTAATAACGATTGAATTTTCTCAGGCAAGCCCAAGATTGGGAAGTGAAATCCTTGGCGCCTAGATAAATCAGTGCTAACATTTGCGCATAAAAGCAACTTGGGTAACTTACAAGAAACTCCCCCGCCTAGGCTTCAACAGAGACATTTAAAGCACAGAAGCCATAATGTATCAAGGATAGAGCATCAAGAAAAGCTCACACCTTTCGCAAAAGTACACTAAAAATCAAAAGGATCAGCTTCAGCTCTAACCTCAAAAGGCAAAATGGGCTGGTAAGGAGACAACTTCCTCAGATGAGGTCGAATGAACGAGTCACCAGTCAACTGCTGGTTGCTTTCACTCAAATGCTGGACGTCCACAGTGGAGGTCATGGCGACGACCCTCCTCTGACTTCTGTCGAATGAGCAAATGGGTCGCTGAGCGCCGTTCAATTTGGTGGAGCAAAGAGCAGAGAAGCCGCTTATTTCAACCACACCCATCAAAAATCAATCTGCATGGTATTCAATTTCACGATCAAGGAATTTAAAAAATCGTAAAAGCGGGAAAGAAAGAGAGAGATCGGTTCATGGCTACCGGCGACTGCCTGGGCAAAAGTCCGGTTGTCCTGTCCGAGCAGGACACGGCAAAATGCAAACCCTAGACAATCGCGAGTGCAATAGAGGCACCCGGTTGTCTTGTAAAATGTCAGAGACTGAGGGATTTGAAAAAACGTAAGAGAAGACAGATTTGAGGTCGGCGGCTGGCTGAGCAGAGACAAATATGTTTTAGGTAAAGGTATCGAATATTTTTTTATATTTTTTGTCCATGTTCCGATGGACTTCTTTATATTCTCTCCCTGTAATTTAAGTTGATCTTAATTCATACCTGCCATGGAAAATTTTTATAAAAAAAAAAAAAAAAAAAGGAAAAGAGTAGGGCCCTTTTTGCAAAAGAGGGTCTAGTCAAATAAAAGACTGGATTGATCAATTTAGTGCTAAATAAGGATCTAAGCTTGCACGTGCTTTTTACATGTCACTCTATGGAGACATTTTTCTTTTTTCCTTCTTCTTTTCTCTGTTCATCTTTTTCTTTTTTCTTTCTTTTTGTTTTACTTCCACGCCGGTGTCAGATGTCCAATCTCGCTCGACATCATGAAGTCGCCAAAGAGAAGATGCATCGCAAGGGCCTCTGCGAGATATTTGGGGCGCGAAGAACAAAATTTCTGCTACAGAAATCAATTTCTAGAAAAAAAAAATTAATTTTCAAGTAAAGAAATGCGCTTGATAACGACACGAAATTATATTTTTGGAATAGAAATTTATTTGATAATAATATAAATTTTCTATTTTTCTGACGGCATCATCGGCAAGCGACGACGGGGGACGGCAAACGGCAAGTGACAACAGCAGATAGCGAACAGCAACAGCTGATGAGTGACAACAAGAAATATAAAATTTTAACTTTAATTTTTGTTTCAAAAATAGAGAAGTAGAAAATTTTAACTTCTGATTTATGTTTCAAACCTATTTCTAGAATATAAATTTGTTCTAAAAATAGAAAGACAAAATTGTGTTACTAAAAGGATTTTTATTCTAAATCTCTTCCAAACCTATTTTTAGAACACAAATTCTATTCCATAAATTTTATTATGCAGACCCTTGCTAAGCGATTGGAGTTGAAAGAGAGGAGGAATTTGAAATGGTTTTCCCTTTCTCCATCCATATTATTGACAAAAGGACTTCCAATCTTTTGACTTGAGAAATGAGAAGACAAAAGCTAATGTCCTTTGAGAAAATGGCCTTACTTCATGTCCATATTCCAAATTTTCCCTAATTACCATGTAAAATGTCATGATACCCAAGTGATCATGAGCCACAAATAAACCTTGACTATCATGACTTACGATGAGAGAATTGTCTTTTAAAAAGTCATATATATATATAAGCGTAGCAAAACTGCTTGCCACATATGAATTGTAACCAGTGCAAGAAGTCCATCACATAAAAGAAGTTATAAATATTGGCCATTGTAAACCAATAAAAGAAGTTCATGGACGATTTTAAACCTCGAGCAAGATTACATGGACCATCATTGACACTGTCGCTTCTTCTACATCAAATGGTAATAACGAAATTGAAAAATTATCAATTCCTAAAATGGTCAAACCTTCATTTTGGAAGTCACTAAGCTTTGTTAATAGGATTAATACCATAAAAAATTTCAAACTGATACACATGTGACAAACCCAAACTAAATTTTTTACCACGAAAAATCTCAAACTGGTACAAGAATGACAAATTTATCCAAAAGGGCCAAAACTAATTTTTTGACTACCAACAACCCCAACTGATACACATGTGACAAATTTACCCTAAAATTAGTTTTAAAAAAGTAGATAATAATGACTTAGTTAACATTTCTTCAATTAACTCATTTTCTAGTGACGTAGCTCAGTTCATCTTCTCCAACAAACCATAAATTTTGGGGTAAATTTATCATTAGTGTACCGATTTGGGATTTCTGGTTTAGGGTAAATTTATCGTAGGTGTACCGGTTTAAGATCTTCAGTGGTAAAAAAAAATAGTTTTGGGTAAATTTGTCATAAATGTATCAATTTGAGATTTTTTATGATAATAACTCTTATTAATAATTACAGTTTTTAATTTTAAAGTTAGTAGATGCATAAAGAGGTAACTAATAGTAAAGGTGAGTACCCGGTTCAATTCGATTTTGTAACCGAATCGAATCGGGCCAGTTTTCAATTCCTGGTTCCAAGGCTTGGAACCAAACCGATGTCATCCAAGAACCCAACCAGTCTTTGATTCTAGGTTGGGAATCGATCCATTAAGAAACCAATTATCCTTATTTAATAATAGGCCTAATACCCAAAAAAACCTTAAATTTTAGGTATTGAGACAATTATATCTAAAACTTTTTTTTGTCTCATAAAAAACTCCAAACTTTTATTTTTATCCCAAATTTACTACTATAATCTTTCCATCTGAAATGGCTATTAGTGAACTTACGTGAAATGTCACGCCATTAATAAAATTCTCTTCAGTTAATTGACATTGACAAATAATCTACAAAATAATATATTCTTGGATGAGCAATTAGGATTTGGCTTTTCAATTACTCTTACTCTTTTTCGTATCGTATCATCTTGTCTCTCTTCCATTTCGCTCGAATCTTCAGTGACGTTCACTTCTTTGTCTCTCATGCTTGGAGAGCTTGTGGTCAAAACGCTCAAACATCTCTCGGTTGAGAAATTTTGAAATTTGTCGATTAGAGATTTCATATATTGGATAAGATAATGATTTTTTCATAAATTGTTCTTGCTTTAACTTGCGCAAAAGATGGAGGATGTTGAGCACAAGAGATGGAGGAGTGAGTGCTGTGAAAGATTCGAGCAAGATTAAAAGGAAATGAGACGAAACGAAAAAGAGTGGGAGCAATTAAAAAGTTAAACTCTAATTACTCATCCAAGAAGACGTTGTTTAGTAGATTATTTATCCATGTCAACTTGTTGAAAAAAATTTCATTAATAACGTGGCATTTCACGTAGGTTCACTAACGATAATTTCAAATAGAAATTAACTGTGGTAAATTTGGGACAAAAATAAAAGTTGGGGATTTTTTATTAGACAAAAAAAAGTTTTGGATATAATTGTCTAAACACTTAAAATTTAGGGTTTTTTTTTGGGTATTGGGCCTTTAATAATAGGTACGTACACTTGGGCATCCATAAATATACTTTCTTCTTGGGCTCAAAAGCCTTTTCTAAGGCCCTTAAGCCTTCGTGTCTCGCGGGTTGCGATCCTCTTCAACTCTCGATCTGAGCGTCCAAATCTAATCGGCTCGGCTCTTGGAAAATCCCCATTCCAACGTACCGAAATCCGACACCGATAGATAAAAAACCCAGAATTTTTTTTGTCCCTCTTCACATCCGTGAGCTTCGTATTGCCTGAAATCGAGCTCTCCAGACCCAGGCTCTGTCCGATTTCGTGCGAGAGATGGGGAAGAATCAGGCTTACAAAGCCATGCAGAGAGCGAGGGTGGGCTCGAGCTCAGCTGCTCCTGACCAGATTGAGGATGGCATGGTTCGTACCCTTTCATACTGTTCAGTGCTCCTCTCCTTCAATTGAAATCCCTTTCCTCGTACTAGCCTGATTTGTCTTGATTGGTGTGACAAAGTTCGTCCTTTTGTTTGACTTGGTGGGTTCTGTTGGATTGGGGGGGCGTTTTATCGTGTGTTGTGGGAAGTCTGTTGAATGATTGGCTTGCGTTTCTTCTGGTTCAACTTCTGGGACGCTCGATGTGGTTGCTGCCTTGAAACGGTGACCTGATTGGGGAACTTTCTTGGTCGTTTACTTTTAGCAGCTGATGATTTCGAAGTTCTCGTTTTTTGGGTTTCTTGATGGGCGAACTGGGTTAGTGTCACCCTGGGATTATTCAAGTGTAATTGTTTGTATGAAAATCTGCAGTCTGTGGTGCCTTTTGGCACTTAATCTTTTCGAAATTGATCTCAAGCATAAGCCCCCTTCTCGGAAATGTTACATCTGGCGAATTTCATTTATATACTGATTCAATTTAGTGTTTTCGTATGATGGGCATTGTGTTTTTAGTGGGTATGATCAGTACGCGATAGCATAGGTTAAAATTTCATTTTTAGTATTACTTATTGACCTAGGAGGGACTTCTGAAATTGTTGTTTCCATGGTTCATTTTTCTCCAGAAATGCGGCATCATATTTATTAAAGGAATAGAATGACAATGAAATTAGTAATGCGTGAGTTCAAACACTAGATAATTCAGGAATTGGGTAAAGTCTATTGGTACACAGAGCATATCTCCATCTTCACAGCCCTGAGGAGCAGAACTATTTGGCGAATTTAAGAGATACTCAGTTGCTTGGGCATCATAAATGCATTAGAGCTAAATATCGGTCATTTATGTTTTTGTATTGTCAAATATGGATTGTCTTAGCCTGTGTGGTAATCTTCTCTCCAGCCATGGCGATTCTTGTTAGAAGCCTGAGGCTGGTGTTGTTACCCTGTTCAAGGGTTAAATTATTTTCTTGTACCAAGCAACATGCTATTGTGCTTTATTGTGATGCATCCACTTGTTTTTCTTGGTACTTTATGCTCTGGAAAATATAGTAGAGGTTTATAATCATAAGAGGAAGATTTCTCATTGATTGAACAATTGGGACTGCAAGATTTGGTTTCTTTGTCAGTGCTGTTTGTTTTCTTTATTCTTGGAAGACTATGCTTCCTGGACAGTCATTGATGAGGACAGTCGCAGGTGGATGGTTCTTTTCATTCACCAGAGTGGCATGCTGCTCGTTTGGCAAGCCTTAATACCTCTCATACAATCACCTGGGAAGAATTCAAACAGAAGCAGAAGGTAATATGTTGAAACTAATCAGTCCTCTGGAACTAAATTTCTATTCTCCTTTGTCAATATTGGCTTATTCTTGCTATTTTATCACAGTGAAATATCTTGCATGAATGAATAGAATGGCAAGATTTTTTTGGTGATGGATACCTGCTTTGGAGATACTCTCAAGAATACAGCCAATAGCTGGTGAATGATCATTTAATTTTGTCCAAGAACGTATAAAAAGACTAACCATACTGACAGAACTCTTTCTGGTATAGCCAAGATATTTTGCTCCTTTTCATATCTTTTCCCATATACTTGTTTTTTACCCTGTAACTTTTCCCTTATGGAGGCATCACGTACTGCCTATTTTCATCAAGGCATTATGAACAAGTCTGTTTCCGTTTTGCTAGTCCATAGTCTGATTATTTAGAGAATATTTATATTGGTTAACTGATAGTCATGTAATCGAAAATTATCAGCACCCCCTCTTTTACCTAGTTGAACTTTATTCAGCTAATATCTGCAGTCTTTTTGTTAATTGAAATTTCCTAGGTAGGATTCTCATGAATGAAGGATTTTACAAATAAAAAGTGACATAGTCGGGACTGTGGCTGTTTACTTTATCATATACAGTGGAAGTTTCTGTTCAAGAAAGTTATTTCTTTTGCATGGCAATCTCAGCATTGCATTTAGCAATACAAGTTATTTGCGTTGGCTTCTTCTTGGTTTCCAAATTTCTTTAACGGTGCTTTTCCTGCACGTTCAACTTTCTTTTGCCATGTTCCTTGTGTTGGTTCTTTTGTCATTCTGCATTTTGATTGTTACTGGTGATTGACTGACCTTGTGTGGTCATGCAAACTGACCTGTTTGGTGGGTCAAATTTTAGTGTTGTTCGCGCCAGTTCCCTCTAGCTTGGTGTAAGCAATTCCAGTATCTGCTGAATAAGCTTCATGCCATTTCATAGAGTTCAAATATGAATCTGGCCGATGGCTTGAATTTTAGCTTCAAAGTAGTTGCCTGGGAAGAATTTAAATGCCAACATGATGAAAATGGACTGAGAGTTTTATATCCTTTGAGATCAAAATAGTTGTTTCTAAAGCAATCGCATGATTAGCTCTGAATTATGCCGTGGGCATCTAAAGGCTGGTATTATGCTTGATATTTCATACCAGTTCCGCGCAAACAAATTTCTCATCTTCCATTAGCTCTGAATCATGCCATGGGCATCTAAAGGCCCTCACCTTTTTAAGTGCATGGTCTCCTTAGTACACCATATGTGTAAGTTGTTATGTGGAGTAACTGCCGTAGTCACTGAGATAGGGTAACAAATTGTTGAGACTAATTGTTTAAACTAATAAAGAGTGTTATCCTAATTGGACCTTGTTCTTGGGTTTTAAATTTGGAGCAGACATGCATTGCGTTATTTTGATCCAGGGAAGATGCGTGCAAACTTCTACTTGGACTCTTAATTCACACATTGGTGTACTTGATCAAATCTTGGGTCTAAATCTCTTTGTTTGGATGAGCTCTTCAAAATTCAATTTAAATTTGTCACTAATTATATATTTTACTAGGAAGAAGAGATCAAGAAGGGGGAACTGGAAAAAGACAAAGATAAGATGATGAGAGAGTACAGAGCAAAGCTAGACGCTGAAAGGGCACACAAACTTGCGCATGGAAGAAACCACTCAAGTAGTAAATCTAAGCGGAAAAAGGGTATGTAACAACCATTGGGGCCCTGCAAATTCCATGCACTTTTTAGTTCCTGTATCAAATGAGAAATGTCTTTGCAGATCGAAAGGAGAAAGATGAAAGGAAACGCAGTGGCAAGAGAAAGGTGCCTACCCTTTTTCCTAATGCAGTTGATACTTATTCAGTTTCTTGTGCATGTGAATAGTCTTTAGTCTCTCTAAGTGGGATTAGTCCTTTCTCATTCATAAAATTCACCTCTTCTTTTTTGTAGTCCACTATGTAAAAGATCAATAAAAGCTCTAGAAACTCTTTGCTTTTAGGCTTTTTTCTTTTTTGTGGAAGACATATTTTTCCCACTGCACTTATGCTTGAGTCTAGATTGTGTTCATGATTGGATGCTATAGTGTTTAGGACTTTTATCGTTTGTCTAGAAAAATCCTGGGAAGTGTTCTCATTTTTTTAAATTGGATCTCTAGATGTGCTTGTTATTGCTGTCAATAGCTTGTTTAGTATTGCTCCCAATAGCTATGCTAATTATTGCTTAGAACTTGGATGGGGATTTGTTCCTTCTCTAATATAAGATGGAGACCTAATGCTTGATAAGTGAGTTATTGTGTTGCTCTCTCTCTCTCTCTCTCTCTCTCTCTCTCACACACACACACACACATATGCGCGCACACAAAAAAGCTGCTCTTTTTCCTTTCATTTTCTCCTTGGCAAGCGGTTTCTCCACTATTGGAACTGTGGCCATTTCTTTTGCTACACCAAGATCTGACGTCTGTGGAGCTAGCTTGGCTCACATTTCTGATTCATATTAAAGTGTGTTGTTAACATATGAAGAGTGATGAAAGATCAGATAGTACAATGTAAAGGATGCACCTAGTTTGTTCAACAATATGTTTGAACCCCTTTAAAATCAAAAGCGAGCCCTTTCTTCTCTTCAGAGAAAGCGAGGATTCGTCTTGTTCCCTCAGATGATGAAGGAAGAACAACTGGTTCTTTCTTCTTCCCACATTTCCAGGTTTTGTTTGCATTCAGGAGGGGGTTTTGTTTGTCAAACTGAAGTTGAGAACTAGGTCACCTTCTTCAGGGGAAGATGTATATCTAGTTCTGTGCACCTAAAGTTTTTTCCAAGATCCTGAATTCTTTTGTTGATTCTTTTTGCAGAGGTCAAAGAAGAGATCCTCAGATTCTAGCTCCTCGGGCTCTTCTGATTATTCAAGTGATGATGAAGAAGAGAGGGAATCCAAAAGATCGAGGTCCAGGTCTAAAAGAAACAAAAAGGAGAAGAAGCACCGGTCTATCTCCTCAAGCTCATCTTCTGATTATTCAAGTGAAGAAGAAGAAGAAGAAAGGGAATCTAAAAGATCGAGGTCCAGGTCTAAAAGAAATAGAAAGGAGAAGAAGCACCGGTCAAGAAAACCAAGTGGCAGCGACGATGAAGAAACTGGTCCTGTACCACTCTCCAGATTCTTCGGAAATGTGAAGAGTTAGCAGTTTTGCTGCTTAGCCTGCATGCCTTGTACTTGTAAAGATTATCCTCCTAAAACAGGAGAGGAGTTGATGACTTGATTGTTTCACTTAAACATTTGTTAATCCTGATTTTCTCAGCCATCGATATCTTATTTGCACCTCAAGTTCTACTTCTAGCCTTTCCTTAATGTGATGTAAGAATGGTTGTAGCTTTTATGTTTAAATTAGAATAACATGGGTGCAGAGCTTTGCAGAGGTAAATGAGGAGTGCTTGTATGAAATGCGAACAGCTCTTTAATGCATGTGGATTTGTACGTGTGAGAGCCAGTGTATAAGTTTAGTCTCTGTTGAATTGCTATAGAACTGCATTTTAAATGACTTTAAACAAATCGAAGAACCTAATGGATTGAACTGATCCTTGGTTGCGACAAGATAGTCCAACCTTTGCACGGCGGACTCTCTTTTGATAGTCTCGACGCAGCAAGGAACCCTTTTCCGCAAGGAACCCTTTTCCAAGTTTTGTTGATGCGTCTGTATTATTGATCTGCGCCTCTCCTCCCTTCTGGTCTCTCATCCTTTCTGGTTAAAGAAAAGCTGCGATCTGTGCCTTAGGCACTGGTGCTCAGTTGCATCAGATGTGCCAAAGGAATGTCCTCCCTATACCCTATTTGGTTTGTACCAAAAGATAACAAAGGAATGCATAGCTTGCCCTATCCACAGAGCCATTTTACAGCAGAGCTGTGTGTCGAAACCTAGTGTGGAAAGTAGCAGAGCAACCTTAACAATTCCAGTTGCAATCGTTTCCCGTTAACTGTCCTGTCAACACCACAGAAAATGGAATTCAAATCATCAACCGTGTCCCCGATGAAGGAAATGTTGGAGAGTGCAGCTTCTAAGAATATTCAGACCACTGTCTACCCTTTATATTCAAAATCAATGACGGTGATGACTATAAAATATTCGAGGGATGATTAGTGCCATAATATCAAACATCATCATACGCCTTATGATTATTCCCCGTATGTCAACAAGCTTTTATAACCCATTCATATCCTGGCGGTGCTGTCAATACAAAGGTTATGATCCATAGACGTATTATCAACATCTCCTTCAGAGAGAGAGAGAGAGAGAGAGAGAGGCATGCAAGAAGAGTCAGCAGATATTGGCTCAATTAACAGGCGGAGCAATGAAAAAAAAAACAGTTAATACAGGCAGTCTTTGAAAGTTCTTATGGTTGTCGAAGTCATGAAAAGAATTCGATAGCAGAGCCATCCAACAATAGGATAGAAAATATGTACATGAAGAAATAAATCATTGCCACGTAAAAACATGGACATCACACTCGAGAAAAGCCACCACATACGAACAGCATGACTTCCATTACTGTAGGTACTCGGGATTAAATGCAAGCGCTTCCCTATAAATTAACTCCCTCATCTGTTCCTCCGTGAGTGCATGCTGCTCAAAGTCAAAGTTGAATGGATTCATGCAAGTCGGCTCATCGCTGATGTCATGCAGCGAGTTTAGGTAGGGATGAGCCAATGCTTCTTCAACTGTACCAAAGAAACCAAGTGTTAAGAGATTCATAAATCTCATTGAAACAGGAATGTCTACTGTCACAAGACAAACACAACAACTAAGTGAATTTATGGTGAAACTTAGGAAGGAAATTTACGAGATCCCTTTGTCCTATCACCTGAAGCAATCTATAATCTACAACGGTCCCTGTTTAAAAAAGCAGCCAAGAATCACATTACCTTGGCTTATGACGAAAGCATACAGCCACAATCAGTGAATGAGCAAAACCTATATGCAGGACTATTCCCTAATTGCGCCTGACTACATTCATGAGACACCTGTTCAGCTTCGTGAAACTCACTCAGGCATAATTTTATGTGCTCTCAGTGAGGCTGTGAATCATGACTCACACTTAAAAGCATATATAAATGCTCATCACATCTCCCATGTGTTAGGACAAGCCAAGTGGCCTTTTAATTTGAGCATACAACCAGCCCAATCGCCAAATACCGAGCATTTTATTGGCAGACGTACTTAGGAAAACTCGTACCAATAATTACTCTGTGAACAAAAGTTCAAACATCAGGTAACTTCTCTTCTTTTCTTTTTCGGTGGTTCAAGCATTGGCTTTCTTAATAAAAAAGAACCCCAGCACAGCTCGATGATGGTATTAACCAAGTTCAAAAGCTTGCCTCATAGCAGAACAATGTACAGTGGACAGTCCACAAAATTGGCTTCTCCTTTACTGAGGAAACATACATCAACCATGACAAAACCCCTGCAAGATACTCTTTTTAATACCCCACTGACTAGATTAGAGCTTAACTTTCAAACTCCAATCTCCATCTAAGGTAGGAAAGGGAGAAAAGAAAGATGGAAAATAGGATCACCGAAGTAGTTTCAGCATGAGCTGCCTTCAGCTCAGTCTCCTAATCAATACAGAATCTTCCAGACCACAAACTTTCCAGTGTAGAATGACAGACCTTACAAAGTTGTGATAATAGGATCTAAGTCATCATCATATTTCAGTATCCTTCCATCTTTTTTTGATAAATAGAGCTTGATGTCGGAAGGAGTACAATCCAAGCTCACAGGCAGTGTACCGAAGGAGGACTCAGATAAAAGAAAAAGTAACTTTTTGTGATTCAGCCATAAAGCTTCAAAAAAGCTAAGCCAAGAAAACTTAAATGAAAGTTCAGTCCTAAACAGGTCTATGAAATGTAGCTCAATCAGTGATTATCATTCCTTTTTCCCGTGCACATGTTCCACATGATGTATCAATTGCACAACTTTTCAGAACAATCTCTTCCAGCCAGTCAATGAGTTCTTGCCACTTACTGCCAGTCCAAAACAGAAACATACCAGATCTACAGGCATTACAAGATTCATTATCTCTTCACTGGAGATTTCGGCCATGTATGTCTGCAAATAGTGGCTAGCATCTTATGCTTTTGACAAGACTAAGATGGGTAAAGGTGACAAATTCGTGGAGACAGACTCCTGGCTCCTGCAGTTCTGATGTCATGGTCTTAAGATGGATCAAGCTTATACCAATAATCTAGAGAAGCATAGGAAGTTAAAGCAATTAAAATTCAAATTTCTACTATGAATCTTTGGTGGCAGTAGAAATCGTGCTTTATTTTAAAAAGATCACTTGAATACTCTGCTTCCAAGCTCCTATGATGACTAAAGTTCTGACAAAAAGAAAAAAATTGTGGATTGGATACGGTATTTCTCTACCTCCTCTAGCGTATTATGCACATATGAATTAACTTATGCATTCTGTAGTGTTTTATTCGGTAGTGAATATCAATAAATGACTAAATTAAGTTTCATTATAAGGCCCCATTTTCCACCTGTATACTAGTCATCCGAATCGCATGTTGCTACGTTGGCACCTAGCAACTGGATATGTATCTATAATCTCAAACAAGCGAGGCTATAAATAACAGTTCTTTGCAGTGACTAGCTTAAGGGAAGTACATGAAAATTTATATAGCATGAAATTCACTATAGTGATGTCTAATTTAATGTGATTTTGGCATGTCCAACCCCACATTGAGATTGTAGATTACTTACTAAGTTCATAAACTGCTTACACTGCTGTGAGACTGACACATTCACAATGTTTCGCACTCAGTGCAACCATATCAACAAGATTGGTATCGGACTGCACAATAGAAGATTGATGTACTATATTCACTTTTTTTTGGGGGTAAAACTTTGGTGTTGTTCTACGTTTTTTTTAAATAATCATTAGTTCTACAATTGATCTTCAAATGTAAAAGGACAAAAGTGTTAGCTTAACAATTTTTGTGGTGTCAATTTGGAAATAAGAATTATGGCTCTTAGCAATTCACGTCCCCAATCCCGGTCCTAGGTTCCGTGTCTGACATATAGCCCTTAACGTTCTGCACTTTTGGATTAAACAGAAAAGTTAAACAGTACTGATTGTTTATCGGTTTTCATGTGTTCAAAATAGGATTGTACGGCAACAGAATCGATTCTGACTCGAGAACTGGCCAAAGGATGAGCACAGCCACAAGTCAACTCCCCAATCATACACCGGAAGAGACTTGGCAAAGGCCACCTCCATGGATTCTCTCTTGCTCTTGCACATGACCTCATTAGATTGTAGAAGCTGTGGTTTCCATATTTAGATGACAATTAAATATAAATGCAAATGTGGTTGTCTCACTTGACATCTTTTTTGGATGGAAAATCTCTCTCAAGCATTCTACTAGTTAGTAGATAAATGAAATAAGTGACCTGCTTGAACCTCCATTCCAAACCCCATTTCTCTACCCTTCATTTATTGTTCATTGCCTAAGTTAAGGAACTAAATAGGGACAGTCTGATTCGGCAACTTGGCAAATCACATGCCAAGCACTAACCTGAAGGAGCAGGAGCATTGACATCCTTCAGAAGTTTTCTTCTTCAGAAATGATAGGACCCCTAACTAATTGTCACTGAGAAAAATTGATAAACATAAGTAAGATAACTTCATAGCACCCAACAAAAGATGTAAAGTGGAGTAGGTAATAACTTCTGACTCATCTGTTAACCAACAAAGAGTTTCTCAAACTATAATCAGATCATTATCGCATGCTCACATAACAGGCTTGCATACATCCCAACACCTTAGCATAATTTGGTCCACTGAGATAGACAGAAGATTATTACAGCCTAAAAGCATTACCAACTTCAAAACAAATAAATACCATTTCAGAAAAAGAAGCAAGCAGATGCAGGTATGGAAGAACATACAATGTCCAAACAAGGAATTGAGTAATACCCTAGTGCAAATATCCACATCTTTAATATCAATGACAGTTACATCAGCAAGCAACCCAGTTAGTTTACATGAGACTCATAGTAGATTAGGAAAGCAATGAGAGCCCATGCAGAAATGGTTTACAGGAAAGTAACAGAGCACAAATTCACACCTGTGATTCTCAGCCTGGGATCGAACGTTAACATCTTCTCAACAAGATCAATTGCAAGCGGGTGGACATGGGGAAACTTTTCAGTGAAGGATTGCCGACGGTACAGAGGAAGCTGTCTGATATACCTCTTCGCATTTTCATTTAAGAACCCCAATTCTGCCTCTGATGGGGTGCCAATCAGCTGCAAGGTCACACAAGCATAACTACCAGATGTCACATCATAACCTCTGCAGAGCTCAATCAAATCCATCTCCAGTGAGACACAATAATAGTCAATGGTGCAACTATAAAGAGTGTAAATTAGAGAATGCTTATCTAGAACCATCTTAGGTGGCAGTTTTCTTTTTTTTGGTTTAGATTAGCAAATACAAGGAGAAAAGGAGCTCCTAAGGGCGAAATTTTGGAGAAAACAAACAATGCAAGAAAGTGACATGGAAAGAAACTAGTCTCCAACGAGAACTGTTCAACAACTGACCAACTTCTTAAAATTTACCTCCATCAACAAACGTAGCTGTTGAACATGGTCTCTGCCAGGAAACAAGGGTTTCCGATCCATTAGTTCCATAAAAATACAGCCTACAGACCATACATCTATTGCCGTCGTATAGTCCGAAGAATTTAACAATAGCTCTGGTGCACGGTACCATCTTGTGACAACATATTCTGTCATAAAATCAGTTTCGGAAGTGACACGAGCTAGTCCAAAATCACATATTTTCAAATCGCAATTTGCATTTAGGAGAAGATTGCTGGGCTTCAAGTCTCTATGCAGAACATTTGCAGAATGTATGTATTTTAACCCTCGCAAGATCTGATAGAGGAAATACTGCAAAAGACACAAATGGATAGTCATCAACCAAGCAAGTGATTTGAATATAAATTATATGAGCAGTATACAGCTAAATGATCAGCACCATGCAGGCATTCAATTTCTAGTGTTTGTAGCACAGAGGGAGTGTTTATGCTGATAACCTTCATGCATCTCCTCTCCAAGCAAGAAATCAATGATACTGCCATCAATGTCATACAGAAAAAATGGATAAACCAGTCTCAAATCATCATCAAGCTACCATAAATAAGAAAACCTAGAAGATGGCGCCATTCTTTTTATATTCTTCATCACCCCAACAGTTCCAGATTATTTCTGACCTAATGGATTCCGTAAAAGATCCTTACATTTTGTCTATAAATAATGAACTGCGTGTACTTATTTACGACTTAACTGTCAAATAATCATGTTGATAAGAACCATAAAGTCTTGGTTCATATGCCTCCAAGAGAAGCCTCGAATTCATAGTCTGTAGCTCTAATATCTTTTAATTGATGAAATTATATTATTGCCATAGAACGCCACTTGCAATATTTTATCCCAGGAATGGCTGAATGAAATTCCGGCCGACATTACATAGATGGAAAGACTAGTTCATAAGTACTCCCAGCATCATTAGATGCCCCCTTTATTTCCTGTGTCAATGCAAGAAAAATTTTAATTGCAAGAACCTTTTCGAAATTTGACAGCTAAAAATTGTATGATATCTTTGCTCTCTTGGCTTCTTATTAGAATACAGATTTTCTTTAAAAGTTCCCACCAACCATTTTTTTTTTTTTTGGCCAATTACCAATAGCCTAATTAAGAACCAGCAAACGACAAGAAAGCAGCGGATGACAACTCCCACTAGCATAATTAAGAGCCAGCGACTGACAAGAAAGCAGTGTCCCATCTAGAAGGAAGTGCCAGTATCGTACAATAAATGGCTAAATGAAACCTGACAATGCTCCTCAGACAGTGCTTGGTTGGAACGAATAATTTGATGTAGATCAGTGTCCATTAGCTCATATGCAATATAAACATCATTGAACACCTCTCTCTGTGGCGGTGGAATTATATCCCTGATTGCCACAACCTGCATTAACATAACAGAACCTCACATAAGCATATAAGAATCATGATAACCGAAAAGCAAGTTGTGTTAAAATAGCCATGCAATGCCAGTTCTGTATTGATTAAAGAGCTTATTTTGTATCTGGCATGATAGCCAAGCCATATATAAAGGTAGTCTTGATTAAGGACCACATGCATGTGGATTCCCACCAATCGTAGTTCAAAATTTGTTCTTTATACCAATGAGAACCACTTTCATACCATTACAAATTTCATCCAATCATGATAAATCCACCTATTCCATCTCTAAGAATGATTAGTATCAGTGCCCTTCTATATCAGTATTATAGAAATTAAACTTTTGAGAATCTTTGCCTCCAACATAAGAATAGTTGTCAATGATACCCAAATAACCATTCTATCATTTATTTCAATTGGAACGGAATTTTACTTCATTTTATGATACTTTTGGTTGAGTTTCGTTCAAAACATAAGCAGGAGAAATTGTGAATTATCTAGGAAAAGAAAGTGGAGGAAGGAAGAAAAAAAGGGCTTTTTCTTCTTGCATTTAGGAAGAAGAGGGGGGGGGG
>BCNH02000001.1:964522-1057048 GCA_001662345.2 Metrosideros polymorpha var. glaberrima | reverse complement strand
GCTGGCCGGTGCTGACGTGGCGCACCGGCCTGCTAAAGAGGACTAAATTGACATATATGCAAAAGGTTTATGACTTATTTGGCAAATTTAAAAGGGTTATGACTGAATTGGCATAAATGTAAAAGGTTTAGGACCAAATTGGCAAACTTCAAAGGTTTAGGACTAAAGTGACAAAAGTACAATAGATTTATGACTTTTTTGATAATTTTTCCGCCTAATTTGTGTTAATTTTGTTATGGAATATGATTTTTTTTTTTTGTCAAATATGGAATATGATTCGTTTAAGTTTTGCTATCTATCAAATATAATCTGCGGCTAACCTACCGCAAGTGGGTCAGTTGTGGATGACTTAGCCACAAACTTTTTTTAACATGTTATTTTTTATGTATTGTTTATTTTTATTCAAATTTAATCAAACTTTAACCGATAATATTTTTTCTATTCAATTACCGGTTGACTCGATTTTTTAACCAACGGAAAGCTCCTGATCCGAACTTTTACAAATACGATTCGATCTTAAAAAATATTTTTGAATCGCAAATTTCCGGAATTCAAGCCGAACGAACTACCATTGGTGGTGTTGAAAAGCTTACCACTTGATATTTGAGGTGGGATTAATCGGATCGAATAATTACTAAAATGAAAAAAGAATAATAACTTTATCTAAGAAAAAATAAAATTTATTTCTATGTGAAATTCTTCAATTTATTCATGTAATGTCAACTAGTGAATTTATTTGTGCGTTGTATGAAAGTAATAAAAAAATTTCCATGTTACAAGATACATAAGTTGATCATTACAATGTATTTCACTTAAGAATTTAAGATTCTACCGGTGCTTATGATAAACAATTAAATTTAGACTAACTCTAAAAGGGTAAATTTATAATATGTGGATTGATTTAGGATAAAAGAAGACTATATAATAAAAGAAGACATATAACCAAAATTTTAAGAGAAAATAAAAAAAAAAAGAAGGAAAAATGATGTCCATAGCATCTCCAATCTTTTTATCCTTTCTGTCTTTTCCACAATGCAATAGCCTATATACCTGAAGTGCAAACTACTAATTGTCCTAGCCGACTTTGACTAGTTGCTCGTCCCCAACAATCCCAGCTGATTAGAGGTACATAGCTGCACAACTTAAATAAGGCACAAACAAAACAAGCAACTCAATCCCTAAGTTAACCACGAGTGCCTATGACACTTTAAGCGAAACATAGAGCGGATGAAATGTTTATGCCGAGCTTCGTTTTATAAACAGGCAGGCCGATTTGTCTGAATTTAACTTCTCACATATTAAACTTGTCGCTACGATCGGACATACGCTTTCATTGATAGGAAATCGCGATTCTTTAAACCTCGGTCTTGTCATCTCATAGTCGTCTGATTTAGAGATGTCGACTTTTTGTCTTATCATTGCCACATGCAATTTTTTTCCCTCATCTGATGTGCCGTGATTACATTAAAACAATTTGATGACTTGAGAGAGAGAGGAATATCAGCAAAGTAATGCAAAAACGAGGCATTATAAGATTGTTCCAGGATTGGTGTTCTTGGTACAGTGAAAGCCTTTCCCTGAATGGCACTGTTGAATGCTGCTTCATTATGTAAGGGGGCCTCTACCCTTTTATATGACCAAAACGAACTTGTCACGAGCTTAACTCGAACCAGCATCTATGGGATCAAAAGAAAGAACCAGCGAACTTTCTTTTATTCAGATTGCGACTTTTACAAAGGTGTCGTATAACGGCTAAGAGAAGAGAAGACGGAAAGGAATATCACTAATATCAGTTAGTGCTATAGAAAGATTCCTATTCCTAAAAGGAGGCTTGCCTATTGAGTTTAAGTTACATGCAGGCGGTTTGGGCCTTAGCTTAGGCCTACCAAGACTGGCTAATTTCAAGGACCTGGTACGTTGGCTCACTTTCGTGGAAAGCGAAAGGCATTATCTAGAAAATCTTTTTCTTCAAAAACAAAAGAGAGAGTTAAAATGAAATGAAAGAAAAAGTCTTGGCTAGTTCCCAAGTTGATCTTGTAAATGGCATAGAATCGACCGATTCGATTCTAGGCCCATTCCAAGATCAATAGGTTTAATTCCGAGTTTCAATAATTGAGAATCGACCCTAACAAAATAGGTTTTGGCTTCCAAGTCTGTAACTACCCACCATTGAACCGATCAGCCCTAAACAGGAGGAGAGCTTTATATAAGGTACTTAAATTCTCATTGTCATGGGAAACAGTGGATCAAAATTTGGCATGAACCGAGACTCCAATATCATATGAAAGAATCTAAACTGAAAAAATTTAAATATTAATTAAGTCAAGGAGTAGTAGAAATATAAAAAATTAAAATTCCACCACAAATCTTGAATTGGGATGTCATGCAATTTTACCTCTCTCTCTCTCTCTCTCTCTCTCTCTCTCTCTCCAATTATTTTGAATGGAATTACTGCACTGGGAAAAACACATATAAGCAATGATAACTAACTTCACAAATCATAATTATCCAAACCACCCTGTTAGTTTGTACATCATTTATTGGAATTAACTCTCAGAATTGACACGCTTGCACGCAAATTACTCAAAGTTAGAACTACCCGTATGGGTTAAACACTCGGACTTAACCGATACATGAGAGTTGAAGAGTGTTTCATGGACCTGTAAATAGCAGACCTCCGTGCTCATGTCCTAGATTGTTAAAAAAAAAAATGCATTTTGCACATTTATTTATTAGGATGCACATGCATCGGGTGCGCCCATATGTTGTTTTCTTATTAGACTAGCAATAGATTATTCATAGCAGTACATCCTGTTGTCTTTATGACTTTGCTAAATGCAATGGCAATGAAGTCCCAAGTTCTCCCTAAACATATCTTCTTGCAGTCTATGCTTTATTACTATCACCAAGTGGCTTGTCTGAATGTCATGGCGAGGAGAGTCCTACCTTTTGAGCTCTTCGAGAAGTTCTGTCTTGGGTGGGAAATGGGACAAACAGTGACAGCCCCTTGCATCCGCAGGATGTTGCATCATGTTACTGCTACTGTTATTACTGATGTTGTTCAAAAAGTCCAGCACAAAAATTTCAAATAACCATTTTATCAGGAATAGACTGGGAATGAAATCGCTATATTGCGAAACAAACATGTAGTAAGAACCCACATCTGTCATTTGACGCATCAATCATGTTGATCGGACACTGGATGGCAAAAAGATAAAGTCCATTGTTCAGAAGTAGTCTCCAGGGGAATCAGAGTCAAACTCCTCTCATTCCCTTGCAAATACTTTCTAATAGTTTTTTTTTGGTAAAGAAATACTTTCTAATAATTGTGCCCTCTAAAAGTGAATAATTTTCTATAAGTATTATCTGCTCAAAATAATAATACCATGAAAATACTTACTGGAATCTACTCTACCAGGTAAATGAAGGCAACACGTATGATGGACAAGAACTATATTTGGATGCTAAAGCCGCTACACGAGATATGTCCGCAACTTCTGCAAAACTGTCAAGTCCAAGTTCAGAGGCGTGTATTCCACACGTGATGAAGGCCGATTGGATTCCAACTGCGTTCGCACCCTTAATGTCATGATGGAGAGAATCTCCTACTGCTATAGAATCAGAAGCATCTGCGTCAGCCATCCTCATAGCTGCTTCATAGATAATCTGGTTCGACAGGAATGCGACATTCTGTGACGTTAGCGATTATAATAAAGTAGATGGTGAAAACGATGAAAAACTTATCCTAGAGATTCACACAGAGAACATCATTGAGGGTGACCCTGACCAGGGTTATAATTCCTAAAATCTAACAGTTCCTTGAGGATACAGTTTATGACATGTTATTACGCTTCTTAATTGGCAAAACCAAGGGAAGACACAGAAGAATTATGCAAAATGGACACCACTATGCCAAATGGATCTATAAAACACAATAAAAGCTATATCTCCGCAGGTTCTTCCCCCAATCGGAAGCGCAGTTCTGAAACAGCTGCTGAATAGTATCAAGTCGTAATCTCATTAACGTCACATGTACCTCATATCTTTGAACATGCATACATGTACCCAAACTTCAACTTTTTTGAAGCACTAAGTCTGCACTTAGGAGTCCGCTTCAAAGGATCATACATTATTTGTCCTTTAAAGTGAATAAAGGATGCCAGTGACAACAACACCAAAAGATAATCTCACCTTACCAGGCTTCCCCATCCATTTGACTTCAACTCCAAGCTTCTCATATTTGGATGCCAATGTACCTGACAAAATGGATATTAGTTATACCCCACCTAAATGCTTATATAAAGTGAAAGTCCTACGTGTAGAAGAAGTGAATCCATAACCAATGGAAAATAATAAAAGATCATCTCACACTAATTAAGGTACAGATCATTACATCCTTCAGTACATAGCTTAAATTGCCAACAGCAAACTATAGCTACATGTGAGCTATTACAATTTGAAGGAACTCAGTAACATAGAGCACTTCATTCCCAAGTTAAGTACCATAAAATGTTAATTAAACACTCAGATATAGGTGCATGCACCACAAACTCTGATTTATGTGTTCCAGTGATTGGGGTGAAAGATTCACTGCACTAAAAATGCTTGTTCATGTATTTGAAAGTAAGTGACCGAACCACACAGATTCATGCACCATATCTAAGCTTAAAAAGACAATTTCTAGGTTAGCACCCAGAAAATAAATCCACATACGTCAAAGAGTTTCATATGCTGAAAAAGAATTTTATTATCATCTTACCGGGCATTACGCGCAAGGCTCTTGCCTCAACAGTCACAAAATCAGGATTGGCTACCACCATAGGAATCCTTTTAGCTGCACATTGCTCCAATATTTTCTCAAGATCTTCTAATTTCATGGGTCGTACTGAACCTGAAGCCTGACCCAAAGCTTCAGTGCCGTGAGCCAAAATAAACTCTGCTTCTGCAACATTCTCCACAACTTTCAAGCCTAAACCCTAAAACAAGAAATCAGGTTTACACTTACCACATGTTAAGTTTCCAATGTCCATTGATGCACTCATAGTATGGGCTTTCTCGAATTATGGTTAAAAAACAAAAACTTCTCCGGCCTCAAATCTTTTTCAAGTACAGAATTTTCTCGTTTTTTTATTTATTGTGAATGAAACATATAAAAAGAGCTTGGGGTGGGCAAAGGATGCTGAAGCAACCATGTTTCTAAACCTCTAGAGATATGGCACCCCGGTCACTCCAGGTCATATGAATGCACGATGTCCCAAGGGCAGCAAACCAAGCATCATCTCTCCTATTTCAGGAAACAATTTCCTATGAGTTTGAGAACAGGAGTAAGCTTCCAAAGAAAAGTAACATACATTACCATGGACAGTTAGGACATTGATGTTCGTACAGAGAGAGAGTAAGTGACGGTGATCCCTAATAACTCCTCTTTTTCTATAAAACTAATTCAATTTACAAAGATTTTTTTGAACTTCGTCGAATATGACTAGAAGAAACAAATCATAGTCATTCGTAGATGACTAGCTATTTATGTGAAAGATAAGTCATATAAATGGTACAAATTTGTCTCAGACATTGACTGTATCTCTGTGAATTGAATAAAGAGAATAGAAGTTACTAAAACATCTAGAAATTACAATCAACAGAGAAAACTGCAGGCTAAAGTAAATCAACTTTTTACCATCCAAACAGTCGTTATGACAAAGCTCAGTAGTAATGTGCTCAAGACATATGTTTCAGAACATTTAGCAATATTATTGGAGGTCTATTATCAAGATTAGAAACTTATCTATCAGATTCCATATAAATGCAATAATTTAAGTTCTGAAAATGATAATATTCCACTTGTCATACAATTGGAGTCTACCACAAATATAAAGTAATAGAAGAGGATAACAGACCTCTTCAAGTACTGATACGTGAGTTCTCCGCTGGTGATGGTTCCCACAAAGAGAGAAGGATCAAATCCAAGGTGCTTCATCTTTTCCATGGTCGTTGATGCACGCCTAGAGGAATTACTTATGATCACCATCTTCGCACCACTACTTGCTAGTTTTTCTACTGTCAGCCAAATTAAAGTTTTTAACAACTGCCATCAGCTGACTAATGGCATATCGCTATACCAAACAAGAAGATGAAAACATACATGTTGAAATTGCTCCAGGATAGGGCTGTTTGCCATCATGAAGGACACCAAATTGATCTAAGAACCAGGCCTAAGGAGATCATTGCAAAAGCTAATGAGACTTTCATATGCAAGTGCAGTGACCCAAATCAATTGCGAGGATCTCAATATTCACCAGTACCCAAGAGTCAAGTAGTCAAGTGAAATGCAAGAGAAAAGCGTGCGACAGATAACTCATAAATGGTTTAGTTGACTTCAACTTGCCAACCTTTTTCAAAAGTAATTCCGTTAATGAATCTTTATTCATCTAAACTTAATTGTTTGGATGAGATTTGCTGCTTAACTTGGAAAAGTTTTGCTTGCATCTAAGATTAACTGGCATACAACAAAGACTCTCACGACCATCCCGGACACATAAATAGGTTGCTTGGAAATTGAGACAATTAAAAACCATCATCCCCCAAGCTAAGATCTAATCATAAATTCCGACTCACACAAGGGGACAATCAGTGCAAAATAAATTTCTCCACATTCAGTTTCACAGAAACATAAAAAATCGAAGCAATGCTCAAGTGGCATAAGCCCCACCCTTTAAAAGCATGAGATGATTACACGAGTCGGGAAACTATTTCTAAGTTTGTTAGCAACCAAGAAAAGCTGATGAATGATGCTGCTGGCATGGCAATTGTGGCCAAGCAGGTCGGACCTAACACATGAGTACTAAGTTAAAAAGGAACCGAAGATTGCGTGCGGATGGGTATATCAATTAACGAGCTTGTTATGAATTCACGATTGAGCCCTTCTTGTTTTCCAACATTCGGAGAGCAAGAATGGGTTGAGAGAGGATAACACACCCCACAGATTACATTGCAACAACATTTCCCCTCCCTCCCTTCAATTTCCATCATTGCTCTGCTTCATCAACAGTCCATCACAATTCTTGACAAACACATGCTGGCCAGTCAAATTCGCCACAGATGATCACACGTACGATGATGCTTCTACAGTTTTGACCCAAAAGCAAATCGAATAGGACTCGGCCATATTTTCGTTTTCTCGTCATCTTATGAGAAGTGCAAGTGCAATGCAGTGTCAACCACTCATCCAATCCAAAAAAGAAGAAGACCCACAACATTAATCAGTCCAAAAGAAAGAAATTTTACAAATACTGTACCGAGCGTCATCTGCTTCGGCATTTGATGGGGTGGGGGTGTACCTTGAAGCGACGGGTTTCAGCGAGATGTCGAATCCCGCTCAAGCTCTGCAACGATTGAACGTCACTCGACGATGGAAGCATCGAGCATCGACTCAACATCTCTCTTCTTCTCCGAGGAAGACGAAATGAATCGCAAGTGCTGGGGACGAAGACTGGACCGAACGGTGGTGCTTCTTGTTTTTTTTTTTTTTAACACTGGTGCTTCTTGTTTAATATCCACGAAAAATGCAACTATTAACAACGTTAGTCCTTTGGTGCTCGTTATTCGAATTCGATCTCCTAAACATTAATTTAATCAAGTTTAACAATTAAAATATACAGTGGTAAATAATAAAAAAAGCATATAAAAAAAAGAGTTTTGTTATGCCCTCTTTCTATTAGTGTGAATAACTTCTTTCTCATATATCGCTATATGTGCGACCTGTGTATAAATTGATCGCGATTTAAGTGCGAATTATGACTTACGCTAATAATAGATCTTATAAATAATCCTTCAAGGAAACCAAAAAGGAAATGGAAAGCCTAACTATGCAACAGTGCAAGTTAAGAGGGTTAATTTCAATCACATGTCGCCGAACCGTCGTGACTTAGTAGGGCCATTTAAATTACCATAGACATAAAGATTCGAACTCATGAAAATCAAATGCCACATTGACAGTGCCCCAAAAGATCTCTCACTGAATCCATACTCATCTATTTCTGGAACCAGTCGGTACATCATATTCTTACATGGCACATCGCGGGACAACATCCCCCAATTTATTTTGTATTACATTGAATTGAGTTATATGCATGCACATTCCGAGTCTGATAGATGTTCCTGTTGAACGTTCTAGCTGTCTTCCACAAAAACAAGAGAGCCAAAGCAATGCTATAGAGCACTACCGAGTACAGATTTAAGTAAAAGCACAAGCACAGGTAACTTGGTGAAATTGCCCGTCGGCCATAGTGACGGCAACAACAAACTCTGCTAATCGTACATTAACATTAGAGTCAAAACAAGAAATAACTCCATACCAAGCTAACTTCAAGAATAAGAGATGGTATATGTTTCGGAAACATCCCGAGACCTGCAAATGGTATCGGCAAACGAAAGGAAAACAGGGAGCAAAACCCTAAAAGGCTGATTTGACTAGGGGGCAAAAATAGATCTCTCAAAGCTTCAGGTCCATTGTGGAACACATTCACTCGTCGTCTTCATCATCATCATCAGCTCCAGCAGCTGAATTCAGGGCATTAAGTCGTTCGATCAACTTGGCCTTCCTTTCCTCGTATGTCAACTTCCTCAAATTGAATCTGCCAAGAAAAGGAGACTAGTCTGTCAGTACGCGGATCTATTAAGAGTACATATCTAACTGTGAACTTCTAGATCAAGACAACTGAACAAGCAGATGCCAACAATTTCAAACGCCTCTCTCACGGAAACCAAAACAAACCATTAAGGCAATTCTATTATATTAACACAATAAACAAAACCCAGCAAGAAATTATTTATAAATACAGCGAGAATAAGTATATTCTTGCAAGGCAAAAAATTCCTTAAATTAGTGAATAAGATCTAAAAATAATTAACTCGAGATTTTAAAATCTAGAAGACTTTAGGCAAAAGAAAGAATTAAAAAGCACAACACCCACAACATTATGAAAAGCACCACAGTTATTTTTTCGTTAGCATATATATACCCTGACCTCTTATGTTCCTTAGGTGGTTCCTTCTCAGATTTCTTGATAGTAGGATCAGCACGAATAGCTGCGTGAACTTTCTTGTACAACCCTTCAAGGTCATCTGCCTCAAGTCCTTTCTTGATGTACTCACTGAAGTGAGACTGATACTTCTCAGGTTCATCTTCCATCAATGTCTGCATAAACATGCCAACATACCAGAGAAATTCAGCTCGCCTTCAGAACAGGGAGGAGAATGAAGGGATAGAACATCAGAATCCCACAAAAGCACAAGTTACCCTCATGTAAGAAGCAACATGCCCACCGTAGATGTACTTGCGATGAACATCTACATCAAGCTGCTTACTATCCTTTGAGAAACCAGCAAATCTCTTGTCACTGTGTGGAATATCCAAACCACCATCCAATGCTCCCTGAAAAAGAAGAAGATGTGCGTGAATATTTCCAGACATACAATCTGGTGCATATAGAATGACACTTCTGTGTCAGCATATTACATTCACAAGAAGATACGGGCATAAGAAACAATTATCATACCTTAAGCGCACCAAAAACACGGTTTCCAGTTGTTGTTCTCACAAGACCAACATCAAGAAGAGCTCGGAATGGCCTCCTAGTATCAGCAGGCTCAACGGAGAAATCCTCTCCAGTTGCCTGATAACAACAAAATGCAACTTGCTTAAGTCAAAATGGTTCATCAAGCAAATGGACAATCATGAGTAATAAATATACCTCAACATTGCCCTCATATTCTTGGTCCATTTCGAGCGATTTCAGAACCCGACGAGCCAAGAGGAGTCCGGTGCAATATGCTAATCCATTGAAAAGATGGAAAGATTTAGCCAAAGAGGCCAGAATATGTATATACTGTTAATAGAGCCTAACAAGCTTATGTGCCAGCAGGGAAGGAGTATGTGTGTCAGATAAAGGAAGAGAGAGCAGAACTAAAACAAACAAGGACATACCAGCTGCATAGTTAGTCAGACCAACTTCAAGCCCATAGTGAGGCAGCTCATGGGAATAAGCTGCAGCAAGTACAAGATCTCCAGCAATGCTAGCAGATATTATTTGCGCAACAATAAATTTATTGGACTACAAAAAGGTTAAGGTTCCAAATCCTCAATGTATGAGACAAGAAAAAACACAACATTCTATTCCTTTAACTGAAAAATTTGCATGGATTCTTCAGTTCACCAAAAAATTTTAACATCAGAGGCATGCCCCAGTTAGGAAATGCATGTGTTTGAGGTTTCTATTTGACTTTATAGCCACTATATTTCCTACAATAAACCCAACAATGAAAAGTGAAAACCGCATTATAGGATACAAAGCGCACCACAAAGCGATACTTGGGGGTGTTGTACTTATTTTTGTCTTGATTGATCAGGCGAATTCTAGCCCTATAGTCAGTCTTCCCATCTGCAAAGACATAGGGAAAACATTTCAATGACAGCCGAACAATGCTAATCTCGTGCAACTTCCACAGCTGAGGACTTAATCCTATACCTCTCCTTCTCTTGTATTTGACCTGGTACCTCTTAAAGTAAGCCTTGCTCTTCTGAGCCTTGACAAATACCTGATACACAGTGCAGAAATGTATCATCAGATAGAGAAAGAAGAGGAAACAGAACATTCGACAAAACAATGAGAACTAAACATGGTAAACGACTTCACATAGAAGCCAATAAGTTTTAAAAAACTCATCACCACGCATATCACTCGAAAAAACCCATCTTCAAACTAGCTACGCCCCTTCGATCGAACAAAGCTCGTCAAATGTCCCCCGACCAGATTGCACTAAGGGAAGACGCCAATCACACAGAACACACGCCAAATCGAACGGATCAAGAATCTATCAAAAGCTGCTGCCACAAAAACAAGAACAACCATTCTACGCCAAGCTAAGAAGAGACGGCAGTCAGCAACCATATAAAGCCTACGCCTTCACAAAGTTCATTCTCCGAACGAGCGAATAAACAAGAAACAGTCATCTACGGTCGGCCACTATTCGGATTCTTCGCACTCGGAAGAGCTACTCAACCTTAAACCAACCGATCCAGTCACGCTCGGAACTATTTCCTCAACTTTTTCGGAGAAACCGAAACAACTACAGCGCACCAACCAGCAAAGCTACAAGAAGCAGAGCAAATCTAGAACAACTTCTGACAGTTGAAGGATTTTCGAACTCACCATTGTCGCGGCAGACTTGGAGCACTGGAAGGGGAAGAGGAGAGATGAGGGGACGGCCGACTGATAGAGAGGAAGGGAGACTTATAAAGCAGTTTGCAAACCCTAGAAGATATCATATAAAATGGACGGCTGAGATCATTCACCAGCTAGGGATGTCACCGGGGAAATTGGAGATACGTGATAAGGTTATTTTTGTAACTTTGCTGGGTCGAAGTATTTTCATAGTGTTATACGGCAATTTTTTCGATGGAAAAATAATACAAATGGTCACTAAATTTTCGCCCGATGTGCAGTTTTATTTCTGAACTTGTAGTATATATAATATTGGACGTAATTTTTGTTTAAATATTCAATATAATTTCAAAACTATATAAAAATGTTGAATATTGTCTTTATATTAATTCAAGTCACCAAAGTTTGCTGATTTGGCTTCTAATTTGAAAATTTTGAACGGTGGATAAAAATTAATGTTAGACTTGATCATAATGCACATCATCAAATAACATGGATAATCATTTTTCTAAATTTAACAAATCAAACAAATTAAATATATAATCATATTATAATTTGAGTTGAATATCTTACATATTAGTACCTTGGTATTTCTTTAGTTGATTAGTAACTTTGAGTTATTAAAGGTAATTTATGACCTACAGTTAGTACTTCGAAAAATTCCATGGTAACTTTCTATACAGAAAAGTAACTTTAAATATTTTAGTGATAATTTTTTATGGAGAAAATTGCGAAAAACCATCTTGAGTTTCTCACCCTATATCAATGTCCACCTAATCTTTGAAAACTAAGCATTCGCATCTTGAATTGCTACTTCCTTTCAAAAAAAAAATTTTGGTCAATAACTTCCTTTCAAGTTGCATTATGCATTGAAAAACAAAAGTTGCATTATGCTATTTTATGTGCACTTATTTATCAATTTTCCATTTGTTTTACCAAACTACCCTTGCCCCAAAAAATATACCCACAAACCCAACTGGCCTGCCCAGCCAACCGTCATTGCGACAGTCGTCAACCTCGGGTTTGAGGCCACCGGTGGCGGCCACCTCTAATGTGATTTAGATCGAGCTAGGATGATCCGACTCCAACCAGATTGGGTCCCCCATGGGCCATGACCACGACCAAGGAGACCTCTAAGCTCTTCGGTAGAGCTTGCATGGCCACCACAAGTTCTACCACAGAGCTCGCACGAGCCTCGTGAGGCCATGCTCTGGGCTGCCGCGAGCCCATGGCAACCATGGATGACCTCGACTAAGGTCTCCGATGATCCATCAGTCACCGGATCCTCGAAGATTCGTAGTAGTGCCCAGAGAAGAAGGGCTTTTACAACATACTCGATAGTCCTCAAGCAGAAAACCAAGTCATGCCTCCAACACTAGCATTCCTCACAAAATACTAAATTTTCTTTGTCCGATGCCGGTTTGACTCCCCGTCAAATATTCTAGAGAAACGAATTTTCCGTAATTATGTTCAGCTTATACAAGAAAAAACATACAACAGAAATGACCCTGTAATCTCGGCAAGTCAATACACCGATACATCCTAATTTTACAAAAAAAAAAAACTGATATGGTGGAAAAAATAGAATACCAATTGAAACCGAAACCAAAAATCTCGATAAAGATATGAGGTGATTCAAACAGCCGAAAGGCTGCCCCACTTTCCCATTTCGTATTGATCCGCATAGTGATACAACTTTATTCTATTCGACAATGACAACCCCACAGCCAATGGGGAAGTCCTAGTCGGGTCTTCCTGTTCGGCAGGGTCATCAACAAATGAGGTGACATCGCCGAGAAGTCTGAATGTTACTCGGCGCGCTTGTATCTTTCTATGGAAGTCGAAGTACATGGGAGTGCCGGGTTTTGCCTCGGGCAACTGATATTCTCCTACAGTCACCATTTTGTGGGACTCCTGGAACATATTGTTCTCTAGTTAAAACTTAAGTACGGGGAAGTAGATCTATAAAAAGAAAATGTATGTTCCAAAAGTACAAGCAAGACACCATCTGAAAAGCTGCCACCGAATCCTTCTCTCCCAGCATGCGCGCATGCACGAGAGAGAGAGAAAGAGAGAGAGAGAGAGAGAGAGAGAGAGAGAGAGAGAGAGAGAGCACATACATAAAGAATATTTTGAACCAAACAAGCACATAAACAGATTGAACACAAATTCAAGACAAGTACGAAAAAAGGAGATACGCCGAATACAGACCAATCAGAACACTAAGGACATGAGGCACAGAAGCATGCCACATGAAATGGAGAAGCAAGTGCACATCAAGGGTGTGGAATGGCAATTTCATAGGTACCTGGAGGGCAGAAACTTGTATATATAACACAGCTGGAGAGATGTATCTCTCATCCATTAATGTCAATGCATCCTGCGTATATGCATCTGGAAGCGGCGAATGGGTGACCCGTGGCTTAATTGCACTAAAAGCGTCTAAACGAAATCCTGCAATCAAAGGTGAGAGAGGAGAAAGGTACTGCTCCAAGGTAAGATCATTGTCCATGGGCCTCTCAGCCTCAATTGGAACCTACAAAAAGTCGTTGAAGGATAATATGGTCATCAGTTAATTGCATGATTTGAAGTTCAACATGGAGCTGAGTAAAAGAAATGCTCAGAAATCAGTAGTACCTTAAACCTATTTAACTGAGGAACTCTGTCCGACCAGTTTCTCAACTGGTCAGAGCCTTGCGATAGGTCCGTCTCATTTTTTACCATGCTTCCAATGACTAATATTCTTTTGGCATGAATACAGGGTTCACTTTCAGTTGAGCCTCCAAAGGAAGCACGCCTGTTAAGCTGCGAGAAGGGATTCTCTTCCAGAGATAAAAGATTGAGATCTTTCTCAAGATTAACAGAATAGGAACCAGGGCGCTGAAGGCGCAGACTAATCCATATAATGCGGCATCGGATAGTATTTCTGAATGCAAATCTTATATGCCTGGGTACTTTGTCCTCCCCAGCCAATTTTTCTTGTCCATAGAATTCTGAGGATGACGCTATAAGAGACTGGACATCCCATTTTCCCATGCATGATCTTTCTTCTTTTTGTATCTTGTTACTAGCCCAGATTTGCACCTGTCATTACATCAGAAGAGTTCTACCCAAAGTAAGCAATAAACTTTCTATTCACATACTAACAACTAATGACGTGACTTTACTTGGTGGGGCCAAAACGCCTGAACTCATTAGACAGTGATATATTCTCATAATCACTCGTTCTAACATAGTATTTCAAGGGTGGGAGGACAGTACCCACTTGGGAGTGAAATCAAACAAGTTATCTCGTCCTCTTCTATCTGAAAGCTAACTTCTGTTTTACCATTTGTATATTCGTAATTTCGTTCCTCACATGATTAGCATAGCCCACATGCACATGCACATGCACATGCACATGCACATAAAAGCAAATCTAAGCACAAACAGATGTACCAAATTTCTGTACTAGACCGGCCCCATTTCCACAAGACTTGATCGGGTCTGCTCATGAGACTTATATGGCCTATGCTCATTTCCTATGCTTCCTCTCAAGAAAAACACAGGAGTCCAGGAAGAATTAAAATCACTATCCACTAAATTATTTATCTTGAACTGTTTGTATTTTTTTTTTTGGTCATACTTCAACTGTTTGTTTACATACAATGCAACAAATGTAAATTGATTCGGGGGAAATTATGGACAGTCAATCCATCAACAAATGAAATAACAATTCAGGCAGATAAAGGATATATCCAACCCATGGAATCCAGCAGATTTTGATGCATGAAATAGATTATTTACATCTTATAACTTCACTTACACTGGGAGCATCCGCCGCAGAATAGCCACATGGACTAACAAGCATGATCACTCCACTGACATCGGAAAGGGTTCCCAGAGCAATGACCAGTTCAACAGAGGTAGCACTGGTAGGAGCCTTCCAATACAAATTCTGTGATCCAAAAGTGAGTGGAGCAAGCAATGATAATGATGAGGCAGAACCCACTGCTGTTGGGACCTAAGATTACACACAAGAAAAGACCAACGATGTAAAACGATATAGATGCCAAATGAGACAACTTGAAGGTGTTGGAGGGCTTTTTGCTCCCAACTTTGCCTTACGGATGTTAAACATCTAATGCTTAGTAGTAAAAGCCGTTCAAAAGCCAACCAATAGAATCTAGAAGCAGAAACTGCTTTCCCAAACTTCTTGTGAACAGCATGTACAGAAAAGATAGGAACATGACATGCTCAGATATGTCTTTTTTCTTTTTAAGTCCTGAAATTAACAATTGGACAAATTATGACTCCCATACGCTACAATAGCTAAAGCATAATCAAAGCTGCAAGCACTCGAATACAGGGTCTCGGAAGCATGAACATGTCCTCTCAAATGAAATAAAGCTCCTCAGTTTTATGTTATCTTCCCACTCCACATGCGGATAGTTATTAGGATAGAGTATTCCTGGTGTTACAAGTTCGGCTTGACAGTTCAGCAAACATAAATCCCTGTTGCTTCCAAGAGAACTTAACTTTTAAAATCTAAAAATACTTTGTTGAGAGAGAAAGAACTGATCTGAATGCTTGGTTAGGTCAATGTGACCCCAAGCTATCTATTTATAATAAAGCCAAAAGGCTAAAATTACAGTATTACCCTTATTAGCCAAAAAGCTAAAATATTAAAGGAAATAGACAAATATGCCCCCATCAGCTAAATACTCTCAACATACTTCCACCTGGAATTAAGACAATCGGGGCATCAGGATAGTTTATGATAAGAAAACTGGTTTAGGCCAAACTTAAAACTGTCACCAGAGAGAAAAAGAGAGAGATCCAGGCCATGAGCACCTCAAAGTAGCTTCATCTAGACATGGTAAAGAAAAACTCTCATAGAGCATGCATTACTATTGCTTCAGAGAGAGTCTTGTGAGCTCAGATTAATGACAGCTGCAAGTAGGCTTGTTTAGGAGTTACCTGTTGAAGGTTTTGTTTAGTTTATTCGAAAGCACATATCAACCACATTACCAGCAGTTGGGCAGCTGACAGAAGCTGGTGAGTCAGAATTATTGTTCAAAGAAGACCCACTTTTAGTTCCAAAAATTCTCCTCAAATTAAGGCACCAAAAGCTGAATATAGTTGTAACAAGGGAAAATATAAGGAAAGCTCTGAAATATGTAAGATTCAAGAAATTACCGAATGCAACAAGCTGGCAAAAGGAAATTCAGCAAGTGATTCCTCTCCTTTAAGTAGTTGTCTATGAGCTTTAACAGCTCTCTTAGGATCCAAATATCTATTTTTTTCAGATGGATAATCCCTTAAGGAAGATCCCATCACCTGATACAAGGCTGTGTAAGCAGCATTGCCAACACGAGCACTTCTTCTTAAGCTAGTCAAGACCCTGATATAGTCCAACATCAATGCATCAAGCACAATGCCTTGGCAACACCTTTTGCAGATAATACCATCAATTGCCGTCGATCTGTTTGTTGAGACATCAACTTGCCCACCATGGCTTGATCCACCCTGACTCTGAACACTTCCATAACTTGGCGAATCTCTCGAGATATAACCCACAAGAAGAAGAGCTCCTTTACCAGCACAACAAACCTTACAGACCTTCCTTTCACACTGAGAGCATAATAGACTGAGTTGTGAGGAAGTTGATGAAACTGTTGAAAATGGAGTTGCAGGAACCTCAGTTTCAGCATGCACCTCACACATACCGCCCAAGCATTTATCCCCTAATCCAGTTATATTCCAGAAATCTATGATGTTATTATCAGTATTCTCGAGACCAATTGCAGCAGTGACTCTGTCTTCAAGTGAAGCTTGCCCAAGCAATGCAAGCGAATTGGCAATTCTGCATAATCTTTTCATGTAAGATTCATCGAGCAAAAGATTGGGGTTTATTGAAGCAGGATCAACCCCAACTGACAAAAGAGCTCTATCCCTTTCAGCAGCTGAAAGATTTAGTCGGAGGCGTTCCATTTCAAGCTTCATGGCTTCTGTAAAGTCAAGCTTCTTTCGCTGTGAAAATGCATTGGTTGTTAACTTACAAACTCAATGAGGTTACAAGAAGGTGCAACTAATCACTTGTTGAGGGGGTATTTAAACTAATATGTGAGAATATTTCTGGCATTTACAGATTTAGGGTATCTATCTGTGACAAACCAAAAGATAAATGTAGTGATTGCGAAGGTTAAAAGGATAAGAGGCAAATTGTACTTGAGCCAAAATTTTCAGAAGAATTTATTGCAATTTTCATATTTCAAAAGTTACTAAATTGACGGTTATGAATCTTAAGCTAGTTAAGCATTTCGAGAAAGTTGGGTAATTTGGAAGGATATTGCAAACATTGTTTTGATAGATGAATTAGAATTACTTATCACATAAAGAGATTAAACACGAAACAAAAAGAAGCAATTAAACTTGATAGTATCTCCATAATGTGGAAGGAAATATTTGAGGTACGCATCACTTGGCTTACGAAAAGTTTGGATAAGATATTACAAACAATGAAAATGCCAGATTAGTATGGAAAGAATGTTTTAGTACCTTGATATGAAGAAAAGTATCAAAGGAAAATATGCCGATTGTAAACAGAACTAGTAGTCATGCAATAAATCGTGAAAAGAGTACAAGTCCACAAAAGAAACTGGCAATTTCCAATGAACAATTTGGTTTCTTGTTAGAAGATCAAACTACAATGCCTTCTATGCTTCCCGAGGTTAAAGAGAACTAAAAGCTAGAAAAAGAACCAACAGTATAAAAAACAACATTAACATGTAAAATCATGTAGATTGCATACAAAACATCAAATTTACAACGTTGGTGGAATTAACTTGTAATTCAAGGCAATAAAAGATGAATCTCCCCAAGGTTTATATATTGAAAAGGCCAAGAAGGAAATATAAACCACGATATAACATGAGGAGATCCCAACGTACCAGGTCGGCCCCTGCAAGGTACTTCAGATGACTGATGTACTGCTGGTTACCATTTGCTAATGTTTTCTCAGCTTCTGGAAAGATCTTTCCATCATTTTCAGCACCATGGTACTCAACAACTGCTTGATCTAAGAAATCAAGCAGGTCGTCCCCATCATATGTAACATTTTCTGCCAGTGGATGAGAAGGAGGTTCACTAAATGTATCCCCTCCTGTCAAAAGGTCCACAAAGTGGTTCCCCGAAATTTCTCTTTCATCTGATGGCACCACATTGTCATTGGACAAACAAGATCCAGAGAAAGGATTAGACTCAGGATTAGACATAAAAGGATTACTCTCCTTTTGAAACTTTTTGCTGAGCTCAATGAGTTTAGCACCACAGCCTTCCCCAATGAAAGCTCCAGACCAAGGGAGGGAAGCTCCAAGAATTTCGATCTGTGAAACAATGAATGAGAAATTCATGTCCACCACAATACACGGAAGAAGTAAGGGGAACTCACAAGAAAGGCAGATAAAGGAGGAAAAGGAATACACAAGTTAAACTTCACACGATGCCTAACAACAGCAATTCAGTGCCCTACGTTTGAAATTGCTTTTATAAATTCCTGATCAAGATATGGTTTAGCTCTAATTTCAAGTGAGAATGAAACAAGATGTGGTATTAAGAAACAGGACATGGAATTTATCAACAGTTTTCACACCTCCTCCACCTAATGGTTTAAGATTATGAGTTGGACCTTCTCATGCTTTTGAATTTACAGATATTTTCACCACACAAACATAGAGAAAATCATGTAGTATTGTCACTTCAAAGATCTACCTATGCGAATGCACTCCACCATTTGATAGAAGAACAATAAAAAGATGCCAAATCACCATTAAGTCCTCCATTGGAAATTAAAACCACAATTACATACAGTACACATGCTTAGTTATTGTTTAAATAGTTATTTACAGAACAGATGCAATAAATCCAAGCACATATACTGATTTTCCTACCTCGCCAAGTGTCACAAGGCTTCGTTCAGAGAGAGCAGGATAAAAGGTCAGCGCAACTACTCGAGTAAGAAAGTCCAGTTCTCCTTCAACTTCTTCAAAATCATACAGTAGTGAAAGAGTTAATGCATCTTGAGAATGAAGTCGCGCCCCTGCTCCGGTAATAGCCATATCTTCTGCACTAATTGGTCCTGGTAAGGGGATCAAAAGATTTGTCCCTTTTGCACACATGGGAATATTAGCGCCCTGGGAACAGAAAATCAAGAACCAATCAAACTACGCACATGATCAAATTCCAAGCCTCCGACAAAAAAATTGTTTTGAAGCCATGTTATAGCATGTTTCTTACAAGACCATGAAAGAGGCATATCAATAGATTTGGTATTGCCCAAAAACCCAAACCAAACAGAAAATTTTAGTTATTTAAAGTCCAGTTCAGCTTGCAGGTGGTTGACTTTTCTCTATCTCACGGATTTGGATAAGACATTTAACAAAAACAAATTGTTTAACCTTACTTAATTACATAATCCCCTCTGCTCTTGCTTGCACTACATCACAAAATTTTCAAGCTAATTTCCTCTTCTTTTGTTAGCTTCATTAGTGCACATGCCTATCTTTTTTACCATCGAGCCTTTTACTTTCCCAATTACATTTAGATGACAGAGCATAAGGTGGACTAGAGACTAGCGACATTAGCAGTGGGATTACACATCTAGTAAGGAAAAGTTCCTTGCTGCCGAAGAGGTGCATCTCTTGCCTGGATAGCTATCTCACTATTACACCCCTTTTTCCCATTATCATTGTGTTCTACTAATTTCTCTCGCTTTGCACTCCATGACACTTCTACTATGGAGAGTCCACTTAATCCTACCGTGCCCCCTTAGTTCACTTCTTTCCACTCGATCCTACTGTTTCCCCTTATTTCTTCTTCTTCTGCTCTCTCCACCACCACCTCATGTCCATGTTTTTTATTTGTGCAAAGGATCCCAAGCATGAAGAGCATACAAAAGCCAGCTCTGGTTTCTCTTTCCACGATTGGTTTTCAGATGTTTCGATGATTGTAATAAGGAATTGGACAATCCAACAGAAACAGCACAGAAGAAGATGGGAAAAAGAAAAGACAAAGAATAGGGTACAATCTGTAAACCAAACTGAACCTGCTTGGGTAAAGAACTGCTTCACATAGATGGTCAAAAACCAGATTAAATTGGTATTGACCACAGTCAACCACTGAACCATAAGCCACTCTCACCACTGTAACCATTGTATCTTATTTTAACACTTGAACCAGAGGCTGGATTTTTTTAACCACAAACTGGCTCCTTGACAGGTCCTTTTGCCAGTCCGGTTAGAGAAACACTTCATAGCACAAGAACATTTGGTACAGTTGGATGATGGAAATAGGCTCCAGAGGAGCCACACAACTATAAATTCTGGTTCCAAAGGTCGAGGTTTCTCATTCAATTTTCCACCCGCATACATCTGTACTGCTAGACAAATATTACTCTACACTAATGACCACCTTTCACTACAGTTGATCAAATTCCAAACAAACCCCCCACCCCACATGGAGGAGCTTGACTTTGAGATAACAAGCCTGCCAATTGGAGGAACAATCTTTTCTATATTTTTCTTTGACACAAGTGTATAATCAACAAGATTTGCTGTGTTTCTTCTTCACTCACTGGGAAAATAACCTACCGACAAAAAAAGGATGTGCCAAGAACATCACTCATCCAATGGACCTTCTTCATGCCTTTAGTCAGAAGTAGGAAAGGTAGACAGTTATAGGAATGATAAATTTGTTATACAAGTTTCAATGAAATAATTTTGTGCATTAAAAATAAAGTACCGAACCATTTAGCTGGTCAATTTGGGGGGTACATTAATGCACAAGCTGATACAGCCAGAAGCATGTATAGGGTGCATAAAGGCTACAAGGATCAAGTGTTAAAAGACAATGCTTTTTTCTGAAAATGGGTTCACAGCTCCCTGTTTTCCATTCATGAATTTTGTCGCTTACATTATTGATAAGGAAAAAACTCTTGGTGCAGTTTCATAGTAAAGATATTACTTTCAGACCATTTGGATAAATAAATTTAAAAAGTAGAGTGAAAATTAAACGTCTTGCATTTGAACTGGGTAGAAGTTGATGTCCTCGTATTTTACAGACAAAAATCAAAAGACTTTGTGCAAAGACTCACATTCTAAGGCCCAATCTAATCACTAGTTCGCATGCTAAGCAGAAAATGTACACAAGTCTAGACCTATAATAAACTCCGTTTACAATATCTAGATCACTCTGTTACTTCCATACGTGCAGCACATACAGTGTTGGCATATCCTCTCAAGTGTTTCCCATCAGATAACCATCTAGGAATACAAAAAAGTCAACGCTTCTCACAAAAAATCATAATTTTAACTGTAGTCAAGGACTATTTTTTTTTTTTTTGGGACAGAGTAGTCAAGGACTATGAATAGCATTAAAATCCACTTTCCATACGTTTGTGATGAAAGAATAGCTTCTTTATCTATTCAGCCATCATAGTGACACAAATTCAAGTGGTTAAACTACGGAGTGATTTTGACCCCAAAAAAAAAAAACTACGGAGTGATGAAGATGAGACATACCTCCAGGACCAGTTTGAGACTATCAAGGTCCTGTCCAGTCCTTACATCAACTGTCGACGGATATGTTGAATCATCTGCACCATGTGATATCATAAGAAGAAGCTGACAGACATGGCAAGGCTCAGCAAGATAGACAAGAAGTTCAACTACATCCGCCTGCGGGCAAACCTGTGAAAAAGAAAAGGGAACTTTCTCCAGTGAGAAAGTAATAAACTGTCGCTTCTTTACCTTCAATACTTGTTCAAGTCTTCCTTGTCCATTACGAGCCATCAAGAATCTTTTAATTGAAAAATTATAAGCTGAGGAATGAGAAGTAACTTAATACCCAGATTACATCCTTCTTCTTGAAACTTAGGAGACTCGCGCCACCATCATAGTCCGGGAAAATGTTGGCAACTGGCTTGAGAAAGAATCCCGATGGACGAGAAAGAACCTGCAATCATAAAAAATGAAGCAGACGGAGATATTAATTCGCGAATATGCTTTCTATTGAAGCCATTTCTTTCCAACAGATGATCAGCTCAACTCAAATGATGGTTTTTCTCTTTACAAAAATCCTTATTTTTTTCTGTTGTTTCCTACTCCTGTTGTTGTGTTTTTACTTTGATTGTCTTTTCCATGTACTTAGGTCTACATCCTGTGTTTCCCATGTAAACTGCAGTTTAAGCAAAGGGGAGTGATATGAAATATGGTAGACATACAGAATGGCCCATTTTCTGAAAGCTTAAACTTTTGGGAAAAGACTTCTTCAAACAAAGACTAGAGAGCAAGAAACAAAACAGCCCCCAAAGCACACGCATTGACACTTGAAGAAATTTATCAAATGAGATCTTTTAGACAGATGAAAAGAGATAATTGTACACATTTTGGGGTGATCATACACATGTGCTGTCGGCTGTGCCTTCACAGGACAATGTAGGCATTGCGAATTATCCTGTCAGCTTCCATTCCAACATCATCTCTTTTGCCAATTACTAAACTCTCATTTGTAGATCATACAACATGTTTGGCACCCAAAATTTGGCATTTCAGCCAGAAACAATTTGGCATTTCAATTGAGGAAAAAATATCAGGGGAGAGATCCAAGAAGTAAAGTGTGAAAGAAGATTTGAAAGTTATAAAACAAGGAGGAACCAGGCATAACAAAGAGTGTGTGAAAAAGCAGCAATAAGACAGAAATGAAAAATAATCTGAGCTTTGTTTCAATAATAGAAGAATGTTAAACATACATACACTGAGAGGTTGGACTGGAATAGATGGAAGATGCCTAAACAATCTCGTTCCAAGAAACATCTCCAGTTGCTTCTGGCGGGAACTATCTACAACTGCATTTTGATATCTTCTCTGCAAGGTGATTTTCAGGTTCTGAGAATACTGCTTAAAGGTCCCTGCTTCTTCATTGAATATGCTGAGTATTTGGCTGTGCATTGCTTTGGACCCAGTATAAAGTGTTGCATGGATATCACCAGCAAGCAGGAAAAGATCAGCTAACTGAGAAACAGGGAACAATATTGTAGATTTCCTAAATTCATCAAAATTCATGTCAAATCTCTCCCAAGGTTTATCTGGACATGGATGTGTCCACGTTGTCATCCTGGTGTTGTGATCTACATAGTATGCTTTCCCTGTCACTGCATCAGATCTCTTTTCCCATCCTGGTGGCAGTGGAGCAGTATACCCACTATAATTATCAGAAGATTGATAACCAATTGCCCTGTCACTGTCAAGTGATATTCCCAGCCGCCTACACTGCTCCACAAAAACTTGAAGGGCGCCAAAGTAACTAGCTGCATTAGTTCTATCCAGTGAATCAGCACAATTGTAGCGAATTACACCATTTTGATGTGATCTTAAGCAGAATGCTCCTTCAAAGTCATTATTGTAGATAACTTCACCCCAGCAATCCTTAGTACGTTGTCGCGAAGGCAAATAATCTCCTTCGGAAATGCCTATGGACATTGTGGGTTGTTTTAGATGCGTCCACAGTTCTTGAATAGTTTGCTGCTCACCTTTTAATTTTGTACTGGCATGCCAGTCATAATTTATTAGATGTATTCGAGTGCTTGGGAGTTTTTTGGTTGATCTAATGTAATTTATACATTCCACAAAATGCTGAACTAAAATTGATTCAGACTTTCCTTGTCCATTCCTAAGCAAGTTTATACAAAAAATTGGGACAGAAACATTCTTTCTCTGATTCCCACCAACAGTTGCATCTAAATTTCGTGCATCGTATCTCTTACTCAACCTCTGAAAGTACTGTGAACTTCCTTTATACGGATCTCGATCAGAAACATATATTTCTGCTTCAGCAGCCATTAACTTTAACTCTGCACCCCACCAGATTGGGATTGTGCCCCGTCGCCAAATATATGTGTTGAAGGGAACACTTTGACCTGCCTTTTTGGGTACCCATACAAGCTGCTCGCACTCTACTTCATTTCCTATCAAATAATATTTCTGCACAAGTTCAGGATAAACTCGCCCACACTTATAAGGAAGCTACGTATTAAAGCAGTGAAATTGATTGCACACTGTCAGGGTTAAGAGAAAAGATCAAAGTTTTGGAACCACATTGTGAAGTCATGTATTTCCAATAACAACAGCCAGGGCATGCCAATAAAAATAAGAAGCTAGACAACTGGAAACGCATCACATCATATTGGCCATTCAATAATTCCTAGGTTATAATTATGAGCTGCATTACTGACATAAATCTTTTTGCAGCTACCACTTTCTAAAAGCTAATTAAAAGCCAACTTATGCATATGTAGATGAACACTTAATGAAGATAGTATCTTTCATAACTATTAGTACATCCAACTCAAAAACTAAAGCTGATAGGTGAAGGGAAACTTCGAGAATATAAGGCCCATTAAAATCCCATATACAAGTAAATACTTTAACACACCCTCTCACGTATAAACCAGATTGAGAACAACACGTGGAATTGATGAACAGGGAGCCTCACATGCAAAATAAACGGGGGCAACCTAGCTTCAGTACCCTGTTAGAATATCTAACCCAAAAGCTTAGACTGATAGTGGAGGACAACTTCATGAATATAAGGCCCATTGAAACCCAAAGTCAAGTGACGTGGGATACTCCAATGACAAGCACCACGCAAAGGTTATTTGCAACTCTAAGAGACGTATTGCTGAATTCCATGTCAGTATTTCATTCCCATAATCGAGAATTTTAAGAGTAGAAACAGCAAAAGGCAATCAAATGAATAACGCGACAAAAATAGGTGAAAATCAAACAAATTACAGCAGCTAATCAGCACAGACCATAGACTCTAATTGGTTGGAACTGAAAAATAACCATCCCTACAGTAACCAGGCATTACAATATATTGTAACATACGTCATAGAAATTCAGTGAAGAATATCGGCACATATCAAACAAAAAGGTTGGTTGGAGCCACCAGCAACATAACACTAGCAATATCAGGAAGTCTTGGTGGACTCAGTAAGCAATATAGGACAGTGCAAGCAACCAGGCATTAAGAAACTAAATACTGTGCCATGTCTGTGCATTATTTTACCTGTGCTAAAACACGAGTTTAAACCCCTAGCCAGATAACGAGTGCCTGGATGTAATCTGCTACGGCGAGCTGTGAGTGCAACAATCCCTTCTACTTGTCCTAAGCTTCCAAAACTTCGACATTCTGCAAACCCCTATAGATTAGGATTGTGTAAGAGAGCAGCACTGACTAGATGAAAATTTTAACCACGGTAAGATTATCTACAAGCATGCAAAGCTGCCAAAAGGAACATGGTGCACAGTACAGAACAGCAAAGAAGTATCGCTTCATGATTCCTGACTTGCCTCTCTGAGGCACATATTAAAGCAGGCTAGTTTACTTTGATAAGTCAGTAAATTAATTATGTTAGTAAACTATCACTTCTGCTAACCAACTATTTCAATGCACAGAGTGTGGTCTGCATAAAGGAAAAAGCATGAAACCTGCTCCCCTACAGTCTGCAGTCTACAAAAATCGATGTTTCCAACTGTCACTGCATATACTCCGCTCTTCCCTCCCTCCCCCCCTCCCTTTACCCAAAAATAAAAAATAAAAACTATAGAAAAAAGGAGGATAAATTTAAAAAGTCATCCATATCCTTCTCTCATTTGGCACATAGGGTCATTTGGTTCACAAAAATTTCAGTTTTCATTTTCAGTCAAAAATGGAAAATGAAAATACATTCTGTTTTCATTTTCAATTTTTTGAATATGCCTTTGCTACATGAAATATTATTTGCAAAAATGAAAATGGTGAAAATACTTAGATTAAGTTGTTTTCAAAAAATTTAATTGTTTAATAATGTATTTTGTTAACAAGTGCCCAACACCTCAATAAAGAAAGTTTTTCATTTCCAACGCATTGTCTCTCTCGTGTTATGTGTAATCAATGCACTCAAAATGAAGACATTTCTTTATTAAGAATGAAAACATTTCCTTATTAAATATGGTTAACCAATGCCCCTAGTGCACTCATTAACAAGACCCTATTATAATCTATATTAGTAAACTTTGAATGAGTTAATAAATGTTAATTAGTAATAATGGTTTTAAATGATTGAACATCGATTTGTAAGAAGTCTCCACAAGATCAACGTAGGATACTTGATGAACATATCCCATCCAAAGGCTGCTGCCCTTATCAATATCAATGGTTCAATGTAGAGAGAGAGAGATGCAAAAAAAAACTTTTGTCTGACAAAGTCAGATACTTGTTCTTTGGTGGCAGCCATGTTTTCACTGAAAACTACTTAGCCAGATTTTACCAACTAATACCTCTTTGCTTGAACAAGTTCATTTAAATTCAATTCTAAGGTTCTTCTAAGTAAATGATTTTTCCTGACCTGCAAAATTGCACAGGCAAATGGCCCCAAAAGAATTTGTATGTCACGAAACCAGCACAGTGAGTGCAGGCCTAGTGGCATTCAAGGTCATCTATTCATTCACGTCCTTCAAATGAAGAATATAGGTAGGGACCTTTGTTTCACTTGAGACCACCCTATGGCACCTACTCAACTGTGCAGATTTCCTTTGCTTCAAGCAAAGAAGATAGGGATAAACCCCGCTAATGGCACTGTTTGCAACACAAGATATGCCAATAGTTCAGAGTGCCCTTTATCTGATTGAGAATTGCATCAGCACTTATCCTCTTTAATAGCAGACTCAATCGGGGAGAAAGATCTGGTAGGACATAACATCCCCTGGCTATGCATTCAGACATTGCAATCCTGACCCAAAAAGACAAAATTGCATCCCACTTTAAGAAATTCTAACTCATATAGTCACGTACATTTACCGAATATGCTGCTGCTTTCCTTCCACAAAAGACCTAGTCAATTTTTCTGCTTTCGCCATTTTCTTGATCGATACCTATACTGCAAACTCATTGAGTCCTTTTTCCCTAAAGGTTTCTGACATACAGCAAAAAAAGGTCCCTACTGAAGGGAAAAACAAGAAATCGCTAGGCTATTACTAGCACGCACAAATAAAGAATTTCTCCAGCAACACATTCTTTAAAGAATTCCTCCAGCAACACATTCTTTATTGTGAGATGGAAATAGCTGAATGGTATGAGCATAACAGTAACCATAAAACTCTTAACCCCCAAAGTCTGATTAACAATGACAGATAAGGTGAGGATAGAATTAAGAAGAGCGATTAGAACAAGCATATTGGACAAAATCACTATGATACAATATAACTCAAAGAAGACAGGACGAGCATCGATATGGAGATACCAAGTCTGAAGAAAAACCTGCAGAAGTGTCACGCAATGGTGTGGCAGCCCGATACTTTTGAATGGCATTGAGAACCATCCATTCCAAACAAACTCGTCATCAGGACTTTCCAAAGGCATGCGACTTGGAAAGGGCCTGGTGATGTCCCTTGTCTTGCAAAAGTAGTGCTTCCCGTCTATGTCAAGCTCCATTAAATCCTGAACATTCTTCAATTCACCTTTTCCTTGGGATTGAGGGTTTTGAAGTGAGACCTTGATACACTCGCTCTCGGTCACAGTATATACACATCCCCCACCAGGTAAATTTGGAATGGTGGGAGATACTTTTTTTGCAATAAGAAGTAGGCCGAAGCCTCCCAATGGAGCATAGCCCAGTATTGCCGTACCATGAGTTAAGCTCTTGCAATTCCAACGAGAACCATTTGAGACGTAATTTAAAGCTTGTTCCTCAGATTTAAAAATGTCTAAACCTGGCTTTCCCTTGTAGCAAAGAGTGCCTGTGGTTGGATCAATGTAGATGACCTGAGTGTCAACCCTCGTCGACAAGCTAACAATTATGTATACTTCACCACTAGCCACGGTCACCACAACCACAGACGTGTCCCTCGAACCACCTACTGCAGGAAAATAAAGAGATAAGTAAATTAAAGACATTCGCCAACATAGAATGCTTTAGATGTGAATATAACCAATAAATGGTCAAGTCCTTCCCTGAACTAAACTTCCTGATCACAAGTATAAAAAAGAAAAGAGAAACAAATTTTCAGCTACAGTAAGTAAACACTACTGAGTATTAGTAAGGATTAGCAAACATGAAAAGAAAGTAAAAGTGAGTCCAATCACTCACAAGTTACTCGAACTCGACTACCAGAATATTTGAGACCAGTTCGATCATTTTCAGATTCAAGTTTAGTACAAAGAGCTCCAATATTTAACTAAACCAACATCTAGTTTCAGAAAGTACACCATGGATCTGGGATAATGATACTTGAAACATTTTGAAGAACTCAAATGCGGTGTTCATTTTAGGGTGTAAACACGTAGACTCGAAGAGCTCCATGAACCAAACCAATTAGTTTAGTTCCGACACGCTTAATATAAATTTAAAATTTCTGCCAAACTAGAAATACTTTGCAATTTTTGTTGTACTTTTGAAGCTCAAAGTTGAGCTTGAGATCCATTCATGTTTAGATCAAAATTCACCTCAAGTAGGCCTCGAGCTTAAACAGGTTTCCTAGACTCGGTGTTTAGCTGGAGCCAAGTATGCAGCCATACTTCAGGAAGCAATACATGTCGACTCGCTCAAACATAAATTCGTAGTAACTAACATTTCGCCAGTTTCCATGTTTATAAGTATTTCTATCCACAAATTCCAACATACAAGTGACAACTCCTGAAAGAGGAAGTGAACTTTAAAACGACTAAGAAAAAATTGAGAGCCCGGATTGATCCCGTCTGGTAACAACTGCAAGTACTAAGCTGAGCATAAAGAGATTTCAAAGGTATAAGACGATTGAAAGGTTTCGCTCACGAGGTTCATCAATTGTAGCCAGATCAACGCTCAGTAACATAGCTCTTCTAATAGCTCTCATGTCTCAAGCACATTACAGGCAATGGCAAGGATTAATAAGGTCCGAATTCAGAATCCAGAACGAGAAGACGCAGGGAATCTTCAAATCGCGGCTGATCACAGCGAATAACAGATGCATAAAGGCGAGCGACTCACCCGTCGATTCCATTTCCGCGCGAAATCGGCCAGATCAAGAGGCGTCTCGAGCTGCGCCGCTCATAATCCCCCGATTACAGCCAAGCGCGCGAGCGATCAGGGAGGCGCCGAAGTCGAAGCGGCGAAGCAAGAGAGGAGGAGGAGGAGGAGCTCCGGCGCTGAGCATACGATGAGCAAGAAATCCGAGGCGTGATCAGTCCATCGACGAACGAACACGCCACCATGAATCGACAGAGCAGGCGAACCCGTAGCTAACCAGAGAGAGAGAGAGAGCTCACCGAGTCGAGGACGAAGAAGATGGTTTGAACAGCACTGAAGGATGGATGGAGAAGCCTTGGAGAGATGCGATGAGAGATTCCAATCGCATGCTTCTTCGTGGAATTTGGAGATCAAAAATGCTTTTTTATAAAATCCTACTTTTCCTTATTTTCCCAGTAAAAATGTTTAAATGTCCAAAAAAGTTAATAAATAGGAAAAGGTGGAGACGGAAGAAAGAAGCGCTGTGGTTGTGGCCGGCCCATTAGGGCCTTTTTGGTAACATCCATGTTGCTCTGATTTCTATTCTTTTATTTTAGAGAACGGAAAAAGAATAGAAATCTGTTTGATACAGAATTGCTCTCGAGAACAGATTTAGAATAGGATTAAATAGAAGTAATAAGAAAAAAAATCTACTTTTTTATTTTTAGGAACAGAATTAGAAAAAATCATTTCTTCTCCAAAATTATTCTCGAGAATAGAATTATTACCAAACAAGCCCAGCATAAGAGTTCCACGCTCTCGATCCGTTCGATTTAAGACTTAAGCTCTGTCTGTTTTACGAAAAATGAATGATTTGAACAATATTTCCATAAAAATTGATCGCAGGTATTACTTAATATAACAATTTGTGGCTAAATGTTTACATAGATAATGAAAATATTTTTTATTCATTCATTTTTATAAGTGATATAAGTAATCATTTTTTGGAAAGTGTATTCCAAATCACTCATTTTCCAACGAAGCCTTAAACCTCTGTTTGTTTTGCAAAAAATGAATGATTTAAAAAATACTTTATTAAAAGTGATCGTTTGTATCATTTAAAAAAATTAATCAATGAAAAATGTTTTTATTATTCACAACAATTTATGTCTAAACATTTTACAAGCAATATGAACAAATCATTTTTAAGAAAATATTTTTTTAATTATTCATTTTTCGCGAAACAAAAACAATCTTTAAATAAGCATGTGTCACCACGCGAATTGGAGAAAAGCCGAAATGATCCCCTCCTTTAAATACACAACTCCTAATCATTTGGAAGCTCCGAATCATTGGGAAGCATATCTTAATCAATCCGATCAACCACGTCAACCGTGTCATTGCCTAGCTTTGTTTCTTCCGTTGCCTTTTTTTTTTTTAATGCTTTGCATGGTTTTTTCGCCCTTTTCTTCCTTGGATTTTGGGAAGCGTTCTTACCCATTCGAGCCAGCCCTCGTGTTCAATTCGGATCACTTGGTGTCGTGATCATCGTCACTGATCAAAATTCGACAAAGGCCCATATCACAAATTCTGGTAAATTTCAATCGATGAGTGAAGCTCTCCGAATTCTTTCAGTAATTTAGTGTTGATATATCCATGCATCGTCTCATTGTTATGAGTTGAAGTAGACGACATTCTCGTCTCAAATTTTACAATCACATGTGGCTGATTTTTGCACGTTAATGAAGTTTATAGAGGTATTTGCAAATATGTCACCTACAAATGATTAAACTTGTTTTGACCCTCGATATCTATCGATAATTACGTGGTAAAAAGATTAGGTTAGTAGCTCTTTAAATTGTGTAGAAAATGAATAGGATAAAAGCGAAACCGTCTAAATGACTAATGCCTCATATGAATTGTTGTACATATAGACATTTTATAGCACATTTAATATTTAGGGTTAATATCACAAAAAACCTCAAACTGGTATACTTGTGACAAATTCACCCTCCGTTAGTTCTGTTAAATTGAGTTAATACTATGAAAAATCTTAAACTAATACATATAGGACAAACAAAGGGTAAAATCCCAAACTAGTACATCCATCAATTGTCACGAGTCATCCAATTCATTAATTAAAGATAAAATTTAATGAAAATTAACGGAAGGTAAATTTGTCACGTGTATACCAGTTTGAAATTTTTCGTGATCAAAAAATTAATTTTGGATAAATTTATTACGAATGAACTAGTTTGAAAATCTTCGTTATATTAATCCTAATATTTAAAGGTATATTCATAATTTTCAAAAGAAAAGACTCGTTTTATTGACTTAGTGCATTTAATGTCCAAGAGTCTATTTTGCTATGGTATATACAGATTCGAATACTGTATTACACAGGGATTCCATCTCACAATTTCAAGGTCACATTATTCAGCTCCCAACCAATTATTTGTGATGGCAAAGCCGCGCCACCACAAATGCCGTTCCTCTCCCTCTCACACTCTACCCGACCTCTCTCTCCATATCGACACGGGGGGCTACATAGTCGTCAAAAGTGCGGGGCATTAGGCGAGCCAGGTCTCACTCCATTAGAGGAGGTGGTGTGGTGTGGTGTGGTGTGGTGTGGCGGAGTTTAGGGGGCAGCGGGTTATCGACACGGTCGTGGGCCAGTGGCTAAGAGGAGAGGGAAAGAGAAGGAGAGAGACGAGGTGTATTTGAAATGGGCTTTGTTATGAAATATAATTTATAGCACAAAATAAAAAGCTAATGCAAACGGGCTTCTCTCAAATTTCCAAGGAAAAAATGTTATGTTTTCTAAAAAATTTGGCACGTCGGCCTTTTGAGGAGATACCATTTTTTTTGTTAAACCTATTCACGTTATCCACCATCCCATAAATAATTCCTTCCATAATTATACCATTTAGCATAATTTTGTTGTCTTCTTGCTATCATGCTATGTCAATTTGAGATTGCAATATTTCCGTGCTTTTCTTGATTATTCAACGTTCTTTAAACATGCGAAGGATTTGTAAGCTATACGAATGCACGTCACATTCATACAGTTTAAGGGTTAGATTGAACACATATAAAAAATTTAGAGAATATATTACATATTGAATTAATGTTAAGAGATTATATCGAATAAATTAAAAATTTAGAATTTCTATTGTGGGAAAAGAAAAAGAAGTGAGATTGCTAGCAAAAGAGACGAGTTGGCGGGTAAGACCCCACATAGAGAAACGAGAGGCAAAGAGCAGCCGAAGCGATCGTGCCAGCGGCTTCGACAAGCCACACGATTCCCTCCACGATATCTCCATTCTTTTCTCCCCCATTCGACCATCATCATCATTATCCGCTCCTCCTACCGCGCGAGTCGGCGCTAGCTTCGCGCTCTTTTCCCAGCTGTTCCAAGTCTCGTCTCTTGCATGACTCTGCGGCCACTCGCGACTGAATTCCAAAGGAACCCAACTGGGAGAGCTGGTGCGAGTCTCCACATAGACATTCCATCGAACAGACGGTGCGCTTGGTGATTCATTTCGTGTTGCGACTCTAGTTTCGCGTAATGTGGGTCGCGTGTTGATTCATTTTGCGTTGCAACTCCGTTTCTTAGGCAGAAGATGAAAGCTTGGTGATTTCTTTCGAGTGGGTAATTGGTGATTGACATGTCGACGTTGCCCGTCTGCTCGGCTACTCCCAGCTGTTCTTTGCACAGCCAGGTTAGATTTCGTGATTGAAAACTGGAAATTTCATGTCTGATCTGGGTTTCCGCTGTTTGCTTCACATTATGGCTATATAAAGTGCTGAGAGAGTTTGTGTCATAAATGGTCTCATGTCTTCTTAAGATTGTTGTACAGTTTTGGAGAAACTTTGGTTGGAATGAAAAAGTCGATCATATATAGATGAACCACTGAATATGGTGATGTTCTTCTGTGTTTATCAACCTTGAATTTATTTGCATTGCTTGGAACTGACTTGGACTTGCAGAATTCGCTAAATGGAGGACTGCAATCTTTAAACTTGTTCCATAAGGACTTCAACCACGGATGCTTCTTGAGGGACAAGATTTTTCCAGCTTCACTAGATGGAAAGAGCCTTCAAAGACATACCTGTAGAATGCAGGCTACTGAATTCTCCTTTACTGACATTGACAACGGCATTGGAAAATCAATCTGGAGTTCTTCCGTAGTAACTACCAGCGAACCATATGAGATGGAGAGTTGGCATCTGAGATTTGTGGAAAGTTCCGAGCTGCCTTCCGTTCAAGAAGGAGCGATGGAGTTTACTGATCAACCAGCTGAAAATGCTTCCACATTTTTGGAATCGACGGATGCTGGAAAAGTATCAATTCCTGATGTAGCACCAGATATTTCTGCCTCAGTTGACGAACCACTTTCCCTAAGTACTGACTCGATAGATGGTGTAAAATCCAGTGCTGAGGATATCTTTTCCAAAGTCACAGATTCCATCAACGAGTTAGTAAACAAGGCAGAAAGCACTCTGACAAGCACTTTAGATTCGATTTATTCCTCGGTGGGAACTGCTATAAAAGGAGCTAATGATGCAATAGATAATGCTTCCAGCAAAGTGTTCTCTAATGTGAATCAGATGGGAGAAGCAGCTGGTGATAGATACACAAATATCACAAGTGATCTTAAAGGAGCAGCAACTAAGGCAGCTGTTACTGGTGTTGATGTGCTGAGACAGACAATTGTTGTGCTGGAGGATTCTTTGACCAAGGGTGCTTCTTTTATTGTTTATTCTTATAGTTCTGCCAAGCAATCGCTCCCTCCGGAGTTTAGAGATAGACTTAATTTTTCAGAAGAGAAAACAGCGGAAATTCTGAAACCTGTTGGAGTTGCTTTTCAACAGGTGATTCTCTTTGCAAACTTGGTCGGGTACTAAGGATCGACATTCTCAAATTATGGTATTGTGAATCCTATTTTGTGAATCATGAGAAATATTCTGATCAAATTTTTTTATCAATGTAATCTCTATCTGACCATCTTTTGTTTCTGGATTTTGATTTCTGGAAATGTTAATCAATTGTCGTGGTGACATTGTATTTTCCTACTGATTCTATGAACTCTTGAGATATACTTTATGATTTTCATAGCACATTGATTTCATACACCTGCTGAACTGGCAGGCTCCTGAACATTCTTATATGTGAATCTCTAATGATGGTTTAATCATTGTAATGAAAAAGGTTTACATGACAATTGAGGAGCTGGAGAGAAGTCTTGGTTTGGACCCAAATGATCCAATTGTTCCCTTTGCTCTTTTCCTTGGCACTGCTTCCACCTTTTGGTATGATTGTCCTTTTGTGCTATTCTCATGACTAATTTCCCATTGGAAAGACACCATATAATAAAAAAAAAAAATTATTTGGATGGATTTATACAGTAGAAGAGATTTATCTATTTAGTGGAGAGTTCATATATCTCGTCAGATTTTTGCAGGGCTTTTTACTGGGCATGGACATACAGTGGTTATTCTGGAGATTTATCTCCCAACTCAACGTTAGAGCTCTTAATGGGAAAGGAGGGTGCTGTACTTATTGATGTTCGGCCCGAGGCAAGAGTGTAAAAACTTTTGTAGCCTCATATTTTTTACTTTTTTTGCTGCCATATATGCAACGATTGATTGTAACTTCCATGAGTCTGCAAGCTGGCTTGAATCACGGTCTGCTGGAGCTTCCTTTCATGCTGTTTTTTTTAATCATTTTTTAGCTTACTTTCATTGTGTTAGAAAGTATGTCAACTTTCATGCCTACAAAGGGTCTTGTTGTTTGTCTCTCTTTGATAAGGTACTGATTATCTTTTGGTTTCATCCATTACTTTGTTTAGGTTCTTAGAGAAACTGATGGCATTCCTGACCTTCGGCGTGCTGCTCGTTTCCGTTATTCAACTGTGTCCCTACCTGAGGTAGTCTCCTTTACTGTGAAACTGGAAGCTGTATCAAGAATTACATTTGCATGTCTGTGTAATGCACGGATGTTATTCCTGTTTATCTGTTAAATGAACTGACAATTGCTCATCGCTTATTACATGGTGCCATACCTACTCTGATCTCTCTTTGAGAATTTCTCCTGTCAAATTAAGTCTGCATTTTGCCTATATTAAACGAAATCCACGAGACACAGTTTTGCCGCCGAGAGATTTTATCTAGCATGGCTTTTAAATTCCTGCTTAGTGCTGGATATGTTATACGCAGATCAAACTTTTGCATGTTCAGTCATCATCTTTATAATCGTGTCTTAATAAACTTAATGAGTTGATTATTCAAGTTTTTCAGATTGGTACCCAAAAAATTTGAGGAATAATTGTCACTCAAATAGGCAGAGAATGTGATGATGTGCTGAGATAAATGAGTCTATTCTTTCAATACTGTTAGAGGGATGATGAGGATTTATTAGTTTTTCTAACAAACTGAAGAATCAGCTTTAACAATATCATAAATCCCCACCAACTGCATATGAGGCATAGGGACCCACTTTGTGTTTATTCTCTTGTTATTGTTGATTTGCTAAGGGAATGCATCCTATTTAATTTCTCTTTGGGCAAGAATGGATATTTTGCCTAGAAGATACTGATAAAATGCGATATCGTGTTAATTGTTGATCTCCAGGTTGATGGCTCTTTGAGGAAGCTCCTAAAAGGTGGTAGAAATGTTGAAGACTCCTTAACTGCAGTTGTCATTCGGAACTTGAAGATAGTTCAGGTATGTGACTTATGTTTTAAACTTTGAATGTGGCTGTCCATTTGGTAAGGCTTTAGTTGGCTTAGTGACTATTGTTAGAAAAGCATAAGAATATATTACGCTGAAAACTAAACTCCATATTCTACAACGATATACTGACTTTAAGGATTTTTTAAAGTACTTTCATGTGCTTCTTGTGTATAGGTTTTTATTTGAATAGCCTTTGCTATTCACGAAACATGATTTTGAGATTCTGCTAGTTTATTAGTATATCATATCCCAAAGAACAGATAGCGGAAAAAGAGAGTGAGTGCCCAAGCTAAAGGGAGGTGAGATGATGCATGAATAGTCTGTATGCATATCTATCTATTAATCAATCTATCCATCCAACCATCTATTGTATACACATATATTGGCACAATGAAACTGGGTCATCTGTCTGAAGAACAATCAACTAGATTTTCTTAAGGCTGTTAGCTTGGTGTGCTTGTCTGTTCTATGTTTTATGAGTACCTGATGCTATATAATTTTGATTCTTTATACAATTCAATAGACTCAATCTTCTCAGAGATATGTGCCCCTGTTACATGTAGGACAGGTCAAAGGTAATAATTTTGGATGCAGATGGTTCTCGATCAAAAGGGATTGCTAGATCTTTGAGAAAACTTGGGATTAAGGCAAGGAACTTTTCTGCTTGAACCATTCTCCTTCGTGGAAATTGCAATTCTTTGGGTTAACATATATATGCTAACTGCATTTCATAATGTATCACTGTCCTGCTCATGCCACTCATTCATAAACTTCGCTGCATGTATCAATTCGAGCTTCGACCATGTTGAGTGGCAGTTGAAATGCGACAGGGACCAGAAATGTCAAATTTCTGTAGAGTTTTACTTTTGATACCAATTAGTTAAAATGAAGAAACATGATGTCGATGTTTTCCCTCTTTTGATTACTTTGATTTAGATAATTGATGACAGCAATCCAGTTGGCAAACTCTTTTCGGAAACTTACTCGATAGCATGCTTGATAAGAACAGTCGTATCCAAACCTACAAAGTGATAATTTTGAAATCGGGGAAACTTTGTAAATGCAAAATAAGAAAGGGAATGTACCTGTTTACAAAGATGCTTTGAAGACTGAGGATTTATTATTTTCTTAAGATTAGTTGTGCTAGTATTTCTCTAAAGAAGTATCATGAAGGGTCGCAAAGAAATTCCCTGGAGTTAAGACGTATGTATAATTATAGAAGGATGATACTATGGACTGCATTTTCAATATTTTGTGATGTTTCATTATCAATAGTCCACTTTCATTCAATCATCACTGTTGAATTGGGTTATGCTAAGAATTTCTTGGTGCAAAAGGTCCATCCGCAGTCAAAGGATATGAAGCTTATACAGTAGAGCAACGTAGTAAATGATGTTTCTCCTATTCTTTGAGATACATGCTGATGCTAAGTAATATCTCAACATGCTTAAATGTCTTCTGGAACAGTGTAAAGTTTTAGGTTCATGACATGATGCTTGCTTAAAAGGCTTTATGGTCTTTAGAAAATGGTTAGTCAGATCTATGCTAAAGCTAGGTACATAACTTTCATTGACAGAAATCATACCTGGTCCAAGGTGGCTTCCAATCTTGGGTGAAACAGGGTCTCCGTATTAAGGAGCTCAAACCTGAGACAACACTTACTGTACTCAATGAGGTACTTCCACTTTAATGCTGATAAATTTTCATCTATCTTATGGAAGCATATCCTTCTTATTTTACTAGGAAGAATGGAAGACAGCCTTATTTCTCATCACTAGTTTCCCTTTTTTAGTGAGATTGTATGCAGCTGTCCTTTTTTTTTAGGTTCTATATATGTTAGTTATATCAGATCTAATCTAATATCTACCATTATCCAAGTAAAATGTTGCCTCATAGCAACTTATTATGCGAGATTGACACATGGAAGGAGAGTACTGCCCAAAAGGGAACTCTAGAAGAACATTACTGTACTTATGGCTAACTGCATTTTATCATTTGTAGAAATTTTTTTTAAAAAAGAGATGTATAAAGAGCTAACTATATTAACTAGCTTCTAGTAATTAGAGGATACTGGAGTATTGATTGCGACTTCTATGATAGCAGTGAAATCGTGTTTCATAGTATATGCTCTAACTAGCTGAAGGAAGTTTAATTTGATAGATCGGGCGGTATGATATATTCCCGGCCCAGAGAATTTTAAGCAATCAACTTGGTCAATAATTTTCATGAACATGAAAAGGAGGGCTACTTCTTACTTGGCTAACACTAACCATTTTGAGTATTCTGGGCTTATACTGCGGGATACTTGGAGTTGCAGTGCTGTAATACATATTAGGGCTCCTAGTCAATTCTTCTGTACAGTAAAGACTGCTGTCACATCTGTATATACATTCATGCATCTGATAAAGAGGCTATTTATCCAGTAAATTTTAGGGGCTAAGTTCTTTTTGGTAGCACTTAATGTGTCTACATTCCTAGGAGACGGGGATGTGACTTTGTATTTAATTAATGGGTACAGTCGCAAGGGTATGCCACCTGACCCAAAATGCATTCGAGAAATGGATAATTGCATGCTCAGGGGCAACTTAGTGGTTTTTTTTCTATTTCTAAGTAGTATTCTCTAGCATGAATTATCCAGCATTGTCAAATAAATGTTAGCTTCCCCTTACCTGTGACAGTTTGATACTCAGCTTTGTTCAAAGGACTGATCTGCTTCAGATGCTTGTGCATCTTGACACCATTTCAGGAAGCTGAGGCAATACTGGAGGAGATCAACCCTTCTCCTTTGCAAATTTTTGCTTCTGGTGTGGTAAGACCTATGTAATCGCACCTTTCGCTCCATGAACAGTTCTTGTTAATCGTATTTCTATTACCTGTATATTGTGTCTTATGTATGCATTAACAGAAACACAGATGATCAGCTGGCTTAAATCCATTTCCCACCTCTTTGGCATGCATATATGTCATTCTGATTCACTACTTCTTTCCCATATCTGTATACCATATCTAAACTGTTTTAGGATACTGAAATATGAGGTAAGAAAGAGGGTTCGACCACATATATGTTAAGCTGATGCCAGCTTTTCACCCTCTGAGACCAATATTGAGGGGTTTGCTTGGCAAAAATAAAAAAATAAAAAAACTAAATAGCCCTGCAATTTTTCTGATTGAGTTCTTCATTGATTTTAATTGGTGATAAAGATGGATTTCTGTGCATCTTCATATATATCTTTCACCAATTGGTTTTATTATTTCATGGCAGGGTCTTGTGGCTGCATTATACGCACTTGTCGGTGAGTGTCTTTTCCTGAAGAATGTTTCACAATGAATTTGGGTATTGTTTGGTTTATATGGTGGTATTTCAGCATGAACCTATACTACTTGTATGCATACTATTCTGTGGGATTTTGGCGAGGTGGGGGGTGGCAGACAGGTGTTTTACTGTTCATGCATAAGTTTGACTTGTTTTTTCATCATTCTAAGCAGAAATTAATTTTTTTTCAGAGTGGGAGACGACTTTACAATTTATTGGAGTTGTTGGCCTTGGGCAGGTACTTTTCACATCCTAAGATGATTCAAGCTGGTGACTGCCTTTTCTCCTTCTGATAGTGATCTCTCTTCCCTTATTTTTTGTGAGATTATTACTGCTACAGTCTTGCAATTTGCACTGAACTACCTATGTACTTATGTACTTATTTGCACCTGAATTGTTTATCTATATGTAAAGGCTCCTAAAGTTTGCGCTTAAAACTGTTTTACGTGTTAAGAGTGGAAGACTGTAAAGTGAAGAGCCTCTTGTAGTAATCCACATGATGATTGCATTTTGATTCAAAAATATACTTATGTAATTACTGTAAAAGGATGTGGTGATTTTCAAAGCCTGCACATTTCATGCTCCCATTGGATAGTGAGCCAATCGTTATTATTCTCACTGTGCACATATGGGAGGGGAGCCATATGAGGCTTCTTCAAGCCCCCTCTGATGGAAAAATGTAGATTAAATGAGGATATTGTCATCCCTCATGTAGGCCTCGCGGGCATTGATATATAATTTTGTTTAATGTTGGTGGATTAGGCTGCTCCTAACATCTATGTTAGTGCAATCTGATGCTTGTTTCAAGCCTCAAACTTTTTGCAACTCACCCGAATTTTTCTGGATTGATTTATTAAAATTCCCCACATACCTCGCAACTTTTGCTAATTGTTGTTGTACCTTCTTATATCTCTCATTTGCATTATCAGACAATTTATCGGCGGATTGCTTCTTATGAGGGCTCAGAAGATTTTAAGCGAGACCTGAGGTAAAGCCTTACAATTTGAGGGACATTTTCTTGGCAAATAATTTTGCCAGACAACTCCCAAAGTTATTTTTATCTGAATTTGTGTTTTCAAGAAACAATTAATGGACCTTTCTCTGTACAATGTAATCCAACATAGTGCATAGTGTCCAAGAAATAACTCTTCCATGGAACATTTCATTTGCCTGTTATCGATAATTGTCTGCTCTCTACATTGAAGGTTGCTGGTTGCACCTGTTAAAGTTGGAGCTGAAGCTTTTGCTTGGGCTGCTGGCAAATTGGAAACGAACGGCCTTGGACTGCCAACATCACCCTCATCCTCAGATGTGCAAAATCGGGTCCTACAGGCTGCTGCGAGGCATGAATCTCAGCCGTCCGATGATCCTGAAATAGAAAACCTTCCTGCAGAATCACTCTCTCCCAGCAGTGAGAGTGCCGATCTCTCTGAAGCATAAAGGGGTCAATTTCCCTTGCGAAAAGTAATTCTCTTGTGCAAAAATTTCGTAGCCTGTAAGCGATTTGTGAAACTGGATACACTAAGAAGAGTGAAATGAAAGAAAATTTTCTTAAGTTATTATGTAATATGAGTAAAGTTGGTGTATTATTTGTCCAATCACAATTTAGCTGTAAGATCTGGTTATGCTTAGCCAAAAAAAGAAATAGGGAGAATTAATTCACTTTGCTAAATCATTTCCATTATTTCCGAAGATCGTGGACCGACAAAATACTTGGCGGATTGCATTATAGTTATCTATCTAGTTTATCCACCAGGGCATTAAGGTTGAAGAATGAAGAAGGAAAAAGAAGAGAGAATCCACAAGCAAGACACCCTGCACTGCAGCACCACACCATTGCAGGTCAAGGGCACAACTGTAATTTTACAGAAGCTGGTTCGGTCGGACCGTAGGGTCTCAAGTTCTTTGCGAGAGTGTCTTGATCCGGGCTTGTCCAGGGGATGCATTGTCGTCGCTTGGCATCAACAAAGTCCGGGGGTATTTTAGAATTTTCCTATTTTCTTATTTTTCATAATTTCTAGATGGTTCAACTACTTAAACTCTCATATCTCAATTGTCCCTTGTTGAACATTGCTCGCACCGTTAATTAATAATGCAATTTGAGGAGAACAATTTTCTCACGACCCGTTTTTATTCATTCTTTCTTACAAACGATCCATCGAACCGTGCGTGCTCCTTAGCATCAAGGTGTCGCATGCCTGACTCGGCCCAATGCACTACCCGTGATCAAGGACAACATGGTCCTTCGAACTGGGCCAACAGCTCAGACCGCGGCATCTAGCCTCTCTTATTCACTCGCCATTAGATCTAGCCGCAAGACAGCAAGCTCCAACGTGGCTCCATTATAGGTAACACGACCCCGTCACCAATGCTATGTGCACGAATACTTTCTCTTTCACACGGATTTCTTCTTCCTTACACAGATTGCTAGATCGTTGTCTCCGGCGATATCTCTGCTCCGGCCGACACCGCCGTGGCAGGTAACAACAATTTAACCTCTTCCATGGACGGGCCTTGGCAGAGAATCTTAGGCCTTAGGCCCAGTCCAAAGTCGGGCCTGAAGCTTCTCTCTCTCTCTCTCTCTCTCTCTCTAAATCTCTGCGGTGTCATGTCGTCGCCATTTTCATCAAGCAGCTCGAAGTGGCGTCTCTTGGAACGTAGATCCTCTCTTCGGTTTTCTGGGGCTCTCGCGCTGGACCTCAGGAGCTGCTTCTGTACTCTCTCTCTCTCTCTCCCTCTCTCTCTGCGCGTGCTTGTCGGCGTTTGTGTGATGTGTGTTCTTGTTCCACTGAGGACGCTGCGGCTCTCCGTTTCATTTGCTCTGCATCGGTCGGATTCGCTTCGAGTTGTTTCTCGTTCCTTCGTTCGTACCGACTAGGTCGTGCTTGTGGTCGATAGTGCTAGGGTTCCTTGTTCCTCGTTTGCAATTTTCGCCTCAATTTCGAGAAGTTTTCTTCTCATTTTTACTAGGTCTGGGGCGGAACTGGTATACGATATGTATGTTTTCGTCTTTCACTCGACTCTCGGAATAGATTGCTTGGACATTGTATCTGAACCATTAAGCCCTAAACCCCAGACATGATACGTTTTTTATTATCTGCTTGTTTTGCTTGTTTTACATGTGGCCCAATGAATCACCCCATTCTACATATGCTGTCGGAGGTTTTATGCTTTTTCGTTGCCTCTCTGCTGCGTGGCTTCATTACCTACTCGAAAGGTGTCTTGCTTGGATTGGGACATTGACACGGGGAGAGAACCCTACCAAGAAATTCGGTTGCCGAGAGTAGGTTGAAGAAAGTAGGATGGAGATTTCAAGTGTGAAACACAAACAAAAGGGTGTCTCTTGAACTTCAAGATCTAGGAAAACAAGTATAGATATGTGGGAGATAAATTTATGCAAGTATGGAGAGCTAATCACAGATTCAAAGTGTAGGAAAGCAAATCCAAAACTATCAGCACTTGAAAACTCATATGAAAGATGCAAAATTGACTGCAGAAGTAGATTTTCTTCTTTCTTTGGAAAGAAAACCTTAACCTTGCATCGCGTTTACATGAATGGAAGCATGTCTGATTCTCTTGATGTCTGAATCTGATTCAGAACCATGAAATTCAGATTTCAGGTCTTTTTGGATGAGCAGTAGTCTACTCGAGTGCAATAATAAACTTGCATCTTGCTGACCGATAATTGTAAATTTTAAAAATGATCGGAAAACCCTGCTAGGATAGAATGCTTTCATTGGCATTGCAAAAGGGTAACAGGGCCCCTTAAAAAAGTGATGATGTCATCCTCAAGCACGCTCTGACAAGATCTGAGAATGCTATAGAAAATTGTTTGTTACTTGGAGCTCTCTTTATGAACATTACTAAGATACTCCTAGCAAATTATGACTGGCAGCAATGATGCTTGAAATTTCATCAATTGCTTTGCTTCAATGCAGCTATTTCTTGAAGAAGCTTTTGGATGAAACCAGAAGTACCTAGTCTATATTAAGTTCCTCATATTCATTTCATCCATTAAGTTGTATTTACTATAAATTGCGATTTCATAAGAAAATTTACAACTTGTGTAAGTGAAGAATTTGGGAGTCGTGGTTTTGACATGGTTTGTCTTTAGCTTTTCCCTGCTCCAACTCTTTACCATTTTGATTGAAGTGCTCTTTTCTTCCCGAAACTTTATGTCTTATAGAATCTTAATTTTGCCCAAATTAAATCAACAAGCACACTTTCTTAATATTTTCAGTCCTTTTGGTGCTTTTTCAAGGACTAAAAGTGCAGGTCCAAACTACCAAACAATCTCCCTAGTCTTAGCATTGTTTCTCAAATTTGTCCTTCAATATTTTCCTTTCACACAATTTTGGTCCCATATGAATTAGTATCCTCTGCATCTGTGTTACCATCTATTTGCATACATCTACTGATCCCTCACTGTCATCGTAGCCTAGCAAGTATCTGTCTTTTCCCCATTTGAAGACCATCAATGAGCTGTAGTATGTTTGAACAATTTTGGCTTAGCTTAATATTGTTTGGGTTTGGTAACATGGATCCTTTTTGTTCTCTTCTGTTAAGAACTTCCTGTGAATTAATTTACTTTGATTTTGTTTTCCATCTTCTTTCCTTCTATCCTTTCTTGTTTCTTATGAAGTCACTTTTCTCTTCTACGATTGGGACTTTCTCCCTTGCGTGTTGGAAACCATCTTAGAGGATCCTTTTCCACTTGTTAGCAGTGAGTGGAGTCACCATCCTTTTTTCGCCCATGAGTTTGATGATTTGACATCTTATCTGACCCCTCTTTTTTTTTAAAAAGAAATCCACGTTAATGTCCTCATATCCTAGGTATTTAAGCACTTCTCTACTGTGTATTTGACCAATTTCTTTTGGAAGCTCTTTCCTGTTTATTAATTTAATTCTCCTTTTTAATCTCTTAAATAATTGGTGCAGTAAACTGCTGTTGGACCTGGTTATTTTTGCTTGGTAAGCTATGCCTGTTGTTATATTGGATCAAAAGCAGGCACCTGTATGTAATGGCAGATGCGTGATGTATAAGTCTGCTTGCTTTGCTGTTGTTAAAGAAGTTTATCGACCTGTTTCCTATGTGTTTCTCTCACCTCGTGCTAATTCCCTCATTGATTGTCTCGATATTGGGGTGCAGAGAAGTTGAACTTTAATTTGGACCAAGCAACCAGGGGAAAATGCAAGTTGTTCCAAGAGAGGGTGAAAATGCTTTATCAGTGGCTGGTCCCAGACCAATGGAATGGTCTACCATTCCATACAGTGCTCCTCCTCAAGGACCCATGCCAAATGGGAGACAGAGAACGTCGAGCTTAGAATCACCTATCATGTTATTAACAGGTCACCCGAGTGCTATCTACACTATGAAGTTCAATCCTGCTGGGACAGTCATTGCATCTGGGTCTCACGACAGAGAAATTTTCTTATGGAACATGCATGGGGATTGCAAAAACTACATGGTCTTGAAAGGGCACAAAAATGCAATTCTGGATCTTCAGTGGACAACGGATGGCTCTCAGATAATATCAGCCAGTCCTGACAAAACCCTAAGAGCCTGGGATGTTGAAACGGGCAAACAAGTAAAAAAGATGGTAGAACATTCTTCATTTGTCAATTCATGCTGTCCTTCACGGAGAGGGCCTCCTCTCGTGGTGAGCGGATCTGACGACGGAACTGCTAAGCTTTGGGACATGCGTCAAAGAGGTGCCATCCAAACATTTCCAGATAAATACCAAATCACTGCGGTTTCTTTTTCTGATGCGTCGGATAAAATTTTCACTGGGGGAATAGATAATGATGTGAAGGTATGGGACATACGCAAAGGTGAAGTTACCATGACCCTTCAAGGCCACCAAGATACAATAACAGGTATGCAGTTGAGTCCTGATGGCTCCTATCTCCTTACTAATGCCATGGACTGTAAGCTCTGCATTTGGGATATGCGACCCTACGCACCGCAAAACCGTTGTGTGAAAATAATGGAAGGTCATCAACACAACTTCGAGAAGAACCTACTGAAGTGCGGCTGGTCGCCCGACGGAAGCAAGGTCACTGCTGGCAGCGCGGATCGCATGGTCTACATTTGGGACACGACATCCCGACGGATCCTGTACAAGCTCCCGGGCCACACGGGATCCGTGAACGAGACCGTGTTCCACCCGACCGAGCCCATCATCGGATCTTGCGGTAGCGACAAGCAGATGTACCTCGGCGAGATCTGAGAGGCTCATATAGTTTCGGAGCCAGTTTTCCTTAATTCGTGTGTGACAAAACATCTCTAGAAAGCATTTGGTAGGAACTTTTCAAGGAGGATTCTGTTGTGAGTTTGTAGTACATTTTACATATATCTTGGATCTCAGGGTGGTCCAACATCTCCCTCCCCCTTAATTTCATTGACTTTTCATTAGAAAAAGAAAAGAATTGGAGTAACTTTTTTGGGTCCATGATTGGATTTCTTTGGTAAGCAGGCTGGTTCAAGCCTCAGGCCCTCAGAGAGAATAAAGAGAGAAGAACACAAAGGTATAAAAGAGCTTAGCAGGTACACTGAAACTGGACGGAATGTCGGGAAGAGTTTGATCTTTTTCTCTCGAAAGGCTCCTTGAAAGGCCCGTTTGTGGACCCAAATTTTCCAAAAAAGAATAAAGCAAATATCCTTAAAAGGTCCGACCAAAAAAAGGTATATCCTTAAATGCCATTTTTGTTACTCTTCCTGCTTGTCTAATGTATAATTTTTTATGACGAGGGAATCCACATTAAGTAGCTGAATCTCAAGACTTTTGTAGATCGAGAGAGATGCAAGTTACATATCGTATTGATCTTTTGGATTGAGAGAGATGCAAGGCGAAATTCGGAGAAGTGGGTCGTTCATGAAATATTTATTCTTGGTCACTTGAAGAATTTAACCGGAGGCGATTTTCGGAGAAGTAGGTCGTACATGAAATATTTATTCTTGGTCTCTCGAAGAATTTAACCAATGATGTTATTATGTTATTAGGAATTATGATCATAGAATTAGATTCACTAGCTTTTTCATTAGTGTCTTCTATTTGGTATGGAATCTTACGCTAAGAATTGTGAAAGAACAAGACTCGTAGGAGTTTAAAATCGACGATTCTTTCCAATTAAATTTAGAGAGACGTGCCAAATCAAGTTGGATTTGGATACTCAAGTTAACTATCTAAGTCATGTGCATGTTGAGTCGAAAACAGAATTACACAAGTTAATTTTGAGCATAGGACATTATCCACGAGCCCAAACTTGTTGATATGTTATTCTTATTATGCTCAGATTATATTTTTAATCAACGACAGAGTCAATTCATATACTAAAATTTTGAACGAACAAATAATATTTATAAATAAAGAAGTGAGAAATCGCAAACTTTTAGAACTTTTATTGAAATGAGAAAAAATCTCATCTGTTAATACGAGATTACAATTCCATCAAAAAAAAAAAAAGAATGAGAAAATGTTTAGTTAATTATGGACATAGCATTATTTGACAAAAAATAAGAAAAGAAGATTGGTCAACGACAGTATTGACGACAGTATTGACGTCATCGTCAAGATCGTTAACCTGCAGAGAAAATATTTTTACTGCGTGCCCTCTACTGAAGGCGAATAAAATCCCCTCTCTCCCTCTCTCCCCCTCTGTGAACACCTCCATCGGGGAAAATGGCGGCTTCTTCGTCTCTGACGATCAATTCATTGACCACTCCTTCGTCTTCGCCTGCGGTATGCTCTTCCAGATGCGAGCTCTTCGTCTCCCAATCCAGAACCGCGAAGCAGTGCTGGAGTGGGCTCTCCGCTTCCCCGAGGCTGAAGAAGTCGTTCGGCAGCTTTTCGACTTCTCCTTCTTCTTCTTCGCCGTCTTCTTCCTCGGGATTCTCCGTGGTGTGTAAGGCGGTTTCGGTGAAGCCTCAGACGGAGATCGAAGGCCTGAACATTGCCGAGGATGTTACACAGGTACTACCTCAAAGTCGAAAGCACGGTCGCCTGCAATATTTTTTGGAATGAAACAGTCAAGTCGTGTTGTTTCGATTGTCCGATGCTTAGCTCGTTAGTATATTGCACGTTGTTTGAAGATTTGCTCTGCGATTCCAGTTTCTCGTTCTCGGCGGAAATGGATTGAGAGCGAGAGTGTGTGTTGAGTGACACGGTGTAGCTCCGGAGAATTGTGAGGCCAATTATCATGCAATGTTGGATTTTCATGGAGTCTCCGTTTCACCATAGTGATAATGGTTCTGGTTTAAGGATGATGTGAAGTGGAGAAAATTGCTAAGGCTTTATGTTTTTGTAAGTAATCCGGCAGATTGCAGTGTTGGGAATTAGACTGCTTAGGATCATATTGTCGTGTATTTCTGCATCTGTTAAGGTAGGGGAGGAGAAAGCAATTGCAGACGAAATATTGTGAGATGCAATAATTTATCATTGCTGTGGGAAGATTCTGCTCATTGCTTTCCTCATTGCGCAGATATGTCTCCTTTTAAGTATATTGCAGTTAAATATGCTTGAACAATCAGCATTGTGCTGGAGATTATTACCCTTTTTCTTTTTTCGTTTCTATACTTAAATTGGGAGGATAGTGAAATCCTCCCATTGATTGTTAGGATCGGCTTCGTGCATGGATTTATTCTTACAGGTTTATCTCAGCCTAATGGGTTCTGGATGTTTCAAAGGAAGTGGGCCTTGGAGGAGTTTTTGTTCTTCTCTGTGCTGTATATCTCTGTTGTCTGCTTCAATGATAAATTGTTTCAACTTTTTCTTGATTTCAAGTTCTTTAGCTTTCTCTATTCGGTCATTACTTCAGAAGATTCTACTCTTACTGCATTGTTATCACTCTGGTTTCTAAAGTCATTCATTTCTTCTTTTGAAATGACTTTGCTCAACTGGTTGGCTTGTGGCACAGCTCATTGGAAGAACACCAATGGTGTACTTGAATAACATGGTTAAGGGATGTGTCGCCAATGTAGCTGCCAAGCTTGAGATCATGGAACCCTGTTGCAGTGTTAAGGACAGGTGCAGGATCTGAACTTGCTTCTCTACATTTTTTGTTAGAAATAGTCCAATGCAGAGAATCTATTACCAATATTATCTATGGATAGCCACTCTGTATGGCACGACCAGAAGAGGCATTACCTGTTAACTTCCTTGTTTTTAGTATTCTATCTTATTCCACTAGACTATCTAATGCTTATACAATTTACATTTAGTGTGTGTTAAGCATTTGACATGTTTCTTTTCTATGACGAAAACTTCAGAAATTGACTGCTAAAAACCATTGGATTTCTGGTGTCTGATTTCAGGATTGGTTACAGTATGATCGCTGATGCTGAGCGAAGAGGGTTCATTACACCTGGAAAGGTAGCGATGGCATATGCAACTTAGTTGTGTTTATCATTCACATTAGGAGTATTCTTTTTAAAAGGAAGCTTGGCCTTGATTGATGAACTAACTGACTTTACTTTCAAGCATCTTCCTTGGGATTTATTTTCTCTGTTATTGAAAGGCCCAGATTCATTAACATTTTGGTTATCCACTTGAAACTGCTGCTATCAAATAGTTTTAAAGCTTAATGATGGCCTGCTTTTTTATGGTGTCTTTTTATGAAAGTCCACTCATACTTGACAGATTTGTAACTCCTCATTTCTCTTTCAATAGCCGATCTAGCAACTGGTCTGATGTTTTCTTTTTCCCACTTGGATAGAGTCATCTCACATCTGATTCTCTCTAGCAATACATTTGATGTGTTCTCTTGAGAAAGATAGGAATGAGCCGTAAATTTGCTATTTTATTGTGCTATATAGTCCTTAACCATCTTGTCGAACACTTTGTGTTTCTCTTTGGCTCAGAGTATTCTAGTAGAACCAACAAGTGGGAACACAGGCATTGGTCTGGCATTCATAGCTGCTTCGAAAGGATATAAACTGATTTTGACAATGCCCGCATCAATGAGTATGGAACGAAGGGTTCTCTTGAAAGCATTTGGAGCCGAGCTTGTTTTAACTGATGCGGCTAAGGGAATGAAAGGTGCTGTTCAAAAAGCTGAAGAGATATTGAATAGCACACCCAATGCCTACATGCTTCAACAGTTTGACAACCCTGCAAATCCGAAGGTTTGTTTAGCTTGCTGCTTTGTCCTGTTAGATAGACCTCAACTTATGTTTGTTCAATTTTTCTAGCATAAATAGACCTGATCATAGGCTCTGGCACCCATCAAGCCCACTAGTTTCGAAGCAAAATTTGGGCAAGCAGTTTCCTCCTAAGCCCAGGCAAGCCCACTTACGCCCATGAAGGCTCAATAATTTGGTGAACTAAAATTCGTATTTTTTAAATGATGGGTAGGCCTGGGATATTTTAGGCACGGCACCTAACCCACGCCCACTTATGCGCCCATTCAATACATCCAAAATCTAGGTGGAAATATTTCGATATGGATAGTGTTCAATCGAAAATAAGGAAGTTTTAACTGAAAAATCAACTGGAATGAGAACTAAATGTGACCAAACAACTCAACGATAACTCATTGAATAAGTCTAATCACAACTCTGAGAGCAATCTCCCTCCTCTTTCCTTTATTAGGCACTTTTCATTTGCATCAGATTCATCTCTTGATGCGGGAGCATCACACACGCCTCATCTCTAATCCGGGCAACTCCTTTCTTCTCTGTAGATCATAAGACCATTTTTTGTTCAAAACTGAGGCTCAAAGTGCCGTGACCATCAAGGAACTTTAGTTGGATGTTTTGAGCTATTGTTCTATGCATCAGAAAACTTGTAGTGTCAATAGTGATATGCCTCCAAAGTGAAAATACAAGAGGGCTGAAATTTTAGTGACCATGAGAATCATTAAGGCACAATATGAGAGTTCATTCATTTTGGTGGTTTGGCCATGGTGAATTGGTTGACGATGAGTTCATTTCATAGTGGTGACCAGTGTTGGAAAATAATTTGGTCCGGTTTTTATCTTAAGGAGGAAGTGTAGTGACTCTGAGAGATTACCTTTTGCTGATAATAAAATGTCTTTGTATTGAAGTTCCGAATTCTTTATTAGATACCGCAATGTAGGAAATAAGAATGTTTCTTTTCTTCTATTCTCAATATAGTTCCCTGCCGGCTAAGCATTTTAATCTAGGAAGGTAATTGCTGAATAAGTGAGCTTTCTGCACCTTTTTAAACTGAGTATGGATTCTGTTGGCTTTTTCCCGAAATGATCAAAGGAATTTGCATCTGGGTCATATATTTCAGAGTACTACATGTGGTACGAGAATGCATAAATTTATTTCTGCTATTCTTGTTTTGGAAACAATTTCGTGCAGATACACTATGAGACAACTGGTCCAGAGATCTGGGAAGACACAAGAGGCAAGGTGGACATTTTTATTGCTGGTATTGGTACAGGAGGAACCATAACCGGGGTTGGAAGGTTCCTCAAACAAAAAAATCCTAAAATAAAGGTGAATATTTTATTAGCTGAGCACTTACCGTGCCAAGCACCACGTGAAAATTACATTTCATTTCCTTGTCCATAACCATTAGCATACTACCACTTAATTTCAATGTGCAATTTACATTAACAAACACAAGAAAGCTGCGAATTTCAGATGATTTTTCTGCTCAATTTTCTTTTCTGCTCTGCATTTGACTCTGTTAATGGCAGGTAATAGGAGTGGAACCTTTAGAAAGCAACATTCTATCTGGTGGCAAGCCTGGTAAAAATTCTTCAGCAAATAGAAATAATTGGACCACTTCCATGAAACGTATTGTTAACAGTCGGAGTCTACTATGTTTTCTTCTGTTATGCAGGTCCTCACAAAATTCAGGGGATTGGAGCTGGTTTTGTGCCAAAAAATCTGGATCAAGAATTGGTTGATGAAGTCATCGAGGTGCAAGCCGTTTCCATTTTTGTTATGCCTCTGTTCAGGATCCATTATTTGTGTGTGCATGTTTACATGAGTGTTATGTGGTCGACATAAACCATTGATGGAGTTAGAGTGATTCGTTGACCATGAATATGGACAATTTATTTACTGATGCCCAGCTTAACAGTTTCTCTGCATTTATTCAATGCAGACGACATTAAAATTAGTCTCTGGTCTAATTAAAACCCGAGAGTTTGTAATTTTAACTGCATTCATCTTACGAATAACAGTGTTATTAGGATCAATAGATCCCCTCACAAACTGCAATTACATCCTTTGGCTTTCAGCTACTTTCTGTGTCCATACCACCAAAAGTGTTGACCAGCTTGATCTCATCTTGTACTTTTGCAATAGAGGATATAAATATAAACCTAGTGGTATTGGCTTATTCTGAAAAAGAATATTCTATTTATAGAAGCATGGACTGGTGATTGCAGATGTAGCTTGCACAAGTAGTGCTTACTTTATTTTACTAATTGTTTCAAGGTGGCATTTTTCTTTTTATTATAAAAAAAAAGAACTCACTTTCCCATTTAGCATTGTGAGTGGTTCCAAAAGAATCTTAATAGTGTTTTTTTTTGTCATAATTCCTCATAGTGTAGTCTGGCCTGAATAAGCAAACTGGCTAACCTGCACCTTATGTCATTTGCTCAACCAGTGGCTTTCTTGTTCGCATTTGTAGATTCTAGTCTAATTGACTATCATGATGTAGTGGTGAAGCTGGATGCTTTTAGAAGTATACATTTGGATTTTGTTGCATTAATGGTTTGGAAAGTGTATGGTTTAACTGTTAGTTCTGACTTTTTGTGGGCAGATATCCAGTGATGAAGCTGTTGAAACTGCAAAGCAAGTAGCTCTTCAGGAGGGCTTGTTGGTCAGTGCTTTGAGATTCTTTAGTATCTGAATTAGATGCATGCGGAAATATATTGTTAATTTCTTATAAGTGAATGTTTCTGGCAAGTGCAGTCTTAAGTTACCTACTGCATGTGGTCATCCTAGAGGTTGTCTTGTCTTTATGTTGAGCTTGAAGAGTTAACAATTCTTGTATATGAATGGCGAACTAAACTTCTGTATATTGAAGTCAATGGACAGACTTAGCACAAGGTAGTTCGTAGTGACATGCAGCCACAGTTGATATGTTAGTTTAAGTTCTGGAGACTGAACAATGGGATTGACAATGTCGTTACTATGGTTTATGAATTTCTGGATAGAAGAGGTAATTGCTTGGTCATAATGTCAGCTTTCGAATTGTTTCAGCATGTATTTTGATGACTTTAACATCTCCTCCTCCTCCTCTAGAGGACTTTTAGCAATTGGATGCTTACGTCATACTTTCATTTTCCATTGGAAAGAAAAGGGAGGATGGTTAGCTTAGGTTTGAAGCTATACATGCTATGCTTATACACATCTTTCCATTGAAACGGTTGAGTTGCAGCTCTTAAATTGGAGCAAAATTTTTCCGGTGCTTGAAAGCCTGTATTGTTTTTTTATCATTTTAATGCGGATATGTTACCAGGTCGGCATTTCTTCTGGGGCTGCTGCTGCCGCTGCAATGATGGTTGCAAAGAGACCTGAAAATGCCGGCAAACTCATTGCAGTATGTCTCTTTCGAATTTGACTTGCTTCTGACATTGGTTATGGGTTTAAGATGTCGAGGAATAGTCTGTCATTATGGAGAACGTTGTCATTGTGATGGATTTGGCAACTGTAATTAACGAAAGCTGAACAAGTTGTTTATGAAAAGATCTTAGGTAGATGTTTATTTGGAACACAGTGAGAAGGTAATCAAGACTCCACAAACTAATCATCTTTTGCTTCTTGGTCCAGTTGGATTAGCTGTTGCCCATTCTTTAAGAGTGATGGACGTTCTGATGTGTTAACTAATTATGACTATTGCTTATGGACATTACTCATCCTACATGTTTTTCTTTTAACCCTTCGCAATGTTCCTTCAGCTCCCTTGCAGAGGCATAGCTAAGAAGACCTCATATCGAGAAAATCTTGCTTTTGCTCGATACTCTTGGCAATTCATCTTTCCCTACAAAGCTTGCCATTGTTGATTGAAAAGCTATTTGAAACCTCCTTTTTGAGTACCATAACAGGCTTCGACCAAAAAAAGGAAAAAGTACCATAACAGGCAGGACACGAGCCAGTATATTGTCTCTGCTTAAACCTTTCATTCTGGTTTCTTCGGCTTATGTTTTAAGCTGACTGGTGTTTACGATAGCATTGGAGCTCCTTGCTGGGTGTTAAACTGCAAATGAAATAAGATAGGGAGCCATGAAAGCATGCTAAATATACAATATTACATTCTCTTAATTTGTTCACTGCACTGTTAATGCTGTCTTTCATACCTTTTACTTAATGCGTTCGTGAATGTCAACATCTGCAGGTTGTGTTCCCCAGCTTCGGTGAACGTTACCTCTCCTCTGTCCTTTTCCAGTCAATCCGAGAAGAGTGCGAGAAGATGCAGCCTGAACCGTGAAAATTCTCTGAATGATTTTATGGAGATTGGAGAGCAGCATTGCTTGTTAATATTCTCTAGCGTATACATATACATCTCGCCTTTTACCATCCTTCTTCCGGTACTTCTTGTTCTACCATTTGGATTCTATGTGGTCTGCTCTCGCTTTCTGCGATTGTGATCTGACGGCAACACTACGGGATGTCTTCTGCTGTCATCATCTCTGTTCGACTGGTCGGATTTGTTACTTTGGCCACAGGCTCTTGTATTTGAGATTGACCACGACAATCTTGTACTTTTGTAATTGAGGGCTTTAAGGCCAAAAGCTTGTTTGCGTCGCCGGCAGAACTGTTTTACTCAGTGACAGCCCCAAACTAGCCGAGCTTCCGTTTCTTTTCTTGAAAGCTGTTATCTGACCAGCGTCTATCCAATTTCTCTATCGAAATGCTGCCTAGGTGGCGTCTGATGTGGCGCCGAGATGTCACTTTTTCCTTTATTGAATTCTGGTCTAGTCCCCAACCTCCAATGACCGTTTCTTTTTATGTTGTGCACACAACTTTATATTAGAGGGCCTAACCAATTTCGAATCTGACCCATTTGCTTTTGCATGGCATGTCGAAGAAAGAATGTATGTGTATATATATATAAGATGGGTGAGTCTGTTGTCTCTGGGAGACGCCTGCCTCCTGGGTATTTTACCGTATCATAATTGTTCAGGCTTGGGTCTGTTCAACGGTCGAGATCCATTGTATTGCAATCCAACGGCGAAAGATTATAATGGCATGGTCCCTTATAGAACCATAAATTACCTATATTAAGATATCATTTTTTTAATTGGTTTTTAAAAGCAAAAGAGCTGATGACTATTTTTTTTTTCTCAATCAAGACAAGAAGTATAACTTTAGTTTGAAAAAAAATAATGAAAACATTCGCATTAATTTAGATAATCTTAAGTTCCGTTTGTTTCATCCTTATTGTTTGGTGTTTGAATGAGTTAACGAACAATTAAAAATTTATGCTTAAATTCAAAAAAAATGGTTTTGGATCATTTTTCAAAATATATCGATATCTGGACAAGAAATTCTGCCCTTAATATGAAATCCCTAACGCTCGTTCCTTTAGATTTCTAACATCTAGGACTATAAATCCCCATCGCCCATGTCCGTGCCTGGCGTGTATGATAAGCCTTTTTAAAAAGCTTCAATTAGGAGCCTCGAGGGTAAACCGGTCATTTCATTAGAGAATTAGGGTTTGAAGTCTCTCCCCTCACCTCACGCCTATATATACCACTACTTGCTTCCTCCCTCGTCACTCTCGCATGGCTTCTGGCTTCACGATAGGGCGCAGCACGAGATGGTCTGTCGTGTCTATCCGATCGTCTTCAACTTTTTTTCTCTTATCGTAACTCCTGTTTTCTGTGAGCTTCTTCGATCCCTCGAATCTGGGATGATGGAGGAGAAAGCCAATTTGCAGAGCAAAGGCGTCGATTTTTTCACAAAAAACGATGGCGCAAATTGCATTGAAGGTTGGCGATAACATCCGCGATTCTCCGTGCCTGTCAAATCTCTTTTCGATTTTGATCATGGCCTCGAACAAGTCGCTACATTTTCCTCTTTCCCTCCTCCTCCTCCCTTCGCCTTCGAAGCTTTTGCTGTGCTCTGTTCTGTTCTGTTCTGTTCATCAGAAAACAGAGCAGATCCTTCTTTTGAACTGGTATTCCAAAGCTTCCTAGATGAAATCGCTCGAAATCTTCGAGCACAGCAGCTTTTGACATTCGATTCTTCGTGATTTGAACCTAAATTTGATCTCTGGGCGGCGGGGAGGATGCTGACTTGCCCTTTTCGCTTCCCGACCTAACATTTTCCAGATTTTTTTATTTTTTTTTTAAATTTTTTGATAGTCGACGATGAAAATGTAACATTTTTTGAACTCCCTATTTTTCAATTTCCATCTTTAGTTTCAGTTAGCAGCTTTAGAGATCTAAGGAAACATTTCTAACTCCCTATTTTCTAATTGAGCTTAGGTACTTTTTAATTTCTCTTATCTAGTCATTTTAAATCCGAATTCTTTGTCCGCCCGATGAACTGAATTTATCTTGTAATACCCGACGGTGTTTTTTACATTAGGGGTCAGCTGGATTTGGTTTCCGTTGACTGAATTCTTTCGCCCATATTCGAAGTTCGATGACCCTGGTGGCAGAATTTGATGGAATTGAATCTGGAATTGGATGGACATTGATTGGAAAATTAGTGAAAATAGAAGTCATATTCATAAGTGCAGAAAGCTTAATAAAGAGTGAAAATATAAAGACGAAAAGTGCAATTTTTAAAATATATACGTCTGATGACAAGAGCATCAATGAACAGACAAAGGTCACAAGTCTGTCAAAATTCAGACAAAAACTTCAGCCTTTGAACCTACATAACCTTTGATCTGACCCAAAAAAGAGAAAAAAACCTACATATAACCTTTGCAAGAGTTTTAACTCGAAGGCGTGTTTTGAACTAGAAAATGATGATTTTGGGTAAATTCATCGTTTAAAAGTGACGAAACCGAAACGTCATGGATCGAAATGGTCGAGATTAAAGAATCGTAAAGCAGGGTAACAAGAGGGACTAAGAGACTTCTTCACTTGGCATGACAGATCTGGTCTTACCGCGAAAATCTCCAACCCCACAGCTTTATAGCATTGTGTTGGTAGCAGTTTATTTAACAATCTATCTAAGGCAAATCTCTCAGACATGTATAATAGCCAGGGCTTGGTAACACGATATACCCAGAAGGAAATTGCCAGTTTCACATCACAAATACAAAAATATCGGAAGTTCCCGTTATTTGGAGTTTTTACATCATCAAAATTGATGCAGATTGATCTGTAATACACACGCGCGACTAGAAGGAACTTCCTAGCACTTACCTACGAGAGAGACAGAACCGACTTCTCCCGAAATGGCTTGGAGTGATCGTGATGCGGCGCGACTCCAATGGGTTCTGTTTATAATTCCATGAAGAAGCGATTGGAAGAGAGCGAAACTGGAACTTGCGGCCGCATATCCAATCTAGAGCTTCAATTTTCTATCGAAAATCCAACTAAACGGAACGGTCGGACCTTCCTTTGCCCTTCCCTGAGCTCTCTCTTCCAGTCTTCTAATTCTCGGGGGCAGAGTGCAAACATAATCTTGGGCTTTCCGTCCCTCTGCAGAAAGCCCAGTTAGCTCCTCCACCTTCCATCTGCCCACCAAGAACTCCAAAATATCGGCATAATCTTTCGCTGTGTAAACTCCAAGCCGCTGTGCAATGGCCGAAAAGTGCTCAAAAAGATTGTCGTCACGACCATCGAACATCAAATGGGCTGGCATAGAAATCTTCTTCCTCATCATGTCAGCAAAGGAGGAGACAGTTCCATTTGGATCAATTTCAAACAGCTTCTCCACTATCTTGGTGTAGGCAGTCTCATGGCGCTTCTCGTCCGAGGCAATCGTTCCACATATTTGAGCCAATTTCATGTCCCCGTGCTCCTTGGCATGCCTCGCAGTGTTCCCATGAGAAATAAATGTTGCCCTTTCTTGGAACGAAGTATAGATAAAGCCAAGGTAAGGATTGTTCTCTGTTCTAGGATCCTATAATTCACGGTAAAAACATATTGTTTTAAGATATCCAGGTGAAAATCTAAATACGTATAAAGAAAGTAATAGAAACAATAATTCCTACAAAGAGTTGGAATCCTATCCACAGAAACCCACAGTAGTGCACGGCAGAAGTGTGCAGCATGGGCATGGTTTATTAGGGAAGGACAGATACGGGGCGGTGTATGCCAGTGAAGAATAAAAGGTACTGCCCATGGGTTTAGGAGACTGAACGTGTTTTGTGTACGAACCTAAAACACTTGAAAGGAAACAGTCTGACACGTCTAATAATTATCAATAACTGTGTCATACCGGCCTAAATGCAAGGATCCTGTGACTAGAGACATCTAATGCACATCAACACAATCCAGCAATACTCACATGACAGTATTTCATCTAGCACTGTATTGTGGAACATTTTCTAACTAGTTACAGACGAAGCATTTTAGCATAGTGCATTTCCACTGCATATCAGACTCTGAATCTAATGAACATGAATGCTTGATTAGGGGCGTCGGTACTAAGCACATGCAAGCAGTTGCAAATAATATCGGAATTCTCAACTTAACAAAACCGTATCAAGATGGGTCTCAAATTATGTAATTAGGATCTCACCATTCCTGACCCAATCAAATACTGGATTGTCTTCTCAATTTGCCTCATGTCTACTCGTCCAGATAGGTAGAGGTATTTGTTGAGGAGATCTCCATGTCTGTTTTCCTCGGCAGTCCATGCCCTTGTCCAAATCGCCCAAGGTGTAAGGCTCGCACCTGTTTCATCCCTGACTCCATCCAAAGTATTAAGCATTGTCTGGTAAGTAGGAAGAGCTTCTTCGGTGATCATATCTCCAACCAAAACCACAAAATAATCGTCAGGAATTTCCTTTGCCCTTTCCCTCAGTTCCCTTACTTGCTCTTCAAATCCATCGGAGGCAGGATCTGGTAGAAAATCCTGTGCTTGCCAACACTTCTCAACTGGTTTCAGGTGAACCATGATGTTCTTCTCAGCCCAGTCCTCCATTGATTTAAATATTTCGATCTTTTGGGGCGGCATGGAATGTGTTACTTGAACATGCACTTCCCTAGGAGGCATAAATGGCTTCTTGCTATTTTCTACCTCCCTATCACAACAAACAACACGCATTCTGTTTTAGTTATATCCAAATCAAATCAATGTATAATCCCATGTGGATAACCAAATGAGGAAAGCATTCGTTTATCATAGGCTCTAGCATGTTAGCATCACGCATAGCATACAGTGTGAAGTTCTTGGTTTTTATACAAGTCAGTTTTTGCTACAGCTGCATCATTTTTCGAGATAAGACTGATGCAGGAAGTTTCTCTCTGCTGATGAATTGCATGTTGGGTCGTATATCTCCTATTAGTTCAATCAGCACACAGAGGGCCTTGAAAGGGAAACTCAAACTGAGCAGCAAAAAGTTTTATGTTCTTGGGGGAAAATATGATGGACCGAATAGGCAATAGAAATTTTACTTGCTTATTGAAACAGTTCTTGGTTTGTTGGTTTTCAATAAGTAAGAGAACAAAGCGAAAAAGAGGCTCAGCCTATTTGGTGAATCATGTTAGAGTAGCTATTATACATACCAAACCAAGCAAAAGGAAAAGAAAAGCAACGAATCAAGCAACCAGATTTTCAATTTCTCCAGGCGCAAGCCAAGAGAGTAAGGTCAAAGATGCACAATCTCGGACATGATAGATGAAATAAGAAATATAAATCCAAAGACCAACAGTTTGCGTGACAAAATGAAGTTCCATATCATACTTTAAGAGGAAGAACTCCAGAAGGACCTCATGATGGTCAATACAGAACTCTCAAAAGCCCTCAGTAAACAATAGTAAATTTACATGTAATGTTTTTGTGAACAGGTCAAGCGACAGTAATCAAAATCTAACAATGAGCCCTTCTGTCAACTTAGGTGGGCTCCTGCTATGTGGCGTCAAGCAAAAAGTTCATGCATCAGTAAAATGTCAATGAGAACAAACAGGGAAGAAGAACAAAGTGTCACTATCCAGCTGATAGTCACTTTTATGCAACAATAACCCAAAGCCGTCAATTTGTTTCAACATATGTCCTATTGACTATTGAAGGAAAAAAGATTTCAACATGACTAGGACCTGAAGGTGAATAGAAGTCAACAGTACACCAGCTAAAGAAACAAGAAAAAAGGTTTTAATAAGAAGAGAACCAATCTGGAAAAGTACGAGCTACTTTCACCAACTGGAACAATATGCCTTAGAAAAGGCTAGGTTACTTTGTGATACAAGTTTGGCCAAAGAAAAAATAGAAAAAAGAACGTCATGACAACTACATCGTATCGAAAAGGACATCAACTAACATAGACACTTTCACATGATGCGGACCAAGTAAATGGACTATGACTAAAACACAAGCCTCATTGTCCATTGGACAAGTCCAAACAGCTGGATTACTTGTTTCAACATGGGAACAGAATTTTTGTCAGTAGCTTCTAAACTATATGAAGAAGTCATTGGCAAAACCACCAGCACAAAGAAACGACAGATGGAAGAAAGTTCATGCACCCATTAAGCAAATCAAATGATCTTTGATAAAAACACCAGAAAATAATATTGCTAAGTCATCCTTCATGCAAAAGAAAATCTAGACTTTCTTTTTGAGCGATAAAAACAGAGAGCATCAAACAAAATGGCCGAAAGATGTCAGCTTGTGATAAATATCCCACCTACCCCCACCAAAGACCAACTGGATACGACAAGCTAGGCATGCACAGAAACCTTATTCATGATTCAGACACAGTAAAGACGGCTTCTAAGGGTGCTTTTCGAGTCGATTCAAATGATTTTTTTCCTTGGCCAATGAATATTGACGAGAAAAGCAAAATCGAGTTAACACGCTGCACTAATTTCATCTCTCTTTCTGATTTTTTCCTTTTGCCTGGTCGAGAAGCAGAACAACCATAGTTATCAAGATGATACGTCTGCGTAGTGCCGAAATTAGATGAGGAAGACTCGAATTGCATTGGGAAGCTTTTGAGACCACGCAATTCCTTTTACAAAATCATGCAACATTTCGATCCGAAGAGCAAAAGGAACGTCCAGAACATCATTAACCAACAAAATCAGACAAGAGATCGATACTCGAAATTCAACATCAGATACGAAAATCCACACGCGCGCGCACTGATTTGCTCGACTCGGACGTGGAAATCAAAGTGCCGGCGAGAAAAAGCCAATTCGATTGCAAAAATACAGGGGAGGTCGCGCCTCAGGGAAGGGGAACAACGTCATTTTCGGAAACCAAATTGAAACGATCGGATCCCAAAGCGACTTTAAAGAACCATTGCGGGATCGAAGGGAGCGGCTCCAGAATGAAGGACGGACCTGGAATCGGAGCGGAGAGTGGAGGCCATGAAGAACCTGGGAGATCTGAGGCCGACGTTGGCCACCGGAGGCATTGCGAAGGACGCCAGCTTCCGCGGCGGAGACGCGACGTGAGGATTTAGCTTCAGAGCCATTGCTTGTCTCGCCGATTTCCCCTCCTCCTCCTCTTCCTTCTAGCTCGTCTTCCTTCTCGGCTTGTCGCGGTCCTCTTCGCGTTTCAGTTTCAGCTTCAGCTTCGCCCACGAGATAGAGAGAGAGAGAGAGAGAGACAGGAAAACGGGGAGGCAGAGCAGCACTTTAATGGTGGTCGTATAACGTTGGTGGTGGCGACATAGGAACAGAAGCAGATGGAAATGCCCTCGCCGTGGCACGTATATTACAAGATTGCCACTGCGTTCTTATAACGGCGGTTTAGTGCCTAATCACGGTGCCTAATCGATTTTGATTTGGAGCACTTAGCGTGTGATTTATTGGGTGGCGGACACGTGACTGCGTTGCGTACCATAAAATAAACAATTAGTATTACCAAATTATCACACGAACACATAAATAATCGAACCACACAACGGTGACGACGATACCGAGGACACAAGGTCGTGCCTCGTGCGGCTGCCAAGGAAATTTTGGCTTGACCAAAAAACATAATAATAATAATAATAATGTTCACTAAAGTCCTAAAATTTATTATGAAAATATAATTAAATCATAAAATTTGCAAAAAGTGCAATCAAGTCCTAAAACTTAACAATTTGATTCAATCAGTTATTTCATTAACTCTGTCCAACTTGATTAATGAAAAATGTTGACATAATATTGTCTAATATTTTTTCTCTCCTATAACGTGGCTAAAACAATATCGTTTTAGTCTAAATCTATTTATTAATGTAGTTTTTATTTTTTTTAAAATGACAACTTCATAACCATGCGACGAGCCGCCGCTACCACACCATCACCAGTAAGGATGATGATGGTGGGGAATGGTTGGTGCTAGGGGGTCGGCGACCCCGAGGGCTGTCGATGGCTTGGCGGCCAACCCTAGCCACCGATGGCCATTAGTCAGACATGGGCGAGGGTTGGTGACCCTTGCTCGATTTGGGTGAGGGCCACAACTCCGCTGACTATTCGCCACCATAGTGAAGGCTGATGGTTCTGTAGTTCTTAAGTTTTTTTAATTAAAATAAATTTTATATTAAAAATCGAATGTGACACGCAACATAAAATAGATAAAATAATAAATAAATAAAGCCACCTAAGCATTTTCCGTTAGTGTAATTGGATAGAGTTAATGGAAAAACTCGATTGCACTAATTTGATAAGTTTTAGGACTTGTAATGTATATATCCCAAAAAAGAAGAAGGAAATTTTGGAAAAATCGAGAATCTTTTCTTCGAATGTTAAAGGAAAAAAAAAAAGAGGTGGGGATCGGCAGTTGATGCAACTGCCCCTCGAAGCATTACCATGAAAATTTTACATCGAATGCAGAAAGTCCCGTTTAAGTCACAGCTACTCGAGCCCACATGTAAGCTTACAAGTTTTTCATTGCAACTCTGTCGATATCTTAATAGTTAAAAAATCTCTACATGTGAGATAGGAAAGAGCTAAAGAGACGAAAGAGATTCGCTCGTGATATAGCTCGCGAAAATAGACGTGACCTCTTCATCATCATCTAGCTATAGCAAGGAAAACTGAGTAATATATATATAGTGGGTTTAGTGAGAAATTTTCTATGAAATGTTAATTATGTATATGTTTTTTCATTAATTTAAATTCGACTTAATAATATAGATATTTCGTGAGCTTGCGTGTCATGCGTCAATTGGGACATGGCGTGAGCTCGGAGGCATTAAATTGCGAGCAAAAGCTGTCCTCGAGATCCACTCCAAAAAACAGGGACGTGAAGGCGCCCGTACGCCATTACTGCTTGGATAGGTGGAGAAGGAAGATGAATTGTGGACGAGTATACTTTTAAACTCGTTGCCAAACAAGGAGTTAGAGTTCCCCACTTGGCACCCTCTCCCCCCACCCTAGTCCCTTGCATGCACACCACTGGAGTGTGCACGGTCCGGGCTGCTTCGATCCCCCTAAAATCACAGACTCGACCAATGGTCCCAGTTCCTCTATTTTTGGAACTGAGGACTGAATTGGGACTGGATCGAATCGCCGATCCCATGTCAAGAGACAGCTAAAAGAGCCACCCCTGACATCTAATCCTACCATAAATTGCGACCTTTTCTCGATCATTTTTCGCACTACGATCGACTCTATCCACCACTTGATTTGTATTAAGCCCATCTCCATTACTCCGATGAATCATTACCACCATATAGTAGTATAAATTAAATTATGGATGGTGATTAAATAGTGTTGTCACGGCGATTTTTTCGATATAAAACACTTGCATTATGAAAATTCACATCTTTATCATCATATAATTATATCATAAATAGATCAAATTTAAGGAATTTTTACTTTTTATTAACATGCTTATATTTCACTTTCCACACGTTGAGCATTTGCTATTTTGCTAGTACGTAGGAAACGAAATAATTTCCAAAAGTTAAGAAAATGAAGAAAAAAATAATAACAAACAGTTCTCTGGCCCTAAATGCTATAGTAAGATAGATGGGCCAGACCTTAGTTATGATGGTTGTTGGGTCAGGCTCAATTAAAACATGGCCCACCTTAGTCTCCAATTCCTTCAAGCTGTCATGGCTTTGGTTGAATTCTGAGAAATCACATCATTTTGGCTACTCATTTAAGGATGTTTTCCCACCTAAAATTTAATTCAAGAGCATTTCAAACAAATGAAGTGCTTCTCGTCAATGTAAAATCTATGATGTGCTTCTTGAAAGTCAGCTTCGGATAGTCGCCGCGACTTTCAAGTTGTTGCTATTCTTGTATCCCACCGAGCACTACAGAAGAGCCGCCACGACTTTCGAGCCATCGCCATTCTTGAATCCCACTGAGCACTACAGAAGAGCCGAAGCGACTTTCGAGCAGTCGCCATTCTTGAATCCCACCGAGCACTACAAAAGATCCGAAGCATCTCTCGAAAGGCAGACACTGATGTCGCACATGACATTAGGACACTCATGCCGCAATTCAGGCTTGTCCAGGACGAGTCACGGCACATATGCACTGGATAATGGCACACAGCAGAGCTTGGTGTGTACGAAGACGATAGAAAGCTGGTACACATGAAATAAAGTCCCCAGATCAATATGCACAGTGCAAGGAAACCCATTGTAAAGCAAGTACAATACATAGACTAATCTCAAACCACCCCTTATCAACCTAAAGAAATCAGTGTGCAACAACAAGCCTCTCTCAGAATCAGATTACATACAACATCATGGTTTCCTACTTGTCTACTTACTACCAATCAATGTTTTGTCACCCAGTCACACTAATACACTCGGAACGCGAAAGTAGAAGATAAAAAAGGAACACCACCGTGAAGAAAGGAAAAAGAAGTAAGATTATGTCAAAGAAGAATCACACGAATCTGTTAAATGGCTTCCGTCTGGCCATGGAAGATGCGGTCGAATCCATGCTCATGTTCCCCACGGACTGCTGGTCATGATGATCATTGTTCAAGGCACTTTGAGAGCCAATGCCTTTGTTCCAAGCAAAAGTCGATCCGATTCCTCGCATGAAAGGGTAGGAGAGACGCCTGCCAGATTCGCTGCTAGGAGTGACCGGACGCCTTTCTTTGGGATTGCTGCTGGCTCTCGCTTTTGCTCTGGCAGAGACAGTCGGAGTCATGTAGTTCGGGACCGAAAACGGCGGGCAACTAGTGAGGCTCTCGTCATCCCTCATCGGCAAACCGAAGGGAGATACAGGCTCGCTAGCTTTGGGTATCGAATACTTGCTTATCCTCGGACTGCTGGCCCTTGGTGTTCTTGTCGGGGTCGCCCGTCCTTGCTTCAATGACATCACCATCATCGATCTCGATGATCTCGGTGTGGCGGCGTCAAAATTATCGGATCCGAATGGCTGAAGCTTGTGGTTGCTGGAGAGAATCCTTGGACTCGGCTTTAGCTCAGAGTTTCGCCTGGGTGGTGTGAGGCGGAAACTCTTCATGGATTGGTTTTCGGCTGGATTTGATAAGGGAAGCTGTCGTTCTATCCAGTTCCACCACCAAGGAACTATGCCAGATTGGATGTCTGCCAGAGATGTCTGAGCCATTCTAGGATTAGCTCTCGATAACTGCAGACACAAGGGTCAACAGACAGCATAGTGAATAAACCAAGCTCACAATTTCTGCTCAAGAAGAAATGATGAACTCCAATTATTTAATTATCTATGAAACGACGCTTTGTCACGAGAATCATAAACTCTCATGCAGATCAGCACGGTGATATTTCTAGCTAATATAATGCAATCTCGATTTGCATTTCATTGTCCAAACTCCTCAGGAGGCATAAAACTATTTTCGCAGAAACAAAAAGGGGCTTTCAAGTTTTCACTCTGCCCGCAGCATCAGCAGTTGTCATGGGTGCCTCTATGGTAAGTTCGAACTTGAAAGCTCTAGCCAACGCATTTATAATAGCACACAGAATATGCTAAAAGGTTGATCTGATATATCTGAGATCAATCACCATAGTTTTCACTGTTGTGAAGGGAGATACAATATGTTTAGAAAGTTATAACCCAAACTAGACATTTCATTGAACGTATGCAGTCTAAAAGGGATTTCCCTTGCCCTAATTGTCGCATGATCAAGAAAATCCAATTGCGTCAAAGAAGAGGATCCAGCCATTCCTCTTCCTACGAACCAGATCGCAATGTGCATGCCTGACAAAATGAATATCCTACGAGGACCTATGGTCTACAGAGGGTAAGCCGAGACTTCTTCGGAGAATGCAGAGAAAATTGTCCAACAAGTGTACCTGATGAGAGTACGCGTAAGCCATTGCTCTCTCTCTCTTGATGGCTGCCTCCACCTTCCTTTGCAGCCTCGCCTCTCTTTCCTCCTTCGTGTGTGCAGTATCATCCCAGTACTCTTGGTTACCTGCCTCAGACTGCACCAACACTCAAACTAGTTAATGAAGATCCCATTTAGGAAAAGAAAACCTGAAAGTCAAAGAAAACATTTGGTCGAATTTTGGATTCTGCTTATGGAGGAATGACTTAACAGCGACGGGTTGGAGTTGATTATATTATGTCAGGAGATCAGAGCAATATTTCTTAGCAAAGAACACCGCCAATGGACATGTGAATGGTATATGGCAAAACTTGAGCAACTAAACCGAGCCTAATTCATTCTTCTCTATATATAACTGGTAAGACATGATAGAGAAAATTAAAGTCAAATGGCAACAAATTAAAACATCCACCATTCAATTCAGCCTATTTAGCATTTCCTAGTGCAAAGGGTTGACAGTAATAGCCTCGCCTAGCATTGGAATATGGATTCTCAGAGCACAAGACCATAATACTCTCAGATCCTAAAATGTTAAAGCCTCGCAATACATGGGCATTAAAGATCAAGTCGTCTCGTAGACACTTACCGCTAGGCTCCATTTGCCACAGGTGCTTTCTGCTTCCTTGTCGTTCTTGTACTGAGCTTGATTCCGTGCTTGGTTTTCTAACCTCTGAATCCTCCAAGATCGAATCTGTGACTGAACTCGCACAGAGAGATGCATACACTTTGAGGCGTTCATCGTCTGTCGCTTGACATTCTGCCCTCTTATGACTCCTTGAAGTCTTACCAAGCCTCTTAGAGCTCTGAAGCTTCTTCTTGCCTTCATTAGAAGAACAGAATCACATCAAACGGCTACTTGGGTTGGCAAGAAAATTCTGAAATCAAACACGCTCTATTGCTAACACCAACTCAGGGAAGCTAAGTGCAAAAACTAGGCCCGACATCAGCAACAAAAACTTTTAAAAAGAGAATAATTCTATGAAACATAAATCAGATGCCGTTAATATCTATCCTTATAGTTTCTATAAATCAACAACGCAGCAATTCACATTGCTTCTCTTGGAACTAAGTCATGTATATAGCTGAACTGAAGCACTCATAAAATGAAGCTAATAAAAGTTCGACGTCAGTAGGCATGTCAATGACAACAAATAATTTAGTAAAAGGAGTTGCCACTAAGAGGCTTCTCAGCCATCTGCACATCTTTTGGCACTTTGATCCACTCCGCCGGGGATCTTTGGCAATTCATTCTAGTGTGGTTCCATATTTCACTCAATAAAACAGTGTCCTAAAGCAATCTATTATCTTATTACATCATGTAAGAGCCCCTTCTGTCCTCCCACCCAACAAGCAAGTAAGCATGCTGAACACACCCATGCGAGCATGTACGTGCACATGTGCGAACACGCACACCGCAATCACAGACACACAGTATTTCTCTCATAAATACGATTTAAATCAGACCAACTAGAAACAATCAGATCCTCACCATATAACCTCTGAAGGCAGCTTGAATCTTAGTAGCTGAAGCATGCCGGACAGGTATGCTTGGTTCCGCTTGAACAATTACTTCCTTGTGGTGAATAAAGCTCCTAGAAGAAGTAGCTCCGGAAGAAGCAACCCTGGGAGATGCAGCTTTTGGTGAAGCAGCTCGAGGCGAAGCAGCTCTTTGGGAAGCAGATCTAGGTGAAACAACTCTTGGCGAAGCAGCTCTTGGTGATGCTACCTTTGGCGAAGCGGCTCTAGGCGAAGCGGCTCTCGGAGAAACAACTGTAGGAGAAGCAACCCTTTGAGACAGATAGCTCGTTGAAGCGACTCGAGAAGGCACGATCAATGGCGTTTGTGGTTGCTCTGGAGGCGTGGGAGGCTGAAATAGAATATTGTGCTCTCTTTCGGCATCTCCCAGTATCTTCTCAATGCTGCTCGGCTCTCTGAAGAGTGGAATCTTGAATGACTTCCTCTCTCCATGCCTCAGTTGTCCTGGCCCCTTTTTCTTCTTCCCTTTCGATTCTTTTTCGCGAGTGTCCTGAAAAATTATGCCAAAACTGAAGCTGTCACTTTAAGAACACAAGCTCCTCTAGAAGCTAAGCTATAAGCTACTTTAGGAGACACCATGCTCATCGTTCATGAAGTTGAGCTAGAGAGCAGAAACTCAATAAACTGCACGATGATGCAAAAGGTTGCAAAGTGCATCATGTCTTTCCTTCTCTGTGTGACTCGGAAAACGAGAACTTTAGCATGCTCGAAGTTTAGAACACTGAAAGCAACAAGACTTACATTGGCCGGTTTCTCCTTGGAGCTGGCTACGAAAATCCTTTTGATAGCAGCAAACCAACTCCCTCTCTTCCCCATGTCAGTCGCATTACTATTCTTCCTGTAGATGAGAAGTAAAGTGAGAATTAGAATAGACATTTGCGTAGTTCCCGAATCAAATGATGTCGTTGGTCAATGGTTAATAATATGTATAACAACATATATCAGCTTCCTGGGCAAATCATCTTCCCATTCAGACAAGCAAACATTAACTTCAACCCAAAACGATAAAAGTCTAATTTGTAACTCGGATATGTGTGAAATTGGCTATTGTTCTTGTATTTACAGAAGAACAAGGGATCTAAAAGTGCTTCCACGACACTAAGAGCAAATTCAGATGAATCTTCAAGAAAAATAGAAGCCAATCATCCACAGACATAACTCGATGAACAGTTAGCAGCAAAAGAGGTTGCAACTTACAAGGCCCGAGATGCTCCAATTGCAACCTCTTTCGCCAGCAAAAGAGGTTGCAATTGGAAGGGAAACAAAACACAGAAGCGAGTTTCACCCTTTTTTTCCAGAAGTTTTATGCTCAAAAGGAAGAATAAAAAAATCAACACGAGGGAGACTCCTAAAGACCTCACCAATCAGCCTAACAGCCAAGGGCCAAAAACTAGAGTATAAATAGATGGGCAAAATACAGACAAGTGCATGCTGCCAAAGCCAGAGTATCCGCTTAGATACCTGTGAAAGTGGTATCAACACAACCCTAAAGCAAATTAGATGTCAAGAAAAGACAAATATTTTACCAGTTTCATGCGCTTCCTCAGTCCACAGTGGTATCTGCATACAGAACAAGAATTTTCCAAACTCATCACCCCAAAAATGAAGAAAGGGATACCAACCATGGGCTAAGAATTAATTCTCTGAGGATCCAAACATCCTCTGTTCTAGAGAGAGAGAGAGAGAGAGAATTCTGGGTTATTTATGCGCTTGATGAGGAGCTGTGGAAGGAGTGAATTATGCAACAGGAGTGAAAGGGACATTAATTGCTCTCTGAAGGGTATCCAAAGAACACAAGAAATTGATAAAAGCTGTCTCAAAACCCAAAAGGAAAGCAACAAAGCACCGTGTCTGTTAGAACACCAATCCCACAAGTTTTATCCGATGTTGACCAGCTAGAAAGAAAAGATGCTCATGTCCTGATGAACCCAACAATTTTCAAGAAGATGAATGGGAGCTCTTGGAAAAACCGAGCTGATTATACGCGATATCTGGCACAATTCTGCATGTGAGGCTAAAATAACTTCACACCCAAGAGACAAAAACCGAAAGAGACAAAAGGAAAATGACGAGAGAGAGAGATAAAACTTGCAGAACAGCATCGGATCATGTTCTTGTTTTGTTTTACCTCGCGCTGGACCTTGTTGCTAGGCTCCTCTGTCTTCCAGAAACGCCTCCAAAAAGCTGCCGCAACTGCAAGAACGAGGAAGAAGAGGAACTCTCTCTCTCTCTCCCTCTCTCTCTCTAGCGGACTCCCTGTTAATTTCTTTGCCTGATGGACTCTTTCTCGAGCTTATTTGTTTACGCTGAACCCAAATTCCCTTTTGAGAGTCTCTGTTTCTCTTTCCCCTGCCTGGCTTTGCTTGCATCAATTTACTTCTCTTCCTATTCCTTCACTCACTTTTTTCCGCGCGGTGAAAAACTCCCTCCAGCGCACGTCGGGTCCACGCATCTGACGGCCGACATCATTCTCGTACCATTCCACCCACGTCTCGCATCGTGTGGCTTTGCCATTTGGATCAATGGCGGACCCAAAAGACTAGCGATTACCCAATGTGATTTCCCGCGAGTATATATAATTTTCATGCTCAAAATTGCATCTTTCTTTTATTTTTTGCATAATCGATTTGTCATTGAAGAGAGAATGAAGGTCGGAGGAGAATTGTTCACTCAACAGAGGTGGCCAACTTCAACCACCGTATCAGAGTGGGGGATATGATGGAGAGAAGACTTTTGTTGATGAGAAGAGAGGGCAAGACAAAGCAGGCAATCCCCCCACTCATGGAAACGGTTGGGTTGGCACCCCGTTTCTGCATTTTTTAATATTTTATTTTATTTTATTTTATAATTGCAGAGTTATTTATTTTATTTTTTTATTCCATTTGGATTGGTGATGGAGATGAACCCCTTTTTGACAAATATTCTCTCCCTTCCTCTCCCTCTCTCTCCCCCGAGAAAATATTAGGTGCCGGTGGGGCACCAACTCAGTAAGCTGAGTTGGTGCCGAAAGCCAATCACGTCTTGACACCTGTCCAACAGGCCCACCACTGTCAGGAGGAGAAATAAACAATTTTCAAACACGTCTCCTCTCCCCCCCTCTTCCTCTTTTCTTTCCCACTTTTTACTCCCACGCTCCTCGCGTGCCGCGTCCACTCCACGCTCTTCAGTTGAAAATTAGCAAGATCCTAACTCAAGCCCAAAACAATGGATTTTTTTTTTTTTTACATGAGAATTTTATGATTTATAATGAATAATTGCTAGAAATTGCGGTGCATGTCAGTTGGGCTCGCAACGTCATCTTCCATTGAAATCCATAGAAAGACGGCACATTCTTAATGGCCTTAGATAAAATAAACTATTGTATATAATAAACATTGATGTATAAATATATATGAGATTTTTTTTAATTCCATAAGCAACGAAGACAAATGGCAAGCCCTAATTATTGCAAATTGCACTACCGGTAGGAATGAAATGAATACGTACGCATGATTAGGATGGTGTACTCATTATCTCAGCCAATTATGCAATCAACCAAATGCTTGTTGAGTGGACTAATCTATAAGCAAAAATTGAGTTCTCTCTTCCTTTTACGTGATGCAAAGCTCGCACATGTACTTCTCTATGAATGATACTGAGTTTTATCATGTTGCTCTACAAAAATTGATATATTGAGTGATGAATCGCTTCCACCACTTAATCATCTAATCTCGTGTACACTCAGAGCATGCAAGAATTGCTCTTACAGGCTAATATCATGGGTCAATTTCTCCCATATCCATGTGGGCTGAAAAGCGAAACTTGGTAGCATCGGAATGAAATGTGAGATATGCAGAAGAGTTGATACAGCTAATTTTTGGGAGTGGCATTGGGGTTTTTGTGTTAAGAAGGAATGTAATGATTATCATTTTAGAGAACCTCTAAATGAGTGGTTGGCCTCCCATATAGAAACTAGTTGGGAGTCAATTATGTTTTCCCAATAATGACAATGACAAGCTGAAAATCCAGTCATTGTGCTGAAGTGATTAGTATATCTCGTTCGAGGGATTGAATGTCCGAATTAAATTGAGCGTGATACAGTTGATTACGAGAATGTGATTCGTCATCTTGTCCGTGGAAAGGATCTAATTGGGGAGAGCTGGCTTGATGTGTTTTGGCTCACCAAACACTGCACGGGATCATTCTTGGCTAGGATGCTTTCGATCCGTGACGCTAAAGCTTTGAAGTGGAGCCTAACCTACCAAAAAAAAAGGAAAGAAAAAGAAACACTTGGTCAACTATGTCGTCGGTCCAATGCATTTCCTTTTATAATGTCAATTAACTTTGGACCAACAATAAATTGTCATTTTTTTAGCAAAGCCCCTTCATTTTGTAATCTTTTTTTTAGGCAGCCCTTTCCTCTTTCCTTTTTCCTTTTTCCTTTTTCCTTTTTCCAAATGTTTGACCCGGTTGTAGTTCCAACTTTAGACCCGAGACAAGAACTAAAGACGCTGTCAAATTTGACGCCAAACCCGCAAACCCCACGTTCGGGGGTCAAATCGGACAACAACGTGGTAATAACGCGCTTTCAATTCATTCATACCGTTGACTATTTGTAAATTACACGATTACTATGTTGCTGATTTTCGTGTATGCTCCGGAAGCCTCTTTCTAGAATTCTATATAGCCCACATTTCGAGCTTAGACATTGAAATTGTTCTCATCGTGTGCGTGTTAACATTTAATTTCGGCGTCTATATCAAAAACATTGCCGGCGTCGATTAATTTTTCTCTCACTAGACAAGAAAAAAATACTTGTGGGGGCGAGACATCGCTCTATTCAAGGAAACGAATGTGACCCTCGTTAGACTTACGAAGATTAGCTTACAAAATTTGTTTGTGAAGTGGGGTGTCATGCCGTTATTATATGCTTAAATTTACTGTTGTTTGTAGTTATGAAATTTAGGGAATTTATTTTAGATAATTTCTCTTGTTGTGTGGGGACCACTTTTGGATATTGAGAGTCCTATTGGATGATGTAACGAAGAGGAAGACTGCTATGAAATAAATGAATAATTTATCAAAGGAATTGAATGAAGTTATTATTGTTGGAAAATATTGTTTTTGGTGGAATTTAATGTCAATTATTCAAGTGAAAATTATGCAAATGATCCATAAACTTTCGTCAAATATGTAATGTGATTTTTAAAATTTTAATTCGTTCGATATGGTTCCTAAATTATCGATGAATGTTCAATTTAAGCCTAGATTATATAAAAATGTTTAATATTGTCATTCCATTAATTCGAGTTAATGAAATTTGCCGATGTAACTTTCAAATCGTTAAGTTTTTTCTTTTTTGTCAGAAAAAGAGTTTCATTCATTAAACAAAGGAGGTCGAGTACATATAAAAGGAATCCAAACATAGTAAGGATCAAAGGGCTGCAGGGTGGGTTTGACAGCCAAATTTAAGGCAAAGATCTATTTCTTTGGGCTTTAGCGGCCTAGTCCACGACATTGTTTGCTTTTCTAAAACAGTGAGCCAGTTTCAAATGAAGATTATTGGGCTTCCCTTAATCCGTTAAGTTTGAACCGTGAACAAAAAAAAATGAAAAAGAAAAGAAAAGTTAAACGTGAATTATCCACGTAAAATATTTATATTAAATTAAGATATAATAATCCAAGTCATCAAATAACAATGGACATGTTAATGTTTAACTTTTTTTCCTTATCTAAAGTAGATGGATGAAACTAGGGACATGTTGACTCATCATTTTTAAAAATCCAACTCCGCATATAATAATCCACATCATCGAAACGATGTTCAATTTGTTGTTTGAGTAAACGGAAGGACTACAACGCACAATTATTAATAGTTTAGGGGCCAAATTGAATAAATTATAAGTACACGATTAATATAGTACATTGCGTCATAGTTTAATGACCATTTGTGCCATTTTTCCTTGTCCTAAACATAAACTAGTGACAAAAGCCTTCCCAAACCCAATACCGCCCGCACGGCCCAATAGCTTTGTATAAGTCGGCCTAATACCCGCCCATATCCCCATTATCATCTCTAGTCCCAAGTGACTAATGATATGTTCGTGTTAACCAAAACCATCTGCATAAAGCTTGTTATGTTCCAATAATTTGTAAAGGCTAACGGCCGCGATAATCTTAGGTTATAAAAATCGGAGATTTGCCATCTCTATCGCAAGTTCGGAGCAGTGCGTTATGAAAATCCAACGATGTCTGTACATGTGTACTAAAGAATGCGATACAAGCAACCGATCATCAACGGCCGATTCTTTGCTCGAGATTGTCGTAGACAATAAAGAATGGCCGAATTCTCACATGTGCAAAATGTTATCGATGCAATTGATTCCGCTTTGTGATTAATGAAATGAATTTCTACCACAGACAAATTAGAAACCATTCCCACACGTGAAGATGGTGGAAAATCACAGCTCAAGCTATCTTAGAAAGCTTATCAACTTGTTGCTTGATCATAGGAAGAAAGAAGTGAAGTTGAAATTGGTTCAATTGGCCTCGGCCATGACCATTCTACTAAGGCGGCTCGGGCCAATCTTCCTCCGTCTCATCATACTCCTCCGCCGGATGACCTCCATTTGGTTCCTCCTCCGGACTTGCATCATTGCCTCCTCTTCCACCACAAACCTTCTCATCAGCACGTCGTCAGTCAATGACTTGCCCCGGAACACTCTCCTCCCCTCGACGCTAGGCCTCGCGCCAAACGCGACCGGCGGCGACAACGACATCCGCTCCTGCGAGGCGGAGATCGACTTCGATCTCGGGTAGCTGTTGCTTCGCCTTGGCGGGACCTCGGCCTTGAACACCTCGTTGTAGGAGGAGATGGGCGCGCAAAGGCAGACCCGAGTGAACGACGTTGCGATCCTCAGGGAGTTGCATTTCCGTAGCTTTTGCCGGTGCGAGGCCGGTGCAGGGATCGGGACTTCCGCGGACTTCGTGATGGTCTTCCATAGGGTGGCATTGGGCGGCAAGGGGATTTCCGTGGGCTTAGACATGGTTGATCTCCATAGGGTTGCCATCTGAATTGCTCTCTGATACCAGGGCTTCCTGTGTCTGTACCCATTGTCAATACACTATGTCATGATCAACCTACATGAATGTTACATATTTGCTTGAATACTATTTTCCAAAACGCCATCTTACCTTTTCAAATAACTAAATAATAAAAAAAAATACTGCATTTTCCAATACACCGACTGCACTAGCAATATGTGCAAATAAAACTTTGAAAGCAGTACATTTCTTTATTAAATATGCTTAGCGAGTGTCCGAGATACTCGTTAACGGGCCATGTATAACGACAACTTGTTGGTCTTACAGTAATTATTGACTGACCAATGGATGTCCACCTTAGGTTGGACCCATGGGCCCAATACCAGAGATTGTACGTGCCGAAGTAGCTGGCCACCACTAGTTCGGACAAAGTTTGTGGAACCTAGAAAAGATATTAGAATTTCTACAATTTTTTCTACTGAATGCCAATCAGCAAATTGAAATCAAGTTCTCAAGAGACTCAGTGTCGACTCGGTCACGCAGGAAAAGAACTACGAAAGGCATAGGGAAGTTCGACCGGGTCGGGAGTGGAGCTCGAATAGCTCACGAGTAACTTGACTCGCCTATAACTCACGAATGCCAACATTGAGCAATTTTGGAGATGAGCGAGCGGATTCGATGATGATGTTCTTGAATCAAGGCCCTTCATAGGGGGAGATCATCGTAGTCCAGTGACTCCAAAACAAGCCTAACAACATTCAATCTGTTGGCCTTATTACATCACCCACAGAACTCAACCAGTAACCAAGCTTTGCCAAAACATGACATTTTATGTGAAAGCTGTCTATTATAATTTCTTAACCAAGAAAATCACCTCTAGTGTTTCCCCCTTAATTCCCATCCCTTTCATCTCTCTCTCTCTCTCTCCTTCTCCCTCCCCTCCCTCCCCCCTACCTTTCTATAGCTCGTGCACAAAAAGAGTCTTGGCCTTGTATGGAAAGAAAACTGCTAGGTTTAGCTTAAACAAATGTCCATGACCCATATGAGTTTGGCAGAGAGAGAGAGAGAGAGAGAGAGAGCATACCTTGGGTGAGAGGTCTTGGGATCTTGCATGAACCAAGAAAGGAATGAAGTGGGATGTGTGAAGTTTGAAAGTAGAGGGAGGGAGGGAGGGAGGGAGAGAAAGAGAGAGGAAAAGAAGTTTCATCTGACTGTGTGTGTGTGGAAAGACTAGAGAAAGAAGTGAGTGCTAGTGACTGATGATGATGATGAAGAATTTGGAGAACTTTTCTTTTCTTTTCTTTTTTTCTGTTTCTTGCTTTTCTCACGTTGCTTTAGAAGTTGTGATGACTGAAGAAAGATGGCAGCACAGCCAGTGTTCAGCTTCTTTTCCTTTTCCCCCCACATTCTTTATTCCCCACCCCCCATCCTCCTTTGCTTGTTCACCAGGCCATGATTTCTCCAGTCTGCTTCCTGTCTTCAATTTCACACAGATTGGCAACTTCTCTCAGATAGAGCGAGAGCGAGTCTACAGATAATGTATTCACCAAATTGAATCCACTTCTATCAATTATACATTCGTGCAAGAAGCGAGGTATCGTAGGAATTACTTTTTGGGCGAATTCGTCGGGAGTTGCGTAGACGAAATTCAAATCTACTCTTCGGACTTTACATGGGTACAAAGAGCCAATTGATGAAATGTTATTAGTACTTTCTTTGCATGTGGGCAAGTGTCTAATTTGAATCCGAATAATAATGATGTTAGCCTAACTCAAAAGGGTTGTCAGGGTTGGCACGGAGCAATATTATTTGAACAGATTTCAATTTGTCTAGCCCCATGCTTGCCCTGCCCTGCCCTGCCCTGTTGGAATCAAATCATTGCTGACCAAAAGCACAATCTTTTTCAGTGTCTCTCTTCAAACCCTAATCACACACTTTTCACACACTTCACAACTGATAAAGGGTGACCCTCCTAATAACACTGCTCAGCTTTACTCAATTAATTCTACTAATTAATTAGCCTCCTCTCTTCGAGGGCATGTCTTAAGGAAGAAAATCTGTGGAAGTTGATAATTTTAAAATTATTTTAATATATTTTTGTGTTGATCACATTGCAAATGGTAGGACCCTGAGATCCAATTCTTTTTAGCCCAGGGATCACGAAATGATTAATTAACCGTGGGTGGTTTGATTTCAAAGACTCAAAAACGGCTTGGAAACACCCCCTAGACATTATAATTTGGGGCTGCTGGATTGGGGATCATACCTAGCACAATTTAGCCTTTTTGGTTAATTAATTAAAGAAAAGAAATGAAAAGTCTTTCCCCTCTTGAGTTCTTAATGCAATGTGATGACACTTTGTCTCTTCACATGTCTGCCGCAACATTATGTGGTGCTTGATTGGGACACTTTTAGTTTTAGACGAGTTTGCTTCTTGCCCCCATTGATGGCTCAAAAGGGAAAAAGGTCTAGTTAGTAGATAACTTCATCTTCACTAATTTCAATTTCATCTGGTGCCTCTCCCATTATTCTCGAGTAAATGGATGTTACTAGAGAAGGAGCGCCTCTATCTCAGCGCCACTTGCACCGACTATATGCCCGGAGTTACTTGATTCATGGGGTTAATTTGGTGTGTTCCATTGATCTCCAGATAGTTAGGTCTTTATGCTCGTGCTTCGTGCCCTGGATTCTCAAAGGAAAACAAAAAAGCATCATCAAATGCCTTGTGTGGTCATCAAGAAACCTCTAGCCCATCATATGATATAGTTTGTTTCTACTGCAATAAATTTTTGGTTCCGTTAGTGCGTTAGAAATATAGTTATTACCCGCAGACAAAGCCCAACTAAACTAAACATGGATAATGTTTATGTTTATTTTTGTGATGCACCAATCAAAAGATATTCTCATATATATATACGAGGCCGGTAAGAAATGGAAATTCTTGATATGACTCAAGAAATTCCACACGGTTCTTTTCAATATCGATTTGACCTACCCGAGTTGATTTCAAAAAAAGGTGAGGGATATTAAACAAAATTCTCTTGAACTTTGGGGTTTGTACGCATTTGTGTCCGAACTTTCGATTGTTACATAATACCGCTTAAACTTTCATTTTGTGTTAACTCTTCATTATGGTCTGGTTAATACGTGCGATGCAATGACTTTTATAGAGTAAAAGTATATTTTCATCTCATTTTTCAAGAAAATATTTATTTTGCCATTTTTTTTCTTTTAATTGCTATAAAAATGAACAAATATTGAAAATTTTCCCAACAGTAAATAGCACCAACATCATCCGACCCGAATCCGAAACATTCCGCATGCAGGAAAAACCCGTAATCCAAAACTGGGTGGGTTCGGAGCCGAATCCCCGATCCATTTCAAAGCCCATCCAAATCCCGCGACCGGGCCCCACACAGGCCCAAGGAAAATCACAATGAAACGCACCGTTTTTCGTTACTTCTCCTTCGTCCTCGCCCCGCTCGCATTTTCCCTCCCTCTCGAAAAACCCTAGAACCTCTCTCTACTCGAAGCTGCACTCTCTCTCTCTTTCTAAAACTTTCACCAGCTAAGAAACCCTAGATCCATCAATCAGGGAGACAAGAGGGAGCAAAGAGATCCTCCAACAATGTCGATGTCGAAGAGCTCGAAGATGCTCCAGTACATCAACTACCGGATGCGCGTCACCATCCAGGACGGTCGCCAGCTCATCGGCAAGTTCATGGCCTTCGACCGCCACATGAACCTCGTCCTCGGCGACTGCGAGGAGTTCCGCAAGCTCCCCCCTGCCAAGGGCTCCAAGTCCAACGCCGACCGCGAGGACCGCCGCACCCTCGGCCTCGTCCTCCTCCGCGGCGAGGAGGTCATCTCCATGACCGTCGAGGGCCCCCCTCCCCCCGACGAGTCCCGCGCCAAGTCCGCCGCCGCCTCCGCCGTCTCTGGCCCCGGAATGGGCCGCGCTGCCGGCCGAGGCGTCCCCACCGCCCCCCTCGTGCAGGCGCAGCCGGGGCTGGCTGGTCCTGTCCGTGGTGTCGGTGGCCCGGCCCCGGGGATGATGCAACCGCAGATTTCACGGCCGCCCATGCCGCAGCTCTCAGCTCCGCCGGTCTCGTACCCTTCCGCTCCAGTTATTCGGCCCCCGTCTCAGATGCCACCCCCCTTCCCTGGGCAAGGGCCGCCGCCAATGGGTCGGGGACCGCCGGGGCCTGTGCCCCCTGGGCAGTTCCAAGCCAGGCCAGGTGGCATGCCTCCTCCGCAGTTCCCTGTTCCTCCTCAGCAGTATGGGCAGAGGCCACCTATGGCGCCACCACCTCAAATGATGCGTGGGCTTCCGGCTCCACCGAGGCCTGGGATGCCTGCCCCACCACCACCACGCCCAGGGATGCCTCCCCCACCTGGCGGTCAAGTGCCTGTTTTTGGGCCACCGCGTCCAGGAATGCCTCCTCCACCGAATGCCCCTCAACAGCAGCCACCGCAGTGATTTTGGTACGACTCTTTCTATCTTAGCTTACACATTATTCAGTGAATGATCACCTTTGAGATGTGTGAAAAAGTTTGAAGTTTCGGCCTTTGCAGATCAAATTATGTTTCATTTCATAGGATCTCATGCTTGGAATAACAATCCTTCGAAGGACTTGATCATGCTAATCTAGTGGGGCATTATTTCAAATGGTTGAAGTAGGTTAGCAATAGAGGAATTATGGTGTGGACTAGGCTGCTCCGAGTAAGACATCTTGTGCTATATTGATGAATAGTGCAACAGTCAGATATCATTTTCATGTCCTAAGAGTTAGGAAGCATGTGTTAATAAGTTCTCTCATTTTAGGAATTAGCGGATTTGATGTTTTGTTTAAAGTGAATTTTAAAATTGATTTCATATCTGCATGGTTATCTTTTGTATGGAGTTGAAGGTAGTTACTCCAATTCTTCTCAGTGCCCAAAATAATATACTGTGTACATTAGAGTTATATTTTGGCAAAGTTGACCATGCTGCACCGGAGCAGGCTGTCCCTTTCGGTCATACTTGTCAAGAAGAAATTTTGGCTTTAGTCACAGGGTAGTCTTCCAGTCCAGGCTCTGATAGAAAATTACAGCTTAAGAGGGCAGACTTTATTATGTCCAAGATTGCCAGGTTGTAGCATTGATAAGTGAGATGCTTATCTACCGTCGCGCCAAGTTAGTCGAGCTTAAAAATCGATAAATTTGCTTCTTTAAGTCTTCAATATGCTGTAGTAACCTGCTGTAATGCTTGTACTAATTCAGCTTAAAAGTGCGTAAACCTAAAGGATATGTACAGCCAAGATTCGGTGAGGGAACTTACTACTATAGAAGGTAAATACCGAAATGGGGCTGCTTGAATACAACTATGCTATCGGATAAAAATTTGGCATTCATTTTATCATCTAGATCATTAAGATACTTAGTCCTTTGCATATCTCCATTTCTACTAAAGTCTAATTTCATGACTACAACTTTACATAAAGTTCTGTTGGCCTAGTCAGTCCATTGCACTGTTAAGGATAGGGTCTCTAGTTGAGGCAATATTCATGTTCAACTTTTTTCTTGGAAAAGTCCTGTTTCTAGGGGATATGCTTAGGAAAGGATTGGAATCATCGCATGTAAACAGGGTTGGGGAGCGCGTAGGTTATGGAGCAAATATGATGTATTTTTTTGTCGAAGAGTGATTTATGATTTTGTCTGCTAGGTACAATGATTTTGAAGTTGCAGTCTATGAGAGCTGTATAAAAATTGTGAAATGTCCCTTTTTGGGGATTAAGTGGGATTGAATGTCCCTTTTTCTTGGAAAAGTCCTGTTTCTAGGGGATATGCTTAGCAAAGGATTGGAATCATCGCAAGTAATAGGGTTGAGAAGCGTGTAGGTTATGGAGCAAATATCATATATTTTTTGTCGAAGAGTGATTTATGATTTTGTTTGTTAGGTACAATGATTTTGAAGTTGCAGTCTATGAAAGCTGTATAAAAATTGTGAAATGTCCCTTTTTGGGGGATTAAGTGGGATTGAATGTCCCCGATTTTACACATTATTAAACTTGCATAGAAATTAGTCCTTGTCAGAAATAAGTCAAGCTTTTCTTTATCTTCCTCAACTAGTTTTATGTGAAGTTAAATTGTCCTAGCCCGCCAATTTTTGCTAGATGTGTGATTGATTTTTATCTCACTTTTGATACGCAATGTGCTCTGCTTAGTTTCATAGTTCAGCTAAGGGGTTGTTTGCTAGTAATGCGATTGGTAATATTCTTTGAATAATTTCACATGTCAATATAATCTAGTTATTATATATCAATAAAAAGTCATTTTTGGGACATTGGAGTCTGCCTTATGATATGTTGCTTTGATAAGTTGCTTTGTCTAGAAAATCTAGTTTGTCGATTGGTTGGTTTCATGTTTTTTTTTTCCGTGGCAGGGTTTTGACTTGTGGTGTGAAGTTCTTCAACCAGATGTTCATCTTCTCATGCTGGCTCAAGGCTTTAAAGTCCTTTGGATTGGCTTGGATGTTTTAGCTTTTGCTAAGATGGGCTTTGTGGATTGGTGTCAGATTAGCATAGTATTGAGCATTGGACCTTTTGGCAAATGCGGCTTGTTATGGGAATGTAATGTTCGCAATCGGTATATATAGACATTTTTCTTAGAGTGCAGAGAATTAATTGAGTAATGCCGAACAAGTTTCCTTGACATGTTTCTATGCTCCCTCCTTCCTCCGTCTGACAATCTTTAATTTCATTTTCTTTAAAGCAGTATGATTATCAGTTTGATCTTCTCTACTTGCTAGTTGCTGATGTCGAATATAGCTACCACAACACTTGTTAGGTTAATGGGCTCGCATTTTTCTTAACCCTTCTGTTTGCCATCTGAAACGAAATGTTCTGGGTAAGTCGCTCAAGCAGGGAAACTGCTATGCGATGCTCAAGTTATACTGACTGGAGTACTCTGTGTCTCGATCGAACAAGCATTCTTAGCAATCTGTTCAATGAGCTGTGTGTTCCAGCTATTTTCTCGTCCTCTATTATGCTTAAACAAAAGGCCGGCAATCAATGTTTGTCAGTGCCCTACGGCCTTTTGTTTAGCCCAAGTGTGTCCAGGGCTTTTTAATTACTTGACTAATCTGCATGGAATGTGAGGATTATGGGGGTATACAGGTGTGGTCACTGTCGCAGAAGAATGAAATCAGAAGTCGGCATTGCATAGGGCGATCGTGTCACAAGAAGTTGGCGTGGGGGGAATATTGCCCATAGCCTCTTCATCTCGTAGAGAGGGATTTCAAGGAAAGGGATCTACTTTGTGTGAAAAAGAAAAGGCAGATGGTGGGGTACGATCGCAGATACTGTTGTTTGGAAAGCTAAATGCTTTCTCAGGTCAAAAGAAATGTGGGGATATCTCCCATCTTCTTTCGCCTTTTTGTACGTTGTAGACCAAATCATTTGGTCCAAGTCCTGAGTCAGTACTCGATTTAGATTAAGAGGAAAGGGCGACGATGACGGTAAACATGAATACGTCCTTGCGGAATATAGGGGGGAAGTGGCTGACGAATTACTTTCGGAGCTATTCGTCTTTGTTTCTCTCACTCTCTTTTCTTTTCCTCCCTTTTCTTAAGGCTGCTTTTTTCCCTTCTTTTGTGGCTTTAACATCGAGGTAAAATGTGCCTTTAATCTTCTCTCTTCCCCTCCTTTTCTTTCTCACAATAATTTGCAAATTGCTAACTTCAATGAAAGTTGGTAAATTGATAGAAAAAAATTTGATAATTAGGAAACAATTCAATCGTCGTCGGTAAGATAAAAGTTGGTAGCCAAAAAACTAAAGTTAAGTGGTAATCTCGTCGGACCTACACAAAGTTGGTAGAGTCGGAAGAGCGACTAAACTAATAATTGCTAATTTACAACTAGTTGGTAGTCTCATAAATAAATAAAAAGAGTTGGCGACTTGCTCAAATTAAGGTTAGCAAATTTTGTACAAAAGCCGGTAACTGGGACACGTAGGTAAGATGCGCAAATGAAAATCAGTAGCTAAGTGAAACCATTAGTAATTTGTAGACAATCATATAAAAGTTGGTAATTTAATAAAAGAGCTGGTACTTTGCTAACAAGTTTCCGGACAAGCAATCTACTGGTCATTTTTCTGTAACAGGTAGAACTCGAAATTTACAAGCATGTCTATAAATTCACCGACCAGAAACATTGTTCCATCTTCGGCAGACGGAACCCAGAATTCTTTCATGAAGTGATGCTTAGAGAAAGAGGCTTCATTGTTATTTTTCTTGTCGTCGCCGTACCTCCTCCTTCGTTTAGCTTTGCCACTTGACAAGTTACAAGTTCACAGAGAAAAAATCCCTCCTACTATCAACTTATGCAAGCATATAAATATATGATCGATGTATCCCATACAACCTTTATACAACCTCAGATCATACGATATGCAGAAAACGTTTTCGAGAGTTAGAGAGATGATCACGTAACTTTTCTCACATAAAACTAACTCTCCTGAGAAAGATACGTATCTAGAACTCAAGATTCTACAACAGAGAAAAAGTCCATTTTCAGAAAGCTGCGGCTAGCTTGGATTCATGGTCTAACAGAAAATTTCGGCAACTTACTGGAGAAAAAAGACCTAGCGCTGCGACAACCAATAAGTTACCACAAGCCTGCCTAATCCTGATACCTGACTGAAGAACTTGTTAATCTAGAACAAAGGACCCCCTGCATTAACCTAAGTCACTGAGCCCACATCAGCCCAGAGAGGAATGCCATACGTTCTCACTGGCTATCTGGCTCACCTGGGCACTTCTTGGTCCAACCACCTGAACCTGATCTACGTTCTGCTCGTTTCCTCTTGTTCTTAGGAAAGTTAATATCTGAGGCTAAACATGATTTTAGTGTTGACTCCTGCTGAGATGCAATGGCTTTCACCACTGGCTCGAGCTTCAAAGCGGGTACTGGAGGAGGATCATTGCTCTCATCTTGTTCTCCTTTATCCAAGTCCAGTTGGTTCACTAATGCTTCCACTTCTGAGCTCTTTAGCATTTGACTCTCTCCTTCAGCCAGCTCATTATGTATGAGGACATTTTCCACTATCTGTAGATACAGAAATCATATAAAAATAATTGAGTAATTGAGGAATCTTCTGCCGTTAGTTTTAATAACACGTGAAGCGCCTGAATCGTGGATGACTAGAAAGTCTATGTGATGAAAAGAAAACATTGTCAAAAACAAATGTGCAGATAAAAAAAAGCATAGTCAGGTGCCCTAGCTTGATCAATAAGCTAAAGAAGCCAACCAGGAACCTAAGAAAACATTTCATGCTATAAACATGACAACCAAAATATGAGTACAGCAAAAAGGAGGAAAAATTGATAGCAAAAGAGGTGGTATGAATCTATTTAAAAGGATTAAACATTAGCAACAACAAAGGATGACACAAAAATAAGATAAGTTGCAACAGGAGTGTTTGCACGGTACATCTCCTGCAGACGTAAGTGAGCTTCTGAAATTGGCTGCAAAAATCAGTTTTTCTGCTAAGGAAGAGAATCAACGAACTAGAGAAGAGCAAACAATTAAAGAAATAGAATTATGTCTCAGTCCTCCAAATTCTAACTGATGAGGACTGTTGGTCTTTCCTGGATCATACTAAGATAGCATGAAGAAGTTCAGAAACTATTATGTGGCAGAAGAATACTATGAACATAGATTCACTTGGACCAGACTACTAGGAGGATTAGAATAATTGCTGGCGCCAAATTAGGGAACTCCATTCAATTAGAGAACCCAAACTCCACCCATCTAGTAAATTTACCAACATAATTTGAAAATAAAGGACAGTCATCAAGTCAGCTTAAAAAAATTATCCAGGACATCCTGGGTCAAAGCAAATTGCAAGCTTAGAGAAAATGTCGGGGATTAGATATGCGCTTAACCCTGTCAAGTAAGTTCGCCACTGAAAGCTTACATCTTCACTTGTATCTCTGACCAGTGGCTGTTGGATGGTAACATTGGTAGCAGATAATAATCCTACAGTGCTTTCAATTACATCAGGAACAGGAACTGCATCCCCATAACTTGAAATCACACTTTCCGGCAGAACAAGATCTCCTATGTCACACTCCAGTATATGCTGAGCTGAGGAGTATACACCTCCAATTGATTTCACTTCTCCATTGCCAGCAGAAAATGTAGGACTGGGAGCACAACTAGTCTGTGCTTCCCAAGGTGCAAGCAGGCTCAAGTTCTCAGAAGAAGAGAACTTAGCAGCATTCTGTGTAATCACCACATCAAGCTGGCCTTTAAGTTTATGAACTCTAGAATGCACAGTTTCGATTTTCTGGAGTAACTGTTCCAAGTATATATCACCATCTTTGAACTCAAATGATGTTTGGCTATCGTTATGTCCATATTCGGTGTTGACAATCCTGTTCTTGTTTGAAAACACTGCCACAAGAACAATAAAAGGAAAGACTTCTTATCCATAGTCCCATGAAATGTGATGAAGGCAGAAGTCACTTAAAAGAACAGCATCATTAACCAATATAGTGAATCCAGAAAATAGCAAGAAGCGGAGAAGAAAAAAGAGGGTCTCATCATTGTTCCGTCATTGTGTATTTTTGTATATGAAATTATCCTTGTAAAGTATAAAGTAGGTAGAATGTCGAGGTGGTAGACGTACTGCTGTTTGCTACTGAGATCAGGAAGCAGAGAAACACTGCATAATATTGGTAGCAAGCGCCAGAAGAATGCTAAATTTGAATGAGGCTGTAATTGGTTACAGTAGATTTTACCAGAAGAAGTAGTAAGCACATTAATATGTACTCTCCTTCTCAGACTGTAGAGATTACCAGAGTGCGGAAGCAAGTACATTATATTCCTTAGACTAAAATTTTCTCAGCAATTTGTATATTGTGCTATCTTGAGTCATCTAAACTATAAAATGTCTACTGCTGCAGTATGCCTCTTGCTACCTCTTTTGCATCTGTTAGCACAGTCACCTGACGTAATGCAATCTCTATGCTTAGAAACTTCATAAAGATTTTTTAGACAAATTGATTATCCTTTCCACCAGAAGAGGCATCTGTCAATTTAATTGAATGATCGAGGTCAACATCTTCCAATATCATTGCCACCTGCCATCAAGAAAACCAAAAAGATTGCTCCTAACAAAGTATGGAAACCTTGTTAATAGAAGAAACCATCCAAGTTCAATACAGTTTCAAATGGAAGAAACACATTGCAGCAAATAATACCTGGGTTAGAAAAGTCATCAGCAATAAAAGTTCCTTCCGGATCTGACCTCTTATTTTCTGCAATGAACACATCATAGTGTCACACATCGACTATCTGAAAAGCAAGACACCAGACGAAGGTGCTGCATTTATAAATAACAAACTTTTACCTAGATAAGAAAAAAGATTATGATGCGACATATACGATGCTACATCTGTGATGTCTTCAATCTTCTTTCTTTTCCTCCTCTTCATGATCTTTTTCTTATAGCAGGGACCAGAAAATGGCATTGACTTTGATCCAAATTCTTCTACTGGGTCTGGGCATTGATCAGATGCCAAATGTTTGTTCTGTTCATATGCTGCAAGTTCCTTAGCATATTTAAGTGCTTGTGACTCAATTTCCTTTATTCTCAGTTCTGTCCATTTGCACCGCCACATCAGAGGACGTATGAAAGTCCTCCAGTGATCTGTCAACTTCTTCTTCCTAAAAGGTGGAATTCCATATTATGCTATTATGTAGAATTCTCAAAGAATTGATTCACACATAAAGAATGTGTTTATGCGGCTTACAAACATGGAAATTAAAAGAAGCTTGTGCACTCATTTTTCAAGGAGTGCACATATAATCTTGAAACATTTTTGCACAAAGCATTTACAAACAAGGAGCGGACGATAGATGCACAATATTGGACTTACTGATGGAAGTTTTTTGCGCAGATAATAACACCCGCATAGAATAAGGAAACCAGAAGTCCAAAACATTATGGATAGAATGCAATCAAGTCTTAAACCTTTAATTGATGCAGTGAAATTCTAAACCTTTTCTAACAAGTGCAATCAAGTCCTTTTGATTGCCTCTCCTATTTCTCCTATGTAAAAACCTCTAAGGCTGTCATCTAGGCAATTTATAGGCGATTGGAAGAGCTTGATTTTGTTTTTTTCAGAAAGGTTTAAGATTTTATTGGACCATACGTAAATAAGGTTCAAGACTTCCAATTCACTACCAACCCCTCCCCCCCCCCCAAAAAAAAAAAAAACCAACACACAACTATACACTACAGACAGAAGCACCTACAAATTTAAAGAGAATCATGCTTAGCCAGAGCATCTTCTCCTCTTCCTTAGATAGTTCATCAATTACAAAGATGAAGCAAGACAAAACCACGACAAATTTAAATCCTGCTTTGAGTCACCAATCTCATCTGAAAAACTCATTTGTTTGCTTGGTGGACGGCATCTATATCATTTCTCTTAATTGTCTCTTTCAACCTATCCCTTCACTGAACTCATACTCGATATATCACAATTTTGACATAGTTAAGCATACATTACTAGACCCCAAGATTTCCCTCCATAATATGTGCTTCACGTTTACTCTACTCAAATTTTATCTAGCACTTCATCATATATGTAAAAGTAAAAACCAGGAGATATCACCACAAGTATTTCTTGTAAGCTCATTTGGTACTATAGGAAAGGGCAAACATCAAACCATAATGTAACCCCATGGCCTATTACCATTAGAAAAATCCTCTATTAGGTATCCATGTGTCCTTATTGCAATCACAACCCCATCATACATGTCATATATAGTAGGTATGTGGGCAATATGCACCCCTTTCTTCCCAAAACCCTTCCAGTGAATATCGTAATATGGTTTCTCCGTGTCAATCAAAACCATGTGCAAATCCTTTTCGATATTATCATATATTTTCACTAACCTCCGTAACAAGTAAATTGCCTATGTAGGTGAATTCCCAACATTAAATCAAAATGGTTCACACAACCCTTTACTTCACAAACACTACGTGTCCTACTTAGCCAACAAGTGTCTATTTATAGCACATTACCATTAGAAGCTCAAACAGTCAAGATGAACATATTGAAGCCGTTTAAACACCAGCATCGGAAACAGGACCTATATGTCACTGTTACTAAATCTCACAGTAACTCCAGCAAAATCACAAGCATGTTTAGCAAGAGGCTTATGATAGACATGTTCTCTAGACTTCCAATATCTCTAAGAGATAAGGTTGGCACAACTAGGTGTCACCGTCCGCTATAAATGAATGATGTTAACCTCTACAAAAAAGGTCCAAAAGGAGTCTTTTTAAACAATATTCTTATGTCAAGTTCAAAGGGGACAACACTCGAACTGTCAAACCACTAGATAGTTTGAATAAATTACTACAGATGATAGTACGCAGTAACCAGACAAATGAATTAGATAAAGAAGGAATTTCAAGAGAAATGCAATTTTATCGCTCACAGTTAAGAACCTGCCCATCCCCAATTGCCGTCAAGTAACGAAGTTTGCATCGCTACGCTATGCAGAAATTCAAATAATCAAGATGGGCCTCGGTAAAGTTTTTCCATCTTGATGAGAATTCCCATTTTACAACTCTCTTAACAATTTACAACTTTCTGTTACTGCCAGTTGTCGATCGGAATCTGGCAAAAAGTTTCATTATAAACACTGTCAAAGTATGCTAGATGTAAAGAGCACAAGGTTGAAGATGTGCACCTCATTCGAAACATACTATCGAATGCATCAAGTGCAGATGGAAAATCACTGTCCCTGCAGAATTGCGAATCTACTTCAGCATCACTCATCCCGGAATAATACTCGGAATCAGATAGAGTGCCACCAAAGGAACTAGAACATTCAGTTGCATCGGGATCCTGAGCATTAGCCAATTCCTTGTTACCAGAATTGGTAAACTCAGTAACATCAACTTCAGCATCCTCTGCACTTCTTGGCACATCTGTAGTTGACTCAGACCCCATCAACGAGATGTTGCCCTCTTGTCACTATCCCAAATGCAACTTAAATGCCAGCTGCAAGATGCTTCTGCAGTACGTTTGCTGGGCAAGGTTTCTGATGCAAACTTTGGGTTACAATCTGGATCCATGTCCATTGACGGTTGAGAATAAGCCATTCCATGGTTTTGCAAACTATTCCATTAATTTCACATCAATCACCCTCTGGACAATTTCCCCTCGAGGAGCCTGAACCAAATGCCACCAGTTCATGTCAAGCACAAGGCAGTATGAAATGTCCAAAGCGCAATGCTAAGTGTACTAAGATTCATTTGCGAAATTTCTTCACCCAACAACAGCTTGCCAAGTCATTTTGTGTACCCAACTTTCTAAACCAATTTAAGTATACCCAATATTCATGTTCAAATCATGCAACAAAAAGAGAGCAAAAAAAATATACCCCTAGTTCCAAGGTAATTCGAAAGACAAGCTAAGCTGGAAAAGAAGCCATTTTGAAACTACCAACTTATATAACCAACGTCCCTTCATTGTGATGTAACTGTGTGTCAACAGATGCACAGTCAGTGTACTCGACGAACTCTTGCCGCAGCGAATTACCCAATTGACAAAGAAAGCCAAGAATGATCATCAGCATGTTTAAGTTCGTTTGTTCAGCAACATAACCAGCCTGAGCAACTAACGAACGATATTAGGAGGACTTCCTCAACCAGCCCCACTGAGGGTAATCAACATGCAGACATTAACCGAGACTGAGCTCGGGGGACGAAGCGAACGAGGGAGCACTGCAGAAATTTTACTTGGAGGAGCACGCGGGCGAGCTGAGCTGAACACGCGCTGCTGACGACCAGGAGTTTCGGCGGCTGATGGAGGAGGAGGAGGAGGCAGGGTGAAGACGAGAGGAAGTTAAACGTTATAAACCTAAAGGAAACACCTTCCCGCTTTTCTTTTTTGGTACGTGCCACTCTTCCATTTTTTTTTTGCTAGAAATTTTTTTTTTTTGCTAGAATGTGCCACTCTTCCATTGCTCTTCCACACTTTGTGTTTTTCCATTGGTCCGTACCCAAAATATATTTTTTACTTCTCTTATTCTAATTTCTACATTTTCTTCTTTATTTATTTATTTTCAACATATACTTAGGGCCAATTTAATCTTTTTCAAACGCAAGCTTCTATCGAGATGCCACTAAAGAGGAAAAACAAAGTTAAAGATATTCAAATCCCATCAATTGGATGTGGATTATTTTTTGAATAAAAATCAATTGTACAAATTAAATGTTTGAATTTGATTTAGTCACAGGGCTTGCAAGATATTTCATAGAATTCTTTACTCGTCCTGCAAAAAAATAATAATAATAACAAAAAAGAACTTGTCGAAGAGTACCAAGCATCATAATTGAGTTAAGGTTTGGGGAAGATCGACAAAGGTGGCCTTTCAAGCCTTGATTTTTATTATTTGGTACATATTAAAGAGGCATTTCGACAGTCCCATCTTGTTTATTATATATAAGTATCATGAACGAGTTAATGATTTTGGCCTTTTTGTTGCAATTTGGCCTCACTAAACTATATTATGCTGGGGTCAAATTTTACTCACAAAGCATTTAGTAGGGTTAAAACCAATAAAATAGTCTAGTCTAGCGAAATTGACACACCATTGAAGAAAGTATGTAAATTAGGTGTGAATTCCCTTTAGTCTAAATAGGAATAAGTACATTAGAAGTCATAAAACTTATTACAGTGCAATCAAGTCCTTTCATTAACTCTGTTCATTTAGACTAAAGAAAAATGATGACGTGGTTTTTCTTTTTTTATATTTTTCTCTCCTTCATGGCTAAAACGACGTCATTTTGGCATAAATTATAAAATTTTAACTAAAATATTAATTAAATAAAAAAGGTATATAAAAAAACACACAAAAGTAAGAAAAAAAATCCAATGACACCCCCGTCGTTGGAAAAGGCCGATGGGGGTCGCTAGCGACCCTTGCCCATAGATATGGTAGCTCTCAGTAAGGGTCGTCAACCTTAGGTAGGGGTTGCTAGCCCTCAGCGACCCTCACCCAGATCTGGGAGGAGGGCCACGACCCTCGTCGAGACCCTACCAACCCTTTCTAGCAATAGGGGCGGTGGTGGCATGGGTCTGCCATGTTTTTTTTTAATATCTTTTTTTATTTTATTTTATTAAGATTTTGGTTGAAAAAAATTAGAATTAAGGCCAAAACAACATGGTTTTAGCCTTATGTTTACGTTTTAGCCATATTAACATTTTTCGTTAGTCTAAATGGACGAAGTTACAAAAAGACTCAATTGCACCAATTTGACAAGTTTTAGGACTTTTGCACTTTTTGTAAGTTGTATGACTCAATTGCACTATTTGCAAGTTTAATCGTTGTGCATGTTTTTTTTTTTTTTTAAGGATGGCCCTTATCGTCTTAAAGTTGGTAAGAGAGGCTCTTCTAATTGTGTCAAAAGTAAAAAGGAAAAAGCCATAAAAAAATTCCAAACTTTGCCTTATGTAATACACCTTTCTCAATTTTTTTTGTGACACAAAAAATCCATATGACACATTTACCTCAAACTTTATTCTGTGACACCAGAAACTCCAAACTTATATTTGTTTGACACATTTACCCCCACTTGAAATAAAGACACATTTACCACCAAACTTTTTTATTTTTTTATTTTCACTTTTTATTAAATAGAATATTCAAAAATATTTTAAAATATTTAAAAGACACATTTACCCCCCTTCTTTGCTTTTTTTTAAAAAATATTTTGAATATTCTATTTAATAAAAAAGTAAAAGACAAAAATGCCCTTGGGTTAGATAATTTTTTGGGTAAATGTGTCACACGGATAAAAGTTTGAGTTTTTGGTATCACAAAAAGAAGTTTTGGGTAAATTTGTCACATTGTATAAGTTTGGAGTAAATGTGTCACATAAGGCAAAATTTGGGATTTTTGGTATCACAAAAAAAAAATTGAGGTAAATGTGTCACAGAAGTCAAAGTTTAAGGTTTTTGGTAGCATTTACCCAAAGTAAAATACATAGAGCCACCTAGCAATCTATTATTCATCTACATTACCTTTGTATTAAACGGACCAACAAATATGCACACGTGCGTACGAAACCGGAAGCTAGAAGATTAAGGAAAATCACTTTACATTGTAAAATTTATGAAAATAAGTTATTGATAAAACTACATAATTCAATGAAACTGTATATGTGGAAAGATAAAAGATGAGTCATAATTAAAAAAAAATAGGCAAGTTGTTGCAGGATAGAAGTGATTGAAATTTTGATACTGAAACATGCTATAGATGGAATTGAATTGTTAATTTACGCATTTGTCTTTGACAAATATATATTATATATAAATAAATCAGGAATGTTTGAAAAAAAAGGATTAAGATCCCTCAAAATTGAAATCTCACTAGTTTATATAATAATAAATCTGTTGATAGATAAGCAATGATGACTTATACGGACAAAGTTGGACATACGTAGTGAGGGTGATAGGTTTCGGAACAGATAGTTTTTGACCAAAAACTTGTAACCTATCCTTTTAGGGTCAATTCTCAATTTTTGGAATCGAGAATTGACTTGTAGACCTGGGTCGACATGGGTTTTTTTTTTGCAAAAGAATACTAAAAATGTCAAAACTTGTGTATGATGCTCACTTTAGTGCCAAAACTTTTCATAAGCTCATTTAAGTGCTAAAATCAGAGAAAAACGATCACTTAAGTGCCAAATCAAAAAAATTCCGGCCAAATTGATTACGTTACATTTATAATTAGAAAATAAGTCCATGTGGCAATCCACATCAGAAAAAAAAAATCAAAAATAAACTAAATTAGATTAATAAAAAAAAAGAGAAGGTGGCGAGGCCAACCATGCCCTCATCCAGATCTGGTGAGGTCAAGCCTTGCCCAGGCCGATGTGAGGGCAAGCCCTTGCCCAGGGTTGGCAAGGATCGTTGACCCTCACTTGGGGCCGGCAATTCGGCGGCGCAGTAGAGCGCCCTTTTTTTTTTAGTTTTGTTTTTTTAATAAAATTTTATTTTTTTAGTTTTTTATTCTAATAAAAAAAATTGAAGAAGAAAATTAACTTTTTAATTTTTTGAATTTTTTAATGACAACTGGACCTCCAACGGCTTAAAATATTAATAAAAAAAGGCCACGTCATATTTTTGGCTAACACATAGGTTTCAAATCGAAGTTGGCACTTAAGTTATCATTTTAAAAAAAAATTTGACATTTAAGTAATCCGAAAAAAAGTTTTTGGTACTAAAGTGAGCATCATACACAAATTTTGGCAATTCTGTTGTCCTTTGCCGTTTTTTTTTTTTTTTTTTTTTTTT
>BCNH02000001.1:953368-964499 GCA_001662345.2 Metrosideros polymorpha var. glaberrima | reverse complement strand
TTTTTTTTTTCATTTCATTTTGTTAAGTATACAATATGCATTATGTTAAACATGAATATAGTTCTTTTTGCTTGAAAATGGTATGTCAAGCATATTCAAGACGGAACTGATGAAGAAAGAGAGAAATGTTAAACTAAACTAGGTTAGGGACGAACCGGTCAAGACAGATTCTTAGTTTTTGAAAACAAGAAACCGTACCGGTCCTCGTTTGAACTAGCTGAGTTTGACTAAATAATGGTATGAATAAGAAGGAAAATTGGTAATTAGATAGATACTTTTAAATTGATTAGATGGATCGATTGTCTATGACGAAATACTCAAAATACACGATGGACTTGCTTATCTAGATAGTCTATCGAGATGTTTTAACGGTGGAGAAGGTCAAAAGTCTATATCTATAAAATCTTCTTCAAACTTTTAATTTTTTATTTGCATTCAAGAAACAAAATCCTTCGTGGTAATGTCGAAAACCCAACCCTCTTGAATTTGCTTAAGAATGTATCGGAAAAATGCATTCGTTTTATCATTAGATGCAAAGATATAAAAAATAATAATGGTAGTTTATAAGTTAAATAAAATAATTTGTGTTGACGATATTAATCTTTTAGTTAACCAAAGAGATTTGGCTAAATAAATTTGGAAGTAACACCTACCATTAATTCAAGTTAGGTAAGAACAAATGCTCATGTTTATCGATTCAATTGGTTTCTGACCATAGTGGCATTTGGTAGGATTCCTACCTCGAGATCTAGGGCTAAAAGATATTAACCGTGTCACCGTGACAATTAAATATGGCTGCATTTAGATGTGGCTAACCCGAAAAATGATGCGTTGTTATTGGTAAATGTTGCCACGTCATGATTTTCTATACACGAGTGTTATATCGCTAATGTTCATACCCTCTTTTGTGGAGAATGCAACATCTCATGTTCTTGCAATGAAAAGGACGCCTTTCTAACAATCTAGAGTTTTTAGGTGTCATTTTAGAAGCAATTTTTAGAGAGGTGTCTATAGTAATATAGATATATAATACATTGTACCGGTCAATTCATTGAATTATTAACGTAAAATTAGTGCAATTACAAACATTTTCGAGTTTTGCAATTAAGTACTAAGCTTATTGCCCGGGATTTTCGAGTTCAAAAAACACGCATGTCGTGGTACAAGTCATGTGACAAATAATGGATCATAAGCTTGGTTTGATCAAAATGAAAAAAAGATAGTTTAGTGCTCTATGATCAATTGATTGCCGTTACAACTCGCACTCATCTGAAAGATTGCTCGAGTATAATTTTCTTTCCCGATTTACCCTCGTCATCGACGCAGGCACAGTGGCACGCGACGCGCGAAGTATATTCGCCGGACATAACGAGGGGCAAATCGGTCATAAAATTTATCGTTATAATTTTCCGGAGTCTCCTCTCCGGTCACAGTCTCTCTCCCTCCCTCCAATTTTGACTCTCTCTCTCTCTCTCTCCTCCGTCTTGCAAATGCTGCCATGGCCGCGATCATTTGGTTTGACCTCCGTTAACCAAACCCTAAAGCACCCCCCCAAACCTCAATCGGTCTTCCTTCCCGATTGCTTCAGGGAACTTGCGACGGTGAAGACATGCGGGTAGTTTTGTGCATGTACTCACGGTTTTTTTGTTCGGAGCCGCTGCTGCTGTTGTCGTTGCTGTTGTTGCGGCCATCATGGTGATTGAGACTGCGATTCTGGAGATTCTGATACCCTCTTGGTGGGAGGTCAAGGTCACGGTGGCCACTTCGGTATTCGTGACGTTGGCGTACTGGTTCTTCACGTCTGGGACCAACGGCGATGGTGGTTCCGACCCGGATCGCTCGCTCGTCGAGAATTCGGCCACTTCTGGTGACGACAATGGCAAGGTGCGATGATTTCATTGACTGTTTCTCTCTCGCTCTCGCTCTCGTTGCTCTCTCTCTATTTTTCTCTTAATTTGGTGTTTGGAGTTGGTATTTGTCTGATCATGGTCATGATCGAGCTCGAATTTGTTTACCATGAGGCTCCCATGTCAGTATTAGTGATTCCCTTTGGCTGTCGTCGTCTTTGGTGTTGGGGGATGAGCTTTGTTTGTCTATTTGAAATGTTTCGTGTAAAGGTACCTTTTTTGGACCATTAGTTAAAGTTTATGGGACAAGTTCGCTTTTGCAGTGCCAAACGGTGATAAAAATGGAACGTTGGTCCGTACAGGGCGACTTTAATCTGCTCTAATCTACTGTTTCGGAGTTCCTTATGGCATGGAAGTAGAACAGAGGATCTCAAACACCAGATTGAACAGGCTGAAAGTTATTAAATGGCAGGACTGCTGATGTTTTTTTAAAGTTTTTCCTTGTTTCTATGTATTTTGGTGATGTGAACCATGTGAAACATAATACTCACACTTGATCAAGTTAGAGAACAACGAAGATAAGATAAAAGTGAGATCCAGCTCATTATCAGGAGTCGTTTTTTTGCTTAATTATTTACCTCTGGAGGTTTTTTTAGTTCTTCTTAAGAAAATATGACTCCCGTCTTTTAGCATTTGCATGTGAAATTTCAAAATGTTTTATATTTTGCAGCAATTATCTAGGGTGAATCCTTCACAACATATATTTAAAGGACTGGCTCATCCAACATTTAAGAATGTACCTGATAGTGATTATAGCAATTTGGTGCAATGTTTCAGGTTATTGGTGATCTGGTATAAATACGTATAACTGGAAGAATGCTTAAAAGAGAAAGGGATAGATGTCTTACAAGTTACAAGCAATTGTCATTGTCTTTTACACTTTTTCGGTTCTTACGTTAGGGTTCTTGCTGAGTATTCAACCCTTCTTCTAGTAATTTTCTACTTGTTTGACATGCAGTTCTGCACTTATTTTGTAGATTGCTAATTCGAAGGGAGATTCTCAAAGCAATTCTGCCTATGTAATTAAGGTATTATTCATGTTTTACATGTGTATTTCAGATACCTTGTGTGGAAAGAGTTGCACATTTATCAATTACTCTTTTGGATTTTAAAGAGGTCTTTTCCCATAATAAGGTAGTTTGTGGCTATGTGCCTTTTCAGGTGGAATTGTTAGCTGCTAAAAATCTTATTGGTGCAAATCTGAATGGCACTTCAGATCCATATGCTATCATAACCTGTGGTACAGAAAAGCGATTCAGGTTATTTGATTTGTTGTTGCCTATGCGGTTGTCCAGTTGATGAATCATCAGTGTCCTCATAGATTGTCTAAGGTTCGAGAATATGTATTGTAGAAATGATAATGAGGCTCATTCAATTGTAACTTGAAAAATACGAAGATGACCTTTACACACAATCCCACACCTATTTTTCAGACTTGTCGACCCATCCTGATGGTGGTCTTTCCTTGGTGCAAACTGATGTAGCTAAAGGGTACATTAGCTGACTGATTTGGCCAAACAGATGAGTTAAATTTGCGTTTCTTTAGAAGTACCCGGCAATTTAAAAGAGACAACAGTGCTAGTTGCTCTGGTGGTTGTGGTATTGCAGTGGCCACTGGTCCTGTGTTGAGGTGCTGACTCCAGCCATACTTTTCTCGCATATCAGATCACGTGATTGCATGCGATTAGTTATGAAAGGCAAATTGGTCATATACCATCTACTTATGTGAGAAAAAATGTAGGGATTATTTATTGCACCCGTCTATTGTAGAGATTAATATAGTAATTAGACAATTAATCCACTCCCTTTCTTTCTACACACATATATGGTTGTGCCTCCACAATAGGAATCTGTCCCCCAACTTATCTCCGGTGACAATTGAAGGGCAAAATTCTCTTTTCCATCCACGGTCACTTACCTAGGGAAGGCATATTTTACGAGAAGAGGTGTTTGTATGTTATGTATTCATGGGTTTAAGAGGTTGCGCTGTAATGTCCTCTATAATGATTCTCTCATTTTCCTTTGAATGAATTTTACACTCAGTTTTCTGATTAATAATTACTTCTCGCTGCAGCTCAATGGTGCCTGGTTCTAGGAATCCCATGTGGGGAGAGGAGTTCAATTTTTCTGTAGATGAGCTTCCTGTTGAGGTAACTAATTATTTGATGTGCCTTATGTCCAGAAGTTGTAAGAAGTTAAGATGATTAAACTGTAGCGGTAATAACACCGAATATTCTCTGGTAAATTTTTATTGATGTGAACTTGCTGCAGAAAGAGGCTTATCTGGCTATAAATTTCTTATATCTTTGTCCATAGTTTTTTAATTGTGTTGTACCGTGATTCACTTTTAAGGAGTGATACATGATCTTTTGCTTAAGCCTTAAATAAATCAAGAACAACCAAAGTTCATGAAAAGAGTGTGACCATTTACTTCCATTCAAAAAGAGTTATAGTAGCATCATGTGATGATTATGTCCTTGGAGTAGGCATCAAGAAAGTGCTCAAAAGGATAAGACGTAATGTTTAGCAAAAGCTGCATAAAGATTATGAACTATACACATACTTGATTGAACTTGGTGAGTCACTCGAGTCAAGTTTGAGTCACAAACTACTTGAACTTGACTCAAAGTTGAAAAAGCTGGGGTAAAGTTAGAATAGATGATGGGTTTAGCCTGGGTAGCTCACCAGTAGCTTGATTTGTTTGTTCCTCTATTCTCTAAGATGTTTTAAGCTCAAAGTTGGGTATCGAAATAAACTACTCAAACGAAGGGCACCTTTGCCTAATTCTACTTGTTCTTTCAAAGATTTTGCTTCTTTTAATAGGTCGACTTATTTTTCGTGCTTAATTCATGGTGTGGAGTTATTGCATTTTTAAGTTGACCATTGGAAGTTCTTTTGCTAAATAAATCTATCTGCCACTTCACATGTTACCTCTCTAACTGATGATGGATTGGCAAACATATGTCTGTCTTGTATGTGCTCAGTCCACCTATCCAGTCGGGTAAATGTATTGTTTCGGGTAGTTTTGTTTATGGTTATTGCGAAAAAGGGTGGCCGCAATGAAGTAGTACATACTGTTAGATAAGGTTGTCCAAAACTGGCTTCTTTATACCGAGTGATCCTTCAGAAGCTAGCTAAAGCATAAAAGTTGTGTATTGGCTTTAACAAGATTTGTCAATCATCAAAGCGGAAATTAAATATGGATGTTGGCCACTTTACAAAGAAAAATAGCATTCGGAAACTATTTTCTGCAAAAACTAAACCTGTTAGGAAATGGGTCCACAATATGTGTGAATAATATCTCATAAATGCTTTGATTGACATCATGGATTCCTTGTCTTGTAAATAAGCTCTCTTTTTTTGGCTTTTAAGCTCTTTTTGTAAAGGGTTGGTAGCCCTTTGGTGCGTCGTAGTTGATTTCTCTTGACTTTATTAAAAAGGACTAGAATTATACAATCTAGGATGTTGTCCACTCTAAAATGAAGAATAGCATTAGGAACCATTTCTCCAAGCTTAAACTGTTAGAAGCATATTTTTTGAATTGTTTGAGTGACATTGTGGATTCATAAACTGCATCCACACTCCTTGGGTACAGTGAATTTCTCTTGTTAAAAGAAAATGGAGCATATTTAATATCACTTGACCTCCTGTGGAGCCGGACTCTGCACTTGAAATACAGAATGCAAACATAATCACATCAGAAAGATGACTTAAGATGGGGCATAATAACAATAAGAGGGAGTGTTGGGATCATGCTTTGATATCACGTTAGGAAATGTTTTTTCTTCTAATAGCATAATTGTTTGTAAGCCGACATATAATGAACACCAGTCTCATCTCTTTAACCCTTCCCCTTACCTTTAAGCATATGTTGATGTGACCACATCAAATAAACAGCAGGAGGTGGGCGACACCATGGCACTGCAGCAGGCAATGCTGGGATTCAAACTGTTAAACTGTGCTTCAATATCCTGTTAGAAAACTTTTCTTTCAAAAGCTTCACTTTGTGCGGTACGGGCCTTAATACATTTCAAGTATATCTCAATGGGTGGCTTGAAAGTAAAGAAATTTTCAATAATGGTCTAAATGGTTAATGAGAGCCATAGGGTGTGTTTGGTTACTTAGTAAATCTACAGTTTGCTCTTTTCGGTTTCAGTAAAAACTGGTTAGGAAGCACATTTGATAGCCTTTCTTGGTTTCAAATTTTCTAAAATTGGAAAAATTTTCTGAAAAAACAAAAAGACAATGAAATGTTTTAACTGTCTTTCAAACTGCAGTAAGAATAAAAGGGAAGATGTAAAATATGTAAATGATTTAAACCATAATTAGGATTAAAAAAGCACAAATTGGAAAATTGAGAACAATGCACCAAACTTATTCTAATAAACTTGAAGTACTTAGATAATGTTGATTGAGATATGAAAAGAATGCTAAAGGTATTGGGAATTTGGTAATGATGACATCAGCAATATAACCAACAACACAAGTTTGTTTTTAGGGCACTCTCTCATTATATTGGGAATGGCGACAAAACTTCAGAATTCGTTGCTAAAATGAGTCTTTACCAAATGGAATTGTCTCTAATTGTCTCACATGCCACATAAAGTTGGCGACATACAGACTGGTTGCTAGAGGCTTCTGTAGCCAGGAAAGTACTTCTTAAGTTCCTCCTTAATTGAAATTATCGTGAGCATTGTGAAATTTTGAGATTCTAGAACATAGAGTATTGCAATATAAGATACGCGAACTTTTAGGTTTAAATGATGAATAAAGTGTGATCATTCAAACACTCAGCGTATGCAATTTTCTTTCTTACAATCACTTTGACAATTTCTTTCTCTCTCTTTTCTCTTATGGTAAGTGACTTTGACTCTTCCATTATTATTTGAATATTTCTTTTATTAGTAGCATTTTACGGGTCACTTTCTAGTATCTATATCTTAGTGAAGTGCAAATGCAATCTCTGCTTCATGGGTTTATTTTTGGCTGGAACAACCTATATCTTTTTGAGCTAATATTCTGTTTGGTATTAATTTTTTGAACAGCTGAAAGTTTTTTATATTGATACTTCGTTTTGGCATTGTTATAGTACCTTCCTTTTTGATAAACGAGAACAATAACTTTGCCTTATATGTGTGGCAGATTAATGTGACCATATATGATTGGGATATAATTTGGAAAAGTGCTGTTCTTGGTTCAGTGACTGTTCCAGTTGAAAGTGAAGGTCAAACTGGCGCTGTATGGTATACTCTGGATAGCCCATCAGGGCAGGTAATTCATGTTCGAAAACTAGGTTGCTGATTCTGAATATATTGCGAATACACTTTTCATGACTATGCTGTATTTACTTGTCAGGTTTGTCTTCATATTAAAACAACAAAGTTACCTGTAAATTCGACAAGGTAGCATTGTCTTTATAGGCTTTATAATTGCCCCGGTTGAGTCAATTATGAGCATTTCCTGTTGTGTGTATATGACTATTTATGACTGAGATTATCTTCATATGTGAAACGGAAATTGAAAAAGCCATTTTCAATATTTTTTTTTTTTTTTTTTTTCCGGATGAAGTGTTTTATTCTCTTTTGAACAATTATGATTAGAATTAATCTGTGAATGTTCCTACTATGTTATTCTGTGCTCACTTAAGAAATGAAGAAAGTTGAAGAAATGAAAACGGTTGAAAGGAAAGTGGAGGTCAAGAAAATTCTTTTACGATGTTGTTTGAGAAGAAGGAAAAGAAAGGAGTGGAGATGAAGAGATAATTATGTGAGGACAAAGGAAAGTTACCATTTCTTAGAAAAGAAACCAGGATGTCAATATTTCATGGTCCAGGGATTTTCAAGTTTTACTGTGATACATGCCCTTCATTTTTTAACAGAGCTTAGCATTAGCACTAACTTGATCTCCAAAAACTGCAACTACATTTGTGAGATATAGATTAGGGTGGAAAGGCATGCTGTAAACATCAAACGTGGATGGTGAATGGTGGTGTACATGGACCTTTGATGATAGAAAAGTTGCTAAAAATCAGATGTGTCATCTAAACTAGATGTGGATTTTGGAGTTTTTGGTCCTTGGGATGCGGGTTACATTTGGACGTTGGCACTGTGAAATGTTTTTTCTTGGCTTTCTATACATGAACCTTAGCCGTTATAAGTTGCGATAAACAGATCTGGAACTTTAAGGACTATCCTCTTTCATGGCATTTTGTTAAATCAAACAAAAGGGTTCTTAATTGTCACAGTGAAACTTTTGCAGAATTACATATCTAAATCTACACTAGGGTACACAACTGATTACGAGTTATCTTTAATTAGCTTCTTTAAACATGCTAAATTTCATTGATTTTATCTATGGATGCTAAAGGCTGTACTATATGGCAACGAAAATCAAATGAGCTTTTAAGAGTGTATGAACACATGATATGGGCAGATAAACACTTGAAGCTGTATCATTCTTGTTATTCAGGAATTGTCTTACATCAATTGGTGCTGAAATGGTTTCGCAACCTAAAGTGTGATGAAACATCTTTCTTGTAACTTTTCATTGAATTTATTCTGAATAGTTAATTGTTGCATTTTTTTCGAGCAGTTCTTGTTGCTTATTACTTTTGGACAGAAAAGGTCTCATGGAACCCTTAATTTTTGTTTGTTGGATTGTTCCACTGATCTTTCTATCTCAGGGTCATAAAGGGATATTCTGGAACTACTGCTCGTAGGAGAAAATCCCTAGATAAGCAAGGACCAACGGTGGTTCACCAGAAGCCTGGGGCCTTGCAAACAATATTTAATCTCCTTCCAGATGAGGTGAGTACATGAGGTTGTCATCAATGTTTGTTTTTTGGTTTGAACTTTAAACAGCATACGTTTTTGTCTTTAATCTGATTTTCACTAAATACTTGTCCACTAATTCCAGCTGGAGGCCTTATGCTTTATTTGTTTCAGGTTGCTGACCATAGTTATTCATGCGCCCTTGAGAGGTCATTCTTATATCATGGTCGAATGTATGTTTCAGCATGGCACATTTGCTTTCACTCTAATGTCTTTTCAAAGCAAATGAAGGTAAGTTCTATCTCATGTTTTTATTTGAGAATTTGATTCTACTTGCATCAAAAGATATTTTCGAAGTTGTTATTTCTCATGCGCTGTTCTACTTATTCATGGGAAAGGGGGAAAGTTTGAGATATGGTGGTTGACTTCATTTTACCATTTTACTTTCATTATGATGTGCCAAGTAGTTGTTGTTGATGTATCCTGTGGTTGAACATGATAGCATGGTGGGTGCATGGGTGTATCATGGATGTGTGTCCATGTGCAAGTGCCAGTCGGTGCATTATATATATACAGGTGAAATTTCAGTCCATGATAGTTGAGAAGATTACTTTTGCATTACTTTGTGAGGTTTTGCGTGAAATTAGAGTTGAGAAGTATCCTTTAGCAAATTATTATCTGAAAATATGACCGCCCATCACCTTCAATATGGACTTGTTGGCTTAGTCTAATTCATGGTTTTGTCTTATATATAATTCATTTTATTTGCCAATTCTTTGACATCTTTTTCTATTGCATTGTCCTTACCAAGTCTCCAACTCTCCCCTTGTTTTCAATGCAGGTGATTATACCATTTCAAGATATTGACGAGGTATGTTCTTTCCATTTATATCATGTTTCCTTGGCTGGTTGTTGAATGATTATAGATGCTGTATGCCTAAAAAATCCGGTTGATTCAGATAAAAAGGAGCCAGCATGCATTTATCAACCCTGCTATAACGATTATTCTCCGCATGGGTGCGGGTGGACATGGTGTACCTCCTCTGGGAAGTCCTGATGGTAAGTCTAAGAGATCCAATTATCTAGGAAACTAGTTAGCAAACCAGTGAGATGCGCTGGTTAATTAAGTGGTTAATTAAGTCTATATAGCTGGCCATCGTGTGAAAAGTATTTGGTTCTGCTGTTGTTATAGATGAACTGTCTATTATTACGTGGAGGGAAACTTGTCTTGTTTGACCAATGCAAAGCAGATGCTCAAAGGGGAGACTGATGAATCAATCCAAACAATTGGTGCTTTTTTATTTCTTTCCTTTAATGCTAATGTGAAAAGAGTTGAAAACATAGCTTTTAGTCTTTGACCCTCGAATACACGAGCCATTGCTATTCAGTTTATTTATGGGGAGCAAAAGTTTTCTATGTGGTTTAGGTTCGGCTATCTGTTTCTTGACCTTATTTTGGTTTTCTGAACATATATGAAATTTAAACTAGTCTTATTACAAATGACCTTAGGGAACCAGTTAAGATAGCTGTAAATAGTAAGAACACTGATTGAGATACTTTGGTAGTTGAAGAAGTACTCACTGCAAGAAAATTATTCATGTCAATTAGGTAAGTTTAGATTTCCAAAGCATGTTTAATGAGTTATAGCAAGTGTCTCAAGAGAACTCTTTAATGTTTTCCAGTTTAGATATTGTTTTGTTTTCTAGACTTGGTTTGTTGAAGTCCGTTTAAACTCAGTTTCATGTGGGCTCTAAAGAAATTACTTACAGTTAAGAATATAATACTATGTGAGAGACCGCATGCGAAATTGTTGCTTTCACTCAGTTTATTTTCCTACAGTAATGAAGAGAGACATTTTTCTAGGAAGCATATGTCTCAATGTAGTGCATTAGCTGCAAACATGATGGTGCTCTAGGCTTGGTTTTCATGTTAGGACCCTTGTTGTTTCAGCTGGATAATGTGACTTCTCACCGTATATGGAATGTGACAATTTATTTTGTCATATTGAAGAGAGCAGCTTTAGTATCAGCAAGGATGTTTGAGGGATAGATGTCCAGTTATGAGGAGAAAAGTTTCTACCTTTGAATAACATCGACTTTTTTAGTGATGACTTCCTGTCAGTTGAATATTGGAAGGAAGAATGTATTTCTGTGGATTTGCCTTAGCAAAATTACTTGACAAGTGACACTCTATTAAGGGTCTGTTCTCGAATGGTTATGATAGATTCTATGTGATCTTGATTTTTTTCTACATTTTCAGGTAGAGTTAGATATAAGTTCGCATCATTTTGGAACAGGAACCATGCATTGAGAGCTTTACAGCGTGCGTTAAGCAACTTCCATGCAATGCTGGAAGCTGAAAAGAAGGTCTCTTCTCTTACTTTGTAGAAATTTATCTCGTCTTTTTTTTCTTAGTCAATTCCTTAGCGCCACCATCCCCCCCCCCCCCCCCCCC
>BCNH02000001.1:936979-953348 GCA_001662345.2 Metrosideros polymorpha var. glaberrima | reverse complement strand
GCTTTATTTCCCAGCTTGGACTGGTTTATCTTTGTCCTCAATGGCCTTGCTTTCGTTTTGGACAATGCTACAGTCTTTGTACGACTTTTGCATAGCCAGGGGTTACTCTTGATTTGTATCTACAGTACTTTATACTCTGAAATGAGTGAAACAATATTAAAGTCGCTATAATCTTTAGATTTGTTTTTAGCATAAGTTGTGAATGGCTGCATTAGCCTATACAAAGGACCTGCTTATTGTTTCTGTGATTGGTGGAAGGAAATTGCGCTTGCTGGCACTACATTATACTGTTAAATGCTTTGGATGCTATCATTTTTTTATTATCAGGGAGAGAACTTTTTATCTTTGGGCCATTGTGGGCTGCTACTTATAGAATTCACGTATAATCTATTATCATGAAACTCTAAAACTGATTTGAGGATGGTTACAATTGATAAATCTCTTGTACACAGTATCTAAAATTTTCACTTTGTCTTGGTTTTAAGCTTTACCAGATGTGTCGAAGCACTCGAGTTCTCATCCTTCTAAATGTGCTCCTTAATCTGAAAAGTAGACGACGTGTTCTGACATTGATCCTTTCTGGCTTTACAGGAAATAGTTGAGTCAGCATTACGAGCTCATAGTAGCTCTGTGAGAGGTAGTAGAAGGTCTCTTAAGACTCCTGAAGATAGTGTATCCAAGACTGGAAAGCTTCAACCTTTCATTAAAGAAGAAGTTTTAGTTGGGATATACAATGTGAGCATTATTCCTTTCACACTGAAGTTTAATTTTTATATTGTGAACACAATCTAACTGATTATTCTCTCAGGACGTCTTCCCTTGCTCAGCAGAAAATTTCTTTAATCTGCTTTTGAGTGATGATTCGAAGTTTACAAACGAGTATCGTTCAGCAAGAAAGGATACTAATCTTGTTGTAAGTTGCTACTTAGCTTATATTAATCATACTTGGAATAATGCATATGATCAGGCAACAAAATATGCCTCCTCTGGTAGCCGTTATTCTCATTAATTACCATTGCCATTGGCATTTCATTAGTACATCTGCGTCCCTGATTTATAGTTAAATTGCATCTATATATATGAGATAAGATAGCACAGAAGCTCATTAATGGGTTTAAAAATCAAGCTACGTGTAATTTATTTTTTAATATTTTTTATAAACAAGCTCCATATGAGTTGTTCAAGCTTGAATTCCTAACTAGAATCGAGCTTGTTTCCTTTTTGTAGGACAAGTATGGTTTAGTTGATAGATTTTTAATTGATTGGATGGCTGACGCAGTTCTAACTCGAATTAATCTGTGACTGTGTGCCTCAAACTTTTCAAGCTAGTTATGGGGTGTTAACATAAGGACTATCAGCAAGAGCATTGTCACAGGCTTGTATAAATCGGACGGGATAGTGTTGCAGGTTTTAAAGCATTGGTTGAATATACTAAATAAGAGTTAGCGGATGCTTCATCGGTTAAGTTGATTAAACTTTATGTTCATGCCCAGAAAAAATGAAAGTTTGGATGGACATTAAAAAAGAAAACAGAAAAAACTTTATGTTCATCCAATTACATGGCCTTTTGCGGTGCTTCTCTGGTTCAGTATCCTCATGCTTCCTTTAACTCATGGATTCATCACAAGCCTTTTCTGATCTGTCATTCTGATCCAGGAACTTCGAATATGCCTTTATGAACTTCCATTCGATTTAGAAGCTAATTATATTGATACATAACTGTTGTTCAGGATCTTATGTAAGCATGGCCCTGCCACTGGGTTTGATTACAAGGTTGTCCTTTTTCTGTGAGCTCATGATGACCAGCTTAATTTAAATAGCGTGATGATCTTCAGTAGTGCCATGGCTTCAACTCAGTACGGTAGTCTGTCTGTATTCATTAGTCTGTCTGCACTGGTAGGAGTTCCCTGTGTTGACAAGGCTTGGTTTATCTCATCTGTGTTATTGCCTGTCCATGTTTGAAGGGTGCATCTCTTTAGCATTCTGTAAGAGTCATCTTTTGCATATACCGTTCTTACTTTAGTATGAATGATGTTGGGATTCTCCTTTATTGCAGACAAGCAAGGATGTGCCAGATTTCATCCTACTTGATATTAAAACATGTTGCTTAGTTTGTTACAATTTGACAGAATATCTCATCGTTTTCTTGTTCATGGACATAAATTTTAAGGGTGGAACTAATGCCTGCTCTGGTTTTCTGGTTTCTAAGCAGGGGTTTGCTTTGTATAGATGGCTATTGGCATCATATTTTCTCTCCGTTTATTGCCGAACCCTTTTTTTACCCAGCAAGACAATTCATCTTTGTTAGAATAGAAATGTCATGCTCTTTTTGTTATGGAATTTCCAGATGGGGCAATGGCATGCTGCTGATGAATATGACGGTCAAGTGAGGGAGATTACCTTTAGATCCCTCTGTAGCAGTCCAATGTGCCCACCTGACACGGCCATGACAGAGTATCAGCATGCTGTTTTATCACCAGATAAGAAAACTCTGGTATGCCAGCTTTCCTTAGCTTCTTACTTGATTCTCGTCGATATTCTCTTTATTCACTACATGTTAACCTGCATTGTAGAGCTGTTCTGTAGCCTCGACTTTTGTTTTTGGCCGACATTCTGTAGCCTCTGTTGCATATTGGTTTTACCCTTGTTTTCTTTTCTGTGTCTCCCTATGGTTATAAATCTACTATGGTTGAGTGAATGTTCCTCGTCCTTGTAGGTGTTCGAGACAGTCCAGCAGGCACATGATGTTCCTTTTGGATCCTACTTTGAGGTTTTACATTTAATTTTTGTTTTTCATCTTAAGTTCCTGTTAGAAAGTACTTATTAATTTAATTAAGTATTAGCATATGAGTGATATCAACATTTTTCGAGTGACATAAATCTTGGTTTTTCATGTGTTGTTTAGTAACTGTGATGTCAATCAGCTTATCACATTATTTCGATGGTTCATGGTAAATTTGTGCCCATACCCTTTGGAGAGTCCTGGAAGTATCATAATGCAATTAGTCATGCCAATTACTTTGGACATGGCAAGGGCCTCTTTGAGGTGCATTAGTAATAGGACAAATAGACCGCTCTTGACAATGTTAGTTATTTTCACGTTCATTCTAAGTGTGGGACGCAACTCGCACCCATTTGGAAAGCTCTTTTATTCTGATAAAAGTGCTCAAAACTAATAAACTTAAAACTCCTTTTTCATCAGAATCTGTACACAGATAAATCTTATTAGTGAAGGCAGTTGAATGATTAAGGGTTGCAGAAATGATAAAAGACAGCAGGATGGGCACATGAAAAGAAATTGAAAAATGATTTTTATAAGTATAGCAGTTTCTGAGAGGGGAAAATACATCCTGGTATTACTGATTCTGTTTTACTGATGGTTCATCTCATGTTGTCCTCTCTCTCTCTCTCTCTCTCGCATAAGCTCACGGAGACAATGTACATCCATCACACAACTATCCTTAATAATTTGCTATGGCAGTTTCTCTTTCTTAATTTTTTGTATTTTGAATGTTTTTAACATGCCAATATGCAGCATGCACGTTTTGCTTTAGGAAGTCATCCTATTTTTCTACATTCCACTTAATTTGTTATGTTGAAATGATTTTGCCATCTCAGGTTCACTGCCGGTGGCATTTGGAGACGAATGATGAAACCTCGTGTACCATTGATATTAAAGTTGGTATGTTCTTTGGGATCTATCATTCGTCAGTCATTTCCTAACTCAAGTTGCGATGAAGTGATCTGGAGCACCCACCTAGATGGGTCATTGTTGCTCATGCCACACATGATACACAAAGGAGTTTAAGATTGCCTAATACCAGTTAACTATGTGGTTAATTCGTTTGATGATAACAGATATAGGTAATTGACTGGCAACCTCATTCCACATGTAATGTGTGGAATCTAGAGGATTGTTGAGGTGAGCCACAATAAGTATGTTGATCGGCACTGATTTCTGTTGAGGTCAATCTTCAGGACAAGTCTGTGATGCCATTGGTCAATTTTTTGTTAATTATAAATGTTGGACATGTTTAGAATGCTGGGAAAATTCAGATCTGTTTGGTTCGGAAGGCGAACCTGAAGGTTTGACTGGTTTGCGTGATGTTAAATAGCAACCGATACAGAGTTCATCTGTGAAAAAGGAAATGATTGAGATGGTAATCAGCCTTAAATATCTGGAGACAAAGATGGATGAATGAAAGGGAGAGAGGTGATAGGTTAAGGTTTAGGAGATTATAATGGGGGTCCTCATAGGGGCATTTTACATAATTTTTTCTCCGATGCCTCTTTCATGCCAACCGTTATGCATACCAAGCTCAGATTGTTCAATGAAAGCAGAGGAAACGAAATAAACATGAATGAAGTCCCATGAGCGCATGTACTTAGATGGAGGAGAACTAGAAAATTTAATGGCCAGGTTTATGATTTCAACCAATTATTAACATTTTGGTTGATGAAAATGATCACCACACAAATATGCTTGGTCCTTCTTTAGTTTGCAAATGCTTCGTCATTATGCTTGAAGACATTAGAACTGTTGTTGCTAGATGAATGTCTTTGAGAATGCCGGTACATGGTGATGAAAAATTTTTGCTCGACACTGAGATAATCCATTAAGGGGACATTGGACATACATAAATGGCAGCGAATGTAGCTGTCCAGAGAATATTTAATTTTGCTGATTTCAATGTTCACTAGTTGCAGTGAACCAGTTTGGACTCACTATATGTAGAGAATAATTGGTCAAGAAAGCATCTTTTTTTTTGTAGCATTCCTCACTGTTTAATTAGCAAGTATGAGTGATTCAGTTGAACAAAGTCCCATGTTTTTTCAATGTTATCTTGACTACTACTGCAGATAGGGTACCTTGCTTTCTACTTTCTGATTCCAGCTTGCGACTAATGATCCCAAAATCCCCCGCAAAAGAATCCAACTCCTTAGTTGTGATGTTCCTTTTTCATTTTTGATAGAACTATCAAGCTGTGATAACTTACAGAAGTTGCAATTCTGCAGGTGCCCATTTTAAGAAATGGTGTGTAATGCAATCCAAAATCAAGTCGAGTGCTATCAATGAGGTCGGTGCATCTTTTGCTTAAAGCATTGCATCTTTCTTTTCCCCGCCATTACTTCTTTAGTATCATCTTCTAATGTATGTGATGATTGCTAATGCAGTACAAGAAAGAGTTAGAGTTAACTTTAGATGTGGCCACCACCTGTCTCAAGTCAAAAGCTTCAGCTGGCAAGACCGACGAGAGTGCTTCATCTGCTGCTGCGACCGAAGGAAGCAGCTAATATTGCACATTGTCTGAACCTGCATGTACCGTTCAGTCTGTAGTTGTACCATAAGATTAATAGAGAAGGTTTTGCCTCTCTTTTTTCCCAAAGCAGACGTAGACTCAGATGTCCAACGCCACTTCACTTCATCCAGTCTCTTTTTGGCGAGAACTAGAGGCGTGTGTTGTGTGTAATATGTCATATCACCTGTCAAGTCAAGGTGCAATATACTTACAAGCCATTAAAGGCGATTATAAAGAGAAGATGGTTTGGGATGAGAAGGGTTCGTCTTGTTTTAGTGTTGCTGTTCTTAAATGACGGAAATTAGCAACTCTGTGGTAAGATATTCTTCTCCAATCCTGAATGGTTGGATGAGTGCTCAAGATTACAGTACAATCGTTGCGAATGCAGTGCGACTAAAGTGCCTTCAAGATACAATCTTATGGAATGTACTTACGGAATGTGTTTTGAGCGGCTGCAATAGTCAATCTCTCTGCGTAGGCAGCATTGATCACAGTACAACTTCATGAAGCTTAGATCACAGCTCTCTCTGCGCGCATGTGGGGGTTGTGAGATTAGCTGCTTCGTTGTGGTCGAACGAATCAGTTCTACCAAAACCGAACTGATGGATCTATGACGAAAGTTTTCTTTTGTTACGGTCTTCAAAGGGCTATGCTATGATGTAAGCAAGCGTGAGACTACCACTTTCTGGACATATTACTTCCAAATTATCGTGTCAACTCATTGAACTGATATTCATGGGAACTTCTCTTTCGCCATCTCTTTTCTTGAGTTCCTTGGCGAGTGACCCATTTACCGTGGCGTGCCAAATGACACCATGTACCTTGTAATTTGTACGTCAACATGTACACGTTTGGATCTGAGAACTTGTGTACTTAACTGGCATGTTCACACACATTTGGATCTATCATGACAAAGCTTATTCACAATCTGAGATAGCGTACACGCTAGATTTGCAACATTTAAAATCATAATGCTTATGAATTAGGGCTCCACTGCACAAACAAACACCCGGATTTAAATAGTCGAACCAAATCGATCCATTAAATCTTTCGGTTTGATATGGCTAGCTCGACATGTAAGCATCATCTAATGAGAAAATTTTAGGGGAAATGCATGTTCAATACTTTAAAAATCGAATCCTTCTCATTTAGTTACTCGCTAAGTGTCCAATGACTCTGACCCAAAAAAAAAAAAGTGTGCAATGACGACTTTTTTTTTTTTAATAATATGATTTAAAAAACCCATAAAAGTCAACCAATCATGATATCGACTTCGTAGTGGGGAGAGGATTGAATTGTATTGACATTGGGCGAGTCAAGCACGTAACGCACACTTGCACTTCCTGCTCGAAAACTATATATTCCTTTTGCCGTTTACCATTTTCTCTCGCGTGTAGATCGACATTTGCTCTAACTTTAAGGGAGTTCTTCTAAACACACCAATCACTAATTTGATACTACACCAGAAACCAAAAGATGAAGTTGATATAGACAGAATGTGAGGTTCTTTCTTCTTCTTTTTCTTCACTTGTGCCGGCTTTCGAACTAAGCTCTCATCCCTTAACCCATTTGAGAAGCAATTCGGGGATTCGACGTTCAAAGCAACATGATCAAAGAAGCGATTACATATGCAAAACTTTTCATAAACATTACTTTCATCATTTCTTACCAAGATATGCTGCTCAAGCTTTTCCAAGTATACATATATAAAAAGCAGAATGACTGATGCTACTGAGAAATCAGACGGTCAATACCAAAATGGAGAGGCACCACCGTCCACGCCTATTGTGCGATCATGTTTACGTTAGCCGAAGGACGAGGCTTCACTGGAAATGCGAGATTGACTTTTCGAGTCTCGGGGAAGTAGTTTTAATCGGAGCCCATATGTCCGCGCCATTTGTGCTAGCAAATCCAGCAGCGCATGAGATTGGGACAAGGCACAGACCTCTGCCTCGCAGACTGTATGTCTCCACTTCCTGTGGAAGAAAGAAAAAAATTCAGGCTATTTATATTTCTCAAAGGATCAAATCAACGTGACGACGTCTGACTAAAATGTACGGATGAACGTCCAATCCCAAAAATTTTGAACCATCATTTGTTTGCGGAGCAAAGCCATGAGAGCACCTCTCACTGGATTGTGAGGTATGATCGCAAAATTTATAAAGCAAGCTAAAAAGATCACTATTTCCTCAAATTTTGTGGTCAAGTTAGATAATGTGGAGAAGATGCAATACTCCCCCAAAATTGGAAACCAAAACATTTTCGATTTTGCGGCAATCCATGTTTCCAGTAAACCATAGAAACACCCCATGAAGCAAAAGACATGATATGCACGAAACTACTACTAGTTGTATATTAATCACAGTTATGGCTTCAGTACAGAACATCAATGGCAACACAAGGTGTTCTATCTCACGGAATAAAAATAAGAAACTGGCTAAAGGAGAAAATCCGTGAACTAAATGCTATCTTCCCAGAGTCACTCATGGTTCACTAACCTGCATCATAGTTGCTGGCATAGTTTGAAGGTATGGAGCGCTCAATACCTAGAAAGCCATAACATTATACTCAAGATTAATGATTCAGCCAAAAAAGCTAAGAGATCTTATTGAGATTACTGACTTGAAGGAACCTGACAAATTGACCCTATACCAGCATAAGCAGAATACGCATCTACTCTAATAGTATGCTACTAATTTGGAATGAGCATATGTAGCCAGAGAAGGCCAAACCTTAACTTGCTCATGGAGGAATTGTATGTATTCAGAAGCCTCCGACAGTACTGAAGCTGTATCTGTCTGAAATAAGATCATTACAGGGAAAAAAAATTAATTACAGAGTGGTGACATTGATGCCAACAGCATAGGCACCAGCTTATAGATCTTAAATTGGCAATATAACTAACAGGCTTTCAAAGACCTCCTAGCCATAAGAGATGAAAATAAGGGAATATAATCATATTCATATCTGTTTATTCATGTACCTTCCCGTATGGTGAAACAAGCTGTTGCAGTTGAACAATCTTTTCTCCGAGCTTCTCTTTCCTCTCCTATTAGCAGAAGGAGCAGATAAGAAAGTTAAAGAGGCAGAGTCAGGATCATTCATCTATTTCATCATATGGCCAGTGAAAATAAACGGGTGGTACAATGACCTCCATGAATTACAAACAAGACGAAAGAAAGCGTTTGGAATGCATATTTATTTTCTATCAAGTATATTAAGTCAAGGAACCAAGACATTCCAAATAGAAACCAATCCATTAGATATTTTTTTTGTTAGGCTGACATAAATTAGAAGATTGCAAACACTATTTTAAATGGAATCTAAGAAGGGGAGGGAGAGAATGAAGAAACCTTGTTTGAGATGGATAAACCACCCTTGTGACGCTTGGATATGAGGGAGGTGATAGTACTGTGGTCAACACTGCAAGGACTCCTCTTTTGTTCCATCATCTTTTCCCTTAACCTTTTCTCTCCCTGTTACAAAGCACGAAATGACTATAAGCATTTCAGCATAAGATGATAAAAATCAACAAAGTACAACTTTTGATGACAATTTATGATTTCAACATGGACACGACGCATGATTGCTCGTATGTAACAGGAACCATATAAAGGGGAGATATCTTGAAGCAGAGATCGTGATTTTGAAAACTGGTTGTCGCTTTTCTTTCATCAACTTATGGAAGCCATTGTATATCCTACCAATTCAGGGCAGATGTTGATTTGGATGTCTCTGTGACTACTGACAAGTTTTCCCCACGTTTCAGATGCATCTCGAACATTCACTCTGCATCTATTTTCAGCCTAAGTTGCAAATTAATTGAAGATTGTATTGATTCACATCATTGGTTCTCAAGAGTCGAGACATTCTCTTACATGTGTCCCGTAAATTTCTACGTTCGAACAAAAGCAATTTGTCCCGGTTAAGTAAAGAAGTAAAAAAAAGATACAGAAGTGCCTAAATCTGGCTTTTAACTAGTTTTATATACTATGCTTCTAAAGGACATTGGAAAGCTCAAATACCTCTTTCTATGTGAGATTCATCCACTTCTTCCAATATTAAAAGGCAGGACAACAAAGGTTTGTTTCCTACTATACTCAAGCATGACATCAACGCGGTTGACAAAATGCAGAGACAACACATCCAAGACATGAAATTGCAGTTGACCATCCAATAGGATTGTTCCTATCACAAAGCCAAGCTAGAGTACAAAAACTCAAAACCCAATGGAGTATTTTAAAAGGCATTCTTGCTGCATTAAATAATCACGGATTGGATAAACCGCACACGACACCATGCAAACAATAAACAAATTGATAAGAGCATGGACAATGATATCATTTTCTATAGTATGTCCATTGTTTTGCTCAGAAGACAATCCACCAGTCCATCCTCCACAACATGACAAATATAGGTTTACCTAAAACAATATTTTAACAAGTCTATTCAGTACCATGTCATTAACAATTAAATATCAGTAACCAAACATACAGACAAGGGTGCTTTAAACTAATGCAAAAACCCCAATCATCTCCACAAAAGCTAGTTGAAGCTTCAATTTCATGCTCAAGATCACCAGTGGTGAACGTACAAGCTTGATAAAATAATGCCTAATCTGGTGATCAGATGGATTTGCATCCGCAAATAAAGCAACCAAACGATGCATTGCGTCGGTGTAACAGAAAGTGTACAATACTCGAATTATTTAAACAATATGATGTTTCTAGATCACCAAGCTTATTCCATACATCTGAAGCATTTTTTCATCTCCTGCAACCATTTTCAACATGGTACAAGTACAGCATTAAAAAACAGGACACAAACAATATTTTATGCTTCAGGGTCAGGATACAAGCCAGCAGCATCCAAAGTCAAGAAAAGCAACTATCCAATCTCCTTCCAAGGTCAAACTATGTTGCAGCTTTTCTATGGCCAAATTGATGGAGGAACATGAGAAAGTGAATGACCCCATTCTTTTCTCTCCTCCATTCAACAAGTTCACAAACTCCGTGATTGAAGAAGCAACAGCCAGTAACGTAAACAGAACTCATGCTAGACCTTACAAGAACTTACCAAGAAGATGTACACCGCATTCTAAGGTGAGCAAGAAATCCCCCTCTTAAAACTGCACCATCAAGATACAGTCTTTACTCAATTCCAAGGTACTCTGACTTGAAGAGAGAGCGAAAACAGCTCAAGACTTCAAGAAGAGTGCTCTTCTGATGAACCCAGAAGCACACGGAACTCAACTCAACGCGGACTCAAACTCGCAGTCGGAAGCCTCGCTGCCTTCTCTCTGGCTCTCTTAAAACACGGTTCTTGCTATTCAATACGAATTCGTCAGCTCGAGAGCTGTAAAGATGAAAACTTTTCGAAACCGCTGCGAAGATGGGAGCAGTTCAAGGGCCAGGAACGTTGAACGGGCGAAGCAACTGAACTGCAGCAAGAGCAAACGGACACGCGGAGACAGAAAAGCAGGTGTTGAAAAGAGAGAGAGAGAGAGAGGTGAAGGAGGAGATTAATATATAAGGTCCTGAAGTTAGTATAAATCAGTCGACAACCATTATTATTTTTTTATTTTCAACTTTTCTTTGGGGTAGAGCCTATTATTTGTCTTTTCTTTAAATAAATTTTTTATTAAATAATGACTAGGATGACATTGATATGTTCCATATGTTGCTGATTATATAGTTTTTTTTTAGTGAAATAAAAAGAATAATTTGACAGCTAATTTACAACCATGCGAGAAGTGGTTAACTTCTGTTTGATGTCATTCTTTTTCAACATATCTTGATAATGACATGAGAGGATTGGCTTCTTTTATTTCTTTCTTCATAAAAAGTAGCTTGGTCCTTGAGTTGCAGTGATCTCTGGGGTTCATTTATTAAGTGCTAGTTCCTCTTTTCCCTTATTTATTTTTATTTTATTTTGTTAATACCGCTAAAATCCTTAAGTATATTCACGTTAACGCCGACATTTCAAATTTCTCTTGTATAAAAAAAATCCCGATTAAATCCTTGGGACACTAATACTCCAAACTTTTGTTACTAATACAAATTTGGGGAATTAGTGACCCGAAAAAAAAAATTGGGATTTTAGTGTCACGGTAGGCAAAAAACTAAAAATCCTTGAGGCCTAAAATTTTTTTAAAAAGAAAACATGTTTAAAAGCTTTTAAATTACTTTGTACATTTTAAGAAATTCATACACGATATGAAATTAGTGATCAAACATCACAGGGGCTAAAAATAATGTGGTGTTAGGAATCAAATTGGAAAAGATTACTCGAAACATATCAAAAGATGGAATTCTGACACCAAAAATGGCCTCAAACGTCTTTGGAATCCGACGCCGTGGTGTCGAGCTCAGATGAACTTTTTCGATTATGCTTATTGTAGTCCCTATGACTCCACCTCAATTAAAAGTCATGCTATGTTAATGCTGGGGTGTGAGAATTTCATTTCTTTAAATGAGCATGCAAAATTTCTTGTTGCTACTATAACGATGTGATGTTATGATTTTGAAAACTAATTATTTTTTTCGAAAAAAAAACATAAGCTTTGGCTCGAACGGATTTGAACCAAACCAAATTACTTTCGAGAATTTTGTTCTAATAAATAATGCCCAGATTTCGAGACAATAGCTTGAAATCTTCGAGGAGGGCCGCATGGTCAATCCTGAAATTCGAAATTGAAGACGAATTTTTGGAGTTAGCTCACCATTGTGGGCCCGACATTGGCCTTATGGGCCATCCAGATACATGACTATTTCCTTTTGCCCTAATTATAATTTTTTTTTTGTAAAATATGATCAAATTAAAATCTTACAAGTGTGCTAATTCTTGTCATCTCGTCGACTCAGACAACCTCTATTTCTAAACCATTAAAAACTCTCCTCTTCTAAATGCGGCCAATTAAGCAAGGGTCCTGTTAATTATATTTAGGGGGCATTCTTAACCCAAGTCAAAGTAACTCCAAATCGAATCGATTTAACAAAAAATCTCAATCCAAATCAAATCGGAACCGAAAAAATTATAATTCAAGCTAAATTGATAACTTCAACATGCATTTGGTCGATCTCAAACCGTTAACATCCAGTCCATGCACAAATAATTGGTTCAATTTTAGGGAAATGATGCTTTCATCGCATAAACTTTTTGGAATTTCACTTTTGGTCCTTGCTTTTTATTCCAATTTAGTCCATCTACCATTCTTTGGTCAGTAGCCATTTGTTGTCCTTAAATTTTTTGACATTTTTTTCGATTGTTTAATTCAGTTTCAACATGCCTTTACTTCCCATCCGTCTTTTCTTCAAGGCGTGCTCGGTACACGACTTTTCGAGGGACAAAATAGCAGCCTTTTGGTTATTTTCAACGAAGTATGCCTATTTCGCTTTAGGGGTGATCAATTTCAAGGTAAGTAAGTCATACGTATGTGTAAGGGCCCACCACGATATTATCCGCTTTGGGCTTTGCAACCCTCACAATTTTGTTCTCGAGAGGGCTACCCATACAATTCCCTCAAAACGCGTCGTTGTAGGTAAAGGTACATAGCCCCCCTTATAAGCCAATCCAGGACTCCCTCCCTAAGCGATGTAAGACGAAGAGCTATGTACACCCTCTCAGCGGGATGATGTCACATACTCTCCCCCTCAGCGGCACAGCGTCCTCGCATGCCCTCAATGACTCCGCGAGCGCCCACTGCGGCCCTACACGCCGTCGGGAGTCGGCTCTGATACCAACCTGTAAGGACCCATCATGATATTGTCCGCTTTGAGCTTTGCAACCCTCACGATTTTGTTCTCGAGAGGGCTGCCCATACAACCCCCTCAAAACGTATCGTTGTAGGTAAAGGCACACAACTCCCCTTATAAGCCAATCCAAGACTCTCTCCCTAAGTGATGTGGAACGAAGAGCTGCGCACACCCCCTTAGTGGGATGTCACAGTATGAAATCTAGAACCTATCTTGTTAGGATTAGTTCCCATTTTTTACAATCGGGAACTAACCCTGTTGACCTGAAACCAAATCGGCCAATTCTAAGATCAACCTGGGAACCAATCATGGCTCTTTTTTTTCTTGTTTCATTTTATACATAGTATGCATGTGTAAAAAATGAATACAATTTTTTTTGCTTGACAATATAGTATCTCAAACATATTCAATTTCAACGGATGTCTTCTTTTTTTATTTATTTATAAAAACAAGCAAAAGGGCTTACTTAGGGTTATGAGTAAACCTATTCAGAACCGGTTCAATTTCATGTTCTACCCTAGAACATACCTAATAGACACTGGGTAGGTTCCTAGGTGGAACCAAGTTGGTTTAGGATATAGAACCGGAAACCAAACAAGTCAAGGCCAATTCCCAATTTTTTGAATTGGGGACCGAATTAGTCCTATCGCAAGTCGGTTCATCATCCTTTATGTTAGTTATTTGTTTTGGTCATAACAAACTTCCTAACACTATTTTCGCAATCCATTTGTATTATTCATATCGCATCTCTCATACTTCTTTCGGCTATTCCGTCGCTTCCTTGCATTCCCCCTAACCATCACAGCCTCTCCCTAGCTCTTACATGTATGGCAGATGCTTGCCCAACAGAATGCATCACTTGTTATCGCTTTCTCGTGCACCACACAATGACTACCTCTTCCTAGGCTTTACATGAATGGCCTATGCTTGCCTAACAAAAACAAGTCTTCATTCTCTTCTACTAGTCGTGCTCAAAACCAGTGAAGGGTTTTGACTTCTATCGAAACATGGTAATGGATGGCATCCACACATACAATTCATGAACCGTGCTTTAATACCATTTGTCACGGTACGGGAATTGGCCTTGGTCATGGAACTGCGCAGCGCAAGGCTTACCGATTTATTAGGCTAGCCTTGCTTTCGACCTATGACTTGTATCATGGAATGTCTTATTTTGATCGACTAGTTCATATCTCCCATCAACTTAGATGTTTCACCATCTTGAGAGAGGTATGTGTCTCGGTTCAACGTAATAACTACTTTCGCCCTATCAGCCATCATGAGGAGAGCGGAATCAACTTTCGACCAATTTGTGCACACGCGACCAATTTCGCCTCTGGATCTTCCACATGATATTCCTTTCATTACAAGATTCCTAATACAAACTCTTTGACACCACTCCATGATCCAATTATATCTTTCTTATCGCAATACTGATGCTTCTTTCGGTAGTATGGAGCTCACTTCCATGCCTTCATGGTTGGGGAAATGTTGGACTATGACACGTGCAATCATAATGGACTAACAAGTAACTAACAAAAATTATAATTAACATTAATTATTAAATCGAAATACGTATCATAAATGAAATGTAAAATTTATAAATCGTGAATTAATAATCCATCGTAAGATTCGACACAATAGCTTAAACTGAAAATTGATTAAGACTCATGACCCATGAAGAATTAATTTTAATATCGAGTACATGTTATGATTTTTACGCATGAGAAGGCATTGCTTTCCATTGTTAAAACACAAGGATACATTTTAATGTAAACAGAATTCTTAATGTGTCATTTCATTCATAATCATATTACAAAGTATTAACTTTTCAAATGATTATTAATATATATCGTATGTCATAAACACGAGAAAAGTTACATAATTTGATAGGTAAACATACAAAAATTACGAATAAATTGAATTGATAAATACAAATCGAAATTTTAGATTCACTTTTGATTAAGGAAATTACTGATTCACCTAATACAGACATATTATTTAGACCTTAAATTGAATTGAATTGCATGACACTAGTCAAGGGTTCTAATAACCGAATGAATGTTTAGTGGATGGTGCGTGATGATTGAAAGTTCAAAGGTAAATATTGACACTCTAACTAGCTATTCCTGACATGACAATCTGAGATTACAAATCGTGATGATGCATGTTCATTTAGAGAAATCTGAATTTGATCGAATATAGCTTAACCTGAAAGTAATGCCAATCAACACGGTTTTTCCAATCTATTTGGCAAAAAAGAATATGAAAAATTTGTGTAACGATGCGAATGACATAAACAAGTGATATGAACGATTATTGATGTTCGAATTAAGTCTTAATTACTCTTTTATTATTCGAGATTTTGAAAGTCTGACGCTGACGATCTCGCCAAAGCAACTCCATCGGGATGCTAGCAGCCGCGAACTCTTTTATAAATACGCCGCGGATGGTCACAATTTTTAGAAATTTAATCAAGATGCGAATCGAACACGTGGCATGCTGTCGTTGCGGTCTGCAGAAAGCAGTCTCTGGTTTAGGCGGGAATCGCTCTTGAGCGGAGGCTGCCGTAATCAGGAGGGCGGTTTTTCTGGGCCCCACGTCCCCCTAATTTTAGCTTCTTCTCGATTCTCATTTTCCGCTCAAAAAGTCACGCGCCCTAACAGGCACGCGCCCAGAAAGCGTCGCCATCGACACGCGGCGACGTGCCAGAGCGAGTGGACTTCACGGAGACGAACGGAGAGTGCAGTTGGGAGTAATCGGACCGCGAAACTCAAAGGAGGGGGGTCCCACAAGCGTACAGCGACCGTGCGCCCAGAAGTCCACACGAGAGAGAGAGAAAGAGAGGCGGGTGGGACCCACGCGGTTTTCCTTTTCGTTGTCGGCTTCTTTCTCGGTCTGTCTGCTGTCCCTGCCTGTCTCTACCTGCGCTTTTGGTGAATTCCTGTTGTTTTTTTCTTTTCTTTTTATTTTTGGGTTCTGAAGGAACCATAACTACGCTACCGTACACCTCACACCAAAAAAATAAAAAAAACGAGAAGAAGAAACCAAACATCTTATTATATTATGAGAAAATTTCGATTAAGGGCCCGAAGTAGTCTCGATTTTTTAAATAAGGACTTGAAGTGGACCCTATTTCAATTAAGGGCCTGAAGTGGCCAAAAATTTTCAAATAAAGGCCTGAATATGAGGGCATTTTCGTCTTTTCACATTATTGATTAAATAAAAAAAATTAAAAAATGAAATTTTTTTTTTGAGGAAGCAAGCAAGGGGCTGCCGCCCCTTGCTACCGCCGCCCCGTCGCCGGCTCAGCTA
>BCNH02000001.1:898679-936786 GCA_001662345.2 Metrosideros polymorpha var. glaberrima | reverse complement strand
TTTTATTTAATCAATAATGTGAAAAGACGAAAATGCCTCTATATTTAGGCCCTTATTTGAAACTTTTTGGCCACTTCAGGCCCTTAATTGAAACAGAGTTCATTTCGGGCCCTTATTTGAGACTTTTTGGCCATTTCAGGCCCTTAATTGAAACATAGTCCACTTCAGGTCCTTATTTGAAAAAATAAAGTTACTTCGAGCCCTTAATCGAAATTTTCCCTTATATTATTTATCTTTTGCCATCTAGCCAAAAATATATCTTTTTCGCCTTGATGCCTAAAAATAATGAATCCCAATTTCTTCATATAATCCAAGAAATCGTACCAACTTCTAATTGTAGGAAAAAAATAAAAATACACTTCGTTAAGTTTTCTCTCCGTTTAATAAGACTGACTAGGACACTCAAAATCGTAGATTCGGAACACCAATTCTCCATTTGGGTGAAAAAGAGCTCAAGGAAAAAAAAAAACTTGTTCAATTTGGAATTATTCATTTTTTCGGCTCTCTTTTCTCATTGAACAGATGGGTCATTTTGTCGTTTCGTCTTTGCCTACTTGCATCGTCAGCCTTGTAAAATTTCACATCAGCTCACGCGTAATGAAAACTTAAATGCTGGTATTTTTGTCGCCCAAATAGAAGTCCATGCATTCTTTTATAGTTTCAAAAGTTGAGATATTTTTGCTGCGTAAGGTAGTGCATTTTTTTTTATAGATATGTGCATTAAAAATTCTAAAACTTATCACGAAAATGCAATTAAATCATAAAATTTTTACAGAGTGCAATTAAGTCATAAAACCTACCATGTACTTTAGAGAGAAGGGTTTGATATTTAAACTCAAAATCTGTAACAAGTTTGAAATGGATTTGGGAGATAAAGGAAAGTTCACGAGATGGATTTGAAACAAGATCGGCCATCTCGAACCTGTTCCATTTTCGTCCACGATATAGATTGGCGTCACTCCGTAACTTAGTATGATTTTTTAGTAAACATAGCTGTCGACTTGATCACCTCAAAATAGAAAGGTTCTAGATTCAACAATAGTTGATCATTTTAGCCGGTAGAGAACAAGGCGAACTCCCAACTGCTTTTTCTATGTACCGATACTTACGCATTCATGAAAGTATAACTGTTTTATCTACTTGTATTTTTATCTAGAAATGATCGCAAAGCAAATCTTATAAAACCAACTAAGTCTAGATCTTTGATTTGTGAAAGTTGCCTCGACCCTCGATCTCAAAGCAATTGATTCTGATTGGTGAGATTTGAACAAATGATCTCTAGTTCCCAGTCGAAAATTCCCCAACGCCTCAATCAACTTATGATCGTAAAATGGACATCGGTGCTTCATGATGATTTGGAATAGTTGGACCATAATAGTTTTAAAAGGAGTCATTTGATGGGAATGTCGCAAATAATGCATAAACATAAGCAAAATTCACACCAAATAGAAGCTCTCTTATTCTCTTTGCTACTATTTAAATTATTTAATTTGTCCTAACTTCGTAGGGTACACCCATGACTAGACAGTGACATCTATTGATTTGTCGAATGGTTCATCATCATAGAAGCAGCTAATCTATTGGTGGGAGTCCGTTTGTGCATGCTCGATTAAGGATTCATCTTCTTTTTGGGACCCTCCATGATAACACTTGTCTGGGAGATTATTTATTTCTTCTACCTTTTTTATTTTTGATTGGTGTTACCAAAAAAAGAAAAAGAAAAAGAAAAAGAAAAAGAAAAAGAAAAAGAAAAAGAAAAAGAAAAAGAAATTAAAGGACAGTCCATCCAAAATATGATCTTGTTTTTTAATTAAATTTTATCATGCAACAAAACAATAGTATAGTCAATCTCCAAACCATTATTTTCTTTTGGTGGTTCTGAGAATTTTCGCCGTTTTGGAGCCATATGTACGTGCCATTTCCTAAATGGAACTCGCCAAACAAATAAGTGCGGAATTAGTCATTAAAGTTTTGGTTGTTCGTTATGGATTCCTTAAATTTTATTTGATGAATAAGATTTTTAACCTGTTTTTATTTTTATTTTTAAAGATGCATTCAAATCATAAACTTGTCGGTAATGAATTTTCAACATCGAAAATCCTAAGTGGCTCTTCAGCCTGTGGTCATGTGGCATGACAAAAAAGGTAATGTCAGCGACACATAGCAATTTTAGCTTTCGAAACCCTTAGACGGCAAGATTAGGGAGGAACTGAGATTTGTTTACACTTTTTTTTTTAATGTTAAGGACTTAATTCACTAAAATAAAACATTAAGGATTCAATTGCCTTGCCAATGGGTAAACACATTAAAAAGACTAGTTCTGCATTATATAATCGAAATTGTATGATTATATCAATTAGACATTCCTTTGACATCATTCTGTATCTGCAGCCAAAACAACTGACCGACAGAATCTGATGGTAAATCGACTTCACATTCGGGTTAAATCTAATTTGATATTTTATTAAATGGACTTATAATATAAATACCTGTGTATAGGTGAGAGTACGTTAGAAGTTAGGTGGGTGGTCAGTCATATGGTTGACCAAAATGGACTTTGCTTTCAGGAAAATTTAGGCCCAGCGGGAATTGTGGCATGAAACATGGAATCCAACATTTAATATGTGAAGTTGAATGATTGAGACAGGAAAATATTTTGAAAGTGTATATATTTTTCTTTGAGGGTTTTCAGATTTCTTTGATTTTGAAAGGACTTGTCCCCATTTTGTGCGAAAATCAATACTTTTATCAATGCGATCATATTTATTTTACGTTAAATCGTTTGACTCTAATAAAATGTTGGCCTTGGAAAAATACTAACCATCAGATTCTTATCAACTTCTCTATTATGACTGAATGGAAGGGAATCAATTTGGTACCTTTTGCCAACGACAACTGCCAAAACGAAATGACCAAATTTTAATTGGTTTAATTGATCGATCGATGGTTAATCTTGAGATGTGAACCATCCGCGACACGTTCTTATCTCGTATCTTCCTAATCCAAGTCCTTGCTTTTGAGATTTTGCTCGATTGTGAAATTTACTTCCCATGTTGTCTAAATTTGTAGTTACCGAAGGATGAATTTACAATTTTAGGCATATTATTGTGATTCGGGAGTGGAAATTTACAATATTTGTTGGGTTTAATTTGATTATAGTGTAGTAATTTTCACAAGGTTAACATGGATCTCTCTCTTTTAGATGGTTAATAATAGCTTCTTGAGAAAACAATATTAATTATCGTTGTCAAGTCAAAAATACTTTTCGAAAGGAAAAGAACCAACCCTCTGTTGTTCTTTTCGATTTTGAAGGTGATGTTTGATTGAGATGCCTCCGTCAAGTCGCCGTCCTAATAATTTTTCATTTTGTCATAAAGTTGATCGCATCTATCTTTTCTTCAACCTACGATTCAAAAGAAGAATAGAAATCATCATTGTTTCAAATAATAATTGGACTCTCCCTCCCTCGAAGGTTAGGAGCAATGTTTCTGAGGTTGAAATGAGCAAGATTATCATCCAACTACATATAATTTAGTATTATGATCTTAGGAGAGATGTAACTAAACTTTCGGCAATTTGAAAGCAATCATTATTCATTTAGAATCGAATTCAAATCGCCGTTTGATTTGATAAAAAGTGACACCGTTCTCGCTCATCGACTAATTTCAAGGTTCTTCAAGATAAAGCAAAGTTAGTACAATCGTATTTAGAACGGTAATTCGTGCCTATACATATGAAAAGCTTACCATCCTAGAATTAGGAAGAGCAGTGACATGGTGATGCATTAATTGCTTTTTCCTACTCATCCTGAACTCTGAAGTTCGAATTGTTGGGCTCTCTTCTTCTAAGTTTAATGGTTTTGAATGTGCAAAAACAAACCCATTGGACAATTTTCGGAGCTTTTCTCGGATCAACTTCATCGACAATAATGTTGACTAGAACTAAGTTTGAGAGAGCATGCAAATCAATGATTGAGGTCGCGAGAACAACCTTTCGAAGCACAGCAAGATTGTATAACATCAATCCATGTGTCGACGGCCGTCTCTTTGAACTTTAAGGACATATTTGCAACTTGAATTAGGCATTTACATGGCAGAAATGTTGTGGTATCTGCATTAGCAATTACCCAGGTCACATTCAATCAAATGGGACTTTCTTACATATGATGGGATTATATGCATATGAAGTGGGGTTCGATTCAGGCTTAGCCCATTTTTTTTAGCCCATTTTATTGGACTTGCCTTGGCAATATACAAAAACCACGTGGCCCAAACTATACTTCTCTTCAAAAGCTATAATCTTGAACAATTGATCTAGATATTCTACCTCAGCTTTGTGAAGAAAGCGAATTTGAGAACCCCGACGATGCCGATTGTCACAATCCGTCGAGTATCAGAGTGCAAGCTTGTAATCGCCTCACTAACTCGGCTAACCCCGTGAAGTTGGAATTTTCTTCTTATCGGTCCGATAATATCAAAAGAGTTTACTATGGGAAGAAGAAAAACCCAGTCCTGCATGATCCTTCTCTGATGAAATCCTACAAACAAAGGAATCAAATCTGCTCAAAACCCTCCTATCACACATTTCTGAATAGTGAACACTTTGAGCCCGAGTTGAACATCCTACATGAGCTCCAAGAAGAACATTGTCATTCGATCCATGCACACAAACAAGACAGGATTTCACCATCAAGATAACAGCCTGCACTACAGAGAACAGATGAACAATGACTTACAATCTCAACATGTAAAAGCAATATCAATACATGATCAACTGGTGGAAAAAAATACAGCACTTGGAAAATAGAAATCTGGCTACTGCTGGATTAGACCCTGATGGGAGTTCGCAGCAGAAATCTGATACCTTAATCTAGGGAGATCGCCAAAGGGAAGCCCAAGTTCGAGCCCGTCAACATATTCAGTTGGATCCAGCTTTACTCAAAAGCTTAAGCTAATGAGTTATGAGCCAACTAGGATATATTAACTGCTCTGCACCACACAATTTCTCCGATGTGAGATTTCTTTAACACAATTTACTCACACGTGCATTTTAACAATCTCCCCCTCACGTGTGAGCTTAATGTTAGGCCCACTCCCCCTTAATTCAGGTATCCTTCTGCTTCAAGATATCTCATCTTGAATCTTCATCAAGGCCAAACTTCATAACCATGAAGTCTACCATTGGGGCACGTTACTACACCATAACGTCTACCACCCAGAAATTGCAACTAGCGGCTCTGATACCATTGATGGGAGTGCGCAGCAGAAACTTGATACTTTCACCTAGGGAGATCGCCAAGGGGAAGCCCAAGTTCGAGCCCGTCAACATATTCAGTTGGACCCACCTTTACTCAAAAGCTTAAGCTAATGAATTATAAGCCAATTAGGATATATTAACTGCTCTGCACCACATCAATTCTCCGATATGGGATTTCTTTAACACAACTTACTTACACGTGCATCTTAACAGACCCATGCTCTCCAAGGAGAAGAGGTAGTTGCAGGCCCATAATTACTCATAAGCGTGATCCGTCAGAGTAATTTCTCCGCCTTCCCAGGACGTAATTGAAGAAGAAGAAGAAGAAGAAGAAGAAGAAGAAGAAGATGATGATGATGATGATGAGGAGAACCACCGGTAGGCAGTATGACCTCAACTTAGAATGCTTCCTTCAATCATTCAATAATCAAATTGCAGCATTGAAGTAGATGAAACTTCCATTTGCTCCTTACATGATGACAACAGTTTTCAGTAAATGCACCAGACAACTTTAACAGATCCATAATTCTCTCTCATAAAAGACCCAAACTTGGATCAAAGGATATTAAATTTATCTTTTGGCTCATGATTTAAATAGGGAAAAATTATCAAAAAAGTCTTAAACCTATTACACTTTTGCAAATTCAATTCTAAAACTTTCAATTTTGTTGATTCAGTTCTAAATCTTTTTATGATTTGTTGATTTAGTCCTAAAGTTTTCAATTTGCTGATTTTGTCCTAAACCTTTTTATGATTTGCCGAATCAGTTCTTAAATTTTTTATGATTTGCCAAATGAGTTTAGGATTGATTTGGCAAATCATAAGAAGGTTTAGGACTGAATCGGCAAAATTGAAAGGTCTAGGACTAAATCGGCAAAAGTGTAATAGGTTTAGAACTTTTTTTGACAATTATCCCCTTTAAATAGTAAAGCATGTAGATGTTTAAACCTCAGTACTAATAGTAATACTACTCTTAAAAAAAATGATGCTGAATTTTTTGAACATTTAACGATAAAAAAAGTTTAACGGATGATCCAAAGAGTTATAATGTGTCTAGATAGGATGCACATATGTGGAAAATGGAAATGGATGATGAGAGAAAATCTATTAAACAAAATAAAACATGGTCATTGACTAATCTTCCTCCTTTGACTAGAACTATGGGTTTTAAATGGGGGTTAAATAAAAAAATTAAAAGCAGATGGGACCATACATGTATGTAAGGCAAGATTAGTGGCCAAAGGTTAATAACAATCAGAATAATGATGGCTTTAATTCACAAAATGGACTTTAAAACCACCTTTCCAATTTGTGATTTAAAAGGAGAAATTTATATCGATAAATTGGAAGGCTTTATAGATTGTGTTAATACCATGAAAAACTCTAAACTGGTACACCTATGACAAATTTACTCTCCATTAGTTTTTGTTAAACTTTACTGTCAAATTGCTGAGTTGATTACAGGTGACAATTGACGGGTGTACTAGTTTGGAATTTTACCCTCTGTTTGTCACATGTGTGCCAATTTGGATTTTTCGTAGTATTAACCCAATTTAATTGAAACTAACATAGGGTAAATTTGTCACATGTATACCGATTTGGAGTTTTTCATGGTCAAAAAATTAGTTTGGGGAAAATTTTGTCACAAATTTACCAGTTTGGGGATTTTGGTGGCCAAAAAATTAATTTAGGATAGATTTGTCACAAGTATACTAGTTTAGGATTTTTCGTGGTATTAACATTTATAGAATTTGGTAAAAAAAGACAGTTTGTAAATTGAATAAATCTTTGTACGGACCTAAACAAGCACTTAGACAATGGAATGAAAGGCACATAATCCCAGAAGCAGCGGCGGCAGCCACATCAACCGGCGCCGGCGGTGCCGTCCTGAAGTAATCAGAAGCCATTATCTTAGCCAGCCTGTCCCTCATGAACGCATCTGCAATTCAAACTTCACTAATAAGGTACCAAAAGCAAAAAAACGCAACAAAATCACGATCAAAGTCGGAATTAGGTAAACACGATGTGCCGGTAACGGTAGAGTTGGGCTCGATTGGCTGGTCAAAATTGCTTGGCGTGGTACACACAATTCTGGAGTGCGACAAGCTGATGTCGTCTAGCCTCGATATCAAGAGGCTGCTCAAAGTCGCAATCAAGTGCATGTCCCGCTCTCCCAACAGATCGGCGGCCTCGCCCGTCCCGTAGTCGTGAGGCAAGCAACAGCCACACTCGTGCATCCTCAGGTGTAATCGCTCTGAGAAATTAACAGAGGAAATAGGACATATAATCACTGTTTAACATCGACCACGAACCAAAAGAACCATTCAGGAGAAATTAACAGCTTCATTTTTTAGACCGGCTGCTTGTACCGGAAGGATTTTACGTCAAAAGCTTCATATCGATTCTCTTATGCAAAATTCTACTAAGAAGCATAAACAAAATAAATAAATACGATACTTTACTAGGTTAGGCCAATGAACAAGCAAATACGAAAAAAAAAAAAAACTCGTTCAATAAGACACATGCCAACAGACATTCCAATAAGTTCGCCAATATACACGTGATCATGCACAACGGAACATTCCTGGTTTGAATAATCTCTCTTAATAGGAGGTAACGGCATATATATGACGTGTAGACTATAAATTACTTAAGATATTAGTGATTCGCTTGGGATTGGTTTAATTGCTAAATTACGAATCGGTTTAATTGCTAAATACGAAGTGTAGATTCACTTGGGATTCGAGACATTAATGATCCACCAACCTCGGCAAAAGAACATCGCAAGTGCTAAAACTTGGCATGGAGGGATACTTTAGTGCCAAAAGTTTTAAAAGGTACACTTAAGTGTCATGTTTTTTTTAAAAAGTGGCACTTAAATGTATCTTTTGAAACTTTTGGCATTAAAGTGTTCTCTCGTGTCAAGTTTTGATACTTGTGGTGTTCTTTCCCCACCAACCTCAATTTGAATTGAACCGCATGGCAAGAATTGAGCATCGACCGATTCTGATAATTTATGTAATGGACCAAACATTGTTTAGTTTGATTCAATATTCATACACGCAAGAGAGAAAGAGAGAATACACACAGGGAGAAAAAGAAAGTATTGGGAGATCCGCGCCACTATCATAGTGGATGGTGCTAATGACAAAATGAATGTTTTAGTTGGTGGTGCACGATAATTGACAATTCGAAGGCAAATACTAATGTTCTATTTCGTATTTGACATGATGATAATACAACTCTTCATGACACGTGTTTATTCAGAGAAAACAGAATTTGCTCAATTGGGGACTACTCATTTTTTCGGTTGTTTTACTCGTTGAACACACGAGTCATTTATCTAAAAGACTAAAAAACGACGTCGTTTTGTATGCAAGAAACGACGTCGTCTCGCCGTGCTAAGGTTTCCTACAATAGCCATCAGTAACAATTGTTTCATCGAAGTAGTCAAAGTTAACCAATCCACCCATGAACAAAAGAAGGATCATCAAGAAATTCAAGATTCACTCTTCGAAACTCCAACGCTAAACGGCTTTCAAGAATAATTGAACTAATATGCACATAAAGAGATGCTTTCTCCATGTAGCAAACAGGTACCCTCAAGAGAATAAACACCTAAGAGTGAAAAATCAGGTATCCTCGCCAGCCCAGCCATGGCAAGCCTTGCCCTCGCTAGTGGCTGGCCAGGGGCAAGCTTCGCTCGAGGTCGGCGAGGTCGACCTCATAGGCTCTCGCCTCTAGCTGGTCGTTGAGGCCTGACAACCAGCTAGAGGATAAATAAGGAAAGAAAAAAAAAGGAAAAAGAGGAAAAATAAAAAAATAAATTTTTGTGGAATAACGCCAAGAGATGCACAGATTCAAGCGTGAAAAATAAAGGATGAAAGCAAAATAAATTGCACGAGACATAAGATTTACGTGAAAAACCTAAAACGGGAAAAATCATTAGGAAAGAGAGAGGTTTCACTATCTTCAATAACAATTACAAAACCAAAAAGGTTAAAAAAACCTCTTGGTAAGCAAGAAGATAGAAAAAACAAAGGAGGAGGAAAAACTTCGGGGCAAAGATCGGATTTTGCAGACAAGCGTAAGATATGTCCGTGTAAAAAACAGTTAGATATATTTGTGCAAGAAATCATCAAATATATTTGCGTAAATATATTTGTGTAAAACATTTCTATTATAGTCCAACTCTAGAAGACCCTAAAATAAAAATGCCATTGTCCAAAATACTCCCGTTATCTATTTTAAGTAAAACACTCAACAAATCTCCACTTTGACTTCAAATATCCAAAAGAGCGTTATGCCAAACACCACAAGACCTCTCTCCCTCAGTACTAAGAGTGACCGCACAAGGCCACCCACCAAACTGCGGAATCGATAACGCATACCCCTAAGCCTACGTGAGTGCACTCGTTGTAGGAAACAATGGATGAAACGCCTCCAACTCCGCATAGGCAAATCAAACGGTGAAAACACCAACCAAGTCTAAGTAATGCTTGAACTTGATTAAAGGAACCGATTTAGTTAACATATTTGCTGGATTATCCGCTGTAGGTACTTTCTTCATTGTAACTTTACCCTTAACAACCTCATAACGCACAAAGTGATACCGGATGTCGATATGTTTCGTTCTCTCGTGATACATTGCGTTCTTGGTCAATTGGATTGCACTTTGGTTATCATAAAAGATATCGGAGGCTCCCTCCTGCTTCACCCCAAGTTCTGTAACCAAACGCTTCAACCAAAGAACTTCCTTTGCCGCTTCCGTCACTACCATGTACTCTGCTTCGGTAGTAGACAAAGCAACTGTGTCTTGCAAGGTTGCTCTCTAACTAACCGCAGAACCACCAAACATAAAAACATAACCTGTCAAAGATCTCCTTTTATCGAGATCGCCTGCATAGTCAGAATCAACGAAGCCAACAATTGAATGCCCTAAATCATAACCTTTATCAAAGACCAAACCCATATATGAGGTACCTTGAATGTACCGAAGAATCCATTTTATGGCTTGCTAGTGAGCTTTACCTGGATGTGCCATATATCTGCTCACAATACTAACAGCCTAGGAAATATCTAGACATGTGCAAACCATAGCATACATGAGACTACCCACAACATTAGAATATGGAACTCGAGACATCTCATTTTCCTCTTTTTTGGTTTTAGATGACAAAGAAGCTGAAAGCCTAAAGTGAGACGCCAAAGGGGTACTTACTGGTTTAACATTCTTCGTGCCAAATCACTCAAGCACTTTCTCAATATACCTCTTCTGCGAAAGGTATAACTTCCCAACATGTTTGGCTCTACAAATCTCCATACCTAAAATATTCTTGGCAGCTCCAAGATACTTCATCTTAAACTCATTGCTAAGTTGCATCTTCAAACATTGTATGTCTGACATGTTTTTTGCTGTAATAAGCATGTATCCACATACAATAATAAATAAACAAAAGAACCATAATGTAATTTCTCATAGTAAACACAACAGTCATGCGTACTCTAAGAGTAGCTATGACTTAACATAAAGCTATCAAACCTCTTGTACCATTGCTGTGGAGATCACTTCAGACCATACAAAGAGCGTTTCAACCTACAAACGTGATCTTCTTTATCCTCAACAATGAATCTCTTGGGTTGAGACATATAAATTGTCTCCTCAAGCTTGCCATGCAGAAAAGCGGTCTTGATATCAAGTTACTCAAGTTCTAAATCATAAAGGGCTACTAATGCGATCAACACACGAATAGAACTATGTTTCACAATTGAAGAGAACACTTCATTAAAGTCGATCCCTTCCTTCTGACTAAAACCCTTTGCTACCAAATGTGCCTTGAATATTTCATCTTCAACCCCTAGAATTCCCTCTTTTATTTTGAAGACCCACTTGCATCTAATAGCTCTTTTGCCCTTAGGCAATTTTACAATATCCCAAGTTTGGTTCTGATAAAGAGATTCCATCTTTTCATTCATCGCAACAAGCCACTTTTCAGATTTTGAACAAATGGTAGCTTCACGGAACGTAGAATGTTTTTCAATACCAAGCTCTTCAGCAATTGTAATAGCATATGCTACAAAATCAACAAAACCATATCTTTGAGGAGGCTTAATTTGCCGTTTAGCCTTCTCTGTAGCCAAAGACTGAGGTTGTTCAACTTTTTTTACTTCATCTTTGATCAAATCTGAGTCTTGTTGCTTACTGTCACTTTTTGACTGAATAGAAACATCTTCAAATTTTTTCTGTGGATGTTCTAATTGAAACATCACCTTTTCCCCGTCATTCTCTTCTTGAACACTTGTAAACTCAACAACCTTTTTCTGATCTAGCATGGAATTTTCATCAAAAGTAATATCCCTACTAATTATAAATTTTTGAGGATCAGAATACCACAACCTATATCCCTTAACCCCGTCTGCAAAACTAACGAAAATACATTTTTTGGCCATAGGTTCAAGCTTACCATCTTTTACATGGTAAGAAGTGGGATGTCCAAATACTTTTATAATAGAATAATCAGAAGATTTACCAGATTATATCTCATTTGGAGTTTTACATTCAATTGTGGTCTAATGAGAACGATTTATCAAATAACAAGCCGTATTCACGGCTTCAGCCCAAAAATCTTTACCAAGACTAGCATTAGAGAGCATACATCTAGCTCTCTCTAAAAGTGTCCGGTTCATGCGCTTCACCACCCCATTCTGTTGAGATGTGTGCCTAACTGTTCAATGTCGAACAATACCTAAATCTTCACAGTATTTATTGAAATTACATCCACAAAACTCAAGACTATTGTCTGTTCTGAGACACTTTATTTTCTTACTAGTTTGATTTTCAATAAAAAAATTTCCACTTCTTGAACGTATAAAAAACGTCACTTTTACACTTTAAGAAATAAACCTAGATTTTCCTAGAAAAATCATCAATAAATGTCAGAAGATAAACTGCACCACATTTAGATGTTACCTATGCAGGTCCCCATAAGTTAGAGTGAATGTAGTCAACTGTGCCCTTTATTGAGTGCACCTCAGTACTGAAACTAACTCTGTGTTGCTTTTCGAAAACACAATGCTCGCAAAAGTAAAGTGGAACCATATGCTCCCCACAGAGTAAACCACGTTTACTCAACATATTTATTCCTCTTTCACTCATGTGGCCTAACCGCATATGCCACAATTTTGATTTTTCAGAATCTGAAGAGGACGATACATTTAAAGAACCCACATTAAGGAGTCGCCGAATAGCAGTTGGATGTCGGCGAACTTTGGGTCTTCACTCAGGCTTTTCGTTGAACACTTGGTGGGCGCCTTTGGTTTTGGATCTTCGCAACTCCTCTTCGATTTAGACCTTCTGGGATTTACTCGAGGGACTCACCAGAAACCTCTAGGACACCGCTGGACGCTGGGGAGTGGCCGTCGTTGATCGGAGTAGCCCTTAACAGCCGATGAGGCAAAACACAGAGCGTGATGCTCTGTTTTGCTCCCCTGAAACAGTGGTCGGTGGACCACTTTCTCGCGCTTGGATCCTCTTCTTCGGGGCTTTTCTGGTCTGGATCTTTGCACTCCTTGAAACTAAGACACACATAATATCTTTAGGTGAAAATTAGAGACTTCTTACCACGGGGAACTACATGAACCAGCTTCAAAAAAAGGGCTCGAAGGGAGTTTCGAGCCCTGTTTTCTAGGCACGAACCAACCACCGGGGGTTCTTCTCGTGAATGGATTTTCATGCCTAGGACTCCTCACAACAATCTCTTGGGCTCTTCAGAAACTACATCAACCGTAGTTTGGGATGTTGCAAGCCAGAGGGAATAGACCGCCGCGGTAGGCAGCAGCGATGAGAAGAAAAGGGCTCACCTGCGAGTTGTAGGCCAAGCTCTCTCTCTCTCTCTCTCTCTCTCTCTCTCACGTGATCTCTCTGTGTTTTTGCTGACGAGAATGGAATCCCCCCTTTTTCAGAGCTTATAACGGGGTATTTATAAAGGTTTTGAGGGTTTTCTCAATTTTTGGATATTTGCACTTTGGCCCTCGAACTTTTCACTATTTGCAAATTGGACTCAAATCTCATTTTTCCTCTCAATTAATCCCTTGGATGGTTCATTTAGCCCATTGGATCAGCCGAGTCGACTCTCGGCTTCTCGTGGGATCATTTGTCTCTTTCGGGCTTAATTTTGGCATTTTATTAAATAATTATGAACTTTTTAGCTTAAAAGGCTTAATTAAATTAAAGGGGCTGGATTAAACATTAAATTAGCCCAAAATTTTTGTAAAAATCGGCAGCCCATCCCCTGTACTCTAGCCGAATTTTTCAATGATTTTTGGCCCGGCCCGCACGTTTGATTTTGGTCTGATTCAGTCCCCAGTCTAATTTTAATGTGAAAATGCATGAATTGAATATGCTTAAAAATTGATAAAAATGATCCTAAATCTAAATGCAAACTAAATGCAACTAATTTAAATATTTTTGGTAGGGGCCGGGGTTGGTCCCTAAGTTTCTATGCGATTTGATTACTAAAAAATAAATTCTGGATTAATGCTAAAATGTGGGTCAAAATTTATGTGTCAACAACTCCTTACATGATGACAATAGTTTTTAATAAATGCACCAGACCACTTTAACATATCCATAATTCTCTCTCATAAAAGACCCAAACATGGATCCAAGGATATTAAATTTATCTTTCGGCTCATGCTTTAAATGGTAAAGCACGTAGATTTTTAAATCTCAGTACTAATACTATTCTTGAAAAAACAAATGACGCTGAATTTTTCGAACATTTAACTCTAAAAGAATTTAATGTATGATCCAAAGAGTCATATTGATGTTTATGTCTAGACCGGATGCACATATGTGGAAAATGGCAATGGATGATGAGACAACATCTATTGAACAAAATAACACATGGTCATTGCCTAATCTCCCTCCTATAACTGGAACTATAGGTTCTAAATGAGTGTTAAATAAAAATCACTTGTCCATTGGTACCATACATAAATGTAAGGCGCGATTAGTGGCCATAGGCTAACAACAATTAGAAAAATGATGGCATTAGCTTCTATGCATAATTTAGTAATTCATCAAATGGACTTAGAAACCGCCTTTCTAAATGGTGATTTAGATGAAGGAATTTATATTGATCAACTTGAAGGCTATATAGAATTTGGTCAAGGATACAAAGTTTGTAAATTGAATAAATCTTTGAATGGACCTAAACGAGCACCTAGACAATGGTATAAAAAGCTCATGGGAGAATTAAAAAGGTTGGTTTAAAACTAATAAAGCTGAAAATTGTGTTTTTGCAAAAGTTACAAATAATGGTCGTGTGGTTATTACTCTTAAAGTTGATGATTTACTTAGAAAATTAAGGATAATTTAAATAATTCAAGTTGACATGCAATTTTTTAACAACCATATTGTATTACTTATTTAAGAGAAACAGACAATCATATAATTATTGGTATTGATGTTCATTTCCTTTTTTATTAACTCTGTTTATTCTAGATCACTTGATATATATATCTAAAGTTATATCATTGGATATATTTTCTTTCTTTGGATTGTAAGTGAGACTGGAAAATTAATATAATTTTTCTTCTTTGGTTACAAAGTGGCACATAGTTGATTATGACTGTTATTTTTTATATTGTGGGTAGATATGTAGTTTACTCATTTTATATGGAGATAAGTGTATTGGAAGTCTTAAAACTTGTAACGAAAGTGTAATTAAATCCTAAAACTTTCAAAAAGTGCAATTTGGTTCTGACTTTTGACAAAGAAGAATAATTTATATTATGACCACATCTTATTTAATGTGGTATGAGATACATTATACAAGTTCAACTTTCCACAAAAAAATATAAATAATCTCAAATTTTGTCCGTCCATATACATTTTGAATGGGGAGTCAATTATTTAATTCGCGTGTTTCATGGGTCAAGATTTTATTTTAGAAAAGAAAATATGAAAAGAGAGAAATTTCTCATAAGAAGAAACAAAAAAGAGAGAAATTAGAGAAAAATAATTATTTGTGGGAAAAATTTTAAAAGCGTACGCAACCAAAATGAAGAGGAAATGGGCAATTATTCCCTCGAGACCGAGCATTGATTTCCTGCCTGAAGACATTAGTTTCGTGCTTAGAAAGGAAAATGCATTGAAATCACAGTGGCTTTTTAGTTTTTCTATTTTCGGTATTCGCCTTTAAAAATGATAAAGATGCGTGTTATTGTATTTTGAAAATTAGAAAAATATATCTAAATAATGGCATTTCTCATAGAGATATTTGTATTTTCAAAGTATAACTAATGACCCTAAACAAGTAGGGTAAATTATCAAAACAATCATAAATCTTTTTTCTTTGCCAATTGAGTCATAAACCTTTTGCATTTGTGCCAATTCAATTCATTTGACCAGCCGGCACTAACGTCGATAATTTTTAATATTTCTTTCGAATTTTTAATAATTTTTTTTGTTTTTCATTTCTTTTTATCTTCTTCCTTCTTTGTGTTCTACTTGCGGTTGGCGAGGGTCATCACCCTCGCCAGCCTCTCCCACGGGTGCGCCTCATGACCCATCGCCACCAATCACAAGGCACGGCCGTCGCTGTGTCGGCAACCGGCCAAAGAAGAAGGAAAAAGAAAAAGAAAAAAAATTAAAATTCGATTTAAAAAAAGAAAAGGAAAAGGAAAAGGAAAAAGAAGAATTATTAAAAGGAGTGCACAGAGTTGATTTTCCATACCAAACGGCAGAAAATATTGTCCAATTCATTTTCAGGTTTCAGCCGAACACCGAAATATGTTGTCATGACTTCCTGGAAAATTTTTTCTAGAAACATCACATTTTCTGAGAAACAAACGGAGCCATAGTAGATTACTCATTGTTTCTATTGTTTTCCTTTTTCACTATCTCCTAACAAGATTTTTGGCGGTTTAAAATGAATGACGTTACTCATGCAAATGAATGGAAGGAAGAGAGGAGACCACAGTCAAATAGGCATTGACAAAGACGAGTCCTCGTGATCTTTAGCTGCTCTTGGTGGGTTTGGTTCAGCTTTGTAAATGCTAAAAGCTCAATGCTAGTCTCTCTAGCATTGGGCTTTCAGCATTCTTGAGGCCAGAATTTGGCCGAAAGTTGTTTGCCAAACATCCAGTATTTTCTCAAGAAGCTTTCGAGGCCGAAAGCTCCTTAGGAATGCTGAACCAAACCCAGCATTTGTTCGTGCAATTAGTCATGCAATGTAGTCTTGTTTTTACCATACCATAGAAAATTATTATATTAACAAAATAAGAAAAAAATTACCAAGTAAAGGTGCATGTCGTTTAAAGATGCACCTTTACTTGTGCCCCCGCAATGCCCCACCTCAAACGGGGTGAATATATCCCGTGAAAATTGCCTCGAAACGGTATTAGCCCCACCCCATCCCATGAATCCGTCTCATTTATGTATGGTAATATACGTTAGCTAAAAAGTAGTATATTAAGATATGGATTATTGTTTCATAAACTCGTTTTAATTTATTATTACTCACTTAATTTCAAACTAAAGAAAAATAAAATAATGTGTTATTAATTGAAAAATACCAAAAAAATAGAGTCGGCTCACGAGATTGTGATACTTTCAAAAAATAGTTATAAAATAAGAATAAATTTAATGTAGCATAGTTTGTAATTGTGATGAAATTTAAAAATTTTATATTTCTATACATAGTTTTAACAAATTGATGAAATCTTTTCCCACTTGGGGCAGTGGTGCCTGCGAGGACGTGCCCCCTCCCCCAAACCTGTGCTCGGGCTGGGGCTGTCGCTACCATCCCCAATGTCATTGGTAGTCCCCCATCCCCATATCACGTCATCTACCGAGAGATGGTGGTAACCTTTTACTGTTACTAGTCGGAGACAAATTAATGTGTTTACGGAAACACCAAAGACGTTATTTGAGAAAAATCTGGACAAATTATATAAGTGATAGTATGAATAAGTTAGTAACTTTATTATTCTTTATTCTCTTAGACAAATCATAGTGCTTGCAAGACATTTGGAACCATATATTAAGAAAGCTACATATAGAAACAAAACGCATATCTTAATAATATGATAGTTCAATTTTATGTAAATTAATAGAAGAATATACAAACGTAAAGCATATACAAGTTGTATGTAATTGTAACTTTTAAGGGGTAAATTAAATCATTTTAATGGCATCCTTAGAAGACCTTGGACTTAAATATGATAGTTCAATTTTTTCTGCCCGCGCGCAGCTACTAAAACCCCTCCATGACCCAAGAAACAAGAAAGAAACAAGAATTCAGAAACTGGCGTAGGCACGAACCACTTCAAACTCCCTCCCTTGAACTCTCCATCTTCATCTTCATCTTCATCTTCGTGCTCCTCTTTCGCAGAGGTTTGACCTTCTTCGATCACGGTACGCATGAGACCTTTCTCTTTCATTATCTCTTCTTTCTAGTTGATCTTCGTCAACGTTTATAATCAGAAACTTCTCCGATGGGCTTTGTTCTTCCTGTAGATCTCCCGGAAACTTCAAAGAGAGTCGGCGGCGTAGGCAAGAAAACCGAACTTCTTCAAAGCTTTGATCTGCTTCGGTCACAGTACGCATTCCGTTTCTTTTCTTTGTAGTTGATCTTCATCCTGTTTATAATCAGAAACTTCTCCGGTGGGCTTTGATATTCCTGTAGATCTCCTGGAGACTTCAAACTGAGTCAGCGGCGTAGGTTTTTCATGTTATTCGTCCGAAGATTTTTGACCTACGTCGGTCACAGTACGCATGAGACCTTTCTCTTTCATTATCTTCCTCGTTTCTTTTCTTTCTAGTTGATCTTCATCACGTTTATATTTTCATTATCAGAAATGGGCTCTGCTATTTCTAGAGGTCTCCCGGAAATAGAAATTGCTTCTCCGAAGGGCCCTGACAACTCTGATATTCCCCCGCCTCTAGAAGACGCAGACGCTGACCGATCTTCACCGAACCCGACGCCTCCCAAAAGCTCTTCCGCTGAAACGGATTATCTCTCCGCCGATGACCCAGATGGCACCATCCATCCCCCTCCCGAAAGCTCTTCCACTGAATCGGATAATTTGTCCGTCCATGGCCAAGATGGCATTGTCCGTGCTGTTGCCTCCGACCCTCCCGCTTCCGACACCAGATTGGTCAATCTTGGATTCATAGAGGTTCGTCTCTCGGACCTTGTCCTCATACTGCTAGCGATGTTGAGCATGGTTGTGGTTGGCTACTTTTCGAACAAGCACCGAAGTCGCTGGTTTCGGTACTCGTGCTATGCGTTCTGTGGAGTGGCAGCCGTGACCTTGGTACTCCCCTCAGTGGCCTGCCCCAGGATGATAGAGTGGCGTAATATGAAGTGGCTACTAAGAGTGTTGATTTGGTTGGATGGCCTGGCAATGTTCGCATTCGTCTGGATTGCAATTTCAGGCAGATAGGAGAAATTGCCAGATTGCTTGCTTCAATGCTGTTAACATTTGTGATGTTTGTAGTCATGTTGTGTCTGGATGATATTTGTATTGACGACTTAAGCTCCTGCTACAAAATAAACAGTGTCAGAATAAACACAGTAGAGAAGGTCAAAGACATGCTAGACGTGCTTTATGTCCTTTTCTTTCTTGAGGTGATGGTGGGAACATCTCCTGCTTTCTTGCATGAAATGAAATTTGGAGAGCTGGGAGGACGTACGCAAAGTTCTAATACAATCCTGCAAGAGAATATGATCACTATTCTAAACCTGCTGATATGATCAGACTGAGTTAATCAATATAGTTTCCACATAAAAAGTCCAAATTTGATGGAGCTTAAAAGAATGCAGAAAAGCAAATATAGATGTACTGAGTGAAGAAGCAAATTTCTCGAATGCTACAAAATATAGCATCAGTGAATTTAAAAAAGAAATGATGGATGGGATCAAAGGCTCGGATGGATTAAGTGTAGCTTTCATTTTTCTCATGCATGCCAGAGCCTGCATCCCAGAAGAGCGTAAAGGAAGAATACTCTCATCATCCCCTACTTCTTCAGCCATTTGACAAAGCTTTGGAATAAGACCATGGTTACATTAATCTAGATGATATATGAAGTTACACACTATTAAATGATGATGGCGCGGTGAATAGAGGATGAAGGTTATGAGATATATATGTACAATATGTCTTGAATAGTCAATTATGAGATAACTATCATCTTGATGGTGTCCGTTGGCGTATTTATCCTCGTTGTTATAGAGGGCATTAATGATGGATGGGCTGAGATGTGGCTATATGAGCTTATGATTCGCCTCTCATGAGTTGGTGGCAACGATATCTCGTTAGTCGAGACGAGTCCTGGCCAAAAACGAATATGGCTAAATACTCACTCACGTATCTCGGTGAGCTACTATGTGGCGATTGCGATTATTAAATAGTACATCATCTGCTTGCATTTGAATGAACAATTTTATGCCAAATTAACAAGTTATTTTTATTTGAATATCGTGGCAAAAAGCTAATAAATATGCTCATTTTCGTTTTGCATATGCAATTATGTTAAACTTGTCTTGAATTTATGTTGTTGTATTTGATATTGGGCCGAGTAATCTCCTACCTTAAACGTGGAAATTTCTTATACTGGGCTCTAGCTACCCCTTTTATTTTACAGATTTGTGGTGATGTTAGGTTAAACGCAGATGATAGTGTGTGTGGTGGTGTTAGGTTTAACCCGACTTGTTCTCAATATTGGTCTGATGAACTAAGTTATTTTTGGATGTTGGTATTCATATATCAATGATTAATATATATATATATATAATAAATGTTGATGTTGCAAGGGATGATTTGTTACTTAAATTGTTATGTTTCCCCATGTTCTTAAATATCACAAAAATATAAATAATAAATAAATATATTTATATAGGAAACGAGACGCGTTACACGTGACGTTGTGGAGCGCCATAGCCATGGTGTTTGCGAGTATCAGCTTGAGCGGCCATAGCCCCCGCAACGAAGAAGACAAAAGGCAAAAAGGGCAAGATTAAGAAAAAATAAAGAAGACGTGGAATGCAACGTGGAGTGTACGTGGAATGACACGCCGAATCTCGATTGAACAGAAACTTGATGGAGACTAAATTTGATCATCGATTGAAAGTTGGTGGGTTTTTTTTTTGACAAGAGAAAAACAAATTCGAGCCAAAATTAGACCCCAAACTAAAGTGGACGTTTTTTCTGGGAATTGGGCCATCGTTATTGTGGGGCAACTCAAATGGTGCTTCAAATGCGTACTTTTGCAATCTAGAAATTAAGTGCTTACGACACTGCAATGTATTATGCAATTGCTACTTGCAAGTGGTTTGTGTTGTTTTCCTAGCAGAATAATTTACACAAACCCGCGCTTTATAAATTCCATCGCTGGATTAACAAATCCAAGATGAGTTTCGCATCCTCGGGGATCAATAGGAAGAAATCCTGGAAGAGATCGCCTCGTCTCTAAATAATGCGGGCGACGTCGGTTTGGAAAATGGAATGTGTCACGAAGTTAGAAGTTAGAAGTTAGAAGTTGCCATCACAGGATCAAGATTGCCAGGAGGTTTGTCGGTCATGAGCCCAAAACGTACTAAATTCCTCACCATCCCGGCAAGATGGTCAAACGAGGTGATAGAGTTAATAATATTGGAAAAATTGTCAAAAAAGTCATAAACCTATTGCATTTTTGCCAATTCAGTCCTAAACCTTTTAATTTTGCCAATTCAGTCCTAAACCTTTTGCATTTGTGCCAATTCAGTCCTTTTGGCCGACCGGCGTTGACGTGGCCCGCCGGCCGGCCAAAATAATATTTTTAATATTTTTTGATTTTTTTAATTAATTTTTTTTTCTTTCTTCTTCTTCTTTTTCCTAGCTTGGCTTGCAGCAGGTTCTGTTGTGGCTGGCGAGCGGGCCGGCGAGGGTCGCCGGAGCTCGTCGGCCACTGGGCGAGGGCCGTAAAGCCCTTGCCGGCCGCCGGCGAGGGTCGCGGCCCTAGCCCGGCGTCCCTAGATCTGGGCGACGCCATGGGGCCACGGGCGAGGCTGCCCGGCCTCGCCCAGATCTGGGCGAGGCCAACCTCGCCGTGGCCTCGTCGGGTGAGGGCAGCGAAGACAAATTCACGCCTGCTCCTGCTTCTTCTCTTCGGCCTCATATTCGTAAGCAAGCCCTCCATGGCTGGTGAGGTCCATGCCCGCTACCTCCTCCTCGTGCGAGATCCTCAGGAGCTTCATCTTGTGCAGGTTGAAGAAGAGTGTCCCCATCGTCGCGCTCGTCCACACCGCGCCACCAGGATCTGCACCACCTGTGCCGCCAACAGGCCTCCCTCGCCGCGACCCTCGCCGGCCGCCGAGGGCTTTGCGGCCCTCGCCTAGTGGCCGACGAGCTCCGGCGACCCTTGCCGGCCAGCTCGCCGGCCACACCAGAACTTGCTGCAAGCCAAGCTAGGAAGAAGAAGAAGAAGAAAGAAAAGAAAAGAAAATTAATTAAAAAAATCGAAAAATATTAAAAATATTAAAAATATATTATTTTGGCCGGCCAGCGGGCCACGTCAGCGCCGGTCGGCCAAAAGGACTGAATTGGCACAAATGCAAAAGGTTTAGGACTGAATTGGCAAAAGTGCAATAGGTTTATGACTTTTTTGACAATTTTTCCAATAATATTCAATGAATCAGAGGACAAATAAACTCGTCTCCCCGTTTTGTCTTGCAAACTGATTAATCTTACTGAATTTTCCCCTCGTACCATATTCATATTCTATAGTATAAGCAGCCCTTAAGGACATGGGATTCCTGTCGGACTTAGTTTAGCCCATTTTATCATCCACCGCAAACTTGGACTCGCCTCGGCAAATATACAGAAACCATGTAAGCTGAAACTAAAACTTCTCTTGAAAAGGTACGATCTTGGACATACGATCTCTCAGAGATTTTACCTCAGCTTTGTGAAGAACGCGATTTTGAGAACCGTGACTATGCCGGTTATTGCAATCCATCGAGTTTCAGAGGGCAAGTTTATGGTCGACTTACTAACTCAGTTAATCCCTTGACTTCTTACCTGTCCGATGATATCATAGGTGCTAACCATGGGAATAAGAAAAACCCTTCATTGCATGACCATTCTCTGATGGAAATCCTACAACAAAGGAATTTGCCCAAGTCTTGAAATTTGCTCCATGTCCTCCTATCTCACATTTGTAAACAGTGAACACTTCACACATTAGTTGACACTCATGAGTCTACATGATTGGCGGTATCGCCCAATAATCCGTCTCATTTCAACCTTCTCCCTAGCTAAAAGTTTCGTAAAAAAGTTTATTGAAACCCATGTACACATGGTCGGATCTTAACACCCCTCGGAGAAAGTGGACAGGATAAAATTTCTACAATTAATACCAGATGTGAAGAATAGTTAAGGCTTTTTTTGTGTCGTTTTCCTTTTCCCAATCTACCTTGATCTTGAGTTGCGAGCCATGCGAAACTGCAAAAATACTTTTCGAAAGGGAAGAAACCTACCCTCTCTTTGCCCTTTTCTATTTTGTAGATGATGTTAGATGAGATGCACTCCCTCGATCACACCTATCTTTTCATCATTCTATTAGTCGAAAGAAGAGTAAAAACCATCGTTGGTTTCAAATAATAGACAGACTCTCTCTCTCTCTCGGATTAGGATCGTGCCTATCCGATTCTAATGCATTGTAATTGATATTATAATGCCCTACGGGAACTACACCATTCTCTTTTCTGCATATATATATATATATATATCTCCTCCGTTTTCATTCATTCTTTGAAGATAACTTTTTTTCTTCTTTCTTGCTATTCCATCATCTACCAACTCCTATGATGGAATTAATTAATTGAATTCCTAATTTATGCCCATGATGCCTTTTTAAGTTATAACTAATAAAGGAATGCAATTATGGTGATTGATTGCAGGGGCTATGAAAAAGAAAAGAAAGAAAAGCGTTATCTTTTGCCTTTGGGACAAATTATGTTAGAAGTTGGTATCTAACAAAAGACGACAGGATAACGATGTGCTCTCCCCGAAGAAAAAGAACGAAGGTTTTTCTGAAGAGGACATTCTTCAAGTCTCTCTCCAAGGAACATAAAAAGGGGCTTTTAATTTGTGGCTTTCAAGGTATGTCCGCTTACATGATATGCCTTTGATCAATGATTCAAAGCGATGGTTATTAGGCATGTTTTTCTGCACTTTCTCAAGAGTGAGAATTAGAAATCCGTTTCCTTCATTGGTATCAAAGCCATTAAATTGCTTGTTTTCTAATCATGATGTGATGTTAGATTGCCCTGAATGTGTAGATTTTGTAATATGCATGCTTAGATCGAATCAGTAGAAGTGTATTATACGGCCATGTATGTATACTTTATTTTCGACTATTCTGTTCGTGGTATTTATCAATTTTATGGTTCGGTGTAAAATTGTTTTTAACCACATAGACAGAACAGGCTCGTCGAGATGAGCATTTTGATAGGTGGCAAGTCGTGAGGCGACACTGAAAGCCACCATACGCGCCCCATGCACCGGTGAGGTCCTCTGTGCGAGATATCCACATGCGAGCGTGTCTCTCACGCGCGCACGTTCTGAAATATGCGTGTTGGCGGCCTGCTGACGTCATGGTGATGTCAGCTCTGACGTCTTGGTGACGTCAGCGATCCATAGCATGCGGATCCAAGTTGACTCGGATCTTGACCCGCTTACCCGACCCGGGTTGCAACCGGAGTACCAAACCGGCCGGATCAGTCAAACCGTTGACTGAACAGGTCAACTTGGTCAAACCGTTGACCGACTAGTCGGATCGTTGACTGTTGACCGTTGACCAAAAAAATTTTAAAATTTTTTGGGCAATTAATTTACGATTTTGCCCCCTTATTATTTATTTACGATTTTGCCCCTAGAGCGTAAATTTACTACTTTGACCTTACATGCAATTTGGTGAATATTTATGCATGAATTTTTTTTGTGTATTGAGATTATATCATGCTATGCCTTGTGATTACGAGAGAATGTGATTATTACATGATGTAGTTCCTTTTTTGATATGTTCTCTAGTGGGAGTTCATAGGTTGGTAGAATTTGATGGAATTTTAGCCTAGAAATTATATGATTGAGTGTGAGTTCTACAAAGTTTTAGTAAATTTAGAGAACTTGATTTTTCCTTAATAATTATGTTAATGATAATTTCAAACAAGGATTATCAGATGATGATTGGGAATAGAGTGAACTTTCGAGTCTGAAACCTTTTGTAAAATTATTCATTAATATAATTAGTTTGTGTAAAATAGATACATGAATGCTAGACATTAATAAATCGTGCATGTATTTCAAAAATGTTCAAATACCATGGGTTCAACGTCTAAAAACTTTGTAGCAAAGCTGAACAAGGGTGAAAAGTTGAATGGCGAAAATTATGAAATCTGGAATGTGAAAATTCAGTATGTGCTTGAAGAGTAAGAGGCAGTTGAGGCTCTAAACCTAGTTATGGAAGAACCTAAAGAAAGTACTACTGCACAACATAGAAGAGTCAAAAAAGCATTTGTTGCTTGGAAGAAAAAGAATTCTCTTGCTCTCATTACGTTGCTCAATAGCATGGAAAATGATATCATGCGAGAATTCAGGCGTTATGAGAATGCCAGAAACATGTGGGCAGCTCTAGCAGCCAGGTTTGGCTAGACATCAGTTACGAAACTGAGACAGCTCACTATAAGGTTCGATTCATACAAGATGTCTCATAGACAAAACATGAAACAATACTTGAGGCGTATGTCGAATCTAATTAGTGAACTAAAGGATGCTGGCCATACACTAACTGATGAGCAGCAAGTGCAGGCAATGATTCGTTCCTTACCTCAAAGTTGGGAGCATATGAAGGTCCACCTAACTATAATGAAAACATAAAGACCTTTGAGGATGCTATGCGCCACCTTGAACTAGAGGAGGACCGCCTCCTGGCAGCTAAACCCAATGCAGGTATTTACTTTGCTGGTTCTAGCTCACATAGGGCCTCAGGCTGCAAACGCAAGCATCCTTGTGTTTTTTAGAGGTGGAAGGGTAAAGAAACGAATGCTTCAGGAAATAAACCAAAGCCAAACCAACATGAGAAAGGAAAGCGTCCTTTCAAGAAGATAAACATTTCAAGTGTGAAGTATTTTAATTGTGGCAAGAATGGTCACTTCGCTCGCGACTGTGGTGAGCCGAAGAAAATTCGGGAGCCACAAACCATGTAGCGAAGGATAGTGATGCCTTCATGAAATTCTGACGAGTTCCACATAGAGCAAGATGGATATATGTGGGAAATAATTCCAAAGTGGATATTAAAGACATTGGCACCTGCTGATTGCATATGCGTGGTGGTCGCACTTTATTTCTACATGACGTGTTATATGCTCCAGAGATTCGTCGAAATTTAGTTTCTGTGTTGGTTTTGGTTAAGCTTGGTTTTATTTTGAACTTCCATAATGGTGGTGTTGACTTGTTGTTGGGAACAAGTTACTATGGTTCTGATTTATTTCTGCATGGTTTTATCATACTTGATGTTGAGTACAATAAAGTTAATGTTTGTTATTCCCTATTTACATTTTCTGCATTTTATGAAAATGATGTGAATGTATGGCATGCTATACTTGGTCATATTGGCCAACAAAGAATGAACAGATTAGCCAAAGAGGGCTTGTTAGGCAATATTGAAAAATTCGATTTGCTTGTTTGTGAGCATTGCCTAGCGGGAAAAACAACGCGAAAACCATTTGAAAAAGGAACAAGAGCTGAATTTCCTTTGTAATTAATTCATTTAGACATTTTTGGTCCAATGAATGTAAGAACAAGGCATATGGCTATTTATTTCATCACATTTATAGATGTTTACACTTGATTCGATCGTGTCAATTTGATTTTTCATAAATTTGAAGCAATAAGTTGCTTTAAGAAGTTCATAAACTTAGTAGAGAATCAATTGAACATGAAGATAAAAGCACTGAGATCCGATCGAGGACGAGAATATTTATTTGATAAGTTCAGAAATTTATGTGATGAAAATGGAATAGAAAGACAGTTGTCTATTCCATATACTCCTCAACAAAACGATGTTGCAGAAAGGAGGAACAGAACCCTAATGAAAATGGTTAGGTCAATGATGGCATAAGCTAGTTTACCTATCTCCTTTTTGGGTGATGCTTTGTTGACTGCTGCCTATATACTTAATCACGTGCCTTCTAAATCAGTTACTTGCACTCTATATGAGTTATGGATAAGAAGAAAATCCGATTTAAGTTTGCTAAACCTTGAGGTAGTGCTGCCTATGTTCACAAGCCATCTCATGAATATGAAAAAATGGGTCCGAGAGGCAAAAAGAGTTTTTTTTATAAGATGCTTTGAACACTCAAAAGGGTATGTGTTCAAAGGTGAGCAAGAAAGTAAAAGTGTAAGTAAATTTGAATCGTAAGATGTCACATTCTTAGAGAATGAATTTCCTAAAAAGGGCGAAATAGGTAGAATTACTTCCTATTTGAAACCTTAGATCATAATGATAAAATTAGTGGATTTCATCCAAGTAGGAGCGGTGTGAGAAATAGGGAATTAGATTCATATCAGTCTCAATCACAACCACAAGATAAGACAATACCGTCGTTATCTGATCAGAGTGAGAGCGTGATGGAGCAAGATGCACCTAGTGTGCAGTGTCCTATACGGCGAACAAGTTGCAAAAGCGTTCCCCATTGACGTTTTGACATTGAAGGGGAAGCTTTTATGGTCACTTCACAAGATGAAGATGAGCCAAGAAATGTATATGAGGCTCTAGAATGCCTTGATAAGGAAAAATGAATACGTACAATGGAAGAACAAATGGAGTCAATGGAATCAAACCAAGTTTGAAAATTGGTTGATCTTTCAAAAGGATGCAAAGCCATTGGGAGCAAATGGGTTCTCAAAATAAGGCGTAAAACTGATGGCTCAATTGAAAGACATAAGGCTCACCTTGTGGCAAAAGGGTATAACCAACAGAAAGGAATTGATTACGAAGAGACTTTTTCTCCTATGGTAAGATTTACCTCGATTCACTTTATTCTGACAATAGTGGCAAGTATAGATCTTGAATTATATCAAATGGATGTAAAGACTGCATTTTTCAATGAAGAATTGGATGAAGAAATTTATATAGAACAACCCGTTGGTTTCATCACAAAAGGCCAAGCATAAAAAGTATGTCAACTTTTCAGATTAATATATGGCCTTAAGTAGTCTTCAAGACGATGGTATATACGTTTTCATAATGCTATAGTGGCATATGATTTTGTAATGATTGAAGAAAATCATTGTGTATACCTCAAAAGATCTAAAGATCAATTTGTGATCTTATCATTATATGTTAATGATATACTAATTGCTGAGAGCAATATAGAGTTAGTTAATACAGTTAAGAACTAATTATCTTTCAATTTTGAGATGAAAGATATAGGTGTTGCTGCATATATTCTTAGAATTAAGATTTCAAAAGATCGCTCAAAGAAATCGTTGTCTCTATCACAGGAGACTTATATAAACAAAATTCTAGAACGATTTCATATAGAAGATTGCAAACCCATTAATACTCCTATTGCAAAAGGTGAAGGTTTGAGCCATAAAATGTGTCCTAAAACTCCACAAGAACAGGAATAAATGAAACGTGTTCCTTATGCAAGTGTTATTGAGAGCTTGATGTACGCTATGTTGTGTACAAGACCTAACATATGTTTTGCAGTTGGAATGGTTAGTAGATACCAATCCAATCTAGGTCAAGCACATTGGACTGTCATCAAAAGAATCGTGAAATATCTGAAGGCTATTTCTAATTATTCCCTGAGTTATTGAGGATGTGATCTGCACCTTGAAGGCTATATTGATGCTAACTGGGAAGGAGATTTGTATGAGAGGAAATCCACCTTGGATTTTGTGTTCTTACTGAACAATGGCGCAATATCTTGGAGCAGTAAGAAGCAACAATGCATAGCCTTATGTATGATGGAAGTCGAATTCGTGGCTTTATCGGCAGTAGTACAAGAGGGTGTTTGGTTAAGGAGATTTTTGGATCATTTGGGTGTTGCTGAGAATGCTGCAAATTCCTTATTGGTTAATTGTGATAGCCAAGTAGTAATAGCTTACACCAAGGATCTCAAGTTCCATTGCAAGACCAAACACATAGACATAAATTACAACTATATAAAAGACATGGTGCCATGAAAAGAAGTGAATGTACAATACATACCTATGCAAAGTATGATAGCAGATCCTATGACGAAACCAATTCCTAGAGATGTTTACTATGGTCATGTGAAATCTCTAGGACTGCGTAAAGGTTGATGCACTGTTTTCTTGTATTTTCCTCTAACGTTCACTATTTATAAAGTTTTATGTCATTATCAATGTCTATGAGTTCATATAACATTCATGTATCATAATGCTTAATGCATTCAATGCTTAGTGCATTATACTATGAAAGTATGTCGGACAGATAAGAGGTTAGTCCACTCACACGGATAATTGCCTTTATTTACTGTGTGATAAATACATATGAGACAAATTTTAAGCTTATTATCTAGGTGATAATTGAGAGCTAAAGTTTAAAATAAAGATGTTGCCTTAACAGAGGGTTAAGATGAGGACATAACATTTATTATGTCCGAAAGTGAAATAACCCACATATTTCACTTTGTCTGTCTTTTATGCCAAATTTGAATTCTGATGGATTCTTTGTAAAGAGTAGATATGTGAACTCAAGTTAGACATTCAGAATGTTTGAACTATCATCTGTACGGTATTAAGTGTAAAGACATACGCTCCATGGGGAAGGAGAGAATACTGTAATACGTATTTCATATTACGTATGCACAAGACGACCAATAAGAATAGGGGAAAGTTACAATCTCAACTTTAATGCTGTGTGAGACTCTTGAGGAAAAGAGTTCCTCGTTTAGTGTCCTCACAACTCTTACATATTCTCAAGATTTCTATTCGATGTTTGCTACCTTAGAATGTTGCCAATGGTCATGAATTAATGCAACCTAATGGGACATTTCTAGAAAAGTGAATTGAATTGAGATTGAGAGGTTTGAGGGAAGAGGAAGATCAATTTGTTATTGATGTCACATTATAGTTTTGTGTTCATAGGTCAACCAATTATGATTGTTTGTCAATTATGGTTGTGAATACAATATATCACGATTAAAGGGATCAAAAGAGATATAAATGTGACTGATTGATCTGGGGTACTACATACTAAATTTACTCTAAGGAAATGTGTCCATTCTTGAGCTGTTATATATTCCTAACAAATGTATGACAACGAGCTCTCAGAATATGCTAGTTGCACGGATTATTTACCAATATGAATTTTTGCGAAGTAGAGAGATTTCTTTCAGCCCATCATGGATGAGTGGGAGTTGATGGAATTAATGAATTTAATTCCTAATTTACGCCCATGATGCCTTTTTAAGTTATAACTAATAAAGGAATGCAATCATGGTGATTGATTGCAGGGACTATGGAAAAGGAAAGAAAGAAAAGCATTATCTTTTGCCTTTAGGGCAAATTATGTTAGAAGTTGGTTTCTGACAGAAGATGACGAGATAACCCTGCGCTCTCTCCCGAAGAAGAAGAACAAAGGTTTTTCTGAAAAGGACGCTCTTCAAGTCTCTCTCCGAGGAACGCAAAAAGGGGCTCTTAATCTATGGCTTTCAAGGTATGTTCGCTTATGTGATATGTCTTTGATCAGTGATTCAAAGTGATGGTTATTGAGCATGTTTTTCCGCACTTTCTCAAGAGTGAGAATCAGGAATTCGTTTCCTTCATCCTATCAATCAATGGCAGCGAATCCACCACCAAACCTTCAAGAGTCATCGGCCACCTAGTCAAATCCAAACCAATTCTCTGCGAGAAGAACCCGAGATACTCCAGTTCCAGATTTAGAGTCGGTTATACAGAGGCCGACGGACATGTCGGTTTTGAACTCTGCCGCTCCCGTGGAAGGAGACCCAAATGCCCCTCAATGAGCACATAATGGCGTAACTGGGTGGTTCTCTCACGAATTTGCCTTGGTCGGAGTGTGTGTCCTCGCCTCAATTATGGGCGCCGTGGCCCTCATTTATTCTGCCCTCAACCATTGCAGTCTTGTTCTCAAAATTTTGGCATTTTCATTCGCCGGGTGGTATCTGTTAATCTGTTCTTGTTGGTAGTCGGATGGACGTGCGGCTATGGTAAAATGGTGCGCATAGGGATGTGGTTGGCCCACCTCGACATCTATCTGATGTTGATCTTCTTCTGCATCTTTGCGATGAACTGCATTCGTGAACGGTGACCAAGAGGAAGAGGGTATTTGTATTGTTTATGCCTTTGTTTCATAGAGTGATTTTGGTACTCCATTGTAGGGTATTGGAAACTGCTGTTTTTTTTTTCCTTTGTCTGCATCTTCTTCTTCTTTTTCCGCACTATGTTTGGTCTTTTGTACTCAAATTCAATTCATCAGGATTTTCTCTTGATCTGTTGTGCCGATTCTCACTCTAGTTTCAACAGATATTTAAAGAAAGCAAATTCAAAGAGAGAGGAGGACCGCATGAGGGTTTTATTGATTCCATAACTACGTCGGTATTTCCACTCTACACTTTGTGTAATTAAGAGTTTTGCATGAGGGTGTATGTCATGTAAATTAAGGGCAAAAAAGAAAAGAAACTCCTTCCGAAATGTATTAAAATAGACAAAGTATTTTGGAAATCATAACTGTTATCTTTATGAATTATTTATCCCTTTCAAGTTTTCTCTTATTAATCTTCTAATTGAAAAAACTGAAAATAGATAAGTTATTCAGTAAATTTAATATTAATTAGAAAGAGAAATATAGCTTATCAGATGAAAAAGATTTATATTCTGAAGTATATTTCATGATGGGAATGAATACACAATTAATCTACTTAATTTAATATATCTTAGTATAATTTGGAGTTATAGCTTACGATATGACTTTTTTGCTTAATAGCTACTACACTAACACTAATTTACTTTAGCAAAAGTTAAATATTACAACACCGCTTATTTATAAATAAATAAAAAAGACGTTAAAAAATTCAATATCGACATTTCATTCAACTATTGAAATCCACTTAGATTAAATATATCTTAAGTCCTATAAAAGCAAATATTATTCAGTAGAAAATAAAGATGAATATAGTTTTATGTAATGTTCTTTTCTTTTTTTTGGGCAAATAGTTTTATGCAAAGTTCACAAAAAAAGATAAGAGAGAAGTTCATAAGCTTTTATATATTAGTTTGTCGTTCAAATGATTTTTTAAGTACTAAAATTCTGATAAAATTTAGCCAATGGATAAAAAGAGATGATCTCGAGCTTTGATTTAGAAATTGAAAAAATTATATTGTTGAAGTCGAAATGAGATTGCCACGTTGGCACTTTACTTTGCCTTTGTGATTGTCATATGGCAAGCACATCACGTGGCTCACATTTGCCCGATAAATATTGTTTCGTTGATTTGCTATCTCTGAACTTTTATCTTTTGTAGAGTTTGGATTTCAAGAAAGAAAACGGATAAAGAGGAAGCATATCTAATGTATTCTCTAATATAAATTTTTTTTGTAAGATAAGAAGTATATTAATCCAATCAAAGAGCGATTTACAAGAAAAAGCCCACTAAGACGACCCTTGCAAAGAAGGTGACATTAAGGGATATCACTTCGGTTGCATGGGCGTCCTGGGTACAAAAAACAAACGAGAATGGGCAAGCCACAACAAGAGAACTACACAAAAGTGGAAAGACCAAACATTAGGCCTAGCAAAGGGACATAGCGGCACCGAAAAGGTTAGTGGAAGATGGCATTAGAAATGCTCCAGCTTCTTTGAAATCTCCGATTTCTAGGAGTGTCAAGTACTTGTTTAAACGTAAGGGCCTTGTCTCTGATAACCTTCTCTAGATGTTTCTTGAGAGTGGGCACAAAAAGAGTCTGATTACGGAATAGGATATTGTTTCTCTCCGTCCAAATCATATGGCATAAGGCACCAAAGGAGAACCGAGCCATAATTTGGTGGAAATGTTGTCCTCGAAGCCGTTTTAAAGCCCAATTCAAATTGTCATGCCAGCAACGGTTTTGCCAAGCCAGATTGCACCTTTCAGCCCAGAAGATAGCAATGGTTCCGGTAGTACTGCACCCAAAGAAAATGTGGTCTATAGAATCCGATCGGCTTCTACAGAATGCACAGGACCCATCCTGGATCCTTCGGCAATTCAGCAAGTAGATTTGCATTGGTAATTTGCCGAGTGTAGTAAGCCAGAGGAGGAAGGAGTAACGAGGAGCCATACAATGGTCCCATATAAAGGGGGGCCACGACAACGATCGCCATTTATTACAAATAAGGTCTCACGCTGTAGAGACCGAGAAGATACCTGAGGGGTGGGCAATCCACAGAAACTGGTCACTTTCTGCCATGGCAAGGGTCGGCAAAGGTTGGGCCCAAGAGGCAATTGCGGCAGATGCATGGGAGGGGCGAAAGTTCTCGGTAAGGAAGTTAGCGACCATTGCCTTACGAGGAATGCCAGAACGATAAATATCCATCGCATTGAAAGTTTTGTAAAGTGGTCCCCTGTGGTTCTAGGTATCGAACCAAAAAGAGACAGCCCGTCCATTTCCAATCCGCCAATGAAATAAATGTTGAAAGTCTGAGCAAAGGTCAAGGACTTTTTTCCAGGCCCAAGAGCAAAAGGTTGGTTTCATGGCAATCTAGAAGTTCTTGTTTTTCAAGAATGTGCTATAGATCCATTTGCACCAAAGAGACTCCTTATCAGTAAAAAGGCACCAAATATGTTTGAGCATAGCCACCTTGTTGCAATCAATAAGTCTACGAATACCCAAGCCACCTTCTTCCTTAGGATAGCAAATATCGTCCCACGATACTTTAGCACCTCCAACTCCTAGAGTGGGGCTCTTCCAGAGGAATTGCCTAAGGATTTGTTCAATGCGGGAAAGTACATACCTGGGAAGGATGAAGACACTTGCCTAGTAGACATGGATCACATGTAGGACCGATTTAATGAGTTGAAGGTGTCCAGCAAAAGAGAGAAATCTTTGAGACCACGATTGGGCTCGCGCGGTGATCATGTTGATTAATGATTCACAATCCACCTTATCGAGTCTAGAAGAGATAATCGGAACCCTAAGGTATCTAACTGGCAGAGTACCTACTTGGAAACCAAGAAAGGAGGTTGTATTCTCTAATATTTCATCTCTTGTTGATTGTAAATTTTAGAAGAATTCAAAAGCGAAAAAATATTTTCAAAATTATTATTATTATTATCCTTTCAAAACATTTATCCCTTTCGACTTTTATCTCTTATTAATTTTAAAAATGAAAAAAGTGAAAACATATAGATTTATTGATATACATAACTTATTCAGTTTATTTAAAACTAAGTTAGAAAGAGAAGTGTATCTTGTTCATATTTGGAAGTACAACTTATTTCAACATGTGAATAGGTAGTCAGTTTATTTACTTAATTTAAAAGTATGTAAATATAATTTGAAGGATAGCTTATTATATGAATTTTTTTTCTTAATAATCATTAACTATAACTATTGCAACAAAAAGAAGTTAAAAAGTTTAACTTATTTGAAACCTGCAAAGTGACATTTCATTCAATTTTAGATAACCCTAGTCCCAAATCCACTTATTTTGATATATCTCGTATCCGTCGAAGCAAATTTAATCAGCAGAAAATAAAAATGAATACAACATTACGTAAAGTCCAAGTAATTTGAAATTGTTTCAAGAAAAGATAATAGAGAAGCTCATAAGTTTGAACGTATTAGTTTGTTGTTCAACAAATTTTGCAAATACTACAATTCAAATAAAATTTAGATAATGGATAAAAAGGGGTGATCTCAAGCTTTTATACAGCCATTGAAAAGATTAAATGGAAGTGACATTCGAAAAATATGACCAAAAAAATCAAGAAATTCACATACTCTAAAATGAAAAAATTAAATTTGTAAGGAAACCGGCAATAACGAAATCTTATTTTCTGATTTTTGTACGATACACTATTTAACAGAATATTGAATTTAAACTTTTAAGCCGCATGATATTAGGCTTAATTCCCTAAAAAAAAAAAACTCCATCTTTAGGTCAAGTCCCAAATCTACTTCGCACTTTTTTTTGCCTTAAAAAAAGAAACTTTAACCCTAGTCCCAAATCTGTCTCGTTTCGTCCAAAATCATTGTTCGTCGTCCCTAATTTCCTAATTTTCATATCAAAGAACTATTTCGTTTTTTAGGTAATTTTCCACATTACCTTACCAATGTGGAAATGCCATGCCAATCAACAAATGGCAATTTTTGGATGGAGGTTTCCCAAGGACAAATTTGAGACTAAATTGAAATGCCATGCCAGTCAACTAACAAGTAACTAACCAAAATTATAATCAACAATAATTATCAAATCGAGAAACGTATCGTGAATGAAATGTAAAATCAATAAATCGTGAATCAATAACCCATCGTAAGATTCGACGTAATAGCTTAATTTGAAATTTGAAAAAGACTCATGACCCGAAAGAAATAATTTTACTATTGAGTACATGGCAAATGCTCGCCTAACAGAATGCATCACTCGTGATCATTTTCTCGCTTACTGTGCATTCACTACCCGTCCTTAAGCTTTACATGAATGGCCTGTGCTTGCCCAACAAAAACAAGTCTTCCATCTCTTCTACTAGTCATGCTCACAATGAAGGGTTTTGACTTCTATCAAACATGGTAATTGTTGGGGGTGTGGTTCATACTCCCCATCGACAGGAAAGTAATGGGGTCCTGCTTATCTTATCTATAGCAGCTACATACAATCTAGAGGTAGAGTAGCTCGATGTGAAAACATCATTCCTTCATGGTGACTTGGAGGAGGATATTTACATGAAGCAACTAGAAGGGTTTATAGTAAAAGGAAAAGAAGATTTTGTTTGCAAACTGAACAGGTCTTTGTATGGATTGAAGCAACCTCCAAGAATGTGGTACCAGAAGTTCGACTCATATGCCCTGAAGCTTGGCTTTGTTCGATGTGATGTTGATCATTGTGTCTATGTGAAGAGGTTAGATGATGATTTTGTTATCTTAACCTTATATGTTGATGATATGCTACTAGTTGGAAATAATATGAGAATGATTATCCTTGTGAAATGATTGTTAGCAAAATAGTTTGAGATGAAAGATCTAGGCCCTGCAAATTTCTTCTTGGGTATGCAAATAAAAAGGGAGCATGAGAATGGGAAGTTGTGGCTAAGCCAGAAGAAATATGTTAAAAGTGCGCTGAAAAAATTCAACATGGCAGACTGTAAGCCAATGAAGACCCCTATGTCCACAAGTTCCAAGTTATCAGCACTCTAGTGTCCTAAGACTGAAGAGGAAGCTAAAGAGATGGCAACAATCCCATATGCAAGCGCAGTGGGGAGCTTGATGTATGCCATGGTGTGTACTTGTCTAGATATTGCTCAAGCAGTGAGAGTATTGAGCAGATATATGTCCAATCCGGAGAAAGAGCATTGGATGGCAGCAAAGCGAGTACTTCGTTATCTTCGCGGTACATCTAATTTTGAGTAATGTTATGATGGCATGAAAAGCTCAAAGGAATAGAAAGCGTTAGAATTGAAGTGTTCTGTGGATGTTGACTGGGGAGTTGACATTAATAGTAGAAGGTCAACTAATGGATATGTTATTTCTTTATTTGGCAGAGCTGTGAGTTGGATGAGCAAGAGACAGAGCACAGTTGCTTTAATTACTACTAAGACAGAGTACATGGCCCTTACTCGTCTGGCAAAGGAAGTGATATGGTTGTACAGATTGTGTAAAGAGCTTGGTTTTACACAAGGAGAAGTGAAGATTGGGTGTGATAACCAAAGTGCTATATTCTTGGCTAAGAATCCCGAATTTCATGCAAGAACAAAGCACATCAGCATACAATATCACTTCATCCGAGAGAAAGTAGAACATAAAGTTGTAGTGCTAGAGAAAGCCGACACACAGGTGAATAGTGCAGATTTTCTAACCAAAGTAGTGAGTGTAGAAAAGTTTGAATGGTGTACAACTGTATTGGATTTGAATAAGCATGTGAAGTATTCACCAAGTGGGAGAATGTTGAAGTGTAGTTCATACTTCCCATCGATAAGAAAGCATTGGGGTCCCCATCGACATGGCTTTTATGATTTAAGCTCATATTTTTTATTAGTAGTTTGGGTTTGGGCCCATGAATAACTACTACTTTTTTTTTTCTCTTGTAATTGAGTGATGTAACGAGAGGTAAGAGGTGCCAATTATAGTGGAATCCTCTGTTGGATGTAGCTCTAGTTTGAGTGTGAACCAAGATAAAATCTTGCGTCTCAATTTCTCTCTCTCTCTCTCGACGTTTACCCTTTTTCGTGTGATTGTGTGTTGATACCTAACAATAATAGATGGCATCCACACATACGATTTTTTTTTTTCGAAAAGAAGAATCCATTCATTAATCAGAGTAATACTCGAGAAATACATAGAAAGCTTTCAAGCTTAGCAAATATTAGATAAACGTAGAACAAAACAAATGCCAACACGTAAATAATAAAGCACAAGCTGCGACTAGCACACTCTCTTCCCTTAAGAACAGATCTATAACCATCAACGTTTGGCGGCCAATCACTAGATTGAGTGATGAACACACGCTGAGATCTCCCATCCAGTTGCAACGGCTTATAGTGCGTGTCTAGATTCAATGTCTTTATCACCATCGTTGAGCAGTAACACCAACATCAAACAGATCAAATACCAATATGAAACTCTTAGATCTAGATATAGATTTAGTTTGGAAGAGTAAAACCCCCAGATCTAGACTTAAATTTAAATCGGGAGAAGAGAGTGACCTAATCTCGGAGAGGTTGTACAACCACATCACGAACATACTCCCCAATGACTGTTGACTGGACGAATGGTCAAACTAATCTCTACGTTTACCTCAAATCAGCTACAAAAATTCATTCGTACAAATTCCCAAAACATATGAGAGAGAAAGGGAAAGACAATCAAAGCAAAAAAAAAAAAAATCAAGTAAATAGAAGATAGAGAGGGAGTAGGAGTGGGAGAGAGGGGGGAGGGAGAGAGTCCTCTCTCTCCCTAAGGAAAGTCACTATATGGATTCCCACGCACACTTACAATTCACAAACCCTACTTTGATACCATTTGTCACAGTTCGAGAATTGACCTTGATCATGGAACCATGCGGCACAAGGCTTACCGATTTATTAGGCTAGCCTTGCTTTCGATCGTATGACTTGTACCATAGAATGTTTCAATTTGATTGACTAGTTCATATCTCCCATCAACTTGGATGTTTCACCATCTTAAGGGAGGCATGTGTGTCAGTTCAATAGAATAAGTACTTTTGCCTTGCCAGCTATCATGAGGAGAGTGAAATTAGCTTCCGAACAATTTGTGCACACGTGACCAATCTCGCTTTTGGATATCTTCCACATGATATTCCTTTCATCATTGAGAAAATATTGGGTGGTCCGGGGACACCAAGTCAGCGTGGTCTCCGGCCAATCAGAATGCGCCACGCGTGCCATTGTCAGGGAGTAGCCAAGGCTCGGGAGAAAATATTAGAAGCAGTTTGAAATCCATTCAGCGCTCGACACGTGGCCAGCCCGGGCCCCAATGTCAGACGAAAATTTTCCAATTCGCGCCCTCCTCTCTCTCTCTCTTCACTTATGGTCTCTCTCTCTCTTCCGCAGGGCTCCTTTCCTCTCTCTTCGCTCTTCACTCTCTACCTCCC
>BCNH02000001.1:875015-891794 GCA_001662345.2 Metrosideros polymorpha var. glaberrima | reverse complement strand
TAATTTTTAATTTTTAATTTTTCTAGCTTCTCTTTCTTTGGCCGGTCGTTGGCCACAGGCCACAAGGAAGCCTCGAGCTCGCCGGCAACCGGTGAGGAAGAAGGAAAAAAAAATAAAAAATTTGAATTTTTTTGGTAAAGGAAAATATTTTCCTTACTGAAGGACGGAAAATATTTTCCTTACTGATCCATTTTCATGTTTTAGCCGAACACCTGAAAATATGGTCATTTTCCAGGAAAATGACTTCTGGAAAACATTTTACATGAACATCACGTTTAGATGTTTGATAAAAGCTTCTTGAGGAAATTGGTAGGGATCGTTGTCAAGGCAAAAACACTTTTCGAAAGGGAAGAAACCTACCCTGTCTTTGCCCTTTTCTATTTTGTAGATGATGTTAGATGAGATGCACTCCCTCGATCACACCGATCTTTTCTTCATCCTATTAGTCGAAAGAAGAGTAGAAACCATTGTTGGTTTCAAATAAAAGATAGACTCTCTCTCTCTCTCGGATTAGGATCGTGCCTATCCGATTCTAATGCATTGTAATTGATATTATAATACATTACAGGAACTACACCATTCTCTCTTCTGCATATCTATCTCCTCCGTTTTCATTCATTCTTTGAAGGTAACTTTTTTTCATCTTTCTTGCTATTCCATCATCCATCAACTCCTATCAATCAATGGCAGCGAATCCACCACCAGACCTTCAAGAGTCGTCGGCCACTCAGTCAAATCCAAACCAATTCTCTGCGGGAAGAACCCGAGATACTCCAGTTCCAGATTTAGAGTTGGTTATACAGAGGCCGACGGACATGTCGGTTTTGAACTCTGCCGCTCCCGTCGAAGGAGACCCAAATGCCCCTCAACAAGCACATAATGGCACAGCCGGGTGGTTCTCTGACGAATTTGTAATGGCGCTTGTCCTTGTCATAGTTTTGAACACCGCCGCGGCCCTGGTTTATCTTGCCCTCAAACATCCCAGTCCTGTTCTCAAAATTTTGGCATATTCATTCGCCGGGGTGGTATCCGTAACTCTGTTCTTGCTGCTGGTCGGATGGACGCGCGGCTATGGCGAAATGGTGCACATAGGGTTGTGGTTGGCCCGCCTCGAATTCCTTCTGATGCCGATCTTGTTCTTCTTTGCGATGAACAGCATTGATGAACGGTGACCCAAGAAAGAGGAATCAGTGTTTGCATAGATTTTCTTACTTCTTTTAGAGGGTCTTTGTTTTATTTATGCCTTTGTTTCATAGAGTGATTTTGCTGCAGTTTTTTTTTTCCTTTGTCTGCATCTTCTTCTACTTTTCCGCACTTTGTTTGGTCTTTTGTACTCAAATTCGATTTACTAGGATTTTCTCTTCATCTGTCGTTTCGATTCTCACTCTAATTTTAACAGATAATTAAAGAAAGCAAATTCAAAGAGAGAGGAGGATCGCATGATGAGTTTATTGATTCCAGAACTATGTCTGGTATATCTGGTCTAGACTTTGTGTAATTAAGAGTTTTGCATGAGAGGTGTATGTCATGTAAATTAAGGGCAAAAAAGAAAAGAAACTTCTTATCCAAACAGAAGCTCTAAGAGTGTTTATTTCTCAATTTTCTTATCCTTCCTCGCTAGCTGCTGGGGGATTTTTAGGATGGCCTTTGGAAAAAGAGCAACGGGCTGTTACTTTGTTTATTGAGTTTGAATTTCAAATAACGAAGCTCATAAAGAGACCAATATTGATCTCTTTCAACATTTTTCCTCATGGAATATATATTGAAAACAAATTAAAAAGAGGCAAAATCTTTGAGATATATAACAACTATCCTTCCGAAATATTTATCTATTTAGGGTATTATCTCTAATTAATGTTAGAATTCCAAAAAGTGCAAATATATCAATATACATAATTTATTCACTAAATTAAAAGTTAAGTTGGAAAGAGAAACAAAACTTATCAGATGAATAAGACTTATATTTTGCAGTATAAACTATTTCAAGATGTGAATTAGTACACAACTTATCTACTTAATATAAAATATTTTAGTATAATTTGGAGAGATAGCTTATGCTATGGCTTTTTTTATATTAATATTCATCAAATATAGATACAACACCGACACTAATTTATTACGAAAAAGTTGCAATGCCATTAATTTATTAAGGGTTAATACCATAAAATAAAAAAAAACCCCAAACTGGTACACCTGTGACAAATTTACCCCACACTAATTTTTTTACCACGAAAAACCCCAAACTGGTACACATATGACAAATTTACCTTCTGTTAGTTTCCATCAAATTTTACCGTCAAATTGCAGAGTTTGATAACACATGACAGTTAACGGGATATATCAGTTTAGGGTTTTACCCTCCGTTTGTTACAAGTGTGCTAGTTTGAGATTTTTCGTGGTATTAATATGATTTAACATAAACTAATTAAGGGGAAATTTGTCACAGGTGTATCAATTTGGGGTAAATTTGTAAAAAACGTACCAGTTTATGGTAAATTTGTCATAGATGTACCAGTTTGGGGTCAAAAATTAGTTTGAGGTAAATTTGTCACAAATGTACCAGTTTGAGGTTTTTTGTGGTCAACAAATAAGTTTGGGGTAAATTTGTCACATATGTACCGGTTTGGGATTTTACGTGGTTTTAATCCATTTATTAAAGGAGGAAGTTAAAAATTTTAATACTGACATTTCATTCATTGTAGGTCCATTTCGATTTCACATGTTCTAAATGTATCTTATATTCCGTTAAAAGTTAATATTATTAAATAGAAAAAGAAAAATGAAAGTAGGTTTATGCAAAGTTTCACGTAATTGGAAATTGATTCAAAATAAAGATCAGAGATAAGTTCATAACCCTTAACATATCAGTTTGTTGTTGGACAGATTTTTTAGATATTAGAATTTTGATAAAATTTAAATTGCGGATAAAAATAGATGCTCTCGAACTTTGATAATTCTAAAGATAGTTGACACTTCACTTTGTCTATGTGATTGCCATCCAGTTTGCCGTCTGACATATCTTTTAAATACTACAATTCTAATAAAATTTAAAATAATGGATAAAAAGGATGATTTCAAGTTTTGATTTTAAGATACAAAAGATAGTTGACATTTCACTTCGCCTATATGATTGCCATGTGGTGAGGCACAGGCATAGTTTTGTTTAGTTATCTCCTAGCCTTTATATTTTGTCGAATTTCAAATGTATTCTCCAATATTTATGTCTTTCAACCTTTTTTTCTAACCTATTTTAAATTTGAGAAGAATTAGAAGAGAAAAATATTTTCAAAATTGTGATCTTTACCCTTGCGACTCTCATCTCTTATTAATTTTAAAATTGAAAAAAAAGTGAAAACGTGTAAATTTATTGATATACGTTATTTATTCAATTTTAATTAAAAATTAAGCTCGAAAAAGAAGCATATCTTATTCATGGTATGAAGTATACCTTATTTCAACATGTGAATAAGTGCTTAGTTTATTCACTTAATTTAAAACTACGTTAATATGATTTGAAGGATAGCTTATCATGTAACTTTTTTTTATATTAATATTCGTTAACTATAACTATCACAATAATTGTTAAATCGAGAAAAGTGTCGTGAATGAAATGTTAAATTTATAAACCAGGAATCAATAATCTAATCTAAGATTTGACGAAATAGCTTAAACTGAAAATTGAACAAGATTCATGACTCGTGAGAAAGGAGAGTAAAAATTGATTATTTGCTTAATTTCTAAGTTGAATATTGACTTGACTTTTCCTTCACATATTAGATTCACAAATTATATTGTCAATTAAAATTTGGGTGGCATAAAAGAAATTGCCTTTTACGATACACATCTGCTTAATTTTATTTTTTCCAAACTGTAGGTTTATGAATCTATATATATATAGATTCACATATAAATATATACAAGGCAATTTATCTTGTCTCAGTCGTTTGACAACAAATAAAATAAGTTTTCTTGGAGTAACGAGTAAACTTGTGCTCTAAACTCTCCAAAGTACTAACAGAATCAAATTGAGCACAATTACAACTAAATTAGATAATTGGGAAGCTCAAAATACAACAAGATCAAGCAGAGCCAAACTTCCTTAGAATGTGAAGTTTTTTTATATTTAGAATGAATTGTGGCCCTCAAATTGTGCTCTAAACTTTTCAAAGTACCAATAGAATCAAAATGAGAACAATCATAAGTAAATTAGATGATTTTAAAGCTCCAAAAATAACAAGATCAAGCGTTTGACCTAAAATGAGCCAACTTTTTCAAAATGGGAAGATCTTTCTTTAGAATAAATGATTGTAAATATCTTTTACTTTTAAGAAGCTTTCTACGATATCTTGCCTTTTACTATGCATCTCTACTTTATATTTTTCAAACTCATATCTATAGATACACAACATAATTCATCTAATAATTTGCAAATCATTTGAGAACAAACGGAAGATGTTTTTTTTTAAAGTGCCACGTTGGATTTTTGCATAGCATATACACATTGTTTGTACTTGTAACTTCCGAGGAGTTACAATCAATTTAATGGCGCTACCAGAAGACCGTGGACTTAACTATCACGTTCCTCCAACCTCCCCCCTCTTTTTTAAAGTTGTGATGGCAAGTCCTTATCTAATATCTGCAAATATTTCCTACATCAACGCAATTACGTAAATTCTAAATTAGTCTTCATTTCTTGGTTCTATTTAAATTTTTAGGATGTAAACAAAAATCAATTCGATTGCTACTTTTCTTTCTTATAGTTTTAATTTTCCTTTTTTCAGATGTTTTTGTAACCATGTTCGAAGACCGCTGAAATTTACTAGTAAAACAGTTACTATTAAGACATGCATTCTATCACTATATGTAGCTTTCTTGATATGACGTTTCATGTATCGTGTAAGCATTATGATTTGTTTAAGAGCATAAAGAGCAGAAGTTACTTATTTGTTTATACTATTTCTCAAAATCTTTCTCAAATAATGTCTTTGATTATTTAGCAAGCGTACTAATTAGTCTTCGTCTAGTTTTATGGAATGTTAAATTTAATTGGGTGTGGGTGGGAGTAGTAAAAGATTACCATTTACCGGATGGCGATGTGATCTATTTCTGAATGGGAAGCTCCAGGTTCAAACCCAAGAATGCTAAATGGCTCAAAAACTTGAATCTACGTACGCCACAAGAAAGACAACTCAATGAAAAGCAACATTCAGGAAACTTGCATTCATAGGCAATGATGGCAATAAGAGATGATAAATACATATGCCAAGACAAAAAGCTCATAAGTAACTAGCACGGGTACCAGACCAGATCAATTCACCCAGTAATTTCTGCTCTAGAGTTAAAACGTTGTCATCTTGTCAGGGCAGCGCTGCTTAGGAAAAATATAGCGAGTTAATACGAACATGTAAGAGACAAAGAAAAAAGAAGATGAACAAAGGTTTTACGTGGTTCGGTCAACCAAGAAAAAGTTTCTTGGAAGCCTACATCCATGGTAGAAATCACCATATTCTATTAGCTTCTTGGGGAGATTCATTCTCCTTAAATAAAGAAGAGTACAATATAGCTGTTAAACATAGCCTACGATCTTTATGGTAAATACAGCTATTACATATTAGACCTTGATCCTCAATCTTATCATAACTTGGAAAGTTTATCTTGCCAAAACTCCCTCTCCAAGTTGGGGTGAAGATGTCTTCTGAGGTTAACTTGGCCAACATTTGTTGAAATATTCCTTTAGAAAGAGGTTTGGTAAACATATCAGCAAGTTGGTCTTCACTTCGAACATAAGGAGTCTAGATAGTTTTATTCTGAACTTTCTCTTGAACAAAATGACAGTCAACTTCTATATGTTTTGTTCTTTCATGGAAGACCGGATTTGATGTAATGTGAGTTGCTGCTTGGTTATCACAAAATAGCTTCATAGGAGCACGAGGTCCATCAAGACCTAAGTCACTTAATAGCAAGCGGAGCCAAACCAATTCACATGTGGCAGATGCCATAGCTTTGTATTCTGCTTTAGCGCTTGAACGAGCAACCACACTCAGCTTTTTGCTTTTCCACGGAACGAGATTATCTTGTAGACAAAAACTGGTGTGGACTTCCTATTAGTGGGACTGCCAACCCAATCGGCATATCCTACAATCTCTGTATGACCATGTTTCTTCATAAGAATGCCATGTCCTGGACATGACTTCAAATACCTCAATATATGGTCAACGAGCTCCATGTGACCTTCAGTAGGAGCATGCATAAATTGACTCACAAAGCTAACGGCTTATGAAATGTCCGGGTGAGTGATAGTTAGATAAATTACTCAACCAACTAATCTTCGAAACTAGCCAAAATCTTGAAGAGGAGTGGTATCTTTTATTGCTTTGTTCCCAAAGTCCATAGGAAACTCTGCAGGTTTGACTCCTAATTTTCCTATTTCCTTTAACAAATCCAATGCATATTTTCTCTGAGAGAGAAACAAGTCTTTACTGGGATTGGTAATTTCAATTCCAAGGAAGTATCGCAACTGACCCAAATCCTTGATGTCGAACTTCTTATGCAAATATTTTTTGAGTTTTGATTTCTTGTAGATTATCACCGGTAACAACAATGTCATCAACGTAGATTAATACTACCACTATTCCTTTAGAATTTTTCTTAATAAATAGAGAATGGTTGGACTTGCGCATTTTAAATCTAAATGTTACAAGTGTTGTACTCAACTTTCCATACCAGGCTCGAGGTGACTGCTTGAGACCATAGATTGCCTTTTTGAGTTTGCAAACAAATCCTTGATTTTCTAAGGGGTGACCCGGAGGAAGGTCCATGTATACTTCTTCTTCAAGCTATTCATGAAGGAACGCATTCTTAATGTCCATTTGGAACAAAGACCAACCACAAGTGACAATGACTAACGTGAGAACTCTGACAGTATTCATCTTTACCACAGGAGCAAAAGTTTTTTTGTAGTCTACTCCGTATGTTTAGGTGTATCCCTTGGCCACCAATCTAGCTTTGTGCCTTTCAATTGAACCATCACTTTTGTACTTGATCTTGTAAATCCATCGATAGCCTACAAGACGTTTTCCAAAAGGTGATGGAATAATATCCCAAGTCTGATTTTTGTCAAAAGCTTGTAGTTCCTCGTTCATGGCCTTTCTCCACACAGCTAATTGTTGCGCCTCAAGAAAGTTTGCAGGCTCAATGTTTATATCTATAGCTGATAGGAAGGTACAAAACTCTAGAGAGATGTAATCATAACAAATGTAAGCCTGTATGGGATAGGCCGCAAATGATTGATAGGTGACAAAGTCCCGCAGACGAGTTGAGGGCTAAGATGATCGAGTTGATCGATGAACTGGAGCTATTTCTTGCATAATGTCAGGGAGCTAAATCGAAATGTCAGGAAAATACTTATGCAAGAAATAGCTCCAGTTCATCGATCCCTCCACACAAGAAATGCTTATCAAACGTAATATCCTGAGAAATAAGCATTTCTTGTGTGGAGGGATCAAAACATTTATAACCCTTTTTAACACTAGAATATCACAAAAAAATGCATTTGTATGCATGGGGATCTAATTTACTCCCCGTTGAAGTGTGAATGTAGCACACACTACCAAATACACGAAGATGAGAGAGATTAATTGACTAGCCAAGGAGCACTTTCATAGGAGATTTGTATTGCAACACCTTACTTGGAAGATGATTAATCAAATAGCAACTTGTCAAGATAACATCCGACCAAAAATACCGAGGTAAGTTTACATGAAACAGAATGGATCGTGTTACCTAAAGTAGATGACAGTTTTTTCTCTCCGCAATCCCATTTTGTTGGGGAGTTGTAGCACATGAAGTTTGGTGTACAATACCTAGACTTTTGAGAAAAGACTCAAAGGGGTGATTGGTGTATTTAGTGCCCTTTTCAGTACGCAATATTTTAATCCGAGCACCATACTACGTATGAACCATTCGAGTAAATTCCATGAAAACTGTTGATACTTCACTTTTAGAAGTAACCAAATACAGCCAAGTAGTTCGAGATTTATCGTCTATAAATGTAACAAAGTACTTAAAACCATTTTGAGATTCAACTGGCGCATTACCCCAAACATCAGAATGAATCAACTCAAAAAGTTCAGATGCATTATTTGTCCTTTGAGAAAAAGGCAATCTATGTTGTTTAGCAAAATGACAAGTTTTATAATAGCTTGAATCTAGAGAAAAAGAAGGATCAATGGACCATAACACTCGATCTGATGGGTGCCCCATACGCCAATACCATAATTGAGATGTTAAGCCTTTATTCTAGCTAGCAACCAAAACCGCACTCGAAAAATCAAGAATGTATAGCCCCTTTTGAAACCGACCTTCACCAATCTTCCTCCTTGTAGTTCTGTCTCAAAAGATAACCTTCTCACGAGAAAAGGTAACATTGCAATTTAGATCCCTAGTAATTTTGCTAACAGATAACAAGTTTGAAGATAATGATAGTCTGACATCCCGAATTTGGCTTACTTATTTGTATGCATAGAGAATAACGTTTGGAAACGTTATTTTATTAGACTATCGGGAAATAGTCTCTGTACGATTAATTAACAATGCTGTGTTTTAAATTATTGATTTTTTGCAATAATCATAATATCGAATTGTGTGAGCCTAGTTTTATCTCCGGTTTTGGTGAGATGTTTTTAAAGTGGATAGAAGAAGCAATGCCTAGCGTCCTGGCTTTCGGTGAGAATTTTCGGAAACATTCTCCGCAGGGGCATTTTCGTAATTTTCGGGTACGTAAGGGCATTTTTGGAAAATGCCTTTTTTTTAAAGGAAAAAGGAACCCTCTCTCTCTCTAGTCTTGACTTTTGCTTCCCCAAATTTGTTCTATCAGCCATTAATGCTAAGAAGCAAACTTGGTGAAGAAGTTTCCCCCTCTCTCTCTCTTTCTTCTTTGATTTTTGTCTTGCTTCATTGAAGAAGCTTTGGAGTCCATAGGCTTAATTGAATAAATTTTGGAGTTGCATTAACTAAAAGTGATGATAGAAGACAAAATAGTATTAGAAGATATTTATTGTCATTAATGTTAGAAGACAAAGTTAAAAGATATTTTGTAGTCATTAATGCAACTTGGGAAAGAAGTTTGCATCTTGGACAAGAAACCTTCTCTCTCTCTCTCTCTCTCTCTCTTCCCCTCATTTCCCTCACCTTGGCCAAACCCCCCTCTCTCCACCGTACGTTCTCATTTTCCTCTCTATTCTCATCTTTTGCCTTCCCAAATCTCACTCGTCTTTTATTCCTTGAAGCGTGGATCCTCGACGCGACTCAAGGAAGTAAAGGATTCAAGTGTCTCACCCGAATCTAAGGCGAGTTATCTCGCCATTTCATTTCTTTTCAACCGATTATGTTATGGTTAAAGGCGTAGCTTGAATATGTACGTTGAACTCGAAAATGGATAATAGTTATATTTTGTTTGAGATTGATGATATTTGTTCAAAAATGGAGTAGTTGCGACAATGGGATCGTTCGTCAGTTATATGTCGGAGGAATTGTATTGTTATATCAAGGTGGTATTGTGGTCGGAAACCGAACAAGGTAAAGTTCGGGTCGTATTTGGCTTTGAGATGTAAAAATACTGAATTACATTGTTCCAGCGCGATGACGATGAATTCATGGAATGAATTGTGACACGTGGAAAGAAAAATGAATAGTGCACATGAATAGTGTCGATGAATAGTGCACGTGAATAGTATCAAGAATAGTACAGTGAATAGTGCATGTGAATTAATCGGACTAATATGAGGATTGGTGGTTCAATTGTGTTCGGCCGAATTAGTGCCGCACTTTTATCGCATTGTGATGGTTGATTGTGGAAGTTAGTATAGCACATTACTACATTTGCATTCACGTGCATTCATCGAGCATGGTAACGGTGAGGACAATCGAACTGTGATTGTATCGATTATGCCCCGTGGGAGCCAGCGAGGGAAATCGGGATGCCTGCTGCTTAGTGGTCTACAGATGCTTGTTGCTTAGTGGTCTGCAGGATATAACCTCGTGAAGTAGGAGACGAGATGCCTGTTGCTGTGTGGTCGGCAGCTGCCTATTGCTCAGTGGTCTGCAGATGATCGATTCATAAAGAAATCGATAGCGATATTAATAAAAATGGTTACTCAGTATTACTACATGCATATCGTTAATATGGGCTGACAATCATCATTCTGCATATCGTTAGTATGGGCTGACGATCATCACTTTTATATTACAGTTGTGTATATATGATATCTTTATTGGTATCCTGCTTATGGTAACAATAGGTGGTAGGTCTTTTTTTATGATATGATTATTTGAACAAAAAAGTCATGGCTTGTTTGACTTGCTGAATTTTTCTCACTGTTGTTGAATTCCATGTTTTATACCGTTAGTATGACCGATAGCCCTCGAGGTCGTAGTGCGGCAGCTTGGTGGTGGGCATGGATATGACACTTTTGTGTAGATGATGGTGGAAGTAGGCTAGACCCTTGCCATCCTTGACGTCATTTCCTTGCGTTTTTTTTTTTAAATGTAAATCTGTGAAACGCCCAAAGTAGGAAATAAATAAAAAGTTGTCGTATTGTTTCTTGACATCGATGTTTGTATATTGTCTTCCGCTAGCATTTTAAATAAATCTAATAATTAAGCCGTTAGTTATGTGACGCCCTGGGACGTCATGGCTCGGGAAGGTATCGTCACAGATGGCACAAATAACACATCAGAAGAGTTGGAAAATAAATCCAGTTTCCTAGCCCCTTGAACATGAACCTCTTCACCATTGGCAATCGTAATAGGAGAGTAGGAACAAGTAGGAATATCACCCAAATTAGTTATCCAATGAGAACTCCCGCACATGTGGTCCGTTGCTCCTAAATTAATTATAACAATTCATAAAGGATGCAGATAGTGCAAAGAGATTACCAGAAGTTTGAGCCATGTTTATCGAGTCAGAATTCAGCTTGGACACACTGCTAGAGGACATTAGTTATTGGAGTTGCAAGGCTATTTGTTCCAGAGATGTTTGAAAATCTGTAGTAGTGGCATGACTGGCCACTTTAGGATCCATAGACTTATCTGTAGCCGTGTCCTTATTGGGTCATAAGTAAGGGTGCAGATCCCAACAACGATTATGTGTATGCCCATCTTTGTTGCAATGGGAATAATGAAACTTGATATTACGGCTGCGAACTTTCCCTTTGCCGCCATTAAAACGAGTGTCTTGGTTGCCAACATTAGCTGCATTAACCGAACTCTCTACCAATTCTCCTCTTTGTCTGGGTTTAGTATTCATTACCCTTCAATGAGTTTCTTCACGTTGAATAGTGGCACCGACATAAGTAAATGATGGTAGAGTAGCACTCATAAAAATCTGCCTCTTAACATTTTCATATTTAGGTCGAATACTAGCAAGCAACTGAAATATGAGATCTTGTTCTTCTCGCTGAGTATACACATTGACAGATTGAATTGGGGAATGATACTATCGGAGTTCATCCTATTTCCGTTTGAGATTGCCAAGATGTTCAGTAAAAGATTGACCAGAAGCTTGCTCAATATGAGCAATCTCCTGTTGCAACTCAAAAATTCGGGAAGCATTATCTTGATGTCCATACATATCATGAAGAGAGTCCCATAGCACCTTCGCAGTATCAAAATATGCAAAAATCTCAGATCTGAGGATCCATGGAATTAAAAATCCACAACATGACAAGATTGTCAATAGCTTGCCACTCAGCATATTTAGGATCATTGGTAGGAAGGGGTTTGATCACGCCATTAATATGCCCCAACTTTGATCTGCCTCCAAGAGCGATTGTAACTGCCCGAGACCAAGGGAGGTAATTGCGACCATTATAAAGGATGGAGGTGAGTCGGTTGCTCATTTCATTCGAGCACCTAAATCGATGGTAATAGAGGTGCTCGCCATTATGCAAAATGAACAAAAACGAGAGAACTTAACCGATTACAAAGACAAGGTGCAACAACCAATGAAGCAGCATGAAGTGCAGGAGCTTGATGTTGATCTTGTTTGCTCTAATACCATACAGCGAGTTATTACAAACATGTGCGAGACAAAGAAAAGAGAAGATGAACAAAGGTTTTACGTGGTTCGATCGACCAAGAAAAATTTTCTTGGAAGCCTACATCCACAATAGAAATCCACATATTCTCTTAGTTTCTTGGGGGAGATTCATTCTCCTTAAATAAAGAATAGTACAATATAGCTGCTAAACATAGCCTACAATCTTTATGGTAAATACAGTTATTACATATTGGACCTTGATCCTCAATCTTATCGTAACTTGGAAAGTTTATCTCGCCAACAAAAATAAAGGGCGTATTATTTTCTGGCATTGAGGATATTGCAAGTTCTTGCTGAAATTCTGGTGGAGATCTTTGCCATGAAGCACATCGGAAAGGTTTGAGGCCCTTGTTGTATTCCTGCTTCATATTGAAGCTATTAAGCGACGAGAGACGCAGTTCTTCTCATTTCTGGCTGAATTAGCTAGCATCATGCATTGCATGATGCTACATCTTTCAACATCTATTGCAAATGCCATAGATTTTATGTATCCAACCAGGTGGAGGCAACCGTGTCCAAATTGTCCTAGATACAGTTTGATGATGTTTCCTGTACCATATTTTACACTAAAATGTAACAAAAAGAACCTGATGCTTCTTATCATTTATTGCCTGATTTAGTCCAGAAACTCTTCTTGAAAATTGTCCATTTGTCCTCCCTGTCACACCCCAAATCCAGCAATAATAGGGGAATGACATGGCTGTCCTTCCACCTAAAAGACACAACCTCGAATAACTTTTTTCTCAATATATATATTACAACATCAAAGTTTCTAAATTCTATCAATAATAATATTTACAACTTAGAATTTCACTAATCCAAACAGTGTCAACTTAAAACAACACATCTAATAAAGTCTAGTTATTACTACCAAAGTATTCCCCGTCGATAGCACTCTCACTCTACTTGTTGCTAACCAAGGAACCTGAAAATTATGTAAGATGAGTGGAGTGAGCAACCACCGCCCAGTGAGTAATACATATCTTCTAAGCAGATCAAGCAATCACTATGCACATATATGTATAAAGCAATACCATCAACTCATAATTCAACATTCTCGTATAAAATACATATCAATTCAAATATGAGTTATTCAATTTCATCAAAGCTTTATACGAATAAGAAATATTTATTTAAACCATAATCTCAATTTAAATATCAATGATCGAGTCCATTGATCAATCTCAATCAAACCACACGTCAATGGTCTATTCATTGACCATTCTCATATCACATTTCCTGTCAATGGTACACTTCATTAACCCATTCACTTTGCTCAATATCAAATCATAGTCACGCATCACGCCTCATGACAAAGCGACCAAGCTCCCCCCCTCCCCTCCACCTTGACAAGGTCTCCACCTACATCTCTAGTGGTGGGCTCACAAAGATATCCTGCATAGTATGCGCATACTCACAAGCCCCTCAACGGGCTCACAGCGATATTGAGCACCAACACCAATTCACAATAACATTCTTCACGATTCATAAATCAACTCACAATAATATCACAATTTGGTTTCATAAACCAAAACTCATAATCTTTTCGAAACATAACTCATCCGCTAGAAATCCTTTTCATAAGGCATTTCTCAAATACTTTCTAAACTCATTTCATAAACCATTTCATAAACTAGTTCGGAAAATATACATATATATTCATTTTCTCGACACATTTCATAATAGTTTCTCAAATCATTTTAGAATTCTTTCCGTAAACCAGTTTACAAAACTATACATGTATATCCTTTCACAATACATTTCGTGAAACATTTCTCAAATTATTCTAAATTATGAAATGATAGTAATTGCCCGATCTACATTTTATGCAATAAACATGCTTTAATAACTTATACGATACTCAAATCTTTATCATTTCCAAGACATAAGTTTATAAATTCAAAGAAGATATAGCACCACTCACCTGGGATTACCTATGATTTCATAATGTAGCCTTATGCGCCGATGATCTCGTTATCCTATCAATTAAATAAGAAAATAACATCAATGTCGCGTAGAATGCTACCTCAACTAATGAATCAACCAACTGCGCTACTCCGTAATCAATACTTCCACCACTTATGATAATGACCATTCGTATGACAAACGGCTTCTCGCGCGTCCAACTTCCTCGCGCCGTATCTTTCTCGTCTGAGCTTCGTTTCAAGCAAGCTTATAGTCAAAAGAAACATCTTTCGACGTACTATGAAACTCTTAATATGACCAACCTCAGAATCTAGCCGAAACCAACTATATTCGGTCTGGAAGGCTGCTGGTCGCGCACTATTCATCCTGCGCGCTAAACTTCCAAAATTCGTTTTGGGCAATCTTTAAGTCCAAATCGAGCTCCGTAAAATCCTATAGCTTTATAACATCCTAAACTATCAATATCTAATAATTTCTCAGCTTATCACTTTATAAAATAGACCTCACAATTCCAGTTCACAATAATGCCGAATTTCAATCCTTATTCCATAATTACTTCGATTAAACGAACGATGGGCATAAATCCTTACCATGCGTTGCAATCCGGACTTGAATAAGCTTGGCAAAGCTCCATAGTTCCCATTCCTTTCTTCCTCTCCTTCTTTCTTTCTCTCCTTTCTCACATTTCTCTCTTCTTGCGCGAGCACTCTCCCGCTCCTTCTCTTTTTTCTTTCTTTCTTTCTTTCTTTCTTTCCCTCTCTCTTTTCTCTCTTCTTCCTCGGCCGAACGGAGCCTTCCCCTATTCTTTTATTCTTTCTCCCTCTCTCTCTCTTTCTTTCCTTTTTCTTTTCCTCCTCTCTTTTCCCTTTTCCCCTCTTTTCCGTTCCTTGTTTCACTCTGTCTCCCTCTCTTGTCTCCTTCTCTCTCTCTTTCTCTCTTTCACGAGCCTCTCTCTCTCCTTTCTTCTTTCCTCTCCCTTTTTCCTCCTTTTCCTCCCCATGTTTCCCTCTTCCTGCCTCCACGTTTTCCTCTTCTTGTCCCCCCTCTTTTATTTTTTATTCAGATATTACACTCCCTGTAGACTTCGAATGCAATCTTTTTGTACTCTATCTGTGTATTCCTAAAGTTTCGATAATGATTTTTTTTTCATCAGGATATAGTCTTAATGCATGTCATGGATGGATTTAAATGCAGAATGTTAAATTTAAGGCCAGCTTGTAGTTTGTGCTACTTGCAAGTCAGGGAGAACCAAGTTGTTTCGCTTCCTTAGTTTATAAATCCTAAGTGAATAGACTTTATAAATTTAAACTCTGAAACCTGCAGAGAATTCTAGCACTGCCTCCATCAAGGCGGAGAGGTGAGGCTTCAGTTTTGGGACACTTAGGTGGTCCAGTATGTACAGTATGCAATGAGCTACTGACAATATTGTACAAAGTAGCCTTGTTGTTGATTGAATGCCGGCATGGTTTACGTTTGTACTAGGGGTGAGCAAAAACCAGGCGGGCCGGTCCTAGGCCTAGACTCTGAAACTGGCCCTATTATAACTGGTCCCCATTTTTTGGGCCTAGAAACCAACCCTGTTTTTCTAAAACTAGTTTTGGAACTGACCTTGTTTTTTCAGTCCGGGAACAGGGTACACAAGGTCAATCCTATTTTCACTTCTTCTTTTTCAACTTTCGCAACTTGTAAATAAAATCCAAGCAAAAATCATCATTTCGTTATGTAGAAACTTGCAAAAATCATCACTTTTTTTTTCAACTTTTTTTCAACTTTCGCAACTTGTCTTTTTCATTAGCACTAGAGCTTTTGCGGAAGGCTAGGTCAATCATAGTGGTGTGGTTGAAACAATAAACATGGATGACAAAAAAAAGGGAAGAAGTTTAAGTTTACAGAGCCTTATCCTACTATCCAGATTTTGTAGCTCCATTCAACGTACTCCATGGAACCTTGTTTCTAAAGTCTTTTGGTTAGTGTTATTGAAAATAATCAACTTGCAGTTGCAAAGTCGCTTTGCTGCATCCTATGCTTAGCAAAAAGAAAAGATATGGAGAAGGAATTTTACAACTTTTTCTTCAAAGCCCTAAAATCGGTTCTATAAACCGGTCCGGGCGGGCCTCCACCTAGAATCGAAACCCGAACCAGTCAAATCGGTCCTCAAAATCTGGACCCTGTTCTCGGACCAGTTGTCCGCGGGAACCAGTTCTCGGCTCAATTTTCTGGGTGGGCTGGTCCGAGTTCCAGGTCAACCCAGTCCGGTTGTACACCCCTAGTTTGTATAGTCTTGTTTGGAGGGAAGTTGATGATTTTTTTTATTTACTTGTGATATTTCATGTTCGGAGTCGCCATAGACGGGTCATTGATCCAAAAGACTAAACAACGACGTTGTTTTGTTTGTAACAAACGACGTCGTTTCACCTCTGCTTACTGTGACACGTCAGAGCCGTTGGCTTCATAAAATTTCATACAAGCTCACATTTAATGAAAACAAAAGAGTTCATTTGTTTTGTGGAAAATGAATGATTTGAAAAACATTTTCCTAAAATGACCACTTGTATCTCTTACAAGAATGAATGGACGAAAAAATAGTTTTTATTGTCTATGAAAATGTGTGGACATAAATTATGTATTGATAGTGACAACATGTTTCATTAACTAATTATTTGGAGCAATATAAGCTATCATTTTTAGAAAAATATTTTCCAAATCATTCATTTCTCATTAAACAAACGGAGCATAAATGCCAGTATTTTTGCCGC
>BCNH02000001.1:842280-874840 GCA_001662345.2 Metrosideros polymorpha var. glaberrima | reverse complement strand
CGGGCTTGAGTTTGGATTGACGGAATCAGTTGCGGATTCCATCCTCGCGACGACCAATCATTCTCACTCAAGCGCGAGTAATCCCCAAACTCGCTCCAGACCTTGCAAAAACCCGATTGGCATAATACAAAACCGATAATAAGTTGAGAATCCGACAATGATATTTTATCCCTCGATATCTTAACAAATCTCAATTATTCATACGTTAATTATAAAATTCTAAAATGGTAGTGGAGGGAAAATTCAAATTCTCGTACATTTTCCTTCCCAATCTCCCCTTCTCCCCAACATAGCCTCAAAGTTGTTCGACGTATGTCCTGGAATCTAAATTTGCCAACCTTACACCTAATATGATTGACTGATCTAAGAGGTTGTGATTGAGGGAGATGTAGACTAACCTCACTCCACGACTAATGTACTTTTTCAACAGCCATAATTATGAAAATCCACTATCTAATCATGACATGTAAGTGTCCCTTTGATCCCATGGAAAAAAAAAGCGGTTAGATTCAAGAGATGGGAAGATTACCAAAAAAATCCTAAACCTAGTGTAATTGTGCTAATTCAATTCTATAACTTTTTTTTTTGTTAATCGAGTCCTAAACCTTTTGCAATTATGTCAATTCAGTCCATTCGGCCAATACGTAAACAATTTTGAATATTTTTTTTTCCTTTTTTATTTTTTCTTTTCTTCTTTCTTTTTGTTCTCTTCTTCCCAAGTGGCCAGCAGATGTCATGGCCAGTGAGGGTCGGCTTCGCTGAGCATCGCCTAGGCCAGGGTTGGCCTAGCCCATCGCCCAGGCGACACCCAACAATGCCGCGCGAGGCTACCCTAGCCTGTCGCCTAGGCGACACCTAGCGAGGCCGCCTTGGCCCAGGAGAGGGATCCCCTCGCTTAGGCAAGGCCAGCCCTCACTGGCCATGGCCTATGTCGGCTACTGGGAAAGAAAGGAAAAAAAAAAGAAGAAAAAGAAAAAAGAAAAAAGAATTAATTAATTAAAATATTATTAAAAATTGTCCATGTCGCCGGCAAAATTGGCCAAATGACTGAATTTGCATAATTGCAATAGGTTTATGACGTTTTTGGTAATTCTCCCTTCAAGAGGCTTAAAAGTTTTCCATTTTTGCTCATAGTGTGAGATGGTTTTTTACTAAATTAGTACTATGGCGGGTAGTAGGTATACTGGGTTACCGACTATTTTAGAGAGACGGATTTGGGGTTTAATCTCAAAATTTGTAATGTGTTTATTATTGTTTGGGATATAGAGAAAAGTTAACGGGACGAATTTGAAACGAGACCAACCGTCTCAAACCTCCTCCATTTTCATTCATGATATAGACTAGCCTCAATCCGTGACTTTATATATTTTTTAGTAGACATAATTGTCGACTCGATCACCTTAAAATAGAGGGACTAGATTCATGAATAGCTAATCGTTTTAGCTTGTAGAGAACAAGGCGAACTCCAAACTGCTCTTTCTCTATTCTCTTACTGATGCATCGATCAAAATATTACTTTCTCGTGTAGTTGTATCTTTAAAATAATCCAGAGACATGACCGCGAAGCAAATTTTATAAACAGACTAAGTCTAGATCTTTGATCTGCACAAGTTGCCTCAACCCTCAATCCTTAATCCCAATGAAATTTCTTACGGTTGGTGAGATTTGAACAAATGACCTTAAGTTCTCGGTCGAAAATTCCGGATGCCCCAACCAACCGAGGATCATAAAATGAACGGCGGTGATTCATGATGATTTGGAATCGTTGGACCATAATAATTTTAAAAAGGAATAATTTGATCGGAATGTCGCAAATAATGCATAAACATAAGCAAAAGTCACACCATAATACATATAGAAGCTCTCTTATTCTCTTTTGCTACTATTCAAATTATTTAAGTTGTCCTAACTTCGTAGGGTACACCCATGACTAGACAGTGACACATCTATTGATTTATCGAGTGGTTCATCATCATAGAAGCAGCTAATCGATTGGTGAAGCCCATTTGTGCATGCTCGATTAAGGAAGGATTCATCTTCTTTTTGGGACCCTCCATGATAACACTTGTCTGGGAGATAATTTTATTTCTTCTACCTTCTTTTTTTTATTTTTGATTGGTGTTACCAAAAAAAGAAAAGAAAAACATTAAAGAACGGTCGATCCAAAAGATGATCTTGTTTTCTAATTAAACTTTATCATGCAACAAAACAATAGTATAGTCAATCTCCAAAACATTATTTTTTTTCTTTTGGTGATTCTGAGGATTTCGCCGTTTTGGAGCCATATGTAAGTGCCTTTTTTTATATGGAACTCACCAAACAAACAAGTGCGGAATTAATCAGTAAAGTTTTGGTTCTTCGTTAATGGATTCCTTAATTTTTATTTGATGAATAAGATGTTTAACCAGTTTTTTTTTTTTAAGATGCTTTTAAATCATAAACTCGCTGGTAATGGATTTTCAACATAAAAAATCCTAAGTGGCTCTTCAGCCGGTGGTCATGCAGCATGACAAAAAAGGTCATTTGGGAGACAAGTGGGTTTTCAGCTTTCGAAACCCTCCAACGGCGATATTAGGGCAGAGTTGAAATCTGGTTACACTTTTTTTTTTAATTTTAAGGACTTAATTGATTGAAATAAAACATTAAGGATTCAATTGCCTTGCCAATGGTAAAAACATTAAAAAGACTACTTCTGCATTATATCCTCGAAAAAATTATATGGTTATATCAATTAAACTTTCCTTTGACATTATTCTGTATCTGCAGCCAAAACAATTGACCGATAGATTCTGATGGTAAATTGACTTCACATTCGGGGTAAATCTAATTTGATATTTATTAAATGAAATATAATATAAGTACCTGTGAATAGGTGAGAGTATGTTAAGAGTTAGGTGGGTGGTCAGTCATATGGTTGACCAAAATGGACTTTGCTTTCAGGAAAATTTAGGCCCAGCGGGAATAGTGGCATGAAACATGGAATCCAACATTTAATATGTGAAGTTGAATGACTGCGACAGGAAAATATTTTGAAAGTGTATTTATTTTATTTTATTTTGAGGGTTTTCAGATTTCTTTGATTTTGAAAGGACTTGTCCCCATTTTGCGCGAAAATCAATACTTTTGTCAATGCGGACCATATTTATTTTATGTTAAATCGTTTGGCTCTAATAAAATGTTGGCTCTGGAAAAAATATAAACCAGCATATTCTTTTCAACTTCTCTATTACGACTTATTACAAGGGAATCAATTTGTTACTTTTTGCCAATGACAACTGCCAAACCACGTGACGAAATTTTAATTGGTTTTATTGATTGATCAACGGTTGATCTTGAGATATGAACCATCTGAGACACGTTAGCAAGGCGTTCTTCTCTTGTATCTTCCTAATTTGAGTCCCCACTTTTGAGTTTTTGCTCGATTGTGAAATTTACTTCCCGTGTTGTCTAAATTTTTGGTTACTCAAGGATAAATTTACAATTTTAGGCATATTATTATGATTCGAGAGTGGAAATTTACAATATTTGCTGGGTTTAATTTGATTATAGCGTAGTAATTTTCACGAGGATAACATGTAGCTACCTCTCTTTTAGATAGTTAACACTAGCTTCTTGAGAAAAAATATATTAAAGATCTTGTCAAGGCAAAAAGTACTTTTCGAAAGGAAAGAACCAACCCTCTTTTGTTCTTTTCGATTTTGTAGATGATGTTTGATGAGATGCCTCCCTCAAGTCCCCGTCCTAATCATTATTTTATTTCGTCATAAAGCTGATCAAACCTACAGTATGATGTCCCAGTTAGTTGCATCTCCCATGGATTTTCATCTTGGTTAAATTGTGCTTTGAATGCATCCTTCTTTAATCTTGCAAACTTTTTTCCCTAGCTTCTGTGGGTGAAAGAAAATTTGCGAGAATCCTGGTCACTGGTGTTTAGATGGATGGACTTGAGAGACTGGTTGTCATACAGGTACTTGGATCGGCTAATCTCCTAGTATTACCATATTCAGCAGATTTTTATGCATTCTTTACCTGCCAGAGCAACTGGAGACGATACTCGGAGTTTGTGCACTGCGGTATGCAAATGGACTTATCTTGGTCATGCACACATGCAGCTGATTGAAAAGGATTCTCGGGATATTGAAGCCTGTGGCTGGGATGATGACTTTTGGGAGGAGATTGACCTGGCTGATCTAGTGGATGGTCATCATGCCAAGATTGGTTAGATAATTTTTGTTTCTGTCTACAGTTTCGTGGATGAACTGGAGTAGATTTTGGAAAAATTTATGGTTTTCTTAAAGAAATGCATTGGTTCCATGTTGATGGTTGAGAGATCAAATGGATTCTCCTTGTATCCACAGTTTCGTGGATGAACTGGAGTAGATTTTGGAAAAATTTATGGTTTTCTGCTTGAGCCTATTACATATTTTAATGGACTTAGGCTATTTTTAGTTTGTCTTATTTTTTTCACTAAAATGTTCTTATCCTTTATCGTATGTCATCTCCCCCGTTTTACTTCTCTCCAAATTGGAAAAAAATTCCGAGGGCAGGTCCCAGCGATATTTTTTTTGCTTGTTATTATGAAATCAAACTGGATGTTGCTCAAGGAGCTGTTTTCTGCTTCACTTAAGCTCAGGATGGTGGTTTGATAGAACTATTAGAAAGTGATGAGAGAAAGGCAATAATGAATAGATTGATTATATATATAATTGGATAGGGCACAATCCATGCCACTTGTGTGGCTTCTTTTTTGTAGTGAAAGTTGTCACTCAAATTACAGATATAAGCCAAAATTTATTCTGTGCTGTAAAATGGTAGTGCTCAAATTCCAGTGAATAGAAGCAAAAAACTGTAAGCTCTCCAATCTCTTTCCATTTGTGTGCATTGGCTGGGGGCACTGGGTATAAGACATTATTAGGTTTCTCCGCTTGCATTATTCTATGTTCTACGTGGTTATTCAATAGTATTGTTTTGCTTGATCTCCCTTCAGGGGAGTTACATGTATCACAAATATTTTTGCACACTGCAACAGGAGTTCACTTGTGCTAGCATTGAGTTTTTTCATTGTAATTAGTAATGCAAGACTGTTTCATGTCCACAGGAAGAAGTGTAGCTTTCCCTGGACATCCTCTGGGAACTGGTCTAACTCCAGTTGCTGCAAAGGCAAGAAATTTTGTACTGAAGAAACTGTATTGATTTCAAGTGGTGCTCACTCGAGGTCCACTAACAAAGCAAGCATATTCATTCAACAATAAGACGAGGGCACTCTACTTTTCAGTGAAATTTTGAGGGCATAATTATTGCAATAGTTTTCTTGCTCTTTTCTTATTTTTCTGACCACTGTCCTTTATGTCTAGGAATTAGGCCTCGTAGCAGGAACTCCTGTAGGAACTTTGCTGATTGATGCTCACGCTGGTGGTGTTGGGGTTATAGAAAGTGTTCCAAAGTCGGACACTGAAGATAAAAGGTTATTATGTGATGTTAGTGTAGTTTGCTTTGCTTTTCCTGTAGCTTTTAGCTAAAGAAAATGATCTTGTCTTCGAAACGAAAAATTCAGAAAATGATAAGGAGGCCATATGCCATCGGATGGTGCTTGTCTGTGGTACTTCCACTTGTCATATGGCTGTAGCACCGAGCAGGCTGTTCATTCCAGGAGTCTGAGGACCATTTTGGTCAGGTGTACTTTTACGCTTTTCTGGTTGTTTCCCAACTGTCAGCTTTCTCTGGCACACTTGGAGCGTAACGAATCTTTTGACAGTTGTAGTTGTTGAAGCTTGTTGAACCCGCAGTTTTTGGATCTTTGGTATGTCTAGGAGGCAAAAGTTTAAGCATCCAGCTCTAGTAGTCAATTTATTTTGTCCCAGTCTTCTTAGCCTTGTCATCTGATTTCTTCCTTTTGACCTCTTTATCTTTGCCAGTTTAATATATATATGTGCCTAAAATTGCTGTTCTTTGCTTTAGACTTTTATTAGCTGCATGCTGGGAGATTTGACCCTTTTTTTTTAAGGCCGAGAGAGATTTGATCTCATTCACCTCTTATTATAGCAGTGTTTATTCAATCCACTAGTACTTAGACGTAAAAAGGCCATTTCTTAGACTATTTCTTTTACTCCAAGCCTTAGGAACGGGAGATTCTTACACGAAGGATCCTTTTATGTCTTGACTTTTCCGGCAATGGTGCCAGGATATTGGCTCACAGAGGGTGGGCAAAGTGCTACTGGGGCATTGTTAGATCACGTGATTGAAAATCATGTAGCTTCTCCACTGCTTGCAAATCGTGCTGCTTCACAAAGTAAGATATCAATTGTCCAACTAAGCCAACAGTTTTGGTATTGGAAATGTGTCCTATTTTCTGCTGTAATTATGCAGTTTTAGGTTGTCCTATCGCTTACTTTTTGTTGGTTATATTTCCAGGTGTATCAGTATTTGAGCTACTGAGCAAGATGTTAGAATCTCTTAAGCATGACCTCAACGCTCCTTTTCTGGCTGCTTTGACTGAGAATATTCATGGCCTTCCGGACTTTCACGGAAACAGGTACTAGGGTTGTTCAGTGCAGTTTGATACTCTGGGTATAGTGTGTCAATGCTACTGGATTTTGGAAATTCATACTCTTAAAATTTTGAGGGTTCAGGTCACCCCTTGCAGATCCACAAGCAAAAGGAGTGATCTGTGGATTAACCATTGATTCAAGTGAGAAGCAATTGGCTCTTCTATACTTAGCAACTGTCCAAAGTCTTGCATATGGTACTCGCCACATGGTGGAGCATTGCAATGCCCATGGCCATAAAGTGAGCGTCTATGATTCTTTATGCTTCTTTGGAGTAGGATAAACTAGAAGGTTAAAAGAACATGTTCAGCATATCGCTATTCCTTTTGCAGATTGATACAGTGCTAGCATGTGGGGGCCTGGCTAAGAATCAGTTGTTTCCTTCAAGAACATGCAGACATCATAGGTAGATCTCTCCGTTTATAGCCTATGTCCGGAAAGGAGGAATATGAAGGGAAAAGAGCGAAGGGCAAGAAAATGACCTTATCTTGTTTGAGAAACCTAGGGAAATCGAAAGTGATGGCTTGGATAGATAAAAATTAGTACCTTGGGCCTTTCCATTCTCTTTGAAAGTGGAGAGGAAAAGGCAATTCAATATCGCACCTCTTGCCTTTTTTTCAATTCAAAATGTTAGTGTTGGTACTCTTTAATGATTTTTGTCTAGCAACTTTCTTCTCATTTTCATTTCACCCATTTAACTTCCATCCAGACTGAATTAAAAAATTATGACTACAATTCACTGATTTCACTTTCTTTTGTCCTCACTCTTTTCCCGAACACAGCGTGAGTGTCATCTGTTGGAGGATAGGTCTTCCTACCCATCCATTTGCGCTATTGAGCTTCTCTCTTTAGCATCTATCTAATTTTAACGACAGAGGCAATGAGAGAAATGTTGTTTATTACTCCCTCTGTGTTTGCACTATTGTTGGGAGTAGACTGAAATGAAGATCGAGGTCGGTTTTCTGAGATCCATGTCCCACCATTTGCACCATGAAACTTTCTGTTTAGTACTTTAAAAAGTAAAAATGAGAGTGCATGTTCAAAGTTTCCTGTGGTGCCCATATTATTTTACTAGGTTATTCTATGTACTTGACTGGTGCAGATTGCCCAATTATTCTTCCAAGAGAAAGTGAGTCTGTGCTATTAGGTGCTACAATCCTTGGGACAGTTGCAGCAAAACTACCACGAGTCCAATGTCATAGTTTCGAGTTCAAGGACAAGCTCTCACATCGCTGGCAAGAGAATTAACCTATCATCAATAAAACTATGTAAGATGAGTAGGTGCCTAGCTCGGTATATTTCTTCACCTTGGAGATGCCCCGCGACAAAGAAAATGACCATCAGCGCCACACTAAAGGTGGCCACATGCGTGGTGTACCTCAATAGTGTGTTCTACACGCCGTTATGGTAGCCTGCTGCCACTGCGCCTAAGGCAAAAATAAGAAGACCCAGAATTTCATACCCAGGAAGTTGCGGTTCCGGCAGTGGTGGAGGAGGTGGGGACGGCGGTGTCAAAAAATTGAATGATAAATAATATGACCAAAATAATGTGGAAGTCCTAAAAGTTGTCGTGAAGTGCAATTGAATCCTAAAATTTTCAAAAAGTGCAATTAAGTCCTAAAACTTGTCTAGAAGTGCAATCGAGTCCTAAATTTTGTCAAATTGATCTAATCGAATCCTTCTGTTGATTGCACTATTTGAAAATTTTAGGACTCGATTGCTCTTTCGTGACAGATTTTAGAACTCGATTGCACTTTTTAAAAGTATTAGAACTCTATTGCATTTTCGCCACAAGTATAAGAGTTGATTGCACTTTTTAAAAGTTTTAATATTTAATCGCACTGTCGTGACAAGTTGTAGTACTTATAATGCACTTATCTATATATAAAATGAGTAAATTACATATCTACCCACAATATAAAAAATAACGGTCATAATAAACTATGTGCTACTTTGTAACCAAAGAAGAACAATTATATTAATTTTCTAGTTTCACTTACAATCCCAAAAAGGAAAAGGAAATGAACATCAGTACTGTTGACACCTAATTTTGTCGAATCTCCATTAACGACCGTAGGTTGATGCATTTGACTTTAAAGAAAGTTGTGAGTCAATTTATTCTACTTCGATTGTGGATAGTCAACTAATTCGCATTTACTCGAGTTTTTACCTTGACAGACTTTTGACAAAGAATCAAGAAGTTTAATATGGTCACTATAAATGGCACAGACAATATAGGTGTTTCAAAATTTCAAGTCTGTTGACCTTTTTAAAATTTGAAGTATTGATAGAGGCTGTTGTCAGTTACCTAAAAGATTTGAAGGAAAAAGAGTGTCTTACATGTCACTGCTACCAACAGAAGCCTAGTCCACGAGAGAGAAAGGTTTAGGATTTAGTATCCGACCTGATGTTCAACACAAGAAGTCTCCCAAGTTGAATAAAGCAACTAGCATTTTAGCGAGAAGGTTACAATAGTTAATGGGATTTTCTCCAATTGGCAATTCAGTAGACCAACGGTTGATGAGTCACCACCTAGACATGAGAACAAAGGCCAATAATGGCTTGCCATGTGTTATTAGTCACAACACTTGTTATGAGGACACATGCTAATGGTGATTTACACATGCCGTAAGGACACGAGATAACATTGAGGCCACTAGAAAGAATTAGGGCAGGCAAAATCATCCCAAACGAGCCCTACTTTATGCTCATTAAATTAAATTCTCTATGACATCTTAGCTGAACATGGATAATCCAAAATGCTAATATCAACTCTTCAATTTTTTCTCCACCGGCACTGCATGACGGCGCCCCACCTCCACCGACACCACCACCGCCATCGCCAGCGGATCATGGGTGGCTTCGGTGGCTTCCGCTGCAGATTCCTGGTGTGGAAATTCTGATCCTAGTGGTAGGTATATTGGGCAGTGTGGCGATGATTTGCACTGGCGGCCTGCGTGGCAAGGCCAAGCGACACTCTGTTTACGCACTCACCGGAGTCGTGACGGTCACGATCGTGTTGCTAGCCGCCGGTGGCTTGTTCCGACTCCAACCCTTGAGGCCAGCTGGAACAATTTTCATTTATATTGACTTGATTGTACTTGTTGTGGTAGTCTGGTTTTTACTGTAGGCATAGTTTTCATGAAATATCTTGCCTGTACGCTAGAAACAACCAAGCCTTCTGTCACTGGCTCAGTGCATGGCGTTGGCAAGATGAATGGTTCCATGCAAAAATTTGTGATTTGGACACTATTAACATATTTTTGGAACAATTAAGCCACGGGCTTTCCGTAAGTGTAAAAATCGAGTCAATGGGATGTCGGACAAAAACTTTATGTCTGATCAAAGTTTGACCAAATTTGAGTAAAATAATGTACAAATATATTGTTTTTTTTACTAGTCAAAGTTTCACCAAAATTTGGATAAAAAATACATGAATATCATTTTCAAATAAAATCTAATTAGACGACTTGAAATGAATGACATTATATGGTTTAGAGCTTTCTAATCATTTAAATTACTTAGAGTCAACCATAGCGATCGATTTTTAACGACGGAAATAACATGGTCATCCGTTCGGTTCGATTCTCAAAAATTTGCAATGTTGACATTTTTTTTTAGAACCGAACTGCTTTTTTTGGAACGATCGAGTCACAGGTTTTCCATTGGTGCAAAAATCGAGTCAATAAGATGTCAAACGAAAAAATTATACTTGATCAAAATTTGGGTAAAAAATAGATAGGGTTGTGACCACCATAAAACCTAAACTATGTTTAGGGTGCTAAGAGACTTCTATAGCAAATGGACAAAACAACTACATAGCTTGCTGAAATATGTCTTAGTTCATGAAATAGCTTGCCAAAAGATGTCTTAGTTCATTAAATTGAAGCAGATCATTGTCTATACGTTCTCCCTCAGGAATGTCGCTATGCAGGTTTCCCTAATTGAGTTGTTTAAACTTTTAGTTTTCACTTATCAAGTGTATTACCAAGGTAAAAATTCATGGACTTCATTTTCCTTTCTTTGTCAAACTAGGTTTTGTTCTGAAAGAACAATAATTGTTCATTTTTATTGTTTGTTTTGCTTTCAACGTGATTAAGGCTTTTGATCTGCTCAAGTCATCCACTAAATGTAAGTTGGATCGATACACTCTTGATCTTTGTTTGAGTTTAGCGTACTATATAGATACAAGTTTTATAGATACAAGTTTTTAAAATGAATTCATGATTTAATGATGGGCTAAGAGGTAAGACTATATCTATGAGGGATCTTAGATGATTTTGTATCATGGTTAAGATTAAAATGATTCTTGTTGATGCCTACTTGTGCTCTTCTTATGAAATTGTTGCTAATATTACATGAAATTTCTATTATGATGTTATTAGAAGACAACATGAGTCATTCTATATATCGTCACTATATTTCATGAATAAAAACATGGTTGGGTGATTTCAAGAGAATTTTAAATGACTTTGATGAGCGAAGGTATTAGAAAGATGAAACTATGCATGTAAAAGGGAAAGATAGTAACTTTGTCTAATATAAGGGCAAATACGTAAATTCTCCTGTGAACAGTGAACTTTTATCAATTAAAATGATCATTAGTTAGTGATTAAGTTAGATTAACTAAAGGAACTGAAATGGGATAAAAAAAATCTAAGTATTGTGGAGTAGGGGCTATTTTGTAATTTCAAAAACACCGAGGTCTCATCTTCTAAAACTAAAAATTTTGGGAGCTTTTTACAAGGAATAGATAATTATACAATTAATCTCTAATCTAGACAATTTATTTAACTAGTCAAATTGGACTTAATTATATAATAAATTTAAGTGGGCTGCTTAGGTAATTTTATAAAATCCATGTCTGTGGTATAGCTAAGATATTCATAATTCTTGGATAACAAATTAATGGCCTTCAGTATTTAATTTAATTAATGTAGCTTGATTAAGAGAAGATGGGAAATCGAGGGTAAAAAATGTAAAACGAGAAACTTTATGGGGTAATTAAGTAATTTTGGAAATTTGTAATTAGAGGGTAAAAAATGTAAAACGAGAAACTTTATGGGGTAATTAAGTAATTTTGGAAATTTGTAATTACAGGAAACTTGTTTTAATTTTGATGATTAAGGTGAACTTAATCATGACGTAGTCCAAGAAATTATAATTATACAAGTTACCTAAGATTTAGAAGAATTGATCCAAGTTACATAAGTTCTCTGTTAAATGATGATGGCATGGTCAAAAGAGGAGGAAAAATTGTATTATAAGAAGCACGCGATTATTTGATTGCCACTACTTATACGGGAGATGCCAAGTGATTTGTTTGTTATTGTTTACAATATATCGGGACATACAAGACATTTGTTATATAGTAATAATTTGCGTATACATGATGTCATCTACCGAAAACCTAAGCCACGACCTATTCGTGAGTTTCTATATAAGACTCAAAGAAAAAGACTCAAAGAAAAGACAAATGTTCTACCATCTAAAGCAAGTCTCTACAGAGTTGAGGGGACATGAGGTTGAATGATTTCTTACATATGATTCGCTTGTAATTCACATACATGATCGCGATCTCCTATCTTAGACTTGAAATTGCATTAACTGGACTTTGGCTCACTGCTTTATTTCTGTAGTGATGGACCCACCTCCCGCGATGAAATTTTTTAGACCCCTATCTTTCGAGTGTGACTATCGATATGTATCTACACCCAAATTTGTAGTGATGTATATACTAAGAACAACTCTACAATTTGGATCGACTAGATTATCACAGTTTACCAGTTATCATTTTGTTATGATTACCTTAATGGTGTGTTGTTGGGACCTCTAAGAGAATTGGATGATATGTTCGATTTTGATGATGGGGTGACATGTTCGTGCCTAAAGCTGTAGACCCTAAGCATGGCATTAGTATGAATATTGTAAAGGCAAACTTTTAATTAGGTGTTAGTATGTATATAATGGTGTTAGGTTTACCCCAATTTATTCCCCGGACTAATCTGATGTGCTATTACATTTTTTATGTTTGTATTCACATATCGATGACTAATGTTATTGCAAATTTGTGTGCAAGCATACACATATATAAACTAATCGTTGACGTTGAGTGGGATGATTTGTACTTATATCATTATGTTTTCACATGTTCTTAAATATGAACTGCTACTGAATCCATGGGCAGGCAGGAGACAGCCTGTATCTCGACCTTTAACTACCAGAGTGTTATAAATAATAGACATCTTTCTTGGGGAAAGGCTACATCTAGTACCGGACCAATATATATATACACATGTTGTGCGTGACGTTCGACGAGCATGAGGTTGAATGGCCATGGCCACCATAATGGAAAAGACAAAAAGGAAGAAAGGAAAAATAAAGAAGGCTTGGGATGCACGTTGAGGGAGGGAGAGATGTACTTGTGGATGACTTGTCGATCTTTAACAACATCATTAGATGGAAACTTGACAGCGGCCAGATTTGGTATCGACTGAAAGATTGTGCTTTTTTTTATGAGAACAAAAAAATGCACGCCAGAATTGCACTTAATCTAAAGTTGGTGCTTTTTAAGGGAATTGGGCTGTGGTTATTATGGGCCCAACTCAAATGGTGCTTCAAATCCTGACGTTTGCGGTCTAGCAATCGAGCGCTTCATACTTAGGATAACGCAACATTCTCTAAGGTTGCTACTTGCGACTGTATACAACAAGATGGTCAAACGAGGCGATAGAGTTGGTGATATTCAATGAGTCGGAGAAACAAAAACCATGCCCTATCTGCTTGGATGAATTTCAAGCCGAACCTGTGATTGCTCATATGTCTTGCAAGCAAGCAGGAACTCGTCTCCCCGTTCTGTCCTGCCCACTGATTAATCTCATCGAATTTTCCTCTCATATGATATTCAGATCTTACAGGATAAGCAGCCCTTTTCCAAATCATTGAAAGTAAGGACATTAGATTTTTAGCCCATTTTATCATCTACTGCAAACTTGGACTCGCCTTGGCAATATACAAAAACCATGTAAGCCGAAAACTAAACTTCTCTTGAAGAGCTACAATCTTGGACATATGATCTCACAGTGATTCTACCTCAGCTTTGTGAAGAACGGAGATTTCGAGCACCCTAACTATGCCAATTCTTGCGATCCATCAAGTTTCAGAGTGCAAACTTACAATCAACTTACTAGCGCGACTGACTGCTTGAAGTTGAAATTTTCTTCTTACCCGTCCGGTGACATCATAGGAGTTCACCATGGGAAGAAAAACAACCCTATCTTGCATGACCCTTCTCTGGTGAAATTGTACAACAAAAGGAATTTGCACTAGTCTTAAGATTTGCTCCAAAGCCTACTATCTCACATTTGTAAAACAATGAACACTTCATGATTGGCGATATCGCCTAACTTTGGGATCCTAGGTCCATATCACTTCAACCTTTTTTATCGAAATCCAAGTACATGTGGTCAGATCTTAACACCGCCTATGGGAAAGTGGACAGGATAAAATTTCTACAATTATGCATGTGTCACGAGTCGATCAATCTAGCGTTTCCTTAACCCGTGCGGCCTTAAAAATTTCTTCCCAAGTCAGCTTTTCCCATACTCACTCGCTCACAAGGATCTTTAGAGAGAGAAATTCTAGAGAGAGAAGCTCTGGATTCTATTACTTCTAAGGAATGAGATGATACAAATGAAGAGGAGGAGACCCATTTATATACAAGTACAGACTCAACCGTATCCGTAGATCTTTCCTTGATCTAACGGTCGAGATTGCATCTCCCCAACTACTATTTACCTGCATTAAATACAGAAGACTCTAGAATATGGCACAATTACAATATTGCCTGCCCTTGAAAATGTTCTAGAGACTCTTGGAGAGGGTCGCCCATCCCTCTTGGATGATTCATGATCCTTCGAGCGTAAGGAACCTTAGGCTCGTGTCACATGCATGGAAAGATAAGTACACTACCCATCTACCAAATTGAGGTGTAGGTATTCTTTAGAAGCCAAATTTTGATTAGTGAGATATGAGAAAAGCAGAGAGTCAGCAACTTCATATAAAATAAACAACATCCAGTCACTTCAGAATAAAGGATAAGCATTCTTTAGGAGGACACCTTAGACCGCAAAAGGATGGTCCTATAGTTTTTTCCATGTCCATAAAGTTGATAAAGCTCCAACAAGCGAAATGCCTGCTCGAGCAATTCATTGATATGGAAATTATTTACACTTTTCATTCTTAAATGTCAGAGAACACACTAAGATCACTAGTCGTAGAAAGGCTGATACAGAACAACCACAACGGTCGATTTTGATCAATCGGAACTTACAGAAATAAAAGAAAAAACATCAACACACATTTACATCAATTTTGTTTCTCATATTCCCCTCATATTACATTAATCAGTCAATTTCTCTCCTTTTCCATGTCACTTCTTTGTCTTGTACTAGTCTTTTTCCTTCCATTTTTATCTTTTTTTTTCTATTTTTGGCCAAGGTCAGAGTAAGAGTGGAAAGACTACAACTACACCTTCAATTGAAAAGCAGTTTCCCACATCAGGTACTCTGGCAAGTCAGATACATAAGCAGCACAGCCTCTTCAGGTAGGAATAGACAACCAGCTATCCATGATTTTTGCCAAAATAGTTCACTTAAACCTGGAAGATATACATCAGAATAGACCGGAACAAAATTAGCTTAGGTGGTGCGAGAAACTCTAAATTAGGAAAATCTTCTGATGGTTGACATATTGAGACAAATACAAACTATATATGTCAGACTTCATGACTATTCCCACAACTATTCCTCGCCGATGTTTTATATCTATCATAATACTGAGTTAACACAACCCAACAAATTCCATGACTTTTATCATAGTTTTCTTATCTTAAGAACATCTAAGATTCAAGCAAAGCAATCTTCCTCACAAAACCAGCATCAGGGAAAAAGGAACTAAAAGTGGCAGTAAACTGAACTAATTTAGAAGAAAGGAAGTCATCGAATCTTCATGTACAGATCTCCTTATTTAGACACAATGAATCCTGTTTAGTAATCTGGCAAAATGTAAGGTTAATCAATCCTGTTTAGTAATCTGTCAAACAGTAAGGTTAATTGGGAATTCTTCCCAACCTTTGAGGTACATAGCAAACAACCCTGGCCTCTAAATCTTGATGAGTACCCCTAACCTTTAGGATAGGTAAAGACCTCCCACTACCATATTTAATAGTATTTTCCCTCTGCCTAAATTGACATAAAAAAGACAGATTGCTTAAAGAATGCCATTTAAAATATATTAACGTGCGCATTTTCCACTAATAATGTGTTACTTTTCCATTTTGTAGAAGGTACTGATTGATTGTATCATTGTTTATTCATTTTATGTTTTATTTTGTCTTAATAAGTACATTACCTTTTTTTTGGTTTGATGAATGCAGAGTTGTTACCGATATACAATTTGAATGCATAAATTACTAAAAGATTCTTAGATAGACCTAGCTGTGAACTGGGTATTTTGTTTCAAGATTTCAAACTTATTGAAAATTCGGCATATTAGTGCATTACATAAGGTAAATAATCCCGTGATTATCAATTCAAGCTACCAAAAAATATTTGCAACTTTACATATTTAAGAATTCAAAGATATTAGAGCTAAAATCAATCATTTAAGCGGAAAATGCAAATTTTTCTCTTTATATAAGTTCTTAATGGCAGTTTTAACTTTTCAAGATTTTTGGCACTGTTCTTCTCACTGACAGGATAAAAGACAAAAACACAAAGGTAATGGAGTCTTTCCTTTTGAAAGGTTGGGAAGGTATTTTAAAAGATTTAAAAGACAAGGGCCTATATGCAAGAGAGAAAAAAAAGAATCCCATAGGTTGAGGGAATATTTGCAAAGATATAAAGGATGGGGAGCTCTTTGCAACTGCAAAAGACACCTCAGGTTGAAGAAATTTGCAGTTAACTGAAAAATGTATCTTCTCTTTCCTTCTTTTGTTTACCCCAACACGAGTATCTTTGAGCTATCCTGTGATGTATTATCAACACTCTTCTGATCAGTTGCAATGCAAAATTATTTAATTCCTGGTCTACATAAGGTGAAATAAAGAAAACGCATATTCTGTTCATCATCAAGTCATCTATAATGCTCTCAGCATCAAATTAATTATTCAGTCATGTGCAACACAACGGTGTACCTGTCTCCTACGGCTTTGTATGTACCAAGATCTGGCCATTACATAGCAAGGCAAGAGAAAACCAGCAAACTGAAGAACTGAAACCTGAAACTGAATTTCCAATATTACAATTAGTTTTCATGCTGTAAAAACTAGTCCATAGAGATTATTATCACTGAAAAGATCGATGCACTTAGCACGTTCGCATTTTTTCATTGATTTAAAAGCTAACAGCCTACAATACGAACTTATGGGCTTGGCTGACCAGTCAATGATTACAAATAATAGATTAATATCCAGACTTTCATAATCAAATTGTCTCACCAAATGAAAGCACATACTCATGCACTCTCTTGTAAGTGGCAATGACCTCAATCAAACAGAATCAATCTTAAATTGGAAACAGTAACTACAAATGTTGCCATAGTAAAACTCACATTTGTTCCAAAAAGGTTTCATTTTTCAATCCTATAAGTACTATTCTTAACACCTCAACTTAATAGGGACCTATAAGTGAAGGCAGGGTACACATCTATCATTTCAAAATCGCAGGAAGTAATTACAGTCTGCCAACTGCTCAGTTCTCTCACCTCCGCAACTTCACTCATGTAATGACGGTAGAAAAGGGAATGCAAAATAACTTATGTAAGGATATCAAAATATTCAAAGGTCTGAAATACATCTGCTGCCACAGATACCACGAATTTTTCCCCCAATCGTGTACGCTATTCATTGAGAAAATGATACTGAAGAAAAAGTAAATTGTGCTGCTATATTTATGTCGCAGGCACACTTGTGCATTCTAAAGCATCATTGGTATTGGAGACTTACATCAAAAAACATTGATGATTCTTGCACCATTCCAGTTTCTCGTGTAATCATGAGAGCTTGGCGTAGAAGTAGAATTATCAACAACTGCCAAATAATGATCCATGTTTACTTCCTGATAGAGGCAATAATCGATAGAAGATTACCAACGACAAATCCTTGTTCCGGTCACTTACAACGAGAGCCACGGATCGGAGGCAGGCAATGCTGCTACTATTTTCAACAGCATACTCCTCGTAGTCAGATCGAAGAAATTGCCTTTCAGCAGCAGCTAGCGCTATAAGATGAGAATCACGAAGATTGATATGTGGGCCCCATGCTCGCCTAATTGACGGAAGTACACAATATCTCAGGCTTCAAATGCTCCGCAAGGACACAGAATGGCGAATCATAGATGTGACAGACAGTAATGTCCAAAATTAATCATTATGACCTGAGCATGCAGAGATGTGACAAGCAAAGGCATGGCACCATCAGCTAAGATGAGCAGGATGCTATGAATCTATATCTACTTTGCAGCTGAATTTCAGGTTGGTAATTCAGTGAAATGAAACAAGGTTGGACATAAGCATGGAGAAACTAGGTGAGTTATCACTTGACAACTTGAAACATGAGAGATTAAAGCTGAAATCAGAAGTTTAACCAGCATCCTCATGGTTATAGCGTCCAAATATTCTGCAGAAAAGTAGGGTACATCTAGAAGAATATCTCCGCCATACACTTATAAATGATAGATCATTGGGAGACCAATTGATTTATTAATCTTTTTGGGGAAAATGCCTGAAATTATGTGAAATGACACACTACATTAGCATATGCAACTTCTTCCTTTCCTAATACGCCTCAACAAGAATAACATAGCTTGCAATTAGATGCTGTTGAAGAGAAACTTTAAATAAAAGAAAAAGTTTCAAATAAACAAGTTGAAGATAAATGCTACTTGGTTCAGATAACGTGCATTTGGCATGTTTAGAACTGAATGCCTTGAAAGACAGAAAGATATTGAGTAAAGGAGAGAATACTCAAAAGGAAGTGATATTGTGGATTACTAGTGGCTGTCAGTGCCTTAGTCATCTACAAGTTTTCCCCAAGGAGGCATACACTAAGCTGATTGAGCTTTGGAGTAAGACCAACAATTGTCAGGTAACTATGAATGTGTTTTCTTAACCCACTATAGATAAAAAGAGAAATGAGACTGAAAAATGAGAAACAATAATGAGGCCAGAGGAGATCAGAGGAATGATATAAGGAAAAGATTGCAATTTTCTTGATCATCAATATCCATGCAAAATATCTCCCTCATACATCAACAAAAAAAACCAACAATGGCAGTAAATAAGAAGTTTCAAACCAAAAGCCATGTAAAAAGTAAGTAAAATCCTTAAAACATGCAAAAGAGCATGTCACCCTACAATTAATTGCTTTCTCTAAGATGGTAGAAGACGTTGATCGTGCTTGTTAAAATAAAGCATATCTAGACATTGGTGGCCAACTAACGTCGAAAGTATGCTCCATACAGGAAATTATGTTCTTTATGAAGCTTACAAGTTACCTGACATCAATTGCCACAAGATCGGGACTGATAGTGGCAGGTGGCAAAGAATAATTTGGAGAAAAAACCTATCACACAGAAAACCAGACCTTTTATATGTGAATTTGCATATTGATCATATATAGATTAAGAAGCTAAGATGCAGTCCTACCTGGTTGCAAATCTCACAGTTAATGTCACCTTTTTTGTTGCACCACCTTTGAATGCACTTCCTGTGGGCAAACTACAAGAAAGATGAGAGCTGATATCATCAGACAATCCAAAAACTCCAAAGCTTAGAGCAAATCCTACTGATTTCAACTTAGGGATCAATGATAAAGCAAAGCATGACTTGGTCATAATCTCAACCAACTTGACCACACAAGTACAACTCCTTGATGAGAAGTCAGGCAAGATATAACAAAATGATGATCCCAGTATTTGTGGGTATATGAAGTGAACGAGGTAGCTGCTACCACTCTTCTTCATGTGTACATTAAAAATCTAACGCATCATGCTATTGATTAATGCATCTAAGTGACTTGTTTTACATTATAAACCCAGAAATCACACAGCATGAATCTTTGAACAGTCACTACCATACACGGTCATGTACCACAAAATACCTCTGTTTTACCATGTTCAAGTCATTCATCAATGTTTAAACTAACAAAATCTTCCTTTCCTGTCGATTACTTGTGGTTTTGTTGGGTATTAGATAAAGAAGATAGGAACCTTGCTAACTAACCCATCCATGTGAGTCACAAACTAATGGGAGGCACTTGGGTACTACAAAAGAGTCGTGGTTAAATATTCCGCCATTTACCGATGATGGGTTAAATATCTTCACATTAACATTCAGAGCATTGGTCAAAATCATGGTGTGTGCATCCACAGTATCGCTGATGCTTTGTTTTAACTCGACAGCCAGACGTCCGAACCAGTTACAAATCAACTGTTTTGGCATATAGAGAAAACACCCAATGAAACCCTTTGTTCCCCCAATCCGTCCTCTGCGGGCGTGAATTCTCCATATAAGTATCAGAGATACTCTCTTCCCACTCTCCTACTCATCCACTTATTTGAAGCCTTCTGTTCATCGTAGAGCAAGTTCTTTCTGTGATGGACATGCCGATTGCCAGACAAAGCCAGTGATAGAACATGTAGAGGACGAGGACCTCTCTCTCTCTCTCTCTCTCTCTCTCTCTCTCTCACAAGTGCTTTCCCTTTTCATCTGTTATTTTCTCTCGAAGATGAAATCAGAGTAAATATGCAACAGTATACCAAACCCCAACAAAGTCGTGAATGCAAGAAATTACTGCAACACGCAACCACTGAATTAAAAGCCGTCACGCGGTTGAGACCAGCTCCACAAAAAAAAAAAAAAAAAATTGCAATTTCCACGATGCTCCATCTTCTTCAACTAAGAGTGATCACATGGGAGTTTCAAAATCGAGACCCTTGATCAGAGAGAGAGAGAGGTTTCATCTAATTCACAGAATTCGCGAATGTCAACGCACGAAAACATCTGCGTGTCAACAGCCCAGCTTGAACCACAAAAGGGAAAGAAGAAAACGAAACAAGCTCAAGAAGAGAGAGAGAGAGAGAGAGAGAGAGAGAGAGAGAGAGTGACCTTGAGAGTGCCACTGCAGGCACAGGGGGACTCCATGGCCTGGACTTCGTCCTCCTCCTGGCATATCCTGCACTCCACCACCACTCTCTCCCTCGCCTTCTTCTTCGCCGCCGCCGCCGCCGAGCACCCTTCTCCTCCGTCGATCACCACCACCACGACCCCCGCCATCGCTTGCATTTGCTTCTCCCTCTCCGGTGCTCTGCCCTCGCCACCCACCGCCGAATCGGAGCGTGCCACCGCCGGCTTCGCGGTGGCCCCGTCCACGAGCGCCATAATGTCGTCCACCATCCCTCTCTCTCTCTGTCTCTCTCTCTCTCTATCTCGTGATGCCGAGTCAATGGCAGTTTCTCTCTCTACAGAGGAAGAAGAAGGAGTAGTGGGGAGGGTGCGTTTTAAAAAAGCAGAGCACGAGTTTTTCTGGTGACGTAGCTCTTGTTAAAATGGGGCCCCCTTTGTTTTTACTTTTTCGTGAATGGTCCGAATTGCCCCCGCTGTGGGACTTGAATTTCGTTCGTGTCCGAACAAAACATCTCCCTGCCGGTAAATATTGTCGATTTTAATTTTCTCTATTTTCGTAACACGTAAAATCAGTACTTTAAATATTAAAAGTTTATCTTTTTTTTATTGATCGGGATAATTAAATATTTATTTTGTTAAGTATATTTTGGCAGATACTATATCTCTTAATAAGAATTTTTCTAAATATAATGTTTTAGAACCGTCCCCCACTATTACATTTGTATTACGCATTGACATCACCATTTTATTAAGGGTTAAAATCACAAAAACCTTAAAATGATACATTTATGACAAATTTACCTAAAATTAATTTTTTGACCACGAAATATTCTAAACTAGTACACATTTAACAAATTTAATCCAAACTAATTTTTTTTCCATAAAAAACACCAAAATGGTATATCTATGACAAATTTATCCCAAAATTTAGGATTCATAGGAGGAAATGTCGAAGAAAATGAATCAAGCCTTGTCACCGGGGTTTTCTTTTTATGTTATAAAGAAGAGAGAAAATGAATAATTAAATAAACGTCAATTAAGTTTGGAGTAAATTTGTCACGGATGTACCGGTTTAGAATTTTTCGTGGTCAAAAAACTAATTTTGGGTAAATTTGTCACAAATGTACTAGTTTAGGATTTTCGATGGTAAAAAAATTAGTTTTGTGTAAAATTGTCACAAGTGTACCAATTTTGAGTTTTTCATAATATTAATCATTTTATTAAATAAGCAAAATGATTGAATTACGATGAGATTTCTCAATGAATAAGCTAAACATGTCAAATAGCGATGCCTTATTTAGGTTTTATCTATATTATTTATTTTTTTTATCTCTTGTTGTATAAATGGATCAAATCCGATATCGTTAACATTACTTAATAATGCAATCCCTAAGTGTAATACATCCATATAATGTTGTTGGGTTGGCATAAAAGAAAAGGTTTGAGAATTGTTATAATCTAGAATAACCACCGACCCCAATTTAAACCAAGAAACGAAAAAAAACAATATTGATAGAAAATACCACCCACCTCACATCAATTCTCGCAAAAATTTCAAAAATTTCTTAATTTTATACTTAATTTGTATACCCTCTATTTTCCCTTTTTTCCCCTAAAAACAATTTATTTATTTTAAGGATAAGTGCAGAGTGCACTATAAGTCTTAAAACTTAGGGCAAATGCCACAAAAAATCCTAAATTTTGCTCTCCGTGACACATTTACCCAAAAAAAATTTGTGACACTAAAAACTCCAAATTTTGCCCTCTGTGACACATTTATTCTAAACTTATACAGTGTGACAAATTTACCCCAAACTTCCCAAACTTTTATTCGTGTGACACATTTACCTCAAAAATTTTCTGACCAAAAGATATTTTTGTCTTTTACTTTTTTATTAAATAGGATATTCAAAAATATTTTAAAAAACAAAAAAAGGGGGATCAGGGGCAAGGGTGGCAGCCCTTGCCACCGCCGTCACCGGAGAGGGCCGGCAAGTCGCCGACCGCGGGCGAGTGCCCAGCAGCAGCAAGGGCCTGCTGCCCAGGCCTCGATTTTTCTTTTTTAAAATATTTTTAATATTATATTTAATAAAAAAGTGAAAATAAAAAAATAAAAAAAGTTTGTGGGTAAATGTGTCTTTTTTATTTCAGTGGGGTAAATGTGTCACACAATTATAAGTTTAGGGTTTTTTGTGTCAAATAAAAAAGTTTGGAGTAAATGTGTTACAGAGGCAAAGTTTGGGGGTTTTTTGTGACACAAAAAAAGTTTTGGGTAAATGTGTTACAGAGGGAAAATTTTGGGGTTTTTGATAGCTTTTTTCCTAAAACTTATAACGAAAGTGCAATTGAGTCCTAAAACTTTTAAAAAGTACAATCAAGTCTTGAAATTTGTTACGAAAGTGCAATCGAGTCCTAAAACTTTCAAAAGTACAATCGAGTCTTAAAACTTTCAAAAATGCAATCAAGTCCTAAAACTTATCACGAAAATATAATCGAGTCCTAAAACTTTTCAAATGTGCAATCAATCAAATGACTTGATTGGACCAATTTGACATATTTTATGGCTTGATTGTACTTTTTGAAAATCTTATGACTCGATTGTACTTTTACATGACAAGTTTTATGACTTAATTATACTTTTTGAAAGTTTTAGGACTAAATTGCACTTTCATAATAAGTTTTAGAAGTTTCAATGTACTTTATCTCTTTATTTTATTTTATGAGGTCTACGTTCTCTATGTGAGTCTCTAGTGTAACAAAATGAAAGAAGATAGGAATTTGGAAGAAGAATTTTCTGTATATTGAAATTCTCTCTTTACAATTGTATGTGTACATATATAATGTGAAAACTGTACATGGAAGGAAAGAATAATACAAATTCTGATTCACATTGATCTTTCAATATTGCAATTGATTCTTATGATTTTCCCAATCTGATTTTCCATGATCTGCATATCTGTCAACACTCCCCCTCAAGCTGGTGGCTTATATATGTCCAAGACACCCAGCTTGCCTAACAGATATGCGTGTTGTCTCTGACACAAGCCTTTGGTGAAAATGTCTGCCGATTGTTCCGTGGTGTTAATTCCACTTGTCTTGATTATGCCCTCCTGGATTTTCTCTCGGGTGAAGTGACAATCAACTTCTATATGTTTTGTCCTTTCGTGAAATATAGGATTCCCGGCGAGTTTGATTGCCGCATCGTTGTCACAAAATAGCATGGTTGGTCCTTTAACTTGAACACCAAGATCCAACAGAAGTCCTCACAACTAGACTATTTCACATACAGTCTTGGCCATCGCCCTGTATTCTGCTTCTACTGACGACAAAGATACAGTTGGTTGTTTCTTGGTTTTCCACGAAAGCAGGGACTTACCCAGTTTGATGCAAAATCCAGTGACTGATCTCCGACTCATCGGACATGTAGCATAATCGGTATCGCAATAGGCAGTCATCTCCATATTGCAATCTCGTGATAGAAGAATTCCCAATCCCGGCGACTTCTTCAAGTACTTCACAACCTTCAAGGCAGCATTCATGTGAGACTGCTTGGGTTTGTGCATAAATTGGCTCAAGGTCTGTACTGCAAAACATATATCTGGCCTGGTCATAATGAGATAAATCAGTTTCCCCACTAATCTTTGATAACTGGATGGATCCTCAAGCAGTGGATCACTCACTTCTGATGATGACTCCGCATCATATTCAGCTGTGGTTAATATGACGTTTTGCTCAATTGAAATAATAGCTGGCTTGCATCCTGACAATCCCGCCTCTGATATGATTTCGAGGACAAACTTCCGTTGGCTAAGAGAAATTCCCAAATTTGAGCGAGCAATTTCTATGCCAAGAAAGTACTTGGGTGGTCCCAGGTCTTTGATATGGAAGGCAGAATGTAGATATTCTTTCAAACTTTGGATGGCCAAGTCATCATTTCCCATTATAAGAATATCATCCACGTAGATTATCAGATATACGTATGACGTACCTTTTTTCCATGTGAATAAGGCATAGTCATGCTTAGATTGCGTAAAACCTACTTTGATGAGAGACGTTGTGAACTTTGCGTACCACTGTCGTGAAGCCTGCTTCAGTTCATATAAGGATTTCCGGAGACGACATACTCCAGACTCCCCCTGTCGCCGTAATCCTTCTGGAAGGTCCATGTATATTTCCTCATCAAGATCGCCATGAAGGAATGCATTATGGACATCCATTTGGTGTAATGGCCAATCATGAATAGCAGCAACGGATAAGAATGACCTTACAGTGACATCTTTGGCTACGGGAGAGAAAGTCTCGTGGTAATCGAAACCTTCTCTTTGTGTGAATCCTTTGGCGACAAGGCGTGCCTTGTATCGTTCTACGGACCCGTCAGCCCTATACTTAATCTTGTATACCCATTTGCACCCAATCGGTTTGCGATGATGAGGTAAAGGCACTATCTTCCATGTGTGATTTTCAACCAAGGCTTTTAATTCTGCTTCCATAGCCTTCTGCCAGCGTGGATCATGAACAGCTTCCTGATATGATGTGGGTTCCTGGTCCTCGGAAATTCGGCTGACGCAACACATATGATCCGAGGATAATTGATCGAAAGAGACATAGGAAGCGATAGGGTACGGAGTACCTGTAGTACGAGAGGAAGTACATACGTAATCTGTAGTCCAGGTGGGGGGATGAGTGATCCGGCCAGATCGTCGTGGCATAACGGTCTCAATCACAGGAGGAACAGGTGGAGCAGACGTGGGAGACTCTGTGAGATCGGAAGATAAATGTCCACTTGAAGGGGAAGCGTCTCCTGTACCAGTGGGGCTGATTGAGGGAATATCCTGTTCAATCGTTGGAGAAGGAGGTGGTGCATTCGTTGGTAGGGCCATTTGATAATGCACGGTTGGTAGCAGGTCTTCTTCAAGCAAGAACCTGTTGTTTGGTGAGGATGATTTTGCGCTATCAGTTGGAGATTCCATTTCCTGAAAGGGGAAAACTTCTTCATGGAAGATGACGTCTCTGCTGACAAAGAAATCTCCAGACGATGGGTCATATACACGATATCCCTTTTGCAAAGTTGAATACCCTATAAAGATACAGGGACGAGCACGTGGATCAAGTTTATGTCGTGGACCCACATTTGTAACATAGCAAAGACACCCGAAAACCTTAAGGTGACTGGTTTCGGACTTCTTGCCATATAGCAGTTCAAAAGGACTCCTACCACCGAGAACTCGAATAGGCATGCGATTAATTAAGTAAGTAGCTGTGATCACACAATCGCCCCAGAAAGTCTCAGGAATGGAGGCTTGGAACTTTAGAGCACGAGCGACTTTAAGAATATGACGATGTTTCCTTTCGACAACACCGTTTTGTTGAGGGGTGTAAGTGCAAGTACTCTCATGTAAAATTCCATAAGAAGAAAAGAGATCGTCACAGTCATGATTGAAGAATTCTCTCCCATTATCTGTTCGAATTTTTTGAACAGATTTTCCAAATTGATTTTGTGATACGGAGAGAAAGAATTTCAATTTAGAAAAGACTTGATTCTTTGATTGCATGAGGAATACCCATGTAGCCCGAGAAAAATCATCCACAATTGTAAGGAAAAATTTGGCCCCATCACGAGCTAGAGTGTGGTATGGGCCCCAAACATCAGCATGTATAAGAGTAAAAATGCTCGTTGTGCGAGTATTGCTCGATGAGAAGGGAATTCGTGATTGTTTTGCTAAAGGGCAAATCGGACATTGAGGATAAGGATGAGAAGCACTGTGCCCAAGGCGTTGATAAAGAATGGAAATTTTATTATTGGCATTACATAATGATGGCTTTTCATGGGAAAAAAAGGAATTCTTTGGGGGTGTAGTCCAGAAATAGAGCCCATCTGAAATTTTACCCGAGCCCATCAGTTTGCCAGTCGAATGGTCCTGAAATAGACAGGAATCAGAATTGAAAAGGACGCGACAAGAGTTATCTTCACAGGCCTTAGAGACGGAAAGGAGATTAAAGGTAAATTGTGGGACATAAAGGACATTTCGAAGGGTAATATGAGGACTGAGTTCAACGATGCCGATTTTGGTGACAGGAGTGGTGTTTCCATTGGGGAGTCTCACAAATGTCGATGAATCATTTATTTCATAAATAACAGAATAGAGACTATCATCGCAAATAATGTGATCACTAGCTCCTGAATCGATTACCCATGCACTACTCATAATGGAGTTCATCAAGCAATAGGAAATACCTGAGAAGCTAGCTCTTTTATCATCCACTTCCATCAGTTTTAAAGCCCTCATTAGCTGCTGGTACTGTTCATAGGATACCGGTTGATTGACTCCAGCGACTTGATGTGCCGTTGATTCCTTTGGTTTTTTGTCTTTTTCATCTGGTTTCCCATGTAGTTTCCAGCAAGTTTCCATTGTATGGTGTGGACGCCTGCAAAAATCGCAATATAATTTCCCTTTATTTTTTTGATTTGTGCTACCTGACCACGCAGAGGAATTCTGGCCGTCGGATTTGTGGAAAAATTGCGCTGACGTGGCATATCTGGAACCGTCGAATCCGGTTGAAGGCCGGATAAAATGGGAGCCGTCCGATGGCCCAGATGAATCTGGCCCTCCATTGGACTTAAGAAGCCCTTAGGGTTTCCACCGTGGAAACCAAAAAAACTTTTCCCTTCGTTCTGCGGCTGCGACCTCTTGCTTGGTCCCCTTCGTCGTTGGTTCGCCTGAGCTCCGAGGATGATGCCATCACTTCTCCTTTCATGGCCTGAGGAAGCAGATCTCTGACTTTCTTCCTGGATTGCGAGTTGGTATATGCGGCCGAGAGACGGAGGTGGCTCCATTGCGAGGATTTGCGTCCGGAATGCCAGGTAATCGTCGTTGAGGATGAGTAGAAACCGTGTCGCCTTCTCCCTCTCCTTGATTTCCTTGTACTGCTTCAAGGTGGCTTCAGAACCATCGAGTTTCTCTTCAACCGCTTCTAGCTCGTTCCAGAGCGCAGATAATCTGTTGAAGCAGTCCTTAATCGACGAGTTTCCCTGCTTTAGTTCTGATAATTGCTGAGTAATTGCAAAAATTCTGGCCCGATCGAGTTTTCCGTACATCTCTTTTACGTTTTCCCACATCGTCCGGGAATCCTCCGTCGGGGGTAGACCGGCCGCGACTTCTGGACTTATGCAGTTGCCGATCCAGGTGCGGACAAGTTGATTGCATTTGTTCCAGAGTCTCGCTTGGCGTTCGTCTGCCGGAGTCGGAATGGTTCCATCAAGGAACCCTTCTTTGTCTTTGGTTACAAGCGCCTTGCGAAGTCCCCTTGCCCACAACGAGTAATTCTCTGGACCGGTGAGTTGATGGGGCACCAATTTGAGTTCTGGTCCATCTGTTGTGCTTGTGTACAGGGGATCGCCGGGCTCTGGGCGGCCAGTGATGACCGGAAAGGGGAATGGTGTGAATCCGGGTTGAGGAGTCGGATAGGGGTTACCACCCAGACCGGTGCTCCTCGGATCCGCTGAATGACCCGAGAATGCTAATCCGGGTTGCGGTGCCATGTAAGGGCTTCGATCCGCACCTGCAATATTTTGGTCTGAGGCCTGTCCCGAAACAGTTGATCGTGAGCTTTCTTCTGGCTGAAAAATGTGGTTCGCGGGTCCTTGTGGGTGGATCAGCGGCGGTAGTCCACTAGTCCATGGATTGTACATGCCCTGAATCGGTACCCATTGTATGGGTTGTTGCAATGATACTTGAAAAGGTACCCACTGAACAGTCTGCGTGGACTGAGTCTGAATTTGCACTGAATCTTCCGTCCGCACTTCTTCAGTAATCTGCTCCGACCAAGGGACATCTTCCAGGTTTGTGTTTCCTGTGTTTTGATTCCCTTCGGATGAGGTAAAGTTCCTTGCCATGGTATCAACAAGGTAGGAAAAATGGTTTTTCTTGTGGCTTGTTTTTCTGGTTGCTGATTTCCACACCGGAGTGCTAACTCTGTTTTGCAGGTCAGATTTTGCAACAACAGATTAGGGGATGATGGCGAGGATTATCAGTTTAAGGTCGAGGTTTGCGGAAGCGAGGTTTAGGATCGTGGGTTTTGCTTTGATACCATGTAACAAAATGAAAGAAGATAGGAATTTGGAAGAAGAATTTTCTGTATATTGAAATTCTCTCTTTACAATTGTATGTGTACATATATAATGTGAAAACTGTACATGGAAGGAAAGAATAATACAAATTCTGATTCACATTGATCTCTCAATATTGCAATTGATTCTTATGATTTCCCCAATTTGATTTTCCATGATCTGCATATCTGTCAACATCTAGGTCACCAATGAATCCCATATTATGGCTAGTAGTGCCTATTGTCTTATTTTCACCCAAATAGTTTAGGTATAGAGAATCAAAAGTAGCATCTAATAGGAAAGAAGATACCTAAGCAAACCAAGTCCTAAATTTATTTATTTATTTTTTGGGGGAATGTGAGGGTTTTAAATGTAGAAGAAAAACGGGGTCTTGTCTCTTGTTGGGTACTTAGAGAAATGAGACAACACACACAACATCAAAACCAAGGAAAGTATGTTTCAATAATTGTGAAAGCTCCCGATTTTTTTCCTTGTTATCTCCAATGGTGGCGTCCGCTATTCGGCATGATAACCAAAGATGAAGAAACCATATTCTCTCTTACATGCAAAGTAGCAAAAGACGTTTCATCAATGTCGGCATTTGCAAGTCATTCTTTGTTTCTTGCATGCTTGCATTGACCACGTTTCAATGCGAGAGTGACTTGATTACATCTCTCGTGAAGGGTCTTTTCTAATGCATATTCTTTTCGCCAGATGGGAAATTCATGTTATTTTAAAGGTTTTTTTTTATAGGATGATGTCTAGGTATATCGCGAAAATTTCTATGCATCCCATACATTTGGATCGTTTAGCTGGACCTCTTGAACTTTTTGGCATTACTAAAAAATTCTCGTGTATTGAATGAGAATGAATATTACCCGCTTGATTTTTGGCTTTAAGGTTTCGCCCTCTTAGTCAAATCTCCATTGGTGAAGTGTAGGTCGATGCATTTGACTTTAGAGAAAATTGTGAATCGACTTATTCTACTCCAATTGTTATCGAATCAAGTTGGATCGACGTGACTTATTCTATGTGACAAGTTACGTGACTTTTCCACACGAAGAGATGGTGTTGTAGTGAAATTAGAGCACGTTTGGTTATAGTTATGCCTATTAAACGGACATATTGATTGCCAATTACAGTATTTGCTTGCAATAATAGCTTTAATAGCTGTTACAACCTACTGTAAAATGATATATGCAGAGAATTACACTCGGGGTTGACGTGATATGTGCTTAATATTTAGTTGTAATCATAAATAAATTACTAAAATCTGAATGAGTATTTTATAATATAGATTATTTATCATATGATCTATACGGGCTATTAAACTCATGTATCGAGATTTACTTTAAAGCGGCAATCAAGACATTCCCTCTATTCTAGATTTTTAGGGGTATTTTGGATATTCTAATGCTATCTCCTTTTATTATATATGTCATTCTTGAAAACAAACGAGCTACTGTTAATCTCTTTTTCTCTTTTTTTTGGTTAGAAGCTTAGACCGAATTTGATGTTTATCTAGGGGCGGGTTTGGACTTTAGGCAAGCTTTTTTCACTCGTGACGATGATTTAGCAACATGTTGGATGGGTGTACAAGGATGGGACAATCAACAAGTTGGGTGAGGAGACTTGGATGCGTTCTCTTGGACCTACTATCAAAAAAATTATAATAATTCCGTGCATCGGAAAAATTCAAAGTAAATGTTCAGTTTGATCCCTTCTATGGAAATTTCCGCTTCATTCTCGTACGTGTTGGCGCATGATTTTCATTAAGCATGACTGGCAAGATCAACCAAAAAGACTCGATTGAATTACCAGCTTGATTTTTTGACTCGCCTGACTGCACGAATGAAATTTCTTCGTACTTGATTGCATTTCGACGGCGAGTTCTTTTTTCTATTTTTACTCGTGCTGCAGTTATTCCCGAGTAGAACTGATCATCGAGCGAGTCCCCGATCATGACGGAGTTCGTTGCCCAAACATGCCCGTCACGTGAAATCAGGATGGATGGATGGATGGATGGATCGGGCCCGGGCCGAGCAAACTAAACTTTGGGCCCATTTGACCCGGGCCGACGTGGGCGGCCCGTGATCGGGGCCCCGACCCGAGCGCCTACGCGTCTAGGGTTTACAACAGCTCCGCTTCGCCTCGCCGTCTATTTAACTCCCCTCTTTGACCCGGATCTCCCACCCCAAAAACCCTAAAAATCCCCATCTTCATCGTCTTCTCTCGCCGAGGTCGCAGTAATCTTCCATCTTACGCTTGGTCGAGCTCCGATGGCTCGCTCAGCTCTCAATTGCTTGGTTTTTTTCTCCCCCTTCCTGTAGCTAGCCGGTAGTCGCTTCGCTCGAGCGGCATGGCCTGTGATGCGAGAAATTGTCCGTACCATCTGAGACGACAATCTCTGATCGACATCTTCATCATCTCTAGCTTTCTGAGGCCTTCGCCGCTCGCTCTCCCTTCTCGTTCGATTTTTTTTTTTTCTCATTTTTTTTATGCCATTGTTTTCTCTCATCGCGACTTTCGGAGAGGCAGTGATGATCCGATAACATATACCATCAAACTCTGAAGCCCGATCAGGGCTTGTTGATGCGATCGATAATCGAGATTCTCTGAGCCTTTTCCTCTCTTCTCCCTGAAAGTTTACCCCTTTCCTTCAATTTGATTTCGGTTTGGGTTTTTTCTCCCCTTCGAAGATTGATCGGAGTTGACAGAGAGATGGGAAGGCAACAAATTAGAGTCACTGTGACGCCTTTGATTCCATGGCGTATTCAGCGCTGTACGTTGCCGAGATCGACGGGAGCTTCTGAGATCCTTGCATTTCGCCCCATCTCCTCAGGGCTTTGTGCATTCAGACGCTCCTACAAATCTACCGAATCTCTTGATTCTTCCCCCCCATTCGTGGATTTTGGAAATTTTTTCAGAAGATTCGAATTTGAAGATTTTCGCATTGTGAAAATGTTATCAATGTGCGAGATGTGAGGTTTTAATTTAAGTGAAAAATTGAAATCTGAAAGTTGATTTTGACAAATTTGAAGAGTTTTTCAAAGTAGTCGTCATGAGGTCAGAACTAATAACGTTTTAAGTCGAGTAATTATTTATTAAATAAATTACAAGAAAAATTAAAAGAAAGTGTGCAGAAAATACGTGAAGAGGACTTAAGGTCGGATTCGTTATATGGGTGCGCTCATGTTTGATTCGAAGAGTATCTTAAAAAGAGAGTAACACCAATGCATTTACAATTGGAATAAGCAATTTTATACCTATTGCTAATGGGATGTCCCTCATTTGAACAAATCTCTCTGCATTTTATTTTAATTAAATCATAATATGCGTGATGAACATAGGATTTGATGATACGACATAATTTGTAATGTATTAATTCGTGTCGGTCCGTGTCAACATACAACGATAATCTCAGGACCCTGAGAACTCGTCTGACCCAAAAAAAAACTCCTGAGAAGTCCACTAAGGGCATAGTTATTAGGGGTGTGCAACCAGACCGGGTTGGCTCGGAACCCGGTCCGGCCCGCTCGAAAAACCGGGCCGGAAATCGGTTCCCGAACTAACCGGTCCGGGAACAGGGTCCAGATTTCGGGGACCGATTTGAACCGATCTGGGTTTCGGTTCTAGATGGAGGCCCGCCCGGACCGGTTTATAGAACCGGTTTTAGGAATTTAAAGAAAAAGTTTTAAAATTTCTTCTCCATATTTTTTCATTT
>BCNH02000001.1:824749-842248 GCA_001662345.2 Metrosideros polymorpha var. glaberrima | reverse complement strand
CAAAAAAAAAAAAAAATCCTGAGAAGTCCACTAAGGGCATAGTTATTAGGGGTGTGCAACCAGACCGGGCTGGCTCGGAACCCGGTCCGGCCCGCCCGAAAAATCGGGCCGGAAATTGGTTCCCGAACTAACCGGTTCGGGAACAGGGTCCAGATTTCGGGGACCGATTTGAACCGATCTGGGTTTCGGTTCTAGGTGGAGGCCCGCCCGGACCGGTTTATAGAACCGATTTTAGGAATTTAAAGAAAAAGTTTTAGAATTTCTTCTCCATATTTTTTCATTTTTGCTAAGCACAAGATGTAGCAAAGTAACTTTGCAACTGCAAGTTGATTATTTTCAGCGACATTAGCCAAAATACTTTAGAAACAAGGTTCTATTTAGTACGTTGACTGAAGTTACAAAATCTGGACAATAGGATAAGGTTCTGTAAAGTGTAAACTAAAATTTCTTCCTCTCTTTTTTGTTATCCATGCTCATTGCTTCAACCACACCACTATGATTGACCCAGCCTTCAGCAAAAGTTCCAGTGCTAATGAAAAAGACAAATTGCGAAAGTTGAAAAAAAAGTTGGAAAAAAAAGTGATGATTTTTGCAAGTTTATACAAAACGAAGTGATAATTTTTGCTTAGATTTTATTTACAAGTTGCGAAAGTTGAAAAAAAAAAAAAGTGAAACAGGGTTGACCCTGTTTACCCTGTTCCCGGACCGAAAAAACAGGGCCGGTTCCAAAACAGGTTCCAGAGAAACAGGGCCGATTTCTGGGCCCAAAAAATGGGGACCGGTTATAACAGGGCCGATTTCAAGGTCTAGGCCTAGGACCGGCCCGCCCGATTTTTGCTCACCCCTAATAGTTATGATGATGCTATGGGGCCTAGTTTTTGCACACAAAAGTGGATTGAACTTGCAGGCCTTCTCAAAAGAGATCAAGTTAGATCTCATGGTGAAAGGTTGTTTTGAGTTTGAGATGGCCGAGTATGTTGGAGTTTACTCCGCCAAATGCCAAATTTTGTTTGAATTCAGTGATTTAGACAGGGAAATTGACTGGAAATGAGATCGGAGTATGGACACTCCCTCTATATTCCGACACTTGTTTAGGTGGTCAATGTCGAGTAACGGTGTAACAACGAAAAAATTACTCAATCAGTCATAAACTTATTGTACGCATGTCAATTCAATTGTAAATTTTTTAATTTTGTCAATTTGGTTCTAAACTTTGTGTGAAATCCTAATTTAGTCCTTTCGGCCGATTTTCAATGGAAAATCGCTTATGTGAAGGCGTGTCACGTAGAATGGCCAATAATGACTGATTCGCTACGTCAGCGATTTTGATGAAAATTGGCTAGAATGACTATTGGGATTTCGTGCAAAGTTTAGAATTAAAATGACAAAATTGAAAAGTTTACAATTGAATTGATATGTGTGCAATAGGCTTAGAATTGATTGGACAGTTTCTTCGCATAGCAACCAAGAAGCAAATATAAGAATGAATACCAATAATATTAAGGGTTAATACCATTAAAAAAAAAACCCCAAACTAGTATATTTGTGATAAATTTATCTTAAACTAATTTTTTGATCACGAAAAATCTCAAACTAGTATATTTGTGACAAATTTATCTTAAATTAGTACATATGTGACAAATTTACCCTTCATTGATTTTTGAGAAATTTTACCGTCAAATTACTGAGTTTGATGACACGTAACAGTTAACATGGTATACTAGTTTAGGGTTTTACCCTCCGTTTGTTACAGGTGTGCCAATTTGGGATTTTTTGTGGTATTAACCCAATTTAATGGAAACTAACAGAGGGTAAATTTATCACATATGTATCAGTTGGGGGTAAATTTGACACAAACGTACCAGTTTGGAGTAAATTTATCATAGATTTACTGGTTTGGGGTCAAAAAATTAGTTTTGAATAAATTTGTTATAAATGTACAAGTTTGGGGTTTTTCGTGATTAAAATAAATTTGTCACATGTGTATCAGTTTGAGGTTTTACGTGGTATTAACCCTAGTATTAACCCCACAATACGATGTGGAAGTGCAAAACCCTCGAAGAGCTCTTTCCAATGACTATATTGGGTTTGCATTGACCGAAAGACAAATGTTTAGTATAATAACGCAAGAATACAATGAATGAGGCTGTTTTTGCAAATAAGAATAGGACCAGAATGGCAGGTTTTTTGGCTTCTGATGACCACTTTTGACAATCGCAGGAAATCGTTGGACTAAATGGCAACATGTTCAAGTCAATCACGTGCATGTGGGAGCCAACCCATTCAATGGGTTCTTTGAGTCAGATTGGAGGTTAGGTATGCAAGGAAGAAACCGTTGCTTCTTCGGGTTGTGTTACTTGTGTAATGGAAACTGCTGTAAATTATTCCGTCCCAAATTCCTACTGATTTTCACAAAGGGTCGTATAAGTCCCACCAACTGAAAGAGTTTCACTTGACTTCTCCAAATAAAATGTTTATTCTTCGAAATTTCACATGTTGCAACATGTCATAAAAGAGAATATAATTAATTACTGCGATATATTGCATAGATAAAATGTTTGATCAATTAATCTCATTCATCGTTGGCTGGGAAGAAGCTATAATGACTTTGATATCATAATTTTAATATTGACACACATTTTCGAGTGACGGGATATCATATCGCCAATTGCAATGGATTAAACCTTTTAAGAGAAGAAACTGAAGTTAACAGGAATATTTGAATCAATTTTCATGAATGAACGATGAAAAAAGATGTGTTGAAATTTGATTTTTTTTTTGTTATATCGTTATATTTTACATCTTTATTTAACTTAATATCGCAGATGAGATTGTTTGGCCAAAGTAAAAAAAAAGGGTTCAATTTCTTTTTTTCATTGAAGGGTTTTTTAATCTATAAATGTACCAAAATTGTTCATATGCATATATGTTCTGGGGGGCTGTGGACTAAAAATCTGCTCTTAGCGGACGAAAATGCCCTCCATGGGCTATGCTATATGCCATGGCTAAAATCGGGAATCCACCTCAAAGCCCTACTGTTACGACTGCTTCAATTCATCATCTTCATTTCGTAGATCTCAATCCAAAGTACAGAAAAACCCAAAGACAGAAACTCTCTCCTTCTCACCACAAGTCCACGCATTCCGATTCTCGCTGCTCGTCGACAATTGGGCTCAGCGAGCTCGCATGAGCAGCAATCTCCGAAGCAAATCGCGTTCTTGACGGCCCCGGTAATTCTCAGTTCAATCGGATGAGCTGAGGTTTTTTTGCAATTGGGAAGTGGTTCGTTCACGCGCTTTGGGTTTTTCAATTTTGACCAGCGGGATCTATCCGCCTCTTTTTTATGCTAAATTTGTTGGATTGTTGGGGGGTTTTGATGATTGGGCTGGTTTTTTGTGGTTCTTGGATTGATTTCTACTAGATTTATGATCAATTGCCCCTGGTGGAGTAGCTCGGTGGAGCTAGAAACTGCTTGTGGTTTGATTAACCTGGAATAGCATGTCGTCTGTTACTAATTGGTTTAGTAAATTTGGGTAGTGAAGGAACTGTTGGAATTATCACCTAGGCGCGTTTTATTGCGGGTTCTTTGATTATGCCATTGTAATGCGATGCACGGCACGTGATAAGCTGTTAGCTTGTGTTGAGCGCAAGAGTTCGGTGCAGACCGACCTACTGGGAAACTTGGATGTTGTGTGGATGCTCATGTTCATATACTCGATGTAGTTTGCAAGGGCATGCTGAATTTCGTTGATTTGTGCAGGTTTAGTTGCCGTCGTAGAGTTCTTGTGTGCTGAAAGGTCGCCATGGCTGCTTCGGAGGAGACTAGTGCGCTGTTTCCTATTTTCATTTTGACTATAATGGCGCTGCCTTTAGTGCCTTATACCATTATGAAGTTATGCCATGCTGCTACCAAAAAATCAAAGATGATGCACTGCCAGTGTTCGCAATGCTTGCGATCGGGGAAGTATCGCAGGTCAATATTCAAGAGGGTGAGTCACACGGTTGACTTCTTGAAAGCATTCCATGTTTTTAGACGGTATGGGGGTTGAGTTTATGACTGCATGTTCTCTTTTATCTTCAATGTTGCAGATCTCTACATTTTCGACGTGCAGCAACCTGACATTAGTACTGCTATGGATCGTGATGATATTTCTAGTCTACTACATCAAAAATATGAGCGGGGAGGTAAAATCTATGTCGGGAACTTTTCTATTAACCTATCTATTATGCTGTTGTTGGTACCCGTGCCAGTTACTTATGAGCTCTTTTTCTTGGCATATGTATATGTCATCTCTTATTGCCATCATTGCCTATGAATGTAAGTTTCCTCAGTGTTGCTTCTCACTGAGTTGTCTTCCTTCTGGCGTATGTAGATTCAAGTTTTTGAGCCATTTAGCATTCTTGGGTTAGAACCTGGGGCTTCTGATTCAGAAATAAAGAAGGCGTATAGAAGACTTTCAATTCAATACCATCCTGATAAGAATCCTGATCCAGGTTAATGGTTTGACAAATATTTTCAAGGATAATTTAGTTAAGTAATTCGTGTATCCTAAGACTTGACTTTGTATATATCTGTTATCAGAGGCAAACAAGTTTTTCGTGGAGTACATTTCCAAGGCTTATCAAGCTCTCACTGATCCTATATCTAAGGAAAATTTTGAAAAATATGGTCATCCGGATGGGAAGCAGGTAACTTGTTGTTTGAAGGTGTCTACTAATCTGATTAATATTCTTTGAGAAAGCTTAAAATTATCCTGGTCTTGTGCAGGGATTTCAAATGGGTATCGCTCTCCCTCAGTTCCTACTGGACATTGATGGTGCTTCTGGTGGAATTCTTCTACTTTGGATTGTGGGCGTCTGTATTCTTTTGCCACTAGTTATTGCTGTGATATACCTCTCGAGGTCATCAAAGTATACTGGAAACTATGTCATGCATCATACACTCTCCAATTACTATCGCTTAATGAAACCTTCTTTGGCCCCAAGGTATGTGGTCCTTTCTCAGTATATGTCCCATTCATTCTATTGCTGTATGCATCAAGAGTTATGATTATGCTGTTGGATGTTAGTGATAAGCAAGACCTACAATTTATTTTTGCTATATATAAAATGAAGGAGGAACTTGTTAGTTTAAGTTGTAACTGTTGTTCTAATGGTAGGATGCTTCCGTCGTTCATGAAGTTAACATGTCCTTTCTTTAACTTTTACTACTCCCTTTCAAGCATCTTCCTGATGTTGTAATATGTTTTTGGTGAACTCTTAGACCCGTAAAGTTGTGTAACACTCCATTTCTCTCGTCTACCATTGCTTGCAGCAAAGTTATGGAGGTCTTTATCAAGGCTGCTGAATTCATGGAAATTCCAGTCCGAAGGACTGATGAGGAACCCCTTCAAAAGTTGTTTTTATTGGTCAGGAGTGAGTTGAATCTGGATCTCAAGAACATCAAACAAGAACAAGCTAAGTTTTGGAAGCAGCATCCCCCATTCGTTAAGGTGATATGCAGCAAGATTGTCATAAGTAGCTTTCTGTCGAATTGTTTTTTTTTCAAGTAATTCGTCACTTAATAAAGATGTGCTTGGTGCTTTGATTTCTTTCAGACAGAATTGTTGATTCAGGCTCAGTTAACGAGGGAATCAGATTCCTTATCTCCAGCTTTGGTCGGTGATTTCAGACGTGTTTTGGAACTTGCACCTCGGCTACTTGAAGAATTAATGAAGGTGCTGCTTTTCTTACTGATGATTGGTGGGGAGAAGGGTTTATTCTATATATAATTTGCATGCTTTCTATATAGAAACAACGTCTTTTACGTCCTTCATTCTTGTTCTTTTTGTATTGGTCTGTATCTTGGCAGTTATTTTTCATGCAGTTCCATGCAGAAATGATTGAATATTTATATAGCTCTTTGCTTGACATTTGTGTTTCATACTGCTTAATTAGTGGCACAGGAACTGAAATACTAGTATTTATGCTATATGAAAACCTTTTTTATTGTGTTGGTGTTCTTTATTGACATATTGTTAAACCATTCAGCTAGCTTCATTATCCTCTTCCTCTCAGTAATGTTTTAATTTTCATTCAGATGGCTGTCATTCCACGCACTGCCCAAGGACATGGTTGGCTGAGGCCTGCAGTTGGGGTTGTGGAGCTTTCTCAATGCATTATTCAGGTGCTGAAGCTGAGAACTTAATCTTTATTAATTGCCGTCGTTGACTAATTCCATAGATTTGGGTTGTCAAGGAAAGACACTATTGTCATTTATGCTTTAATAGTTTTGATGCATGAGTAAGCGATTAGGGAGTCAAGGAGATTGATTTTCAATCTACTGAACAAATACTCTCTCTCTGTCTCTCTCTGTCTCTCTCTATGTGCATGTGCATTCATGTGTGTGTTTGTTGCGCTGAGGTTGTGTTACTTGGAATCTTCTGCCATGATCTCATGATGTCTAACACTGGAGAATTGAACTCAAAATATGTAGTTACGTTAATTCATTGAAATTTGAGTGTTAGCTAGTAGCAGAGTTGTATGAAGTACAGATAATTACATCGACGGTCTGACTAGCCAATTACAAATACCTGATGATTTGAAAAGTGATACTACAGGCTTGTTTGGTAAAACTGAAAAGTAAGTGCTGAAAATTTAAGCAGCATAGTTTATGTGTTAACCATTTCTTTTCTTTTTTTTGGTCATAATGTGTTAACCATTTCAAGTGGTGGAAAAATAAATAAATGAAAAGCTGTTTGATATTAACTGAAAATTGCTTGCTGAAATATTACTAATTTGTTACCAAATAAGAAATTATGATCATTATTGGTAAGTTCTAACAATATAATGGGCCAGATTCTGCTAACAATCAATTATTTTCTATGCAAGGAATTTAGAAATCCTTACTTATCAGATTAGGTGAATTCTGACTGTAATTGCTAAATCAGCTTATGAAACCAACATAATCTCATTGAATGCTGAATTTTTAGTTTTCAGCACTTGATTGGGGTGATTGTGGTTATGAAACAGGCCTTAAGCCAATATTCACGATGTTAAAGGTCTCACGTGCACTCTTCTCTAATTGGAGGCTGATTTGCCATTTGCCTCTTTTTTTTTTTTTAATGCACACTTTCTTTGTCTTCTTTTCGCATTATATCTGAGATGTGGAGGGATGTAGAGTTGCACCTAATTTCAATGTACATTATTGCTACTAGGTACAAAATTATAACTAATCCAGTGGAGCATGTGGGTGTTCGATGAATGTATTGTAGGCTGTTCCTCTCAGTGCAAAGAAGACAACTGGAGGATCCAGTGAAGGCATGGTACCTTTGCTGCAGCTACCGCATATCAGCGAATCTGTTATTAAGAGGATTGCTCGCAAGGTGAGTATATGATTGTTGCATGTGTTCTCTGGTCAGAGATCTTTTCTCTACAATTCTCAAGGGTGGTCATGATATGCCTGATGGTTTGAGCTTAAGGCTATCCTATTTTCTGTTAATTAAAATCAAATGTTGACCAATTGTTGTACCTAGTGGAGTGACTGTGAGCCCCATCCCTGAATCTTTTGCATTGCTGTGATTTGTAATACGTCTTTCAAAGAAAATTGGCACTTCATGATGCGTTACACTGTGCAAGTGGATGTTACTGAGTCAACCCTGCCCTGAGCAATGGTAACCACGGCATCGCAGATTTTTTCTTCCTCCTAAGCTCCCTTTTTAAAGATCTTCACTCATTATCTTTTGCAGAAAGTGAGAACATTTCAAGAGCTCCGGGACATGTCTCTTGAGGACCGTGCCGAACTGCTCCAGGCAGCAGGCCTCTCCAGCACTGAAGTACAAGACATAGAGAGAGTTCTAGAGATGATGCCTTCTCTATCAATAGACGTTACATGCGAGACTGAAGGTGAAGAAGGCATACAAGAGGGCGATGTGGTCACGATTCAGGCTTGGGTCACACTTAAAAGAGATAATGGACTCGTTGGCGCCCTACCTCATGCTCCACGGTATCCTTTTCACAAAGAAGAAAGTTTCTGGTTTCTTCTGGCAGACCCCAACTCCAACGACGTTTGGTTTTCTCAGAAGTTAAGTTTCATGGATGAAGCGGCTGCTGTAAGTGCTGCCTCTAAGGCAATTGAGGAGACTATGGAGGGATTGGGAGCAGATGCAAAGGAAAAAAGTAAGGCCATCAGAGAAGCAGTGGAGAAGGTGAGGGGTGGCTCGAGGCTGGTTATGGGCAAGTTTTTGGCCCCAGGGGAAGGGAACTACAATTTGATGTGTTACTGCTTGTGTGATTCGTGGATTGGCTGCGACAAAAAAGTGAACTCAAAGGTGAAAGTTCTCAAAAGGACTCGTGCGGGCACTAGGGGCGGTGCACTGGAAGAGGCCATCGTGGAGGACGGGGTTGAAGAGGAAGAGGAGAACGATGAAGAGGAGTACGATTACGAGAGCGAGTACAGTGAAGATGAGGCTGACGAGCAGGACTCGAAAAAGAAGGGCAAGACCGCTAACGGCACGGTGCCTAAGAAGGGCTCGAGTTCGGAAGGCTCGGGGACGGATGAGGACTGACGACAGTTCGAATAGAAGAGACAGTGTGGAACTTCATTGTGTACTTTGACCCCCTTCTAGTTACGGCAAGAGTTTTCGATAGGTTCGGGATTGATAGTTCTTATACCTTGGATCTTGGTTCGAGCCAAATGATGATTACAAAGAATTTTGCTATATTTTCCTGAGGCGTCTTTCTTATTCCATATCAGTGTTACAACAAAATTTGAACTCCATGCATTTGGATATGACCGCATGGTAACATTGGTGGAGGACGAGGATGGAGGTTTCGTTATTACATTTTCTTATTTTGGACTTTTCTTGCAAAGATGAGAATGTTTTAATTTAAAAAAATATGAAAAAATCGACATGTCAATATATATATTTGTGGAACGATATGAAAAGTTTTAGTTTGGGAAAGCCGCTAGGCTTCTGAAATTTAAAGCAAAAATTTAACGCGATTCTAAATGAACACTTTAGTTCACTATCTTTTGTTATTAATTATTTTTTTAAGCAAATAAAAAGATGGCGTCATCAAAACCGATGCCTTAACCCGTCAACTCAGTTTCCCATAATCAACAAAAAAAAATATTAAAAAAAAAAATTATCCTGCGGTGAGCCCGACTCTCAAAGTCCATCCACACTTAACTTTGTTGAATTTGATTATTTTGACTCAATAAATTCTCTCTACTCATAAGTGGTGAAATTAATTGCAGGCTAACGAACACATGCTCGTCGCGCACATTGCGCACCTGGCAAGGTCCCCGCCTGTCCCTGAATTGACCTTTACCCGGAATTTTTCACACGCAATTGTGCCTAATTGTGTTCACCTCGATCCATGACGTTCTCATTAACCTCTTACATCTGTAGGGGGTCCTTCGTCCCCAATTTTTAAATTTTGCTTGTAAAACGACCCTCGCGCTTTATTTCCGATCTAAAAATTGGGGGTTATTATTATTATATTTTAAAAGTTTTCGATTGCTCACAGAAATGGCACGGAAGAAGTGTGTTTTATTCTAACGAAATTGGCCCATAGAAAGGGCGCGGAATGTTTGCATGGTGGGCACGTGATCGTTGTTGGCCAGCAATCAATATCACCGAAGATGAGCTGAGAGATATAATCGATGCAAAATGATCAAGTTCAATGATATTTTGAAACAAAATCGGAGTCCTAAAGAACTTTGAGAGACGAACCCGGGAATTTTTGGAAATTTTCCAGAATCGATTATGATCCTCGAACGAGTCCAACATTAGTTGCCCTCCACAATTTAACCAACCTCGGACCTCTGCGACAACTTAGAAGTCTGTCTCTCTCTTATTAAAGTATATTCAGAGAAATAGTACAATGCCCGAAATGAGAGATCTTTCCTATGAATCTGCTCAATCCTTCAAAGTCCCACGAGAGAATTTCAATTTGGGAATTTTCTCTTGCCTGAGAATAATATGCTCTCTTTCTTTTTTATTCTTTGATTCCGAACTTGAAAGAGGAGATGCAAATGTGCTTTTCTCTTCTCCCACCTCCTTTGCTGTGTCGCTACTCGTCTTTGAGCTCTCGCGAATGCTTTATCCATTCATTTTACGTAATCATCTCCTCTTTGTCCCACACATCATATACAAGTACACTGATATGGCTTGTTAGTATCTAATTCATTAGTAATATCAAGTGCCTTGTTAGATGTGATATGACCAAACATTTCACCAAATTAATTATGAATGAGGTACTTTTCTTCTGCCATTAATGCATGAGATATCTTGCTTGTGTTCATTCCCGGAATGGTTGATTCACGATTCTTTTACCTACTTGGGTTTTTGAATAGATTCATTCTTCTAACAAATAAGCAAAGAACCATCTCAACATGTGTATGTACATTCCCCACCGTTCCTCCTATTCAAGGTGAAATTGTATAGAGAGGAGTGACAAAAAAAATTCAAACTAAGCAAAAGCATGACATTTAGCTCCATCTCCGATCTGTGGAACAAATGGAACATTCGAGGCATCGTCATACTGAGCCTCTTGCTTCAGATCTTTCTCATTCTATGTGCACCTCTTAGAAAGAAAATATTAAACCCACACATCGTTTTTCTCTTGTGGTTGGCCTATTTGATGGCTGATTGGGTAGCTGCATTCGGGATCGGTCTCATCTCTCACAGCCAAGGCAATTTGTGCCCTCATGCAACTGAAGTAGACGGAGTACTTCAGGCATTTTAGGCCTCATTTTTTTTGTTACATCTTGGTGGTAAGGACACAATTACTGCCTTCTCTCTAGAGGACAGTTCGCTTTGGCAACGACACTTGCTCAATCTCATCTTCCAAGTCGGTGTTGCCATCTATGTTTTTGTTCAGATATTTCCCAGTGACAAGTCACTAGTGATCCCAACGATACTGGTGTCTCTTGTCGGGGTCATAAAAAATACGGAGAGGACACTGGTACTCAATCTCTCGAGCCTCCCAAGGCTTAGGGAATCGATGCTCATGCCTAACAAGGTAAGAAAGGATGCATATTCGAAGTTGGTTGTTGAACTCAAAGGTCTAGGGAAGGGATATTTTGGTGAAGAAGAAGCAAAGATTGCTGAGAGCATTGTGGTGAAGCATGCTTACTACTTCTTTCAAATCTTCCAGGTCTGCCTCGCAGATCTCATCTACTCAACTGAAGAACGCCCCATAAGTCGTGAATATTTCTGCAAAGTTTCTGCGATGGATGCTTTAAGGGTGATATCAGTTGAACTCCAATTCATGTACCAAGTGCTCTACACAAAAGCATTGGCAATAGGCTCTAAGTGGAGCTACATTTTTCGCTTCATAGCCTTCACTGAGGTTGTGATGGCTCTCGTCCTGTTCAATTACTTCAAGAATCATTAGCTCTTCGAACTCGATGTGGAAATTACTTTTATCCTTCTTATCGGAGGGATTACTCTTGATGTGATAGCTCTATTCATGCTCGTTTTCTCTGATTGGACTGTTGTCAGAATCATGCACTACGAAACAAGATCATCTAAACTAGATTCATTTCTCCACGAGTTGATATCTGCCACGGATGACTTGAGGAAGTCCACATGTGAAGTAGAGCCTAACGCCAATGCTATGTACATAGTCTTAGACACGCCATTCATATTTCAAAGGTGGTCAGAATCCATCTCTGCTTGCAACCTTTTTTCCGAAATCTGTAAGAGGAGTTCAAGAAAGATGTATAAGCGAGATTAGCACACAAGTATCATCACTTTTTCAAATATATGCAATTTTTCATTCCATATGGCTGAGAAGATCATCTCTTGTTTCCATCAAGCTCGTGAGACAATCACAGGAAGGAAATTATCAATCATTGTGACTCCGAGGTACGTTCCAAGAATCCCTTTATTAAGAAGATATGGATCTTTATCTTCAATGAGGTGAGACGTAAATCCAGAGACGTGCATAATGCGACAGAGGCGAGAAAGATATTTGAGGCTGGAGGTGATATATTTCTCCAAAGTAGACCAGAGGGGATCCATTGTGGCAATCTTTTAGAGAATGTCACCGAGGCTACTTATGATAGTAGTATTATAATGTGGCATATTGTTACTGAAATCTGTTACAACATAGAGAAACCTACAAAAAGAAATGATAAAAGGGAATTCAGCAAGATCCTTTCCAACTACATGTTGTATCTTTTACTTAATCAGCCTAATTTAGTGTCCGCTGTAGCGGGCTTTGCCCAAATCACATTAGCAAACATTTTGCTCCAGTTAGAGAACAACATCAGAGATGCCGAGGATGTGGAGGGGCTATGCAAGACATTGTATGAGGATACTTATATTGAAATCATGTCTGTCAAAACTTTGCTTTTCCAGGGGATAAAATTGGCCCAAAAGATGAGAAGCCTGGAGGAAAGGAAGTGGATGGTGATGAGCGGAGTGTGGGTTGAGATGCTGTTATATGCAGCAGGTCATATTAAGGGAGAGGCACACATGCAGGTGCTGAGCAAAGGTGGAGAGCTTCTTGCCTTTGTTTGGCTGTTGATGGCTCATTTCGGTTGTTTGTACAAACCCGAATGTGTTTGGGACGGAACAGGAAACAAAAAATGATAATGGAAATCAAGAGGAAGTGATGGAATAATGGAAGCGCAGTCCTTCTGATTGGTTATTACCGACTTCTTTGGGTTGTTGCCAAAACCCTAGCTGTCCTCTCCTTTCCATTCTAAGTATCTTGTTTGTTTTTTTTTATCAACAACTGGGATTCATCGATTGTTATTCGACCACCAGTTAACTAATCGTTCTTCTCTTCCATGAGAAGAATTTGCTCCTTTTCTTTGTTTATTATTTGATGCTAAATCTAAATTTTAAAGGGGAGATGCGAATGTACTTTTCCTCTTCTCCCACCTCCTTTGCTCTGTCGCTATTTGTAGCTTTGAGCCGCCTTGAATGCCTTGTCCACTCATTCCATGAAAGAACGAAACTATCTCCTCTTTGTCCCTATTTCTAGCGGTTTCACTCCTCTATAGGTATAGGTCGGAACTCCGGAACTAAAGACTTTCTCGATCAGACAGGATTGAGTGTGCCTTGCCTTCTATACTTTAATTTCTCACATTGCATATAGGTTAGTATTTTTCCTCAAAAGGCGAAAACTCAAAAAAAAGAGAAAAGAAATTCTGTGGTACATGTTCCTTGCAATTTATTTGACTTGAATTGGGTGTTTATTTAATTGATTGTGCACCAGTGTGATAACCTTTCCTCTAGTGACTTAGGTTAAAATTAAATCAAGCTACCTGACAAATGTTTTTCATAAAATGAAATGGTACAGAAATGGCGTTATAGTAATCTAACGTAATCAAGTTCTCGGACTTAGATTCTCTAATTTGTAGGAATAAAATATTTTTCTTTCGATACTTTCTTTAAGTATCTAATCAATCTGTTGCAAATCGATTAATAGCAATTCCAAGTTAGTTTTTTTTTAGTGATAATTAAATGAACCTAAGTTGCGATTTGGTAGAGCTTGGGAGAGCTCAAGCTAGGTTCATTAGATAATTAATTAACTTAGTATTCCATCAGCTTAGAAATCGTGAATTTTTAGGTCGTGACATATTATGATTCCATTAAATTTATTTATTTGACACTCCGAGCTTAATTATATATTTCTGATATTGTATTATCAATGAGGCGTCTTTCTTATTCGATAACAGGGTTATACCACATTTTAATTCCAAGCATGGAACATGACCGCATGGTAACTTAGAAAAAAGTACGAAGATGAAGATTTCAATCTCATTTCGATCGTGCACGGGAGGGGCATGGAGGAAGCGTTTTTTCCAGGGATGAAATTGCCCTTAGAAAGGGGCGCGAAATGTATGCACGTTGAAAACGTGATCTTTGGCCAGCAATTAATTGCACCGGAGATGAGCTCATGGAGATAAGTGTGTCAAAGCGATTGAATTCGGAGACATTTTAAAACAAAATCAAGTCTGGAGGAACTTCTAAAACGGACCCACTTCATGAGGATTTTTTGAAATGTTCTCAGGATCAATAATGATCCTCAAATTAGAGGTGTCAGAACCAAATCGGAGAACCGAAACCGAACCGAATTTTTGTGTATTTTCGGTTCAGTTAATTGAAAAATAACCATTCTTTTTCTAGTTCGGGTTCTTTCGGTTCGGTTAACCCAAAATTCTTAACAAAAATTGAACTCTCTCTTCTTTTTCACAAATATCGAACGCCCGTTTATGTGTGGGTAGGTTGAGGAAGGAAAAACCGAAAACCGAACCGAACTGTTGACACTCTTACCTCAAATGAGTCCAACATTAGTTGCTCTCCACAAATTAGCCAATGTTGGACCCTCTGCTACATTTCAGAAAGCTCTCTCGCTCTCTCTCAAGTTTATTAATTAAACTATATATAGAGAAAGAATACAATGTCTGCAATGAGAGATCTCTACTATGAAAATGCTCCATTGTTCCTTTTCTCACTGTCGAATGCTAAATTGTTTTTCTCCTCTCTAAATTGTTCTTCTGCTCAAATCTCCTCAATTAGTCACTAGTCATCACCAAGACGAAAATAAAGGACAATTTCAATTTAGGAATTTTCTCTTCCGTGAGAAGAACATGCTGTCTCTTTTCGTTTTTATTATTTGATGCCAAATTTCAAAGAGGAGATGCGAGTGTACTTTCCTCTTCTCCCACGTTGTTTGCTCTGTCACCTTGAATGCCTTCATCTGTTCATTTTAGGGTTAATATCACGAAAAATCCCAAACTGGTTCACTTGTGATAAATTTACATCAAACTAATTTTTTGACCACCAAAAATCCTAAACTGATACATCTGTGACAAATTTACCCTCCGTTATTTTTCGTTAAATTTTACCATCAAATTGCTAAATAAAATGACTAGTGACAGTTGACGGGTGTACCAGTTTGGGATTTTTACCCTCCATTTGTCACATGTGTACCGATTTGGAGTTTTCCGTGGTATTAACAAATTTAATGGAAATTAACAGAGGGTAAATTTGTCGCAGGTATACCAATTTGAGAGTTTTTTGTGGTAAAAAAATTAGTTTGGCGTAAATTTATCACATATGTATTGGTTTGGGGTTTTTGATGGTCAAAAAATTAGTTTAAAGGTAAATTTGTCACATGTGTGTTAATTTGAGATTTTTCATGGTATTAACCCTCATTTTTATGAAACCATCTCCTCTTTGTCCCGCACATTATTTGACCCACCAATCATATGCAAATGAAAATGTATATTTATTAGCACATGACTTGATATGGAAGATGACCTACTTATCTTATACAAGTACACTCATATGATTTGTTAGATAGTATCTAATGTTGTGGCTAAGACTGCAACTTAGAAGGGATGAATAGGTTGAATATTGAAACTTGATATATAGATATACTGAATTATTAAAATCAAGTTTGATATACTCAAGACCAGCCTAATACATGCAATAATAAGTTGATCATATCAAGTGCACTATCTTTCAATCCAACAAAGATGCAAATAAGTAAAGAGATAGCGGATGTTGCATGCAAATCTTAAACTGGTTCAGCTTAATCAAGCCTAGGTCTACTCTTCCAGATTAATCTACTAAAAATCCTTTGAATAGTTATAACGTAGCCTATGCTGCTTCTACTCAAAACTAGTGGATCTCACTACTAAATCTCACGCACTTCACTTCTCAAAGAGATTACAATCGGTGACAAGTACTCTCAGTTAATGAACTTCTCGATCACAACACTTGTATGAATGTATCAGAATATGAAACTATCTCTGTTCGAGTCGTTCTTATCTTCTTCAGCATGCGTTGATCTTCTTATATAATCTTGAATCTTCATATTAGCCATTGGATAATATTCATGATATTCAATTTAACCTTTGAAAATAATTAGCACAATCACTAGGAGATCTAGAGGCTCATACAATCAAATCTTCCAAGTAAGTGTGTAGTTTTCACGAACAGAGTTGCCTATATTAGGAAATAATCATTTTCACAAGTAATTGACGATTGATTGGATTCTTCTTCGTTTACTCTTTCTAGAGTTCCAGGCTTGAGACTTGTTAAAATTTCTTGAGACTTAGATTGATAGCCAAAATAATATATGGGTCTTCCATTCAAAATGCATAAGATATAGAGAGGAGCGATAAAGTTCAAGCTAAGCAAAAACATGGCATTTAACTTCATTTGGGATCTGTTGAACAAATAAAACATATGAGCTTTCGTCATACTGAACTAATCATGGATGAGATACTTTTCTTCAGCCATTTAATGCATGAGATATCTTACTTGTGTTCATTTGCGGATGGTGGTTTATAATTCTTTTACCTTCTTGGGTTTTTGAATAAATTCTTTCCTCTAAGAAACAAGCAAGGAATCATCATCTCAACATGAATATATACATTTCCTAGTATCCCTCCTACACAAAACGAAATTATATAGACAAGAGCAATAATGTTTAAACTAAGCAAAAACATATCATTTGGCTTGATTTTGGATTTGTGGAACAAATGGAACATTTGAGGCTTCGTCATGCTGAGCCTCTCACTTTAGGTCATTCTCATTTTATTTGCACCCCGTAGAAAGAAAGTGGCGAACCACTGCATTGTTTTCCTCTTGTGGTTGGCCTATTTGATGGCTTATTGGGTAGCTGCGTTCACAATTGGCCTCATCTCTCACAATCAAGGCAATTCATCCACTCGTGCAACTGTAGTAGACGGAGCACTTCAGGCATTTTGGGCCTCATTTCTTTTGTTACATCTTGGCGGTCAAGACACCATCACTACCTTCTCTCTAGAGGACGATACGCTTTGGGAACGGCACCTACTCAGTCTCATCTTCCAGGTCGTACCGCCATCTATGTCTTTATGTAGATATTTTCTACAGATGGGTCGTTGGTGATCCCAACAATGCTGGTGTTTCTTGAAAATATGAGAATATTTTATTGTTAGAAAACATAAACAAAGAAATTCGACAAGTAAATATTAATATATTTCGCGACATTATGAAAAGTTTTAGTATGGAAAGTTTCAAGGTTTTTTAAAAGTTAAGACTTATCGTAACTCTTAATACCCCCTTGGGGTTTACTCTTTTGTACTTAATAATTTTTTAAGCGGTTGGCATTCTCAAGACCATTACCTTTGCCGTAAATCTTAGTTCCCCATAATCAAGAAAAATCTGAAAAATTCTCCTGCAGCAGGCTCGATTCTCGAAGTCCTCCAGACTTGACTTCAAAATATACCGCTCAATAATTCCCCTGTATTTGTCGCCGATGAAAATAATTGTCAACCGACGAATACATGCTGGTCACCCATATATTTTTTGGAAAAATTATGAATTTTTTTTTAAATTCATTGTAATTATGTCAGTTCAGTTATAAATCTTTTTTTTTTTTATCAATTGAGTACTAAGCCTCTTACATTTGTGCCAATTTAGTGTATTTGGCCGATCGATGCTAACGTGACATGACTGGCGCTGACGTTAACAATTTTTTAAAATTTTTAGTACTTTTTCA
>BCNH02000001.1:804993-820168 GCA_001662345.2 Metrosideros polymorpha var. glaberrima | reverse complement strand
TAAATTTTCTATTTAATATTAAAATTTGAAGAAATACGCTGCTATGATATCACCATACATAGAAAATAAGAGCTCTGCTTCATCATTTCGTTTTCGGTGAAAATGTTATTTATTATTGAAAGTAAAAGTTTCAGCATGGAGAAATTGATGACGTAGTCTTCAAAATTAATAAAACGTATTTCAATTTTAATCAGTATAATCAAACATGTTCTTCTCAGATTTAGTTTGGAGTTCAAAAGGACAAAACAACTTTGCACGCGTTCAATCCTTACTTGGAAACAATTTTCTGACCAAATAAATGCATTTTCGATACGAAATCACACCAACAAATTAAAAGACGAAATAGAAAGCTTGTCGTTCAAATAAATATTTCAAATGAGAACACCGTTTATTGCTAAATTGAAAATATGCATCTTAAATTTGAAAACTACATAGCCAAATACATTTTCAAAATTGTTATTTATGTTAGAAATTTTTTATATTCGCAAACCAAATGCATTTACTTTTTCTCAAATGAAGAATTATGTATCAAATTGAACCTAATACTTGAAAACGACAGGGGAAAAAAAGGAAGAAAATAAATATAGAGAAAAAAAAATGGCAGGAAAAAATAGAACCAAGGCAAGCACACGTAGATGGCTAAGCTTAGAGCCACTCAAAAATCTCCAAACTCTCTCTCTCTCTCTCTTCCTCTGTTTCAAAACTCAACAACGTACACAAGAATGACTCTTCCCTTCCCCTTCCCCTTCTCCTTCTCCCTGTCCAGTTCTGGCAGTCAAACCCAATCGCACAGGGTCTCTTCCATTTGATTGGAACTGAATCAAGAACCAAAACCCCATTAAAGGCCATGGCCTTCCTCCTGCCCAACCTCTCCCCTTCTCTCCTCCAACCCAAGTTCAAGGACAAGCCCTTTCACCCCAACCAGCCCTTCTCTTCTTTTCCACCCACCAGACCCATCTCTCTCTCTTCTTCCTCTTCCTCTCCCTCGGTTTCTGTCAGCCCTGCCTTGGGCAGTCTCCAGACGCCGACTGTTCAAGGCGTTGAGGTGGATACCCCCAGCGATGAGCAGGACAATCAGCAAAGAGACGACTTCTTCGTCAATCTTGGGCTCGCCGTCAGGACTCTCCGTGAAGACGTGCCTCTGCTCTTCACCAAGGACCTCAATTATGACATCTATAGGTATACTTTCTCTCTTTTGTTTCTTTTTCTTTCTGGGGTTATTTCTAACCCCTTTTCTTTTTTGTGGGATTTTGTGGGATTGAGCTTTGAGGTATATGTTGGATATAAATAGTTTGGGATTCTTAATACCCATTCAAAAGTATGAAGCTAGTTTTGGGATGCTCATAGTTCCATCTTTTTTCCTGGGGTATTTGTGCATTTGTTTAAGATTACTCTTGTCATCCTCTCTCTGAGTCAAGTTGAATTTCCCTTATGATTTTTATTTGTATTAGGTAAGCTAGAAAACAGAATACTCAAAGCAGGTGAGCACACCAGTTAAATGCTCAACAATCCAAAACTATAGAAACAGGCTTTCAAGTCCCCTGTTAGAGCATAGATGTTAAAGACTATCGAAGAAAACTTTCTGTCTAACCTCAGCACAGCCCGCTGTCCTACCACAAACTGCACTCTTAATTCTCAAAAGTATTGAGTCAACACTTTCCAACAAAAGAAGAGTCATGTATACAGCAATTCCTCGTGATCCAGATATAATGGAGAAAGGCATCCCATGATAGCTTGAACAGCAACTGGTGGAATGGATTCCCTTTGAAAGTGCACATTGCCCAAGTAGCTTCGCTAATCCAGTCCCTTAAATCACGAAAAAGCATATGAAGCTGCAAAACAGCAGACCAAGCCTGGAGCAGCAGAATAATAAGTGATTGCTATGCTCCAAAGCTGAGTTACATGGGCAACATGTTGGAGAAATTCGCAATTTCCACTTCAGTAATCTATCTTTTGTATCCAATCTGTTGTCCATTGCCAAGCAAGGAATAAAACAATGCTTTGCTATGCAAGGATTAAACCAGATAAGCTAGCACCATGGCCCCTTCAATCCTTTAATAAGTACCCCAAGACCTGCCCAGTGAGAAATCCCCTGACGTGAACAAATTCCGAACTACTCTGTCAGGGACAGAGTGATTCGGCAGCAAAGAACCGGAAAGCTCAGGTTGAATCTGAACTGGAGCTTCAGATCTAGCTGGTGGCCAATGCCAATAAATAAACTAAATTAACAGTCTTCAACTTTAGACTCAAAATGAATGTTCGGTTTTCTTTGTAGCTTATTGTGGATGTAATCCTACATTAGTTTGTGAATTTTCAAATTTATCCATTGTTGATATCCCGCTTTTAAATTGTTCGCACATGTTTAGCAGAATTGTCTCTTGCGAGACTGTTGGATGTTTGCGCTCTTGGCTGTTTATGTGAAATCATTTTGCAGGGTCCTTTTAAAGCTGAGATATTGCCTCTGTGAATCTGATTTTTCATGTATGTATGATGTTAGTTTTTCCAGGAGATGCCTTATGGAAAATCTTAACGTACGTTGTATCTTGTCTTGATGCTGATAGAAGTTTGTGTTTATATGTTGTTTATCTGTTGTTCAGGAATGATATCACTTTTACAGACCCTTTGAACACCTTTACTGGGATTGATAACTACAAATTAATTTTCTGGGCATTGAGATTTCATGGGAAGATTCTGTTTCGTGATATCTCCCTTGAGGTGTACAGAATTTGGCAGCCTTCAGAGAATATGATATTGATTAGGTGGAACCTAAAAGGGGTTCCTCGGGTTCCATGGGAAGCAAAAGGGGAGTTTCAAGGGACGTCACGGTATAAGTTGGATAGGAAAGGCAAGATCTACGAGCACAAAGTGGACAATCTAGCCTTCAATTTCCCACAACCCCCTAAGCCTGCAGTCTCGGTTCTGGATTTGGTCACCGCCTGCCCTGCTAGTCCAAATCCGACATTCTTTTGGGGTCCAGTTGACGTGCAACCATCATCGTGGGTGGAACTCTATCGAGCTGTGAGGGAGACTATGGACCGTCAAGATCATTTGCTCGCACAAGATGGTTTGCTCCCTTGCTCATAGTAAAATGTGCAGTTCGTAGTCTTGTAATCGGTAGGGCATATACTTATGTTATAGTGCAATGCAGCTTGTGTAGTATAATAATTGATGGCAAATGAAGCTGGTTTTTGTGAATGATGATACGGTGTATGTACATAAGGAGGTATGCTGAACAGTTCAATGTATACTCTTTATTTTGGAGGAGGTGGAGGTGCCTGAGCATATAGTTAGTCAGTACATATGGACATGTATGGACTCACTGATACAGCCATGGCTCTTTGGTCCTCTGTTTCCATTGAAGTGATATTATTCCAGTTCAAAGTTTTTGCCCTCATTATGTGCAGTTTTTCTATTGCTTGTGGTTTGGTGGGAGATTGTAGCTATTTTCAATCTCATAGGGAGATTTAGAAAGGGAATAATCAAATATATTCACTCAATTTTTAGAAACATGGGAGCTTGTTCTGCAGTCTATGTAGCAATGAGCTTGCAGGGTTCTTTCTATTTTGCTCCCTACGAGGTTTTGTTTTATGCATAACCATGGAGCTAAGGGAGGGAAGGTCATGTTGCATTCTCATTGAGGTTTCGATTTTTTTTTTTTTTTTGGATGTAGATGTGTATGGATGCTGATTAGGTTCTAAATCAAGCAAATGGTTATTCTTCGTAAGCTGATTTTGACCTAAAGTGCCCTTGTTGTTTATGTCCGTTGGAACACTCAAGTGATGAGTTCTCTTATAGAGACATGGGAACTTAGACTTTCAACTCTACTTTGATTGAAGACCTTCATTTGCAAAAGTTCTTTAATGTCCTGCTGTTACAGTTTTGCCTCTGTCATTGTTACACAGCAATATTTGGACAGGGGAGAAGAAGAAAAACAGAAGCTTATTAGCAGGTGTGCCGCTGCTTGCGACCGCAAGATCTATCGTTGACTTATGCCCACACTCTCTCATATTTATATGGTAATAAGTGATAGTGTTCAAACCAGGATGTTAAGAATAAGCATTTTTTATACTTTACGAAGAAAATTTTTGCCTCTTGACAGGGTTTTTATCTATTTCTTGAGCCTTCCTTGTGATGATGAATCCTTGCTTATAAAAGTTATAGGCAGGGAAATTACAAAGAAACAGATGTTTGGCTTCAAATGTGGGGATATACGCATCACTATTCTGTTAATAGTTTCATATGAAACTTTCCCTACTAATGTCACTAAGAGCAAACAGAATCTTAATAGGGCTTTTGCATTGTAATCTCGAGGGGACAAAATTTGCTCGAAACCCACCAGCAAATCACTGTCACACTTGGTTTTAAACTGCGAATCGATAGTAGTAAATCCATTTGAATTTCAGTATCAATGTCAGTCCGTTCTCAAGCCGCAGCAAGAAAATGAACCGCAAAATCTGAATATTAGATACGGACTCCATGTGTATAGTAAGATTCAAAAGTGCTGCAAAAGGGCGAAAGGCAATATCAACCTCCAACGAGAAGCTAACCTGAGAATCAATACATTGTCTAATATCTAAAAATGATAGTGCTTACCCTATTACCATCGAATATTGAGGCGGTCCAAATGTTGAGCGTGTTACACAAATATGTTTACTCAAATCCACAAACAGCCCTAAAAACACCCCCAAGGACACAATTGAACCGCATTAGTGGCAGTGGCAGCGGCAACCGCAGAACAAAAGCCAATATATACTATACCTCCCTCACAAAATTAAAGCAAGTCACAACAATTACAAGATGTACAGCAATGCAGATTTCCCTGTGAGGCAACAGAACAGGAAAGTACCAAATAATATTAGAATAAACAGGGGGACAATGTGAATTTAAATCTCCAAATAAAAAGTACCCTTACCTAGCACGTCAGCTTTCTAAGCAGTATACAGTTTTAGAAATTGCGTCATGGAGCAGAAAGAATCAACATGAGCCAAATCAAAAAGGAAGCTCATCCAATGGCTTTATCGCTGCAACACAACCAAGGTCTGACCCCATATACTTCTCATATGTGACCTTCAACTGCCCCAGTCTAGCAGCTTTATGGAATCTCAGTATCATCTCTGCACATACTCTGCAAGAATAGGCTGAGCAAGTCAATACTGAATGCAGAGTAAGAAGTTCACAGAAGAATGATCTCAAAAGATCTATGCCTGATTTGGGACACTTCATAGCGTGCATGTCTGATGAGCAGCGGCGTCCAAGCTGGAGACATCTGTAGTGTACACCTTGCAACATATAAAGCTGATGCACATAGCAGTGAAGGCTTGAACTCCAACGCCTCATATTCCACCAAGCAAAGCTCGATAAGATAAAATGCTAGGTGTTCAAGCTGGCAGGAGCAACCAAGTCAACAAGAAGTATAAGCAGGTTTAGCGCTTAACAAAATTAAACCAGGGCTAGATAAGCAAGATTTTGCATTATATGGACATTCAAGTTTCCACAATATACAGATAGGTTCTATCTATAGAGACCTCTATAATCCGAAATCCAACTTACGTCTACATTTTGAAAGGTCTGAAGCTCTTCACACGAAGTAATGGAATTATCTTACATGCTAGTCTGATCAAACTCATTCATGAGCTACTGCATACCTTTTTGTCTGAGTGAGCAGCTTTGAGAAACCTCAGCATGAAAACATAAGGGGTAGGCAAATTTAGACGAAATTTCAGGTGCTTTAAGATTGATTTTTCCTGAAAATATAATAAAAAGAAGCCATTATATATTGTCAATAGAGGCGAGTTTTTCCTAGACAGTACGCTTAGCATATATGAAAAATGTCATAAAGGTCTAATTTTTTCTCTTCCATTCCTACCATTATTTTACTTGATGATTGAAGTTTAAGAGGCCATAAGCAATTACAACTTATGAGAAGAGGCCTTCTGTTTTCCTAATAAGTGAAAAGCAAGTTAGATGTTCTCTTCTCTTTCTTTGGCCAGAGCAAATTATACATTCCATATTGCTATGCATTACATCAGATCAAGTAAGCTATCTCAACCACATAATACGACAACACATACCATCCCTAGCATTTGCTCTCTTGTGTAAGACTCTGCTGAGATGCTGATGAGGTCTTTTATCTGTTGGAATAGCAAGGACAAAAATAAGCACGTATCAGAAAATTTGCCCAAATACAAGGATTACAGCAGGCAAGAGAAACTTCAACATACCCTAGGATGCCAAAAGTCTTCATACTTAGATGACAGCAAAAGTGCAGTGAGACCAACCAACTGCATCTCTTTCTTCTGGATTGATACTTGAGATAGATATCGGTCTAGCAAAGTCACCATGAGATAAAGTGTCTCATGCATTAAATCAAATTTGAAGTGTACCTACAATATCCACAAAGATGTCCAATAATTTTTTACTAGTGACAAGATTACAATCAATACCGTAAAATTAGATTAGAGAGAGTGAACAGGAAAAGGGAAGATAAGATGTTGAGTTCTTAAGTCATTACCTCAATGAGCCAATTTATCAATATGCCTCTCATATTGGGCGTAATGTCTGTTTGAATTGACATGTAATTTGCCAAACATGCACTATGTGCCTGTAAAAAGAGACATTTAGTGAACATAAAGGATAGAAAAAATTTACTTTGGGCACTATATCAAGTTAAATTTCAGGAACCTACTTGGAGGCACCAAATGAATTAAAACTTTTCTCATATAATCTGATGCAAATTCTACAGTCTCCGAGTTTTCATGAAACCTAATAGAGTCAATCAGTATATCCCTTTTATGTCCCTAAACAACAAAGGCTAACCATGAAATCCTTAATCTATACAGTGGAAATGTAAAGTACATTTGTCTATATGAACAAAGCTGACATATTATCCCTTATTCTGACTAAGAGGTGTGAAACAAGAAATTCCTTAGGATGGTCAGTAATAACCAAATAAAGAAGTGAACAAAAAGCGTACCTCAGTATTCCAATAATACTCGTATATATCGTCAACATATTCAGCAACTTCAAGTTGATTGCTGTAATCGTCTATGCTTGGTAATTTTTCCTGCTTTAAGTCTTCACCATTTTCGCCTAGGAACTGCAGAATAGATGACCACCCTTTGATTCATGCAACAGTCACATTAAGAACTAAACCGGCTCTTCTAACCTTTGATCTGGCCATCAAAAGAGATGTATAGGATCTCCTGCGCTGTGGTTTTTTCTTGGCAATGAAACCTGATGTACTTCCACCAGAGTGGATGATATTACTTGATGAAATCGCATCCTTATCCAATTGCAATGTATTCTCTGTAAGAGGAACTGACACTTCTGTCCGTTTTTCAAGTGATACTCCATCGACAGATTTGTCCACAACTTTTACATCCTTAGATGTTGAGGCCCTTTGAGCATTTGAAGCACCAAGTACGTTGTTAACAACTCCCTGATTCATAGCAAGGTCAAGCTTAATTTTATCTCAGTACCAAGTTAATATGACTGCACATTATTGCTTGACAAAAACTTTTACAGTGAGAATAGTATGCAAACAAAGAGTCACTTGGATTCGATTAAAATGATTACTGATGAAAAATTTGAATGTACTGTCAATGCAATAATCTTTGGTATCCATTGAATAATCTAAAAGAAAATAATGAAATACAGATCAATTGAATTAGTAAGCCATTTATGTCTGAATGCCACTCATGAAATTGTGATACTATTTATAAATAATTAGTTACATCCTCTGCTCAGTAGTATTAGCAAGAGGAGCGCATAATCTAAATATTGAGAGATCTGCTGTTAAGAATGAAAAACCAATGAAGTCCACTTATTAAAACCCAAGTCTAGAGACGATTTGCTGGGTGGGATAGCTTTAAGATGTACAGATGTAGTGTGTGTGTGGGTGTGTGTATGTGTCTCTCTTTCTCTCTTAATGAGGTGTAAAAAGCAAATGTATCGTGTACTTACAAATATAGCCTAGGAGTATCCAAAGGTCATCTTACGAAGTGTGAATTTTCTCTTGGCCAAAAATAAGTATGAAGTTTCTTACATGTATATATTTGATTATTACTCGATGTATCCCATAATTATGAATGTAGCCGACAACGATAAAATCCATTTTAGCAGGTATAAATTAAATTCTCTCTCCTGAGCAAAACAAACTTCCACAGAAAGCTTACTCTGAACTGAAAACAGTTGATGGTTTCAAAGACATACATACTTAACCCAGTTATTAATAGAAGTAATGCAAATTATGACGTTATTTTTTTAAAAATGATTCCACCTTATGGTAATCAAAGAGTAAATATCAGTCACAATCAAGCATGGACCAGAATAATATCTACCCTTGTATGACTATGTTATCAATAGCTACTCAAAAAGAGTTAGTAACAAAGGGAACATCCATAGTTATAAATAGTAAATCTCAAACTAGAAGCATCCATGAAGAATAAACCAAGAGAAATTAAATGAATTACTATTTGAAGAGTGTTTAACCGACTGCCTGTAGGTTTGAATATTTACCAAAAAGATGAGACGCAAACCTTAGAATGTTTTCTTGAAGATGCACCAATAGTAGATTGAAACCTTGGACCCCTACAAAAATTGACAAATATGTTGCCGACATATATCAAAATTTTTATTGTAACAAAAGTAATCCAATTCCAATTCAAAAAGGTGAGATTACAGAAGATATGCAGAGGTAAAAGGAAGCACAAGTACAGCCCATGATCTTGGATTTTTCTCGAGTTTCAGTATCACCTCGTCAAGGTTAGCAACATCCATTCAGGAAGCTTCCTCTTGTCTCACCACTTGCACGAACTTAAAAACATAAGTAGCACTTCATTTATTATTTACTGACTTTTATCACCAACTGTAAAGATGAGAACATCAATATAGGCTGACATGACTTTTGTTTTGCGATGAATACATTTGGGGGGACTAGCTATACCCACGAACTGGTAAAAAGCTGGTTGTCCACAGTTCATTTCTTCCATTAGAAAAACTTGAGGTCACTGATTCATTGATACTTACATCATTGTGCAACCACTCACTCTAGTACTTGAGATATGGCCTGTAAGATAGCTCACACGTGGAAGTACTTTATGACCGCCTTTTATCTTGGCTGAAAAAAAGTACGAAGTTAAAGCGATTCAATGACTTACTAAGAAAAAAATCTCAGTGAGAGCAACTTACTGGGCATAGCACTTCTGCCTTTTCTCTTAGCAGTACTTTCAGAATTTTCCTAACAGAAGAGCAACTTCTTTCAGGAAAATCCCCTGAGCATAAAACCCACACATGATACTGAAATAATGTGTGTGCCGCGAAAAAGAAAATCAAGAAAAATAACTCATGTTCTTAATTCATCATAGCAAGGCGGTAACATCTTCAACATAAACATTTACTTATATATATATATCAGCAACGATTTCCAATGACAGACTTCTTTAACACTAGCATTATATTGCTCAATTTTACCTGGCTGTTCCTCCTCAACACCGGCAAAGACTTCCTTAAGACAGAAAAAGGTAACCAACGGAATGAATCAATGTAAAGAAATGTATATTTTGCTACGAGAAAATGCAAAAGTTAGCTCTCATACCTTGCCAATGTAGCATTTATTCGAGTCCTGACAGAAAAGGCAAAATTATGTTACCCTAAAAAGACCTAAAACGATTGACGAAACTGAGCCAAATAAGAGTTAAATGCAGTTGTCAGTTTGAGGATCTGGGAATTAACAGTAAAATGACAATCATGGATAGCAAATACCTTTGTTCGGTGATATTATGATCATGACATGGCCCCTTGTTCACGACCCTTTGACAATCGGTAGCAGTATTAACTTCTTTCATACATAGTAATGACAGAAAACTAGTAAGTTTCCATAAGGCATTTCAAAGGAGGTAGAAATCATGCTTAAAAAAATCGCTGAAAATTGCGTTTCACCTCTCTTCACTGTAGGAGGCCCTTCATTCCTTTGATTCATTTGTTCCCTCACTTTTCCCTGGTTCAATCAGATGATATATTTGTACCCATTATGATCATGCAATATGTATTAAAAGATATCAAGACATGCCCAAGTGCTAGTTTACAAAATGGTATTATGCTGCCGCATATTGTGGTGGATTAATAAGAGGGAAAGGGGTCATCTCAAATCATAAGCCCATACGGCCATACCTCTGATAAGGTCCTTTTAAAGCCACTTATTGAAGTCCCTTAAGCTAAATGGATAATTTATTCATAAAAGAAGGTTCAATCTCCCACAGCTTATGGTGCTATCCTGCGCTTGTCTCAGGAACTTCAAAACTGGTTCAAGGCACTTCAATTACCCCATATTTTGTGGTATCCGACGTTTCATAGAAAAGATTTTATCCAAGAAATGATATGTTCCCAACAAATTCACCGTGATAAATGCAAGTTCAGATTTTTGTACAATTTCCTTTCCGGTGCCCTTTTTCTTTTCCAGTTTTATCACTTCAGATGAAAATCTATTCCTCCATTTAGTGCTTCAGTTGCTCTTTTCTTCTCCAACGCCATCAAATCGTGACCAATTTCCTATGTCTCTATCTTGTGAACCCCATTTGAGCTATTAATGGGTAATCACTGGGTCCTTATATACAACCACTCATTGTCTCAAGAGTGACAACATCACTATCTAACTCGACCTGACAAATCCTCTTTTAAAGTCTGGACACGAATAACAAACACTTTAGTTTTCTGACCACTTACCTAGTCTTAGAAATATCAAATACAAAGGTATAAATAAACCAAAACCCGCCACCTATTCCTGCTACTCACCAAATTTCAAAATGTAAGAATCAATTAATCTGATAAGTTCAGAAAAAAAAATGCTAGGCTGCTTCAAGAGAAGAAAAAAAATACTATCACTTGTATATTAGGTAGCTGAGAGCAAAAGAAATAAAATAAAAAAAAATACAGGAATGCAACTTACCACCACAAAAGATTTCTTTTTCGCAACTCCTGCTTTCCTAATGCTTGGATCCACTGAAACACTGGCAAAGAAAAATTTTGATCGCTTTACCAAAAACAAAGTCAAAGGAAACTAGAAGCCTTGAATACATTTCACTGTAGGCATCCAAGACAAACACTTCAACTTTTACGACTATATATAACCCCTATAAGTATGTGAAGTGGAAAAGATCTCTAAGCATACCATGGCAAAGATGTGAAGCCCTCATTTTTGTACTTCCTGCAATATATTGTGTTTAATGTGGTTAGAGCTACCCGCACAATTAGGAAGCTATTGGAGAACCAGAAAATTCCTTAGTCATGGTAATTGTCAAGTACCATGAACTCTTCATAGAACATGCCAGAAACAGATAGGGTAACAGATAGGGTAAAATCAGAAAAAGATAATGGAAGAAAGGAAACTCCCTATCAAAATATAGCGACACTCACATTGGTTTGGACCCATCGCACACAACTTTATCAGAAACATCACTTTTTCGAACATTGCCAACATCAGCCAAAGCTTTCCTTCTTATGTTTCCTTTACCTAAAGAAAACAAATTATAATTAGATGAATACAAAGACTCAAGAAAGCTTTCTTTCTCAGCCTCGTTTAATCCTACCAGAAGCATCATTTTTACTTGCGCTCTTCTTTTGGTTCTCAAAACCATCCTGCAAGTAAAATGACTAAATATTAAATGTGTATGTGGATTAAGGTTCATTAGAAGTGACTTGAACACCAAAAGGACTATAGGAGACTCGTGTACAAGTTGCACTACGCAAGAGAAAGCAATCATCCTTGCATCACTTACAGTGGTCCCGCTGACACCTTTGTTAGCTGTCATTGATATTTTTCTGCAAGAACAAAGAAGACAAACTAGAAAATATGAAGGATATTATGGCTAGAACAACCAAAATAACTCCTTGAAGTAAAAATGCTGTTGATAAGCTTTCTAGCGGCAAGATACCATGTCTACCAGAAGCCCTTGATTATTAAAGCCAACTTCCCTAGTACTCTCACAAAAATGGTCGTAGGCAACTTCTGATACAAAACTATAAGTAAAATTTTTGACATGTAACCTCATAGAAATTTTGAAAAGGAGACCAAGGAATGAATGATGAACGCAGAATTTCTAGTGTAAATGAGCATCATGGCGTCTCGCAGTCTGGGCGGTTCAACTCCATGGACACTAACCAGCCAATATAGCCTCCTCAACTCAAAGTCTACCAGTTCAAGCAATGACATGACCTGCAAGCAGCCAGTCCTAGAAAACTTTTTCAAGATTCTACATGGACGTCTGAATTTGGTTCTGGTGCCACTCGATATCTGAACCTTTAAACAACTCACACTGTAAACATCAGGGAGCAAGAGCCTAAGCACCAGATAACTTTCTTTACATTACCCACATGGGACTTATCTCCTAATAATGAACCTGGACGTGTCTAAAACCAAAAGAGACTCATCAATATTCCCTAATAGTAGTAATTCCGAAAGGGAAGTTTAGAAATGTCTCTTACCGTGGAGGCATGCTGAATCCCGTCGTAGATTTTCTGTAACCAACAAAAAAGAAAATATTAATTTAAGATTAAGCAAATGTAGTGACTATCAGAAGGCAAGATTTGCAGACCACAAAGAGACCGAACGAATGATCCGTACAACTCACAATCTGTCCGCAGCGTTATCAGTTCTGAGTTTCTCGGCATCCATGTAAACCTTGAATTTTCCGGCGCCGACTGCTTCCATTGAAAAACGACAGTGCGCATTAGGAACGCCAAGTAAAAAGATCTAAAGGAAAATTCAAATTCCACAAAAAAATAAAAAGAATGAACTCGTACCATTCTTCTTCTTGGAGGATTCCTCAGAGAATGGATTCAGGCCTCCTTTAACCTTCGCCTAAGAGTTTCAACCAAGAAAACGCAAAGAAGATGGCAATCAGAAGCAAAAACGACGAAAGTTGCGCACTGTAGGCAGATCCAACATCCGGGAAAGAAACGCGAGAAGACGCGGAGAAGACAAGGATTGGGGGACAGAATTAGGGTTCTTGGGGGGAAATCACCTTGGCGATCACCATTCCTGCTTTGCTCGATCGCTGTGACGATATCATCTCTCTCTCTCTCTCTCTCTCTCTCTCTCTCTCTCCCTCGAGTTTGAGTTTTGAGTTACGTTGAAAGAGAAGCGCGTCTTTTGGCGTTTGAAATGGGAGTGTGCATTGACATTAATACCCTCCAGCGGCCAAAGGAAAGGAGGACTGCACAAAACTCTCATCCAATCTTGAAGTAATTACACAAATAGTCATTAAACTTTGACCCAACATGAAATATAATCCCTAAACTTTTAATTTACTTAATGTGGTCCCTGAACTTAAGCCAATGTGTAATTTCGTCCTTAAAATTTTATTGGTACACGTTCAATATTGTTAGAAGAATAAAATTTTAATATATTTCATAGACTAAATTAAACGCGTACTTAAAGTTCAAAGAATACATTAAAACTTTAGGGATTACATTGACATTGAGTTAAAGTTCATGGATATTATAGAACAAATTAAAATTTCAATTATTACAATATATATTGAATCAAAGTTTATTGATCATTTGTGTCATTTTCTCCTTCAAGCTTTGGATTAACAAGTCCAAGAAAAAATGACACAAATTGTCCTTGAACTTTGGCCAAATATATAATGTGATCTATGAACTTCTAATTTGACACAAATGATTATTGAACTTTAGTTCAATATTCAATGTGGTTCATGAACTTTCAATTTGATACAAATGGTCGTTGAACTTTTGGTACTTGCTCAAACTAATTCATGGACTATACGAAAATGTTCAATGTGATCATTCAATTAATTTAAGTTCATGGACCATATTGAATATTTTCATATAGTCTGAGGAATAGTTTGAACATGTACCAAAATTTCATGGACTATATATATCAAATTAAAAGTTCAGAAAAAACATTGAACATTGAGCTAAAATTTGAGAACCATTTTTTATTAAATTGAAAGTTTAGTGATCACATTTTGCCAAAGTTCAGGTACCATTTATGTTGTTATGCTTAAGTCCAACAAGGACTTGACGCTCTGACCCAAAAAAAAAAAAACAAGGACTTGACGAGGTTCAAACCGGCTTAAGAATCGAACCGGATTTGCTCGCTCCCATTAAACGAGTTCAGATCGGCTCCAGACGATCGCACCGGATTCCGCACTCCCTTTCTTTCGAGCATCGATTGATCTATAATGGGTTTGGTTCAGCTTTGGGAATGTTGGACCCTTCGACATTGAGCTTTCAGCATTCTCAAAATCAAAATTTGGCTAAAAACTGCTTACCAAACACCCTAAGAGAATGTCGAACCAAATCCACCCCTAATGGGTAAAAAAATCAGACGACACCGACATTGAGCAATCTTCATCTCCTCCACCATCTCAGAACTTCTCCGACGAGCGAAGCCGAGAGTCGTCGTAATCGGCCACTGTAACTCTCTCTCTCTGCACCCGCAGTGAAGTTCCTGCTGCAGAGAATTCTCTACTCTGTGCAGGCTACGGATTGCTACCTCCAGCGGTTTCAGCGGCTAGCGTCGCCGGATAGTCGAAGTACGTGACGAGTTGTGTCGGATTTTGGACAAGCGACGAGGGTTTTTGGTCGGTTGGAGCATGATAACCGCTAGCGATTTGAAACTCCTGGGTTTTTCCGCATTTCAGGTCAAGTGAACGATTCGGGGGATCACTTCGATGCCGTAGCTACGATCACATGGCGTGCCATCAATCCGCGAGCGTCCACGTTCATTCCTTGTGGAGGAGTTTCATCTGCTTCAGGACTAACTTGACAAGAACCAGAAGCATTGGCAGATTAAATCCCGCAAACCGTCAACCCATTTCGTCGAGGAAGGTAACAATCGCGGCATGTTTTTATAGGCCTTTTCTGGTCAACGTCGTGTGCATCTACTTTACTACCTTAAGTATTGCTGTGTTCGGTTGGTAGTGCTGTTTAGTGAGTAGAGTTGCCAGCATCGCTTGGTGAAGCTTTGTTGAACTCAAGGACAATGAGTTGCAAGCCCATAGAACAAGATACTCCCAGCAACTGGACGTGGTAGTAGATATTTCTGTTCCTAGTGGAAGCCGCTGGTTAACAGTGGAATGCTATATTGCCCTGAAAATTTTTTGAAGGGTAAGTAAGAAATTCATCCGTGAACAAGTATCCAAGAGACCTGCAG
>BCNH02000001.1:778712-804752 GCA_001662345.2 Metrosideros polymorpha var. glaberrima | reverse complement strand
CAATGTGGCAGCAACAAATCAGATTCTTCACTGGTTTTAGCATCATGCGATGAATTTCTACTATATCTGAGGATTGAGTTACAACTTACAAAGACGAATGCACGTTCACAAGGCAACAAGAGATGATATGCTGTTTTTGCTGCCTTTGTGCGTGTGCGCACACACATAGCAATCATTTACCAAATTCTTTTTGTCTGATTCTCATTCAAAGGATACGTCTTAATCCAGCTCTCCCTCCACGCCACTGCAAAAAAGGGGACCAACTTGATGGGGACCTTTATGTTCAATGTTTGTTTCCATGACGGGCTGTTGCCTCCCAAAGCTTAATGGAAATATATGGAAGAGGAGAAATCTTTTGGTATCTAAATTGCTCTAAATCAATATCACTTGCCTCTTTTATTGATTAAGGATTAACTGAATGCAACTACTAGCATGAAATCAAAGGATATTTACTAGGGAATCAATGGCAACAGTTTAAAATGTTTTTATTTTTCGGAGGCATACAGAGTAGGGTCCATGTTATAGCTTTAGCATCGTACAGTACAAGGTTTGTGTTCTTTCATTCTATACCATGCAGTCTGCATCTTATGATTTATAAAACCAACATTAATGAAAATGACAACATAACCAACAATTGTTGAGAAAAAGGCTTGTGCTTGTTGATTGACCATGTTTAGCAGGGCTGAGCTCTAGCCCCATCCATGCTATTTCACTGGATGGTTTCCAGTCCGCACTGGACACCGTGGCTATGTCTTGCATTATTTTTTTAAGTTTCTCATTGAAATCTGTTTTCAAGAATGAAGAATGAAGAAGTTTTCAGTTGTACATATATTTTAGAAACATATCGACCAAACCCTATAGTTGAAGATACTGTCTCCATAGGTTTGTTAATATATATCATCCTCTATTTAGAAAGTAAATTTGTTTCGTGAACTTCAGAGGGACAATTAGAAGTTTCTGCAAAATTGAAATTAACATAAAACTTCTGTCCTTACGGAAATCTGCAATAAAATCTGAGAGAGTGAATTCAGGATTATATTGGCAATCCGACATCTTGTGTACAGATTTCATTCATGGCACAAGATGTTCTACAGCTATACACATTTTTAGCTACTCTTTTCTTGGATTAGCTTCTGTTAGCATTTCATTATCTCTCTCTTTTCCAGGGCCACTATATGCTGGCAAAATGTTCGTTCTCAACTCTACCTGGAGTTGCCACTGGAACTTCTCCTAGGAATTTGGTGATTCCTTCTAAAACTAGTCTTTCAGTAGGCCAAGATGCACTTTTGGATCCAGTCAATCAGGAAGAAAGGGAAGCAAAGGCTGATCCTTCCGGTGGCAGGGTAATGCTAATTGATGGCACATCAGTCATATATAGAGCATACTACAAGCTTTTGGGTATGTCATGTTACACTGCTGAATCCTTCTACTTTTTCTTCTGATTTTGTTCTGGGGCTGACTATATAGCAAATTGTGGTACTTCTATTTGTATCCCACATTTCTAAATATAAAACAGCATTGAAACTTGATTTTTTATAATGCTACCAAAGAATAGTGACTAAATGAAGTTTTAATAAGCACCTTGACCAAACCTTTGCTTACTATGGGATGGATGTAAGGAAAGTTGAAAAGGGAATTGCAGTTCTGGCACTAGACTTTGGTAAGTAGCATGGACGAATTTTCTCAACTAAGTGGATATTGAAATAGCAACTTCACCATGCCTTTTTTCCCCCTGTGATAATTTAAAATTTTTATTGGCAAAACGCCCAAGGTGGTTTTATTGCCACTCCTGCTACAGGCTAAAGCATATCAACGAATGGATCAATCAAGTGTTATACCCCTGTTACTACAACTAACTTCTTCCCATTCAGTAACTACCTAAGATCAACTGCTTTATGAATGGAATCTGCAACTATGGGTATATGCTAATGAAGCGCAAGGTTACAAGACCTCCACAAGCGATAGACGCAGGCAACACAATGGATTTTTAATTTTGAAAATTTCAAAATATCCCTTGAAGATGTGAGTAGCCCATTGCAGTTCATGATCCCGTGATCCAATTGTCTCTGTTTCTAGAACCCAATTTAAATAATATTGTCTCTACTTTCGTTTGACACCGGGCAATCCCAAACAATTGGCTCCGTGATTCATCTTCTCCAGAACATGAAACACATGTCCTTGAGACATTAGAATTCTGACAAACTTGTATTGTAAACTGGCAGAAATACTGTGTTTTGGTATATGATTAGGAAACCAAAGCACCTTCTGCTGAGAAACTTGAGGTAATTTTCCAAGAGATGCACCAAGCATTAGCAAGAGAAAAATTGCCATTCTTTGTTGGTCTCCAAGTGACAGAAATATTAAAAGTCAATCTTAAGGAACTAAACCTCCACAAACTTTGGATTACCTTTCTCAAAACTTTGTTGGCTATTGCATAATTTATATATGCATCTTGGACATTTTGTGCTGAAACTTCTTTGAACTTCACTGTAGCTTGATATCTTCAAGAATTATTTTGATTCCTTGACCTTACACTTTGTATGCACAAATCACTGTAGTAGCTTTGTAACGTACAGCAGTGAAGCATCCATATTTTTGTTAATTGTTCTCTTTCCTGTCTCCTTTGTAGTGAATGTTTCTATTAATTGATAAACTTGTTACTTTTCTTGGTTAAGAGTAGCCAGGTTGCATCATGGGCACTTACCACATGCAGATGGGAACGGAGACTGGGTTTTGACTATTGTTACAGCTTTATCTCTTGTAAGATGTCAGCGTGTATAATCAATTGATGTCTTTATTCATACGGTCCTTGATTAATACTGAAATCATTATTGGACTTTGCATGTCTTTGTATGAGCTTTGGTGAAATGTCTACAGTATTCTCTTCTTTGTGAAGAATTTTATAGCCCTTGCCTAAAAATGGAAAACCTTGGTGATATATTGGCAGTGCACTTACTGTTGATAATGTAAAAAAGGACGTTGTGCATATTGGATAAGACTTGAGACTTAAGAGGAGACTTGGTCGACTTTTGTTTGTTCCACTCAGGGATAGTATAGCATAGCTACAAATGTCGTACTGACTTACCCAAAGAACTGATATTTATCCATGTTTTGGGTCGAGTAACTTACCTATGCTGTAGGAGATGCTAATTTTTTTTCAGTCATGCTTGGATGGTTGGTATGTCTTGTTTAGTTGCATATCACCACCTAAAGAACTTTCCTCTACTATGTATAATTTGACTTTTGCCCTGTTGTACACAAAATGCTTTTGTTGATCTTAGTTGGTTTAGAAAGTTGGACGGTTAGGATGTCTTCTAACTTATGTCAGTATGATTGAGCACCATGGACTTAATTACTCCTTTGGCTTTAATTTGCTGCAATGACTTAAAACTGCAAGGAATTTCAAATTCTCATAGTCACACCAATTCCTGTCTTATATTGAGTTTGCAGTTTACAAATTTGATTCTGTGCCGCCCAGTTGACATACTTTTTGATGATTTCACGACGTGTGCCGATCGTGCGTCCATTTTCCGGCCACAAACAGATGGTGTCTATTTGTTTGAAATGGGTAATAGGAGCCTTTTGGTAGAAGGCCTTAAGCATCATATTGAACCAACCACATCCACTAGTGCATATACATATCTTGCCACTTTCAGTCGAAAGACAAACTTCACACACATGCAATTGACCAATGATGACCCGACTAGCTCAGTAATGTGAGCTTATAACCAAGCGAGGCAATAAAATGGTTGAATGTTATTGGTGGGTTGGACCAGCGAATGGGCTTAGGCCCTTTGATCTCTATTGGCTTTGCATTCCCCTTCCTGGGGTTAAAAGGGACCCCTAATCACCACAATTGGGTTGCAAAATTCTAACCTATAATCAACCCATGAAGATGTTGCTTCCTAAATGGATCTTCTCTCCCTCAACCATGCTCCTAAAAGGATCTTCTCTTCCTTGTAGCATCACCATGCCCTAATTTTTTGGTAGACTGAGATTGACTTGACTGCTCTAGTCTTAATGGCATCATTTTATGCCTAAAGCTCTCTAGTTCATGAAAGGAGAATAGGAAATCAACCTTTTATAGTTATCTCATATAATAAATATATAACTGAGCTGTTTTCTTAGTGCAGAAAATAAATGTTGATCTTGAAATGATTTATTGAATCAGCAATGATGGTTAGATGTTACATGGCAAGAAGAGTGTTCTTTTGGCCACTTACAGTTTCAGGCTAGTTATTCTGCAAGTAGTGCATCACAATATAAAGTCAAGCTGGTTTCATCAGTTATTCCCATCCTTACCTTATCTTATGGATGTGTGGTTTATTATAGCTTTTTCACATGGTATAAAATTATTCCAATAAAAAATAGACTCCTGTCCTGAGTGTTCTGTGGCATTTGGTGCCTCTTCTTACGTAGGATTTTTCACCTCTGGAAGCACGGCGATCTTTTTTTTCATCATTTTTCACCTTTTCACAAATTTTTCTCTTGGTTTTTTTGAACTTTGAACTTTTTCTTGTTTTTGCTGCAGATAATTGATGTCCTTGAATTCGCCCCTTCCCATGTGGCAGTAAGTCCTCATCGCCCTTTAGAGATCTATATTTGTATTCACAATTGCTAGCTATTATGTTATTCCTTATTTTGTACAACAATCTGTCAAACCAATATAGTTAAAGGCTTCTTGAGATGTTTTCTGAGCATTTGCCCCTCTTGCATCAAGCTAGAGATTTTTTTTTTGGGGGTGGAAATTATGCTAGCATATGTGCTTAAACTTGCGAGACTTGGTATTTCATGTTCAGTTTGACAATATTTTATGGATGCTATGAGAATGATTGCCAGTCTTTTTTTTTCCATTTGCTTTTTTTATTCCCCTAGCAAAAATATGTTGCTTATTTTTTAGTATTGAATTCCCTGCAGGTGGTATTCGACCATGATGGTGAGAGTTACCCTTCGCGCTTTCCTTTTCTTCTGAAGTCTCTTCTATTATGGTAGATGCATTTAATCCTCATTTATATTTTTCTTCAAACTGCATTGTTTCTTTATATTCCCCAAATAGTATAACGGGAATAGAAATAAAGCTAGTGCAGAAAAATTATTCTTTGTCATATTTGCCATAGGATAACAAGCATCAGATTCTCTTTTAGTGCTTCCTCTGCAATGAGTGAGTTTTAGTTGACGAATGCATTTGAGACACTGTTATTATACCTGTCCTGAAATTAATCTTAATTGAAGAAATTTCTTTTAGGCATTTGCATGCTTTTTCTGAGGAGCTGCTCTTTTGTTCCTCTTTCTAGATTAGTTATTCGGATGGTTTGAGGGTGAACAAAGAAACTATATGCTTTGAAGTGAACAATGTTTCTTTTCCTGGGTCGTTGGTTCCTGGAAATGCCAGGATCTTCAAATGCTTATATTGCAAAATAATTTTACGATTTTGTTAATGTTCCAGATGAACAATCTCTTGTTTATTTATGTTTCTTTTTTTTTGTTTATGGTTTGTGACTTTTGGGCTTTTGGACTGCCATGATCTTTAAATGCTTACGTCTTGAAAAGGTTTTATGTTTTTGTCAATGACACGTGATTGAATGAAGAAGAGAGTTAAGAAATCCATTGCTCTGCTTCTGAAATAGAAATTTTGTTCTGTTCTGAGTTCTGCTCGTGAATTACTCGAAAGATCTTCACGCACATACGTAGTGTTCTCACGTGATCAAAACGTGGTAAACCTTGAATAGTATTACCTTCTATTTCACTTATACACTGGTCAATCAATGAATGCATCTGCATTCAGGAAATTTCATCATTGTCGCTATCCTGGAACTTAAAAAAATTTCAATAGTGAAGTATTAAACTGGAATATTCACTAGGTATAGCAATTGGTGGGGTTGTTTGCTAGCATGTTTAATGAGTCCCTGAATTTTTTGGGAATTTAGGTCCTTTGCGAATGGGTGCCAACATCATTTTGAACATTAGAACAATCTGTTGAGGAATTAATTGTCCATCACTTGAAGGAGCCCTTCATGTTACTTTCCATTGTTTGGCTGGACTTTCAAGAATTTATGTTTGCTTCAATGAATGTGACAGAAGGAGAGAGGTTAATGGAAGAGATTATGCTTAGTTCTTTTTAATAGTTTAGATTATGAGTAATTAAGTGTTTGGTGGAACTGTATTTTCTGTGAATTGTTTTTCTTTACAAAGCTTGTGTTCTTTATTCAATGGTAAATAGGTGATTGGAACTAAATTTCCGTAGAGATTTGTCCTAATCAGCGGCTCTTCCTGTTCTCTTATTGTCCCTTCTTCGAGACCATGGTTTCCTGGTAGCACCATCTTTTATGATCCTTTATCATTCTTTCACTTAAGTGTATAGCTCCCCCATACCATATTTTTAGCCATTTTTTGAGAGAGCACAATTTGTTTGATTCTGCCATTTTGTTAACTCGAAATGTTTAATGGGAAATTATTAGTATGGTTTGGAAATACATAAATTACATTAGTGATTTCTTGATACAATTTAAGAAGTTCATCGAGCTCTTACTTACAAAAATAATTGAAAGCTGAAGCTTAGTGCATTAATTTCCTGGGAAAGCATCCAATGAAAGCTTCCTTCTTTCTGGGCATACCTCTCTCTCTCTCTGCCATGTACGAAGGGTTGGTGGTGTAGGTGATTCTCGCAGTTCTTTCTATTGCAACTTAATTTCTGATTTTGAAGCGATTCTTTAATAGAGTTTTACCTGACCTTCTAACTGGGTATTGCCTATATACATTGGGAGTGTGCATGAGAACAAGAGACAATTCCTTAAAAGCACTGGAAGTTCTGGACTATCTTTTGTTAATAACTGATGTTGTAATTTTTCGTGCCGCCTTATTTCTGAAAATTTACATCGTTGTTCCAGTCCTTGTATAACCAGTGTGTGTTGCTTTGTGGTTAATTTAAAATGTTTAGTTGGTGGTTGTGAAATGCTTGGCTTGCACTAGTGGTTTTAAACAAAATCATACTAAGGGGACCTTTTATTTTCAGGAATTCCATTTGGTCATACTTTTAATCCGTCCAAAGAAAGTGTCATGGCTAAAGGTATGCTTTTCAAAGTTCTTTTTTCGATGATTAGTTAGAATAGTTGCGCCATATTCAAGCCGAGGAAGTGTTGTTTTCATTTAGTATGACTAATAAGAGATCGTTCATACATGATCATGTCAGTCTATTACATGGAGGGGATTTACATGCCCCTCTGTCATGTGGAGTTCTCATTTATGAATATTGCACTGTGGAAGATGATCAATATCGCCCTTCTCTTGAATATAATCTGATACCGAGTCCCCTTACAGGTGTTCTGTAGGATTTCCCTTTTATCTGTAGAATCTAGCATGATAAAGTTTCTTCTCTAGGTATATGCATTTTTTTCCTTTTAGTTTGGAACCTTTTGTAGAATGTGCCATATAGAGTGAGGAATATTAGGGTAGTTTATTGCAATGTGGTTTTCATGCATATTTAATTGGAACGAGATTGTGAAGATTATCCTTATTTATCTGGCTTGTTAAGCACGAGTAATTTTACAGATGTCCTCCTTTAGCTACCAAATGTCAATTATGACATGTCAAATTTAATTGTTGAACAATGGAGTTGTGACAATAAGCTAGGGGGTTGCTTGTCCTTGGAAAAATAGATCGTTGACAATCTAGCCTACTAATCTTTGCTTTCTAACTTCCTCATTATGGATCTTTGACTTGGATGTTTTGTAGTTCATGGCCTTGCCATAGAAATGTCTGTTGGTTAGCTATGGGCATACTCCGATTAAAGCGTCATAACGTCAATTCCAAACCACCCCAAAAGAGTTTTTTATCTTGACGATTATATTAGTTATACTTCGTCTTTTTTAAAGGCAAATTCAGATGGGACCGTATGAATCTATATAAATGACATGGAGTTGATGATTGTTCCCGAGTTGTAAAGAGTTGAATGGTGCTATTGGATTCTCACAAGACTGGATATAGTGAGATGAAGCACATTTCCTGGTGAGGAAATAGAAGACTTGAGACGACTAACTTTACACCTTCGAAGGCATTGTGCTTTCTTCAAAAGATTTTTGTCTACGTCTATCTTTCCACAGATGGTGGTCTTGATTGATGGATAATCAAGTGTTAGGTTAATTGGAAATAGAAGACTTGAGATGACTTTGGAGGATGATGTGCAATTTTGCAATGAGCTGCAATTTTGCAATGAGCTGATTTTGGATATTAAGACCAGTAGTTAGTGAAGGCTTTTCCACATGTCTTTTTCTACTACATTGTGTATTATATAGGTGAAGAATGGTTTCTATCAGCTTTTTTTTCCCATTGAGATCGAGCTTTAATTTGTTTCATTAGTTCAGAGGTCATTGTGTAGAACAGGAGATATTGTTGTTAACCTGTGGTGACCTGCTTATTTATCCGTGGAAGGGAATTAACTTGATAACTTTATTACTTAAATGTCAGAAGATGTTTTAAGAAACATGCCCAAATGAGTAATGTCTTTTCAATTGCTGTAAAGCTTTTATGATGTGGAATAAACTATGCCACTGTCTGCAAGCTTAAGTTTTTGGAATAATTGATTGCACACTTAATTCAACATGGTATCAAGCCAACAATTCTTCTATTTGATTTCTCATGCTTCCCATTCGTCGGTTACTTCTCTTTATATTATGGGGTTTGGCCATTGTTTCACCCACATGCTAGGGTTTAAAGGCTTCAGGCCTTTGTCATTCTTTGGGCCTTCATATGATGGAGTATTACTATGTTGAGACAATTTCAAGGAACATTCACAGACTTCGAACTTTGCCTGAAAGGTCTATTACCAGTGTGATGGGAGGATTTCCCTCGATGTATTTGAGAAGAGAATGATCATCTTATATTTGGACAATGGATTGTGTTCAGATGCAGGAAAATGTCTTTTTTAAGATGCGGCTTATTTCCATTATGTGACTGTTTTTGGGCCTCTTTTACTTTTAGAGTACTTGAAACTAAGCATTCATATTTAAACTCGAGTGAAGTCAGACATATTGACATACTCCTGTATGTTTAGTAAGACTACATATATGTTAAAGGGATTCTCTTTCGTTTTAATTTCTCTAATGACTTTTCTCCAATTAAACATTTGATAAGCAGGGTCCTGAATTGGCGTTCCGACTTCTTTTTTGAACATCAAGCACAATAGCTGATTAAGATATTGCAGCAATTCCTTGTTCTCATTCTTTATGTCATTCTGCATTTATTTTTTGTACTTCACTTGTCCATTTAATTAAATTGTTTGAAATACCAGCAAAATGATGCATTCTTGGATGTATTGAAGGTCTGAATTTTCGGCATACTTTATACCCAACATACAAGAGCAACCGTCCCCCCACACCAGACACCATTGTCCAGGGACTCCAATACTTGAAAGCTTCCATCAAGGCCATGTCCATCAAAGTAATTGAGGTATATGATTTATCAATTGCCTATTTCCTTAATGAATATACTAAAGAGTGAAAAAAGGAGTGGCAGGTATGAGATCTACAGACAAAGAAAGGGTGGCCTTCCAATCCTCATCCTTGGATAAACGTTTCATCACTAATTTCTTTCACAATCTCTTGATATTTGTTCAAACAGTGCAGCTTTGAAACGCTGAGGGGATTTCTGAGGGATTGAAAATGGCAAATTATTGATTTTTTGATGGTTTGGGCTGACCCGTCAGGAGCTACGTCGATTGTAGGTGCCTGGTGTCGAAGCTGACGATGTGATTGGAACCTTGGCTGTAAGGAGTGTTGAGGCAGGCTACAAGGTATTTTCCTTTTTCACTTAAAGGAGAGTTTTACATCTGTGATGATGATTCTTGTGGTCCAGCCTTTTTTTTTTTAGCAATGAGAGTACTTTTATAGTCTATATGACAGACTTTTTTTTTTTTGCTAGAAGTCTATATGACAGACTCTTTCATCTTTCATTGACCAAATGGTGATACAACAACTATAAACCAAATTCTTCCCTGAAAGTTGGTTATTATTGGGATCCTTCTGTCCCCATGCACTATTTCGTCTGTGAACCATTTAAGATCTATACTTATGTTGTGCTCAAGGGTTCCAACCCTTTTTCTTAAGCCTCTCCTTACATGTTTTGACATGGACTCCGAGCATGTAGTTCTTCTTTCTACTGGAACTACTTGATGCCGTCAATCTTTTGTGCTTAATAGGGGTCCCAACCTCTTCTCAGGTGTACGTATTTTCATTTTCTCCCTTCATAATAAAGCTCACATATAAATCACAGCAATTTCACTTTGATTATATACTATATGCTGATACTTGACCTGTTGACCGTGAAACAATCTATCTCAAGGAGCCTAGCTTGCCTTTATTGCAATCTCGTGAATCTTATCTTTAGCTTAAGTGGCATTCTTCAATCAAGTATAGCTTTCATCGCGATGGACCATTGCACCTGTCCCTATTACATCCACAATAATAACTCAATGGTCCTTCCATCTTTCTGCAAAATGGACTTAAGATGCAGTAATAATTTCTTGGTCTCCAGCTCTCACTACTAATTCGGTTAGCCTCTTATATATTAAAGGTGCATCCTTTCTACTTCGATGTTTACTTTGATGAAAGTCTAATGGATTTTTAATTTTTGCTCCTTCAATCCTTCTCTCCTTGTGGTCAAGATAAGGAATTGGGCAAGGCCAGTCCCCATAGTTTATGGCAGTTAGTCCCACCCTAATCTCATTCACCAGTATCATATCATCTATTAAAAGCATGCACCGAGCAATTCCCATGTTCTTCTTGTCTGTCAGTATATCTTTTTGTCAACCTCATCAATCACGTTCTCAGATGATTTCAGTATTTCCACATCCATAATTAGTAATCCTTCTTGTGCTCCTTTTGCCACAGGTTCGAGTCGTCTCCCCAGACAAGGACTTTTTCCAGATTTTGTCTCCTTCATTACGTCTTCTGCGCATTGCTCCGCGTGGTCTTGAGTTAGTAGCAAGTCACTCATTGCTTTGCCTAAAATTTGTTTAGCTTTTGTTAAAATCTCTGTGGTGATAAGAAAAGAGGTCTTCATGGTAATTGTTTCTTATGAATTTGAAACAGAACATAATTTATAATATTTATCTGTGCTACAATATATACAACATGGAGAGAGTGGTTGAGAAAAGACTTCAAATTTCAGCACTGAGAATGAAGATTTGGTTTTAGATATTTTGCCGTTTTCGGCTTGAGATCAGTCATCCTAGTATCTTGGGCCAATATCAACAAATAGGAAATGCTGATTGATACATCTCATCGGATTCAAGTGGGAGGGATGTAATGGAGAGAGAGTGCTATGCACTGATGTTCTCTGCAGTTGTCCAGTGTCGGTCAAAGGCAATTATTCGGGAGAGGAGTTCCTGGGGACACGAGACAATAGGATTGTATCCTCGACAAGGATGCTTTGGTGGATGTGTAAATGCTAAAAGAATACATGTTTGTCTTAGAAAGATGTATCATATATTTTTATGGTCTCAATTGACAATCGGGGGTAAAGACTTATTTAGGTGGATATGGTAAATGAAATGATGATTTTAGCAAGGGTGCAAGTCAGAAATGTATCAGATAGGATAGGCCTAATAGGACATGGGGCAAACATCTAAAAATGACCTTGAGTTTGTAGATTGTACGGAGGATATGATACTGACTACTGAGTAGAGTTTGATGGATACACTTTTAAAATGCTGAAATGTCTAACACAGAGCAGTATGAATGGAGATCCAAATTTTTCATTCTTCCAGATCCAGATGTGCAATATATGGAAAAAATGACAGCTTATATGAATGCTTATTGCGCTAAAGTATACAGCTTTCTTTCTTTAAATAAGTTGGATTTTTCATCTGTTAACATGGGCATTTTGATATTTTGACCTTGTCATACACAATAATAATTTCGGTCATTCCTGAACAATTGAAACTTTTACATCAAACATCTTACTCAACTTTAAGATGATGAGGCCTCTAGCTTGATTTCTTAGATGATGAATGGGTTTGTAATCTTTATACATGTTGGGTTTCATCTATTCTTATGCTTTTAAACAATGTGTTAAGATCTTAATATTGGTCGCTGTATTCTCTAACAACTTAAGCTTCTAGAATATATAGTTGTCCACTCAACTTTAGAAAGTTCTATTATAATCATACATTTTCTTTGTGTATATTGTGATTATTTTTTCCCTTGGGGTCTTCACATTTACTCTCTCATTTTGGCAGTATGGTCTCCTTTGGTATGGAGGATTTTGCTAATAAATATGGATCTCTAGAGCCTTCTCAATTTGTTGATGTTGTGTCACTTGTAGGTGACAAATGCGATAATATCCCAGGTAATTTTCTAATTCTTATTGGTGACTTGATCATATATAGTGGGTATATCACCGAACTACTTTTCTGTGGTGGATGATGGTGACCTTATTGTTTCATCTGTGCTTTCTTCATCATCCACTTTGGTTAACCAGTGGTTTAAAGACTGAAATTACACCCCCTTGAAAGAGGTGGCAGTTTCTGACATGACATGAATATACGACTGAGCATGACATGCTGCTAGCTTTTTGGCTTTATTGAATCATGTCGGTACCGTAATCTTGACAATTATTTAACACAGTTATGGCACAAACACTAAGAAGGGGCCCGCCCTGTTTTGAGTCATCCTTTCTTTGGATTAGAGCATAGAAGGAGATTGCTGACGGCACATTTCAAAATGTTTTAAGCTTTCACAATTTTTGGAAAAGACATTGCATATTTTTGTGATTGGTGATTGAGGCATCGTTAATTTTAATGCAGGAGTTGAAGGGATTGGCAATGTGCATGCTGTGCAACTGATTACTAAATTTGGTAAGTTTGTTTTGGTCTGACATAGTAGTATGCATTTTGTGTCCAAGTGGACAAAGGTCAAAACTTGTTTCTTAAGTCTTAAACATTAATAAACTTATAAAAAAGAGTTACATGTACATATTTTCCTTTTAAATTAATTTATTATGGACCCCATGGCACCTCGTGAAGAGGATGCCTATCAGATGTATGAGAGGGCGTTTTCTAGTGCTATTATGGTGGATAATAAGATATTTTGCCAGTACTGATTGTTGACTGATAGTTAGTCAGATTTGTGAATATCACCAATGTGGTGCAAGTATTTGAAATTTAGCTACGAGCATGCTATCAACAAAGTTCACTGTAACGTTTTGCCTTCATTCTTGATCCCCTTTAAAGCTTATTTAGCATCGTGTTACAATTATGTACCTGAAATTAAACATTAATGTCGATATGTAGTTAGCTCAGCGTCAATGTTCTCTTCCTGCACTCATTTAGCTGCAGTTTTACCTTTTATACCAAGTAAATTATTCAGCTTGATGACTTGGAACTTATGTTATTGCCTTGCCAGGCACATTGGAAAATTTGTTGCAATGTGTGGATCAAGTTGAAGAGGAATGGATAAGAAAGGTTACTCTTATGTTTCTTATAAGTGGGAATGCATCAGACAAATCCAAGCATATTGTTTTACTCACAGCTTCATTGTTGAATAGAATATCTGTGATCTTAAAGTCTCTCTCTTCTTTTTAGGGACACATGGTTCAATTGCTCACTTGCTCTTAGTGGATAATTAATGTCCCTAATCAGATTAACAAGTAATGTCACCCTTTTTCCATGCAGGCTTTGATAGCGCAGGCTGATAATGCTATTCTCAGCAAGAACTTGGTATTATAACCTGCTTTTTCTCTAATGTCTTGATATTAATGCACTGAATAGAATTACAAGTTTCCTATTAACTGCATCTCCTTCTTTTAAATACATGTTCCCTAAGGTGAATCCTTGGTTTTTGACTGACTGATTTGTTTTTCCTTTTCCATCATTTTTCAGGCATTAATACGTTCTGATCTTCCGTTCTACATGGTACCATTCACTGCTGAAGATCTCTCATTTAAGAAACCTGAGGTCTGTGTAATCATAAAACTCTCTCTCTCTCTCTCTCTCTCGCACGTGCTATTTCATGAAAGAGCAGATGAATCAGCAAGGCATGTAGTGTTTGGTTTAGTTAATTTCTTTTTTTGAGCTCACAACTGGCACAGTTTTAACTTACATGATTGACTAAAATTAAGGTTTTCTGTTCTGATTCTGGAGATGATAGTCTGTGCTGCCTCCCGTGATTTCCAAGCCCAAGGTTGAAGGGAGGAAGTGCATGAATACTTCATTGTTCGTTAGAAAAATGGGGCACTGTAGTTTTATGTTGCTACTGGCCACTCATTCACCACATCAGTTGTGCTAGGGTTGTTATCACTTATATCCCAACTCAAAAACAGAAGCCAGCACTTCAAATACTTTTTTGATTGAGTGAAGGAACCTGAGCTCATTTGATTTCTTTTTTCCTTAATATTATGAAGCGGAAGCACTTGATTTTGTTGTCAGACACCTACTATGAATATTATATACGGCACTACAGATCTCTTTGCACATGATAAATTTGTTCATAATGTTCTTCACAGCTGCATATAAGGAACTCACAAGCTTTACCTTTAACCTTGGCATGGTTACAGGATAATGGGGAGAAATTCACCAGCCTTTTAAAAGCCATCGGTGCATATGCCGAAGGATTTTCAGCTGATCCAATCATTCGAAGAGCTCTTAATTTGTGGAAGAAACTTGAAAGACGGTGATCAGTTGTACTTCTTGTACAGTCAATCAATAGCCACTGATAGCATGGGTATCCATGAGTGCATACTCTTCAGCAACATAGGTCGAAGATTAAGGGTGACCTCCTCACAATTATTTCTGCAGAGGCCGGAAAAGGAAACCCATGGCTCAGTATGTGAAGGTAGTAGGCTGGAGAACTGCATGGAAGAATAGCTAATTCAATAACAATTTCTGAGGCATATCGATTTTCACTAGTATTCTTGCCCGTTTCGCTGCATTGAGACTCAATGCTGCACCATCACCTGTTTCATGGAAGGATGGCGCAGGAATGATAATGGTGTTTTAGCATACAAGTTGCAGATTGATACTGTATGTGTCAATGGTTTGTGCATTAAAATCTAACGAGGACAATCGGCTGCCAAAGCAAGAATCGTGGCAATACTTCCTGCTAATCAATCATAATTGCGATTTTCCTTTTCATATATGTAAGTAATGCTACAAGATTTCTGCTGGTTTTGTGAGATCACATTTCTCTGAATATAATACGCAGAATGAGGATTTTTCTTACAGATTTATCATGCTATGTCGTGCCTGTTCTAATTTTCAAACAAATGCTTTAGGAGTAATGTGGACTTTGGAATCATTTTTATCTTTGTTATTTTTTACACGCTTGTTTTTAATGGAACTTTTGGTGTGCATTTGAATTGAATAAAATTTCCATGTGGTGAAGATTTATCTACAAAGTTTAGCTGAGGATGACTATTTGAAATTTTAGAAGCAAAAAGTCCAAAATCATATTATATGGTGTCCATGGATCATTTTTTTTTGCAGTCAGTTTTTCATAGAAGATTTTGGTTTTTACTATGTATAATATCATGATATCTAAATAAACTAAATCCGTGAGATATTCAAATTAGGTTGGGTAATCAATTTGTATGGCTGATATTAATGGCAAAGATACAATGAAGTTCTGTGATGGTGTAAAGCATGGTTCCAATCTAAGACTCCTTTGATTTCACCACTTCATTTTCATAATAGATAGTGGATTATGTTAAATTGGATGAGTAATCCACTACTATTCTTGGCCTATTGAATTGGGCCAAATTCCATAAAAAAAACTCCAAATTTTAGGTTCAGTCCCAAAAATACCCCGAACTTTTTTTTATCTCAGAAAAAACCCCAAACTTTAGGTCTAGTCCCAAATCTATCCCAAACTTTTCTTTTCTCAGAAAAAACCCCAAACTTTATGTCAAGTTCCAAATCTGCCCCAAACTTTAAGTTCAGTCCCAAATCTGCCCCGAATTTTGTTTTGTCAAAAAAAAAATCACAAAATTTCAATAATTCTCAAATCTACGCCCATGATCCAACCCCAACTTGACACGGCACTTCCACATCGATAAAATTCACATCAATAAAGTAACATGTTTTTTTTTACAAAGAAAAGTTTGAAGAAATTTTGGACTGAACCTAAAGTTTGGGGTTCTTTTTGGACAAAAAAAAGTTTTATTTGTTATCGTCTCTAACTTTCGTATCCTAGAACGGTTTTGGTTTAGATACGAAAGTTAGAGACGATAACAAATAAAACTTTTTTTGGTCCAAAAAGAATCCCAAACTTTAGGTTCAGTTCAAAATTTCTTCAAACTTTTCTTTGTAAAAAAAAAAAAATGTTACTTTATTGATGTGAATTTTATCGACGTGGAAGTGCCGTGTCAAGTTGGGGTTGGATCATGGGCGTAGATTTGAGAATTGTTGAAATTTTGTTTTTTTTTTTGGACAAAACAAAATCCGGGGCAGATTTGGGACTGGACTTAAAGTTTGGCGTTTTTTCTTAGACAAAAGAAAAGTTTGGGGCTGATTTGGGACTTGACCTAAAGTTTGGGGTTTTTTCCGAGACAAAAAAAAGTTCGGGGCATTTTTGGGACTTGACCTAAAGTTGAGGGTTTTTTAGGGAATTCGGCCTATTGAATTGTTCCAGATCTACTGCAGCTAGGGATTTTCATGGTGTTTACATACTTTCATGGGCTGCAGCTTAGGGGTGAGATGATAATGCTTGCCTGCAATGCCTCTATCTACTATATTTGGAAGGAGAGGAATCGCATCTTGCATGATAAGGTTATTTCTGCTGTTGAGATTGCTTTTGAGGCAAATCTTTGCAAGGGAGACAGAGTCCTATCACCTGGAAGTTCAAGCTTCATGTGCTAAGGGAATTAATGCTTGTCTGAAAGATAATAGAAGCTAATTGAGGCATAGCTGCTGTGTTGTAATATATATGGTAATACAAGGTATACAGCTAATTAAGTTAAAGTCGTAAGTCTACAATTTCAACTTCATCACTAAACAAAACGTGAGATAGTTCTCTAGGAGGCTGTAAGTAGAACCTAGTATCCAATCGCTTCGTTACTTCAATATTGGCAAGCATATCAGCAGGCCGATTGCCTTTCGGGAAAATATGATGTGTTTTGAACTCAAAATGAAAGCTAATGAGTCTTTTGATATCCTTAAGTAGTGCTGCTGTGTTGTGACATTTGCTAAGACGAATCTGTGCAGGTTTTAATCTGGGCTTGATTTGTTTGGGTAGGCTACAACTTGTCTTTCGGTGTGGGTTGGTTAGTGTTTGGGCCTGGTTGATAGGTGTGGGTTGGGCCTGTTGGCTCTTGGGTCTTGAAAGTTGGGCTAGGTCTTGTTTGGGTTAGATTGGTTCCTGGGCTTGGTCTATGTCTATCTTTATTTCTGGTTCTTGTGCTCAGTGATAAGAAAAGATTAGATTGGTAATGCGAAACATGAGGGAGCATGCTTATCTCGTTTCTCCATTTTGGTACATAGACGAAACCAAGACTATTGAAGCTTCAGCAGCTATCGAGAGGGAAAAGGTTTCGATTTTATATGGAAACACTCTCATCAAGTGCTTCGAAAATGCTGTCAAAAGTTAATTTTCTTCTTTTCTTTCTTAATTTGCAAAAGAAAATACGAAGACCAATGCAATTTCTGGAGGCGAATAAGATTGGGGAACCAACATTTTGTTTGTTGTGATTATATTGCCTTCAGATTTATAAAAAAAAAAAAGAATAGAGGGCTGCATACAGGCATTGCTTGGTACAAACATGCCAAATAATGCTGAACAGATGGTGTCGATGGCAAATGAGATAAGAGTAAAGTTGACAAAGATATGCCAAGGGTCAGTCCAGATCTTTTTATTGAGATTATTATTCTAAATCAAAGATTGAGGCCTAATATCAACAACAACAACAACAAAAATTCCAACTTGAGCTTTTGTCCCAATTCTATGTTTTGTCTCATAAAAAATCTTCAACATTAAGTCTAGTTCCAATTTTACCATAACTTTTTTTGTCCCATAAAAAATGTCTAGCTTTAGGCTCAGTATCAATTTTATCCTAAATATTTTTTGTCTCATAAATAAATCTCAACTTCAGGTCGAGTTTCATTTTCACTCTAATTTTTTTGTCTCATAAAAGATCAACTTTTATGGAGTCCCAAATCTGCCTCGATTGACCATTCGTCAAATCGCCCTTAGTGATTTTGTACTTGACTTTCAATCTCTCGTGTTGGGAAATGTTCCATTTCTTGCGGTCAAAGAGCTTGCACTCAAGATGCTCAAACAACACGTGCTTGAGAGTTTTCCATCTCTTGATTGTCAATGAGCAATCTTGGACATAGGGTTAATGTGGGTAGATTTGTGACTTAAATAAAAGTTTGTGATTTTTTTACAGGACTATAAAAATTTTAGGGTAAAATTGGAACTCGAGAGTAAAATTGCGCTAAGATCTAAAGTTGGGGGTGTTCATGGGACAAAAAGAGTTTAGTATAGAATTGTGACATAACCTAAAGTTGATGATTTTTTTTTGGGACAAAAAAAATTAGGTTATAATTGGGACTGGACTTAGAGTTTGAGGTTTTTTGTGAGACAAAAGGTAAAATTGGGACAAAAACTAACATTGATGGTTTTTTTGGGTATTAGGCCCAAAGATTCATATCCATACGATATATGAAGTCCAAGAGTTAATTGACCACAGAACGTAACTTGGCCAAGACACGGTGAATTTTCAGCGACAATGCTAGAAAAATACGTAGAGACTCATGTTATTGATGCCTAGAAAGAATGTAAGAATGTACAAAGCAATACTAACTTCAATTTGGAAAAAATCGTGACAAAGGGGGAATAAACTAAAATGATAAACAGAACTTGCTGAGTATGTCCCTTTCTACTTAATAAAGAATAAAAATTCTACAAGTCAATGAAATCATCAGAGATGGTCTCAATTTCTGGACTTTCAAGTTCCACTACGGCGTTGAATCCAAAATTATTTCCAGGAGTAAATGTTGATTTGAGTTCTTCTGCTGTCTGGGTTGTGCTAATCTTGTTCTCTTTCACAGTCAGGTTTTCCTGAAGTCACACACTTTCCGGTGTTACTAGATCATTACTATTCAGGTCAACATAAAATTACCAACAAAGACTTGCCCTTTTCACATAATCAGCCATTGTTGAAGTAACTATTTCTTGGATCACAAACTTGGTGACGCGGTCTTCACCAAGCATCTGTAAGAGAAAATCCCTGGGAACCTGTTGAATTGTGCCACGAGGCCTCTAATGAGAACAAGCGTTGAGTGTTCATGTGAAAGAAAGAGATAGATGCACTGAAATTTTAGCAAAATATGCAAACATGCGATGCGCCACACTAACAGCTAGAAGCAATGAAGGGTTGCAAACATGCAAGCTTCTCATGAAATCTCTTACTACAGTAATTTCAATTTCTTACAATTTGCTTTGACTTCCTAAATATGATGCCAATAAATTAGCTCAATTTAAAGGTGGTCCTACTCATCCCCAGCATAAAGAAACAACCAAGCCTTTTGTCACTGGCTCAGTGCATGGCGTTGGCAAGATGAATGGTTCCATGCTATCACTTCTTAGATGAAGGAGCTCCATAAGCTCTCTTTTTTTTGACAATGGTCTCGAGAAGAAAGTGTAATCTTTAAAACAGAGCAACTACTTAGTATAGCCCATCAAAGAATCTCGGCAGAATCTCCGGATCAATTTTCACAGCAGTCAGATAGATCAAAGAAATTTGTAAATAGGCTTATCTGATTGAAATGCATTGACCATATATAGATGCATCTACATCTATACCAGACAGATATCAGAGGCCTCAAAATCTAAAACCACATCCAGAAAGGTTAAATCACAGAAACCATAAAAATAGAATATGATCACTAGGTCACTCACCTTTGATGTTTTTCCTGGATAAGCTCCCACGAGAATGCCAAATGTAACATGATCAAAATACATGACTTCAGATAATGTGCACAGGGGAATGTAAACAAGGAAGATAATTATGTAACTATAATATTTCTCTCTTTCCTAAAGGAAGAGATATTTGCTGAGAGGTAACACATCAAAAGTTTGATAAATAGCTGTACACCAATCTTCTATTAATCCAGAGAAGGATGACAGTAAACAAAATTACTCTCGACCAAGGACAGGTGGAGGGTTTTATCCACTCAAAGATTATGTCAGTTTCTTACCTCCTTTTTGCCGACGAAAACCCGGAATTGGTGGTGCTGTTCAAGCAAGATTAGTTAAAACCTGACCAAATACTCTTTCTGTCTCATCGCCAGTCAAATCCACTCTCAGCTGGCAAATCAAAAATCGTTATAGTTTGCAGGTACTTATTGGTTGAAAGTAATCACTAAGAAAGACACTTCTCACAGCTAAAGTCAAGATATGAAATCAGAATACCTACTTCTGGAAAACAGATGACATTTAGGGTCAAACCTAACAAACATGCAGAACACTTCAGTTACAATCTTTTCCTGGCTTCAAAGAGTTACATCCACCATCGAAAAGCCCCAGCTCCATTCAAATAGCTCAGCAGCAATTCCAAATGGCATTTTTGTCTAGTTGCATGTGCTAATGCTCTTATCTATCTCCTCATTTATGAAAAAGAATCAGATGATCTGTTCCCATCAGCTTGTTAAGCCAGAAAGCATAAAGCTGCGTACTTAAGGAGAAAAAAAACTTGGGCTTTATAGTTAAAGATCAACAATAACACCGTTGAGCCTTTCTAGAGACTCAAGGGATAAAAGTCAATGATTTATTGAATGAGACACAGCAATGCACAATTACTTTTACCTTCATAGCTCCAGCTAGATCGAAGTAGAGGGCATCAGAAGTTAGGCGAAATGAGTTGGAAAGAGCAAAATGATAAACGTGAGAAAAAGTGCCCATCAGGTAAATATGACAATATAGCTTCTGCGTTTTCTAAAGACCAGACAATCTCAATAGACGAGGAAAGGTAAGCTACTTGCATGGAATATTATGCTCAGACCTGACCATTACTATGACTCATCAAGTCACTCAGCATAAGGGTCAAATGACCCACAGTGGTCAAAATTTTCTTTAATTTTGCTCCAAAGTTGTAGTACGGACACTTAAGAAAATCTAGAGAGAAAGAGAGAGAAGGGCTCACTTGCATCTGATTTTCTTTCTGGGACTCTACAACAATCTTGGCATTTTTCAAAGTTACTATATTGTCCTTCGGATCTGTAATCAATGCCTCTAAACCTGGAAAACGAAAGAAGCATGGATAAGGCTTAAAGATAAATTAAGCAAACTTGTATAACTGGTTAGGACTGAACTTCACCAGAACCACTTGCACATATGGGTTTGGACAAGTATCTGAGACCTCCGACAGACAAAGAACTTGATTGCCTGGAAACAAGAATAAGGGGCAAAAAAATTGCACATCAACCCACTTAAAAACATTCAGACTCAATAAAAGTGAGCTTTCAAAGAGCTATTACTGCTTGTAGAGAGAGAGAGAGAGCAGGTGCCTTTTCTTGCATATCACACTACCACTAACCAAGCACAGCAGAAAATTGTGTGTCATTGCAATGGTAAACACACAATCGTTAAGACAACCATAGAGATTACAACAACAAAAATTCCATCTCCTCTCCTTCGGTCAAGTTTGAACTTCACCAGTACAGTTCCAACTACATGACAAACTAATCAAAATTTCTATCCTTCTCTGCTGATTCACAGTTGTTGACATTCACAAGAATCAAAATTCTGATGTTTCGGCCAGCATAGCTGGAAAAACTGCTATAAGTGACGGAAACAGTCTTTTGTTCATAATCTATGTCTGAAGTCATTTTGTGTGCTATACTGCCTTGGTATCTTTCTAGTGGAATTCTGTTTATCCTAAAAGAATGCTATAAATGTATGGACAAAGGAATAGTCATATATTAACTGGATGATCAAATGTCATTCAGGTATTATAATTTGGTTGGAGATATTTGTTTGCTATCCTCCTGTACATCTGCACATATCTTTCTCAAAGAATATTGATGTTCAACGACAGTACTAGGGCAATTATCGTGCTAATATTTGATATAAACCATAGCTAACAGGAAAATAACAATTGGCCGGCAAAAGGGGAAACCAAACTTCAAGACAATTTTTGATGTATTCATAATGCAAGAAAGTGAAGAATGCTGAGGGAACTTGAGAAATGCACACGCACAAAGGTTCATTCCTCTCACGGACGAACAACGCACAAAAGATGTAATAGTCTACCTATGATATGTGTTCTGTCCGTAACAAAACTTGATGCTTCTGGAGTTGTCAAGAGAGAGGATACAATCACGGAAGCTTCCGATGGTAATCTGTAGTAGACATCAAGAACAAAAAGACTCACACTTAAACCGAATAAACTACCGCACGAACATTTGAAGCACGATCTAGGTACATGAAACTCCAGGCTTATATAACTTTTTGATGAACTTCCCATTTTTTATTTTCCAATTTATTTCTTACTATTTGACTTTCATAGTAACAGACCAGCAGTTCAGTTCGCAAGTTACCCTCAAATTGTCCTAAAAAAAAACAAGCTTCAATCATCAATTCCCAGAACGAGCACCAAACGAAACGCATTACGGCTACAGTTTCAGCTTCTTTTGTGCCATTGTTCATCATTCCCTCCCGAAAATTTCCTTTGCAACCACGAGCCAGACCCTCCGTTTCGTTGAAACCAGACTCGACGACACAGCGCGAAGAACATCAGACAAGAAGAAAATAAGGAAGATTGACCGATGAAGTTGGTGGCGCGGATGTCTTACTCTCGAATTTGGCGGGAGGCGTTGGAACAGCCGAGGCATGGACGACGTCATTGTCATCGACGCCATTGTTGTGTGCGAGTAGTCGTGCCTGCTCGACGAAGCTCGATAGCTGATAATTGGGTTCGAAATTCTCTAAGCCAAAAATAGAAAATAAAATAAATAATAAAAATGGTTCGGTTTCTCTGATATGAAAGAAATATTTTATTGGGACCGAACCGGGATTGAACCGATAAGCCATTGGGACCGAACCGGGCCGATATATCATCTTCTTCGTTTGTGCCGGGGCGGGACTTACAGCTTACACAGAGAGAGAGAGAGAGAGAGAGAGAGAGAGAGCAGAGTTCCGAGAGAGAAATGGAGGTGGCCATCGCCAACAATCCTCCTCCTTTGGGTTCGACTCATAAGGTTAACCTCGTCGAAACGATACGTCTTCTTCGGATATTCTTCTGTTTCTGTTTCGAGTTCTCGTTATTCAGCCGTTCTTTCCGATGCGAATGTGCTCTGTTCCGCTTTAATTGCCTTCTCTTGTAGATTCTGCTGAAACGCCAATGTTCCTTCGATTGGTCTTGTGTGTAGCTGCTCTTCTTTCTCAGTCAATGCCTTGAGCGGAGCTTTTCTTTGTTGTTTTCTTGAGAGAGATAACATCACATATGACCACGAGACAGCCACTGTAGTAGCATCTTGATTGTGCGCAATTCCCGAATTTTCGCGTTCTCCGAAGGGTGCTTCTTAGTTGTGAGTCTTGTGCTTTGATGATGTTGACAATGTTGGGTTGTAAAGAGATGAAAGTTCTTGTCTTTATATATGCGAAAGCACGGAGGCCGAAGCCGCGAAGCATCCCTTGTGGCATCCTGTTTCTTTAGCCGAACTAATTCTTTTCTTAGCGAGCTTCAACGATAGAAAGGAAAATCTTTTGTCGTGTAAGTCGACAAAATCTTAAGTTGAAAAGGAATAGAAGACTTCCTCGCCCTTGAGAAAGAATGGAACATAGGACTGATGTTGCTGCCAAAATTGTAGTAGTATCTGAAAAAGAATCAGGTGGCATCAGAATGGGCTGCTTCTGGAATATCAAATTGCCTTGCTGAGCAAGTCTTAGAGATTGTTATTGAGATTATTTTGTGTAGAGTTTAGATAAGCTCAAGTTGCATCACTTTGGAATTTCTTTGCACTTGTGCAGATAATAAATGTGAAGCAAGCCATGAATGTTACTATCCCAAGTATGTCTTCGAAAATGCCTCGTGTCTCCCTTCAAAGGAGATACTTACCTCAAGAAGTTAGTGGAAGGTACTTTTGCTCTTTATCTTGTAACTATATACGTTAGGCATGAACTCATAAGTTTCTACCACTGCTCGGAGAGAAAGTGCCATATAATAATATCTACCTCCCTTCATTATCAGGGATTGTTGCCTCGAACATTGTTGTTTCTGATAATCATCTCATAGTTATTCTGCAGATTTTGTCATTCCATTACATTAGCTAGGGTCTTTTGTTGTTGTCGACTATGTTAGGTGTGTGTCCATTAGATGTTGAAGAGAATCTTCCCATAATTTTGCTTTATGTTTGGATCATCTTATAGCCTTTGAATTCCTTAAATTCCTTCTTCTTGGTTGATCGATTTGTTTTACCATACCCTATGCTTCTGTAGGAATGGCTTGAACCAATTTTATGTAGTGGGTCTCAGTCACCAAGAGTTTACCATACCATAAGGATTTTTTGAGATTTTTTTTGTTCATTTTTCAGGAGGAATAATAAAGGTTCCCGAGCTGTTTTTGCTGCAGTATCAGGTTAAAATATGTTCTTTTTGGTCCATATACCACTCTTAACTTTCTGGTAATCATGTTTGTGGCTTCTTACGCCTTATATATGTATGAATTAGGCATTGAAAATGTTGAGGCTCCTTCTCATTTTGAAGACTTTTCAGTTACCAACACAACTTGCAGCAGTGATAGAGAACTGAAGGTGAGAAGAGTTACGATATTAAGTTGTATTCAATAAATTTTTCAGTATGTAGCATCTCAAAATAGTGATATGGATGTATGTCAAACCTGTTAAAAAGTAATAATTAAAGAACAAGAGCACTGTGCCAAAGGCAAATGGCCTTCGTATTTCCTAGAGCTTCCCTGTGGACTAGACAAATTTAGTACATTTTTTCTTCTTTTGCCGCTTCAGTACTCAACTTTTTGGCCTAACGATATTTGTAATTCTTTGTCTAGTTAAGGGTCAAGGTATCTGGTGCCAAAACTCAAGGGATTTTCAATGATGTGTTTGACAAGTTGGTTGCTGCCGCCCAGCCAATTCCAGGATTTCGTAGAGAAAAAGGAGGTAAGATCACCTACAAGAGAATGTCTATTGGAGCAGTGCTTGTTGTCTTAATATCTCGAGAAAGGACATTGTATGTTCATGGCATTGGACGACTTTGGCATATGTTGTTTTGAATTACGGACTCTATCATTTTCAAGGTCACAATAATCAACCATATGGCTTTATCTCTGTTCCTATTAGGCAACTGTGAAGCTCTCACTCATGCAGACGAAATGTTCCTTCTTTCCTAAATTATTCTCCCTTTTTCTCCTCATTAATTTGTCGCAGAAGGAAGTCTCCCTCCAGCATGTTGAAATTGCATATGAATTTAAGCAAGGAAATTTTTAAATGTGCTGTCAATTTTATTGCCAAATAATGACTCATTGAAGCACTGTTCATGCAAGAATATGATTTGCTGCATGGTGAAATCCATCTCTCTGCTCACTCAATAAATATGATCGCTTTCATTGTTATTACTACATTGACCAAGCTAACCATTCTTTTTCTTTGATCTTCTTCTGAAATCTTTGGCAACATTTGCAAATTGCCAGGGAAAACACCGAATGTAAGTTTCCTAATCCTCTTATCGTGCTACAGATACTTTATTGGCATCGCTTCTTGGCTCTATAAATAAAAATGTAAACCAAGGATGAGCTTTCATACTTAAAAGATGGGCAGATGACAAATTAATTGTGGGTCAAAAATTAAACCTTGCAAGTGGAATGCTGGCATAATATCCCTCAAAGTTTTTATATCCAACCGGGACCGGGACTTCAATTCAGATGGAATCATTGATGCACAGTGTTCTCATGCTAATTAACCTTATGCGAGGAATTTTTTTTGTTATTTCCCTTTCTTTTATCTAGTGAAATTCAACAAAACCGGGGACTATTGAAATATGTTTTACAGTCTTTATTTAGGAAAACAGCTTATAATGATGATGCTATAGTGCTCAAACC
>BCNH02000001.1:743540-778696 GCA_001662345.2 Metrosideros polymorpha var. glaberrima | reverse complement strand
ACACACACACACTTTTAAGTCAAGTGTTCCAGTTAAGAATTTGCTTGCTGTGTCCATTTGTTCTCTGTCTTGGATACATCCTTTTTCAAGCGCACAATGACTGGATTGGAATTTTCCAGTGTTTAATCTATATATGCTTGGTTTGATACTTGATGCTGCTCACATTTTTCCCGTCCAACCTACTGAGCATGTGAGGGTGTTGTGTCAATGCATAACCTGCTTTTATGGCATGCTTGTAATGCTAATATCTGTTGCTTTTGTCGTAGCACAGATACCCAGAGACATTTTGCTAGAAATTCTTGGACCTTCTAAAGTTTACAAGCAAACGATCAAGAATGTCATTAACTCCACTGTTGCTGAATATGTTCAGAAGGTAGATGTCTAGTATTATGGCATGATTTTAACTCTTCATCATAGATGCAATCTCGTATTAGTTTATAACATCTCTTGACTACTTTATATGTACACTATGTTTGTTATCTGTGACCTTAGTGAAGCTGAAAATTTCTTCTCATCTAATGTTATTTTTAAGTTTCTACTGAGCGTACATGATGTTTCATTTGCAAAATACGTCCAAATGGCTGAACTGTCCAATTTATTCCTCAGAATCATTGTATTCCTCACAATCACTCAAAAGACTCCTATACTGTAATGCCCCCAAAATCACTTAGTTTCCACTGCGCACTTCCATTCCAGGACCTTGATCACCAAGTCTCCTCAATCTAGGCCAGCCTGCACACACTGTTAGTGAGCCAGCCTCAACGCTGAGTGAGCGCATCACCGGTTTCATGATCTTTCTCTCTCGTCACACTCTTCTTTCTCATTCAGCCGAGCAACCACAATGAAGAGTTGGGCATTATATAGAGCAAGGTGGTGACTCAGTCATCACCACGTGCAATCCAACATGAAGATTCTTTCATGCATTCCCACAATACATGAATATTTGCCGCCACTTCTGTTTCCCTCTGTTTCACCAAATTGGAGAACAAGTACAGATATAATTTCTCACCGCACTTGAGTGAAGATGTTATTTTTCTTACTGCACATGTGGGGAGATAAGGTCAAATTCGTAGGGAGGTCTGTACTCTATAGATAATCTTCTCTTTTTAGTTACATTCAGAGAAGAGTCGACAAAACAATGACGGGAGTAGCATTTAACCCATCACTCACTGTTGCTTGCGCAAGAGAGTATCACATAAACAAACAACATTCCCTTCCTTTGGAGGATCCATTTCTCATGTGTCGCAGCTTTGCATGGGAAACTTTTATGACAATCTTCTACATTCCTTTTTCTTTTGCAGAACTGCTTAAAAGTTGGGAAAGATTTGACGGTTGAGCAGAGTTTCGAGGACCTAGAAGACAGTTTTGAACCAGGTGAAACCTTCAATTTCAGTGCAGTCGTGCAGCTGCTGGAATGAAACGAACCAGACAGGGTCTTCATTAATCTAGAAAATTTTACATGAATGGCCTCCATGTGAACAAGGAGAGGATGAATCGAAGTTCTTCGTAGGAGCGGCTGAGTGGGCTTGTGAATTTTTTGCAGATTTTCAAATGAGCGGTCAAGTATAGGAAGAGCACCCAAATATGTCATTTGAGTGGTGATATGGAACGTCGCAGGGAAGGTTGAGAATTGCTACTTATTGGAAAGATATGGATTATCTTCTCAATCCATAGGCTTCAAGATGGGACACATACTGTCATCATAAATTGTACCAAAATTACAAAATGTCAATGGTACAGGTCTCGTGCCAAATTCACAGACGTTGTTGCATTGCTGAAGCTACTAGCCCAAGACCCCCCCCGGTTATTCTCTTCGATCGAAAATCAATTTTACCCATCCCAGGTGCATTTTCAGCGTTAATGTAGCCATTCTTGAAACATTTGATGCATTCTTGCTTTAGTTAGTGTGCTATAAGTGTTCAAAGATCATATTTTTATGTCAACCTTTTTGGTCTCTTTGACAAACACTGATCGTCACTGGAGTGCTTCTTATAGCAAGTAATTTGCCTTCGAAGTTGTATGCATGGTTTCATGGGTCAATATTGCTTCACAGGTCGTAAGTAATTAGCCATACAGAAAGTAATTTGCTGTGTTTGGCTTTGGTTTTGTGGGTCGGTTATTAACCTTTTATTTGCCGTAATTAGCCTAAAGTAATCGTAAAATTTGGCTATACACTTCGCAACATCATGGCGCTCACCGAGTAAATCAACCTCGAATTATCGTAATCACAACCATCCTCGAATGTGAATGTGGTAATCTTCCTGTAAGTCAATTACTTCTCTCGTGAGGAAGTGATTTACTTTCAAAGTAGTAATTTTTACATATCCGCAAGTAATTCACATTTAAGGTAGCTCTATTACCTTACATGTCGTTAATTTCTCTTGAAATTAGTAAATTGATGAGTGGTAATTTTGAGCGGCCATAATTTTTCTTATCATCAGCAAATTTCAATAACAAAATTTAATTTTAGTCGTAAATGAAAAATAAATATTCTAACTGATCTTTTGCTTTGTGAAAAAACAAAAAATTCATTTCGTTTCGGACATTATCGTATCATTCGTCGACTTTACCTTGGTAATTTGCTATAAAAGCTCCCCCTTCAGCTTCAGCGAAGCACTTTCAAAGAACGCTCAGCTTTCTCAACTCCCTTCAAATTCACTCCCGCGTGCTGAGCCGAACTGAACTTCTTGTGATGACTGCACTGGCGAGTCATAACCTCGCCATCGCCATCGATCCCAATGCATCATCGTCATGCACTCAAAGCCTCCAAGAAGCCATCGTCTTCACGGCCGCACCAGTTGGCGAACACCCTCCTCGTCGCCTCCATCGCCAAGACCCTCTCCCACTCCGGGGCCCGCAATCTCGACCCGGACACTATCCCGGTCACCGTCTCTCTCCTCCGCCAGATCCTCTCCCACAGGTCCCTCCACCCATCGAGAAAGCTCGAGTTCTTCACATGGTCTCGCTCTCTCACGCATTTCGGCAGACACGCGGCGAGCATGTACTCCCACCTGTTCTGGGTCATGTGCCGGGCCGACCAGCTCGAGGAGGTCCCTCCCCTGCTGCACCTGATGAAGGAGGACGGCGTCGTCGCTGATTCTTGGACGTTCAAGCTCCTCCTCGACGCGTTCATCCGGTCGGGCAAGTTTGACGCCGCGCTCGAGATTCTTGATCACATGGAAGAGCTCGGCGCGAGGCTGAATTCCCATATGTATACTTCGGTGCTTGCCGCGCTCGTTAAGAAGGGCCAGGTGGGTCTGGCACTGTCGATTTTCTATAAGCTCTTGGACGGTTCAAACGGGGCGGTTTCGCTCCCGAGCGCGGTCGCGTGCAATGAGCTGCTCGTTGCGCTTAGAAAGGCAGATATGAGAGCGGAGTTCGGGGAGGTGTTTGACAAATTGAGAGGGAAGGATGGGTTTGAGTTGGATGCTTGGGGTTATAACATTTGTATTCACGCGTTTGGGTGTTGGGGTGATTTGCCGGCTTCTCTGCGACTTTTCGAGGAGACGAAGGCGAGGAGTTCGGGTTCAGGATCGTTTGGGCCCGATTTGTGCACCTACAATAGCTTGATTCAGGCACTCTGCTTGGCCGGAAAGGTCAGAGACGCGCTGATTGTGTGGGAGGAAATGAAAGGGTCTGGCCATGACCCCGATGCCTTTACATATCGAATTCTCGTTCAAGGCTGCTCGAAATCGTACCTCATTGACGATGCTGCCAGAATTTTCGACGAAATGCAGTACAATGGATTTCAACCGGATGTGATTGCTTACAATTCTCTCCTAGATGGACTTCTTAAGGCGAAGAGAGTGAACGAGGCATGCCAACTTTTCGATAAGATGGTTCAGGATGGAATAAGGGCAACATGCTGGACATACAACATCCTCATCGATGGACTATTCAAGAATGGAAGGGCCGAGGGTGCATACGCAATCTTTTGCGACTTGAAGAAAAAGGGTCAGTTTGTGGACGGCGTTACTTATAGCATTGTTGCGGTGCAGCTCTGTAAGGAAGGTCAACTAGAGGAAGCTCTTAAGCTGGTGCAAGAAATGGAAGTCAGAGGCTTTGTCGTGGACCTGGTCACGATAACGTCCCTCTTGATTGGATTTCACAAGCAGGGTTGGTGGGACGGGACGGAGATGCTCATGAAGCACATTAGGGACGGAAATCTGGTCCCTAGTGTTCTCAAGTGGCAAGCCGACATGGAGGCCGCGATGAAGTATCATAAGAGCAAAAGAAAGGATTGCACGCCAATGTTCCCGTCTAGAGGCGGCTTCCAGGAAATTATGAGTTTGGTGGGTTCTCCTCCTGACTTGCAGACATCGCCCGAGGAGGGTTCGGAAGAGACCGGGACAGGCTTGGGCGATGATGAGGCTTCATCTACATATTCTGATGAGTGGTCATCGTCCCCATACATGGATCGGTTAACCAGTCAAGTGAAGTCCAGGGATTATTCTCCTCAGCTGTTTTCTCTTTTGAAAGGGCTGCGTGTTCAAGGCCGAGGGACGGGCACGTTAGATATCGACATGGTCAATACCTTCTTATCAATCTTTCTAGCGAAAGGAAAGTTGAGCTTGGCCTGCAAGTTGTTTGAGATGTTCAGTGACATGGGCGTTGACCCGACGAGCTACACGTACAACTCTGTGATGAGCTCTTTCGTCAAGAAAGGCTATTTCGACGAGGCAATGGGCGTACTGAACGAGATGGGCGAGAGGGTCTGCCCTGCAGACATCGCGACGTACAACGTGATCATTCAGGGGCTCGGCAAGATGGGGAAAGCGGACCTAGCAAGTGCGGTCCTGGACAAGCTAGTGAAGCACGGGGGTTACCTAGACGTAGTAATGTACAACACGCTGATTAACGCCTTGGGGAAAGCTGGTAGGATCGACGAAGCATGCAAGCTTTTTGAGCAGATGAGGACGAGTGGGATTTGCCCCGACATTGTGACGTTTAACACGCTCATTGAAGTGCACAGCAAGGCGGGGCGTCTGAAGGACGCATACAAGTTCTTGAAAATGATGCTCGATGCCGGGGTCTCCCCTAACCATGTGACCGACACGACTTTGGATTTTCTCGGGAGGGAGATCGAAAAACTAAGGTATCAGAAGGCTTCAATGGTGCGCGTGGATACGGATGATTCTGGTTAATACAGAAATTTTCTCAAGGGTGTTGGTTCGCAGGTAATTAAATTATCCTCCCGATCTTTGCTCGTGAAAGTGGAAAGATCACCTCATGTTTCAGGCATCGTTTGAATTTAGTGTTAGATGTTGACAGTGATGCAGATAAGTTTAAGTGTTTGACATTGTTTGAATTAGACTATGAAATAAGATTCTAGAGCTAAACTGTACTTCTAGTGTGACAGTGATGATTGTCCAAAGGATTATCCTTTGGTGTAATCTCTTTCGTTTCCTGGATCACAATTGATCTGGGTAGTCATACATTTGAAACTACTAAAGTAAATTTTTGTAAAGAGTTTTACGTTGTTCATGCCTAAAAGGTTTATTGTAAGTATCATCAGTAACTTCTCCAAAAGGTTGGTAATTTTATTACTTTGATGTTACTATTGGAAGTAGCTTCTCAATAGTTACATAGGAGATTATACCTTTCACGATATTATGTTGTGCTTTCTATGTATTCAGTAAGCATCTTTCAATTAAAGTAATGAACTACTAGTATCAACAAGTAGATCGTTAGAACTTTAGCGCGAGAATCATGCACGGATGGAGATAAATAAAAAATAAAAGTTAAATAGCGAGAGCTGCGAGTTCGAAAAAAAAAGTAAAGTAAAAATCACGATTGGTTCAACAGGCTAGCCCTGATGGATAGTACAAGGAGTAGAATGTCTAGTTCTGAGTCAATTAAATTGAATAATAATGCAAGTTTCTTCAACAGAAGCCTCATCTAGTTCTGAGCTTCAGCCTCTTTGGTCTCAATCAATCTGACGAAATTGCGAACAATCGTCATGCCTTCATTGGTTATGATGCTTTCGGGATGAAATTGGACACCCTGAAATTCACATGTCAGCTCGATATGGTTTTCGCAGTTATAGTAAAGAGTAACTAGCATCATTAGGCGTATTACATACATATTGATAATGGAATAACACGACACAGCACAACTAAACGAAAGGAGAAATGTCCAAAATTTACATGACACGGACATATAATATCTACTTCTCACAGCACACAAACTGGACATCAGATGTAGTCATGACGATCCAGAAAGCAAAATGTTTAATCTTTGATGAGATGTTGTGGTCAAAAAAACCAAAATCTCTGTTTACATTAACCACGAATTGAGTGCAGAGACATACTTATGAAGACTCAGTGCAATGAACACTATTGGGCGACGCTAACTAAAAGCACAAGACACCCTAAAAATATCATAGTGTGCGTGTAGATTGTAAAGTAGGACGTCTAATAATCCTGTCAAGCATGCACACATGCAGAAAAAGGATAAGCCATTCACAATACACTCATACTGACTAGATTGCACTACTTATTTAATCGTTTATCCCACATCACGGTTGTTACTGTGAAGGTGGGGACAAGCGAGCATGAACCAAGAGAACATCATCTAAGTTCTGAAAGAATTCAGTAACCTTTTTAATGAAAGACAGGCGAGTAGAGACCTGTAGATGCTTGTAAGTTTTGTGACGAGCGGCCATAATTAGTCCATCTTCGGTCCATGCTGTGACCTCAAGAACTTCGCCAGGAAAACTCTCCTTATCGATCACAAGGCTGTGGTACCTACCAGCAGTGAAAGGGCTGCAAAAGACAATGGGAATGAGTACAGGTTTCAGTATTTTCTTGCTATGCACCATTACAAGGATCTGTCATTGCAATTGAGAAGGAGAAGTTAAAATACAGAATTCCATCACCATGGTATTAGAGCAACTTTCTGTCAACGAGAGCTCAAGGCTTCAAGCACAATAGATCAGGTCGATACACAAAAGGAAACTGTTTCATTCACAATACATGAATAATGCACTGTGCTTTATATCAATAAACTGGTAATAAAATGAAGATTTATGTATAATATCAGTTTTGAACGCTAAAAAGAAAGTGATTCTGCTACAAAAGGACATCAAAAGCACTGACTCTAGCTATACACAGTTGCATTTGACCAACAAATACCATCTCAGAGCTTGTCAAAAGAATATGTCCCAGCTATACTTGTGGAATAAAAATATTATAAAAGGAATGCAGACCTACTTTGATAATCCAGAAAATAAGCCATCTTCTCCCTTCTCATCATAATACACAGGAGAACTTTTTCCATGCATCACACCGTAAGGAGAACGCACAATCTTCCCTGATGCACCACATGCTACAGTGTAAATGCTTCATAATGACAATGAATATAACAAAAAGTTCAGAGGCCATTTAAAACCATTTTCTCCATCAAAAGAAAGTAGAAGCCAGTACAATGGTGACAAACACTGAATTCTGTGCAGAGAAAGCATAAAGATACATAATAATTTGTTCAATTAATTGAGATTTGACTTGAGCCAGGTAACTTACGATCCTGCACACATAATAGTTTGTGCCACTAAAAGTTGCTTTTAGAGGCCCCGAAAATGTGCTTTACTGCACAAAATCAGAATTTAACTATACCAAATATTTCTTGGTCGCATGAAACAAGCAGTTATAAAACAAAGATCCAATAGATATGCCACAAGCACATGCTTTAGTTCAAAAAGACACACCTCCAAAGGCCTCCCCAATGCATTGTAGACCCATGCATACTCCAAAGAGTGGAACCACAGGCCCCAGCTCGAGAACAGTCTGCAAAGAAATTCCAGAATCCTGCGGTGTGCCTACAAATATAATGCTATGGCATAGGTATGATATTCCTTTTGACTTCCCTTCAAGAAATAGCCAATCATATGGAATCATATCATAGAAGCTCTAACCTGGTCCCGGGGATATAAGCACTCCCCTCGGCTGTTTGCTACAATACATGGAAGCTATCAGTTAAAAGAGTGCTCCTTTCATGTGAGGGACACTAATTCAGGTGGCCCATTTCAAGTGACAAATGATTGGAAAGGTCTGTTGTGCCATAAAAGGTGTTATATCTTAACAAAAAAGAAAGAAGAGGAAATTTCTTACCTTTTCAGTTCCTCCACAGTCAATTCATCATTCCGGTAAACCTGAAACTTACATCCCAGCTCTCCCAAATACTGAAAAATGACAATAGAAGGTCACAAGGAATGTTGTACATTTGCATCACAAGTATGCACCTGCTCACAGACTCTGCAATTGCATGAATGACCTCCTAAACACAGCAAAGTGCTTGCGCGCACGAGAGAGAGAGAGAGAGATGAGGCTGACGCTTGTATTCAATAACAACTCATTGTTAGGACTCAGAGAGTACTTTTTTTGCTCAAGATGGACCTCATATTTCATCAAAATCACCTTACAAGTGGAAAAGCTTCCAAATGTCTACTTCAACATGTTAAACATTTCAGTGAAGCATCCTTTTTTATCCAATAAAAAATGATGCCATGATTGACCGTGCAAAAGGCTGATGTGAGTTTCAGGAAAGTCTTAGAGAATGGACTACCATGTGCATATACTATACTATACTAGCATCAGTTCCATACTGACAAGAACAACATTTATGCAGATTCCATGTAGCAACTGCAATAAACTCCAGGTTTTGCCATTTTGGGTCTCTTCAACTAAACCATATAATAATCAATTATACCATTCAGTATCCACAATCTCACCCAAGAGTGACTGAAGTGATCAGGAGTGAAGACTCAATATCAAACTACAGAGCAAAAAGGCATACTCGTTAGATCGAGTCCTAGTGAAGGCAAATCTTTATGGGCCCACCCCCTCAGTGGCCTCTTCTTTTTATAATTACCCAATTGAGATGGGAGAGGAGGCATATTCACAACTTGATGGGAGCAATCGGATGCTATCAGAAGGCCCAGAAACCCTACCCCAGCCCTCGTGCACACACATGCATCCAGTTTCCCCACCTAGGCTCCTTCAAGTGAAGCTACATCTCAATCTCACAATGAAAAAGAACATTTAAAAAAAAAAAAAGCAAAAAACTTTCCTACAAAATGTTAGATGTGAATAAGAAACACGGCAATTGACGTCAAATGAGGCAACCAAATGTTGTTTATCGTTTTCTCTGTTCAAGCAAAACCAGAGAACAACGAAATTACCTGGCAAAGGTTGTAAGTGAAACTGTCATAATTGTCAATGACAATGATTGGTTCATCACTCTTTCTAATGGACACTGGAGACCTGGAATTCAACTTAGAATTAGATAAAGATCTGGCCTTTGCGACAAGTTTTCTTTGATGTTGTGCCACAAAACCCAGTTCTGCAAATGAAAAGGAAAACTTAGCTTCATTTATAAAATAACAGAGAAAAGCAGAGGATGAAAGAATGTGCTCAATGATTACATACTTGAGGTAAGGTCGATCATAAAGAGGCGATTTGAGCGAGGATCTTGCAGGGTTTTATGAGAGAAGGAGGGTTTCGGGTACTTGAGAGAGCAGCGCGGCATCCCAGCAGCAGCCATCTTGATTGAGATGGAGTTCGGTGGTGAGTGTATTACGTGTGCACTGTGCAGTAGAGAAAGCCTGTATAGTTCTAATTGAGATCATGAAGCAAATGCTATTGACACTTCAAATCACTCCCTTTTTATTGAACATACAAGGAAAAATCTTAAAAGGGTAAATGTCTTCTCTGATTTTGTGCCAATATGGTTCTTTCCTTTTATCACACAGCTGAAAACAAGTCAGAATTGTTCTCATCCAACATTCACTCCTCATTATCTTTTTTGTAAATAAATCCAACATTCACTCCTCATTCACACACTGCCTTATATGGTTCTTCATTTTAGAGGCAATTACAGAAAACAAGTCAGAATTGTTCTCATCCAACATTCACTTCTCATTATCTTTATTGTAAATAAATCCAAAAGTGGAATAAGATCATACCGGGATATGACAAGTAAATCCATCTTGGCTAAGCCAGATATCCATGTTACAAGAGGCAACACTGGCATCAAATAGATCACACAATAAAATAAATAAATCCAACAAACCAACCATACGAAGAAGTAAAGTGAAAACGATAAGCCTCGTATTACAACTAGCGTCACGAGCAAAAAGACAACCCATCGTCAGAAAACAATATTGACAACTTGAATAATATTATCTAAAATGTTTCTCCTTCACTTGCTGCTCCATGTCATGCAAAACTGAGCTAGTGTCCAGAACATAGCCTCTTCTTCTCATCTATCCATCCAATTTCTTGAGCAAGCCAAACGTCAGGTTTCGTCCCCCTGTACAATCGTTGGTTTACGTTTACAACGCTAATGCTTCTATATAGAAGCGTCTTTCTCACTTCCATTAATGCCCTCAACTTTCTCATCTTGGCTACATTAACCCATTAACATAGCAAATATGAGCATGGATATTGGAGAGAAGTGCGTAAGCTAAAAAATCTTCTCGTTTTAGGCTAACACTCATTTGGCAATTCTGATTGCCATTTTGGTTAGCCATATTGTTTGCAAGCACAAAGAAAAGTTACCCATGTAGCTTTATCATGATGAAATGGCATCATATTGACGAGGTTCTTGGCCTCGTCAAGGCATTCCGAATGACTCAAAAGATCCAATAAGCAAGTATAGTGAGTAATACCATAGCCATTGTTCATAGAATTGAGAAAAAAAATGACGACCTCTCTTCTCTAATCCGAGATGGCTACACAGATATCGGCGCCAACCATGACTGAAGTTCAAGATGTCTCTTCTCTACATTTCTTCCCTTTGAACACATTCTTTGCACCAAGAATGCCGCCACACTCGGCATACACACGGACAAATACATAACTTATGAACAGGCGTGATTCATACCCAAGAACTACAACAAGACCCTGTACCCGCTTTCCAAGTTCCGAGATGTCCACATTAGCACGAGAACCCACAATGCAAGAACGAGTGAAATGCATCAACCTTATCCCCATTCTGAACCAACCCGGAAATGAATGCCGCCATAGAGACAGCCAAGGAGCAGGGCAGGGCCCGCGATCTCATTCCCCATCCCTGGGGAAAAAAGCTCTCACGAATCCAACCGACGGCGCGCCCGTGCGCAGCCCCACAGGTGCTCCACAAAACACAAACCTCTCTTTTATCATAACATGACATGCGATCCTTCAGGCCGAATTATCCCCTCGATTGCATGCAAACCGCGACAAAAGAACTAATTTTTTTGTTTATGCCTGCACTAAAGAAATTAAAGCAACAGATCCAGCTTCCAAACACATCAAACAACCGACCACGAAAGATTCACAGAGCATGTCAGAGAGAGAGAGAGAGAGAGAGGCGACCTGTGGCGCGAGCGGGAGCGAGGGAGGAGACGCGGAGCGCGGCTGCGATGGGTTGCTGAGCAGTGGTCTCCGGCGGAGGCGCCGAGGCGGGATGGTGGCTGAGGAACGGTCGTGGGTGGCTGCTGAGAGTGACGGCTGTGGCTGGCCTTCTCATTGAGGTGAGGACTGCAGATCTGACTTTCATTGATCGTTTTTTTTTAATTATTTAATTGATTTTAAGTTAAGCTTTTGTTGCCAAAAATAGAAAATTGAGAATCTACCGTGATGAGTGGTGGAATCGGTATACATGTCTTAAACTTAATTCTTTTGATGAGTACACGTCTAAAATTGTTATTTCTACATATTTTGTCCTTATATGTGAATTTTATACATGTAACAACAGTACATCAAAAGGAAAATATTGAGTTACAAACAAAGCCATTTTAAATGAGTGGTAAAAGAAAATTGCTCAATTGACTAGTAACAATTGTAAAATGTAGCATACTTAGATGACGCTGAATAAGATTGAGTGAGTAAAAAAGATTTGTTCGATTTCCCAAAATTTTCTTTCGGCGAACATATTATAATTTAATTTGGAATGAGAAAAGGATGAATAAGTAAAGATTCAATAGTTAGGATGATTGTGAAATAGAGTAATAAAGATTTTGATTTGGTAACTCATGTGGTAAGTCCACTTTATGATTTTTCAATTAATTTTGTTATTTTAGAGTGATTTTATGCCTAGAAGAAAGTGGCTCCTTTTACTCTTGCACATTCAACTTACATAAAAATAATATTTTTAGAGTTATAGCGATGACAATACTAAAGAAATTGTAAAAGAAATGTCGCTTGAAAATAATATATATCATACGGAAGATAATTGAATATTATGGGTTTGTTCAGATTAAGTATAAATTCACTTTGCACTTACCAAACATCTCTCATCAGATATTACAAAAATCGAATATAGTAGGAACTATTTCTATTTAACTAGATTCAATTAAAACATTAGGCATTTAATTCCACGGGTACTTGATAGATACTTGAACGGGTCAAATTTGAGTATTATCGAAAAGTGAGTGCTTTTTTATAAGAGAAAGAAAAAGGTTCGGTCAAAATTGGAACACGAGCGAAAGTTGGTATTTTTTTATGAGACAAAAAATTGGACGAGAATTAAGACATGACCTATAATTAGTGTTGTTTTATGAGATAAAAAGAAGTTCATGCAAGAATTGAGATCCAAGCTAAAATTTGTGCTTTTTAAAGGATATTGAGACTTCTTGGATGTCTCATATTACGAGTGTCTGAGTCAATTTTCTATAGTTACTATCTTATAAAATATGAGTAGATATTTTTACATAAATATATCGCATTACATATTGGCCATCGTGCATAATCAAGTCAATTTTATGTGAATATTATAGATATAGTTACTTTCTCATTTTCGTAGAGTTAATTTTACTATATATTACTTTTATATAAAATGGTGTAATTTCTTTGACTATATTAGTAGATCATTACCATAGGTCAATTTTACTATTTGTTATGATTTTTCTCTAAACTTTCACTTTTTCTATAATAAAAAAAACTCTTTTAAATTTTCATTTATTGTATTAAATATGCAAAATCACATATTAGGGTTAAATTAGATACAGGCGATCGAGTCACACTCAGAAACGACTCCAGTTGGGACGAGAGAGAGAGAGAGAAGCAAAATCGCTGCCTGGTACGCGGCGGCAGAGACGAAATTAGGGCTCTTCTTCCCGGAGGATCCGCCATGGTACGGCCACCTCCCCTCCTCTTTCACTTCAGGATTCGCCTGCTGAGTTGCGTATTGCGATTACGACTCTCGCATGCGATGCTTCGATTCGTGCTCGTTGCGCTTTTTCTCCTTCGCGTGTTTAGTCGGGCGTGTCACGATTCGTCCGTGGATCGCTTCACTTATGACATTCTGATCGTGGAAAACCGATCTATCTGGAAGTTGTTAGCGATCGATTCGAAGTTGCACGATTATCGCAGGGATTCTTTTTCCGATGGTAGTAAATTCCTGACGCTGATTCAATCGGTTTTGAGCTTGTTTCGATTGGGTTCTGGAGAATTTCGGAGTGGTTGACTGGCGGTGTCGCAATGCGTATCTTTTAGTGAATTATGGGTCTGCGTAGCGTGTGCTGGGTGTTGTGTTGTCCGAGTTAGTTGCGCTGCTGTTTCGTGATGTGACGCTCTTTTTGGTTTTTTTTTTGTGAAAATTCTCTAATTTCATGTCTGATTCTGTTCTAGGTTCTTCTACAGCCAGACCCGTTTTTGAATGAGCTCACTAGCATGTACGAGAGAAGTACAGAACAGGGCTCTGTTTGGGTTACTCTCAAACGATGTATGAAGTATTTTTGTTTAGTCGGATGATTACACATTTTAGTTTGTCAATTATTCTTGTGATGGTGCAATGAAGCTTCTAATTTGAGTGCGACAATTGTCGTGTTTTAGCTTCCTTGAAGTCTAAGGTTCAAAGTAATAAGATGAAAACTGCTGGTGACCCGATTGAGTACAGATGCCTCATACGTGCGACTGATGGCAAAAAGACCATCTCTACCTCGGTATGCTCTCTCTCTCAAAGATATGGTTGTGTATGTCTGTGTGTACATGTGCATGCAATCTGGTCATCGCTATAATTGTTTCCTTGGTGCAATCTGTAAGTTCAACCAAATTGAATCTCTGGCATATCTCTGGGTCAGAAAAGATAGGCTGCATGGTGCAAGGAATGTGCACGACATATATCTGTACAGATATACATAGACACGCACACATTGACATCTGCTCCATTTTGACCACCTGGTTGAGATCTTCTTAATAACTAACTTACATTGGATTGGAGGACCTTTCTAGGCATTTAATGTGGTTTCAACCTTTGTCCTGAGATAACAATTGTTTGTTCCTCTTGGTGTGATTACTCAGAAGGAGCAAATACTATTTAGTTTGTTCTATTTTGTATGCTTCTTTTCAGATCACCAAATCTGTTTAGCGTATTCCTATATAATGCTAGGAATACCCCTGAATTTGGAAGAAACAGCACACGAGACAGCAAAACTATTTTAAGATTTCAATGCATTGAGGTAATAGAAAATCCTCTGGCTAATACGATTAATCCTATGAATAATTATATCATGAGGGTTTGCATATTTCAGATAAAATAGGAGCAAAATTCTGTCTGAAGATCATGTCATAAACACAATAAAGAGTATTGATAGCAGGAAATGCTTGATGGTTTACAATGATCTCTTAGAAGGGTACTCTCAAGTTTCATTAGTCGACTCTTTTTTTGGAGGTCGAAAAACAGTATCTCTTGAGTTCCATGCGATTCTGGATGACAGTTTTGGGTCTATAATAGTTCGAGTGGCATTATCTTTTCTATTTCTGGTGAAGAGTTGATTACTAATTTTGCCATTATTTTTGCTATTCTAATGTATGAATAGGTAGGAGCTAAAGATCATCAGCGCTTTCAAGCTTCTTATGCCACGATTCTCAAGGCACACATGACTGCTCTAAAGAAGAGGGAGAGGAAGGACAAGAAAAAAGCTGCTGAAGGAGCGGGGTCGAAGAAGGCACGCCAAGGGTCATGAAAGCCAATTTTTCATCAAGGCACACATGACTGCTCCCGAAAAAAAGGGAGAGGAATGACAAGACAAAAGCTTCAGGAGTAGGGTGGTCGGAGAAGATGCTACAAGGGTCTTGAAAGCCAATTTTGTTATCAAGTTTTGTCAATACGAGTACAGTATCCATTGATATTGAAATGCTTGAAGTCTCTGGGAATTTTTCAACCGGTCAGCCTCTGATTATAATATTTCATTAGCTAGAGTTTGTGAACATATCATCTTCTGAGTGACTGCTTGCGTCTTTTTGATGCATCTTTCTTCGAGTCGGAAATTTATACATTACGCATTTTTGATTGCTTCATTGACGTTTTACAATCAGCTTCACCTCTTGAAATAGGCATTCTTGGTTGTTTCTTTTTGCGCTGCAATAATCGTCGCGTGCGTCCGTGGCTATTTAGTTCAGTTGAGCCCCAACCTCACTTCCCAACCCCTAGAATGCCCAATGCCTTGTTTACTCTTGTAAACATTACTCTGTTTTCTCGTCTTTCCCTTTTTATTCGCGTCTGTTTCTGGAAATTGAACAATCACATGGCCTCATTTATCACTTTTGACACTGCTAAAAAGATTTATGGAAATTAAGTGACTTGCAATCTCTTTCAATCTTTTCATATTTCTGGATGATTGAGCTTCAGCCACCATAGAACCAAGTCATATTTGTCATAAGTCAGAAAGTATTATGAAAACTTGAGGCGAAGGAAATATACATAAATTTACAATTATTCCGTGAAAAACAATTAAAACTTCAACATTGTGGATCAGTTGTTTCATCTTTCTTCCCAATTATTACACATATTCATCCTTTGAAAAACAGATGCTTCTTGCAATTTAACCTTAAAAGCTAGCCTCCTGCAGCAGCAGAGAGAGAGAGAGAGAGAGAGTTACCATGCATTAGTGTGCACCATTGGTGAACATACTAAAATTGAAACTAGTAATTTCCTGTTCAAGTTTTGGCATTTCGCCAATATTGTGGATCTTCTTTTCGAATTTACCTGTACAAAGTTACATTCCGAGAAAGCATGTTGAACAATGGTTGCAAAAGAATTTCTGAAGTATCAACGAGGAATGTTAAAATTCCTTAGCTTTTTGTCTTAGTTCGTTCAGCTGCCTCTCTATGTCCGAATCTTGAAGAGACCTACTTGTGCTGGCAGGAACTGTTCTGCCTGGTGGGAGCTCTCCTTTCTGATGGAGAAGGGGAAAGAACACAACATTTTAAGACGTCCATATTGAAGATAGATAGTTCATGAGATATTCGAAAGATGAATAGCCGATCTTCCTTTCTTTCCCCACTTCCTTGGCAAAGAGAAATAGGTAGAAAAGGCAGGAACTGCTTTCATCGGTATTTAAACATGAAACTATTAGTTTCTGGGAGTATCCAAAGGTAGTCCTAAACATAAAACAGCACAATATCTCTCACAATTACAGTATTCCTGAAATTTGGGCTTGAAATGATACTAAATCAGGCCTCTACTACAAGTTTGAAGTATTAATTCCAAAACTATGAAGTGCAATCGGAAATGATATATTCACCTCTTAAACCATGAATTGGTGATGCTATTTCATCATCTAAACTTCCAATAGTTTTTTCATAAGATAGTGCCCCCGATCATTTGAGCTATTGAGCTGCTGTATGTGCCATCATGGGGATAGTGTTTAGTTCCTCGTCCTAAAAGAAAGCTGGTGGAAAAATCAAGAGCCCTACTGATGGTGAGTTACAAAATAGTCTTTTGACAAAACACCAAGCATATTGAAAGGAAGCTTTTACATTATTGCATAAAACTTCTAAAGCTTCAGTCTAGACAACCAACAGTCCAACATTTTTTCTTCTTTACTCCATTTTCCTTTTCTCCCAGTAAGTTTGTTATGCATGTTAACCAGATCATAATCATTAAAGCATGGTCTCATTATTCCTCCACTGAGTAAATAAGTGAAAAAGACATACTGCAACTCTCTCCACTTCATTATCAAAGAGAAATAATAAACCAAACCAATACTATCTTCTTAGGGGGCAGAAGACCAACCTTTGAGCTACCAGAGAGTTCCTTCTTCAGGTTCTCAAGATCATCATCAACTGATGAGCCCTCTAGCAATGCAAACTGCCAAGAAAAATAAAACTGAGTTAGAAACTGGAAGCGATATCATTTGATCTAAGCATCATCAGTCTTGTTAAAGTATCCCATATCGCTTATCTATGTGGCTTATATAGGTCTTATCACATGCAGTCTATTTCCTGTAAACGGCTCAAGATTTTAAAATGAACTTTCTAACATGGCTTAGAGCCATATTTTAGGTTTGCATACCCCATATACTATGATTTGTTTCGTGTGTGGTTCTTGTTTTGTCTTATCCTTGTTCTTCAATCCCATGCTTTGTTATTCATTTGCTTTGCATGTATCATGTTAAAGTATCCGACATCACTTGGCTATGGGGTTTATCATGGCCTTGCATACATGCAGTCTCTTTTCACCCAATATCTTAAACTTTTAGGTTGGACCTTCTTACAAGTCTAAACACAAATGGTTGACATGTTGTCAATGATGCTATTGGGATCAGAAGTGCTACTTGCGCCACCATTTCAATAGTGAATCTGACATGTATAGACCCACAATGGATACATTGCAGTTGTAACATGTACGTGGTCAACCTCAAAGAAGCAAGTGGGTTCTTTGCTTTTCCTGAAGGAAATTGAGAAATCGGTAACGTGCTATAACCAGACCAACCACAAAAGCAAACTAAATATTAAGAAGGTTTAATGAGGAAAGGAAATCTAAAGCGCCCAAAAAGGACTCCTTGTACCAACAGGCAAGAAGTGAAAATGAACTTCAGACTTTCAGCCACAGGTTACAGTCCAAACTTTTGGCACAACATACTGGTGTTTACAAGGAAGCTTCACCAATTTTTAGTCAGTTTCACTATAATTCTCCTTTTATCACAGTGTTAACAAGATCTGTTCTCAAGGATAATTGCTTCACTCTAATAGTTTCTGAGGAGCAAAATATCTGCAAAGATAACTAACTAGGGGAAAATTTTGGAACCGTCTTACTAATGAGGAGGATTAAATGTAAAGATAAACCTGAGGAATCGAGAATGCAGGGATAAACCAGTTACCTTTCCTTCAAGATCATCCGTTGTCAACTGGCCTAGAGCCTCTGCTTGAGATTCCATTGCCATTACTATCAAATCAACAAACAGAAAGTTTGAGATGCTAGTTTCATCTGATAACTTCACAGGTAACACTACGGTAACACAGATTTGAGCTATTCTACTTTATTACCCTACTAGACACATGGGATTTCAACAGGCAGTAAAACATAATTTCAGAAAATTTTTGAACCATTGCCATAAAAAACCATCTCAAGTTATCATCAAATATTTGTTTTTATTTTCTTCACTTAAAATATAATATGTCGTGGAAGAATCCATCACCTGCAAAACCTCACTGCCTCCATTTTCTTTTTCCTTCAACTTACATGCTTAATTTCAAATTAAATCTTCTGTAAATAGAAGAAATTGGCCACCTAACTTTCATCAAACTTTTGGTTCAAAGGTCTGAGAGGGTTGGATTAAATTGCAACTGGTCAAGTTGTATAGCAATTTTTTGCCTTGCATCAACTATGTTAACTTACATGACACATAACTATACTCTAGCATGTACCCAATAAAAAATAGATGACAAAGTGGGACTTATTTTCCAACTTAGCTTCAGTGTAGGGAAAAGATGAACCTAAACAAAATACAATCCACTATCACTTTCTTCCCAATTTAAAAAAAAAAAAATTTGCTATGGTTTTGTTCAGTTTGATTCTATTTTTATACTGATAGCTTCCTTTCCTTTTCTTTTTAATTTCGGACACCTCTAGGCCATGGCATTCTTCTTCAAAGGATGAACAAACATGGACAAAGTAATTGATACCCAGGAAATGTAAAGCACTAGTAGGAAGAAAACAAGCTTAATTCAAATCCATATTCTCTTTTTCCATGTCCAGAACTCTAATGGAAGTGAATAACAGTCACGGTCTGACACAAAAAAATATATGCAGACTTCCCTTCAAGAAAACAAACAATAAGTTCCATTCAGTAGAAATTTTACCCTTCTCTTCCATCTTTTCAAATGCTGAAAGGGCATTGCTTGTGTTAACATTTCCTAACATTTCATTAACTTTGGTTGCAGTCCTAAGAGAGAAAAAAAAAAGGAAAGAAAAAAGATGAGCATCTCATATGAGTGACAGAGCAAAACAGGAAGGGAAATAGTTATGGGAAATGATGGCAGAGACAAACTTCGCAGACTGAGCACGGGCTTTCAGAGTATCCTTTTTGGACTTTGCCTCTTGTATTTTGCTCTCCAAAAGCTACACAAATATGGATTTCATGGAATACAACTGAGACAAAATCAGAATCTCAACATGAATATACTCCTCAAGGAAATAAAACAACCAGCAAAAAAGTATGGCCAATTTTCTCTTTAAATTCAGAGGCCTATGCATAACAATCCCCTAGGTAAATTTAACAATCACATAAAGCTACTCATTAAGGCTACAAAAAAGCTGACCTTTACCTAGAACTACCCATGCTATGAGTGCATTCAGCTATTACGGAGTTGAGATCAACTATCTGATGGCTGAAGTGCATTACAAGTCACTCCAAGCCCATCGTTTTTGTTACGCTTTTGAAAAACTGCTTGTGCTAACTTAGAAAGAAAGCAACGATTGATCACAAGAAACATCGAAAGAGGAATCGAGTTTATTCCAACGCATATTGCACTGCTTCTAAAAAAAGGGCTCTAAATGACCTCTTTCTCCACTTTTTTCTTTTCAAACCCACATCGTTTTGAACTTTTTTTTCAAAGTTAGTATAGAGACATAATTTTTTCGAAGGAGTCTTCCCATCCCAATGAATTACCAGAGGTCATTTCTCACCTAAAGACAATTGGTGACTGAGTTACACAAAGTATACTGCTGAAATATGCCTTCACTGCTCATTTAGGGTTAAGTAACCTTGACAAGATGAGAACTTGACATACCCTTGTATTTGAGACCAAATTATCAACCACATTCTTCTGTTGATCATACTGTGCTTTTAAAGCACTGGCATTGTCCTGAAAAGGAAAATATTGTGTTGAAAGAGAGTTTCGACACCATCTATCTCTTACTAATACCTCAAAGAAAAGCAACATTTCTAGATCTAGCCATAAGTAAATGAAAATCGTCTCGAGTTGCATCATATGTCTATTCAAGACAAAAAAAAAATAGTCAAAAAGTAATGATGACATTTAGCAATAAATATGAAATTATTGAGACTTAAAGAAAAAGGATGTATTTATGCATATCACATGGTAATGAATTCAGTTATATAAGTAAAAGGTAAGATTACAATGAGGTAAATGTTTGACCATGTTGAGAAACCTAGGCATCGAACTCTTTTGGTATCTATTGCTATCAAACAAGATTAACAAGAAATATTTGAAGAAATATTAGAATGGCTTGGATGAATTGTGATGTGTATATATGACAGACCTTTTATGTAACAGACAGAAGATTAGAACTTTACATAATATGTAGCAAAAAAAGGACTTCATGTGAATCAAAGCTGAAGCAATTTAGAAGAAAATAATAAGAATAAATATGTGCACCCATTGTTCTTTTCTTACTAAAAAGCACTCTGTTCTCCAATGGTTCCAAAACCTCCCAGATCATGGAAGCTTATTGCAAACTATGCATAAAGATGTATAACCCAGTTATTGTATAAATGCAGATTCAAAAAGCATAGGATAAAGCAGTCAAGAGCTATATTTTCTTTTGTCAGACACTTCCTGAAAACCCTAATTATATGATCACTCGGTATAAGAATTTGAAAGGAAACAACAAAGCACTATCATTCTCATCTCCCTCTGAGAAGCAATCTCCAGGGGAAATTATCCAATTTCAACTATTTTCCCAGGAAGCTTACTACACTGAATTAAACTAAAAAGAAACAGCAGACAAAATATTATTATTGACTGTCACTTGTGAGACAACGAAATATATGTGCATTTAGTTTGAACTTTTAACGCGGCACCTTCAAAACATACTAAGCTGTCAGTCTCTTAACCTTTCAAAAGTGACCGTGATAGTTTGTAGAGAAGGTAATGTCTTATATTTCCTTGCTTTAACATCGTTAGCTGATGTGACCATAATTTCTGTGGCAGCCATGTGGCTTCCCGTCATCTCTCTCATTACTTTGGCCCAAGGAAAACAAGATTTGCTGACTTGGGAAAACAAAATGGTAGGGCACATCATTATTTTAGCCCAATAATGTTGACATGACACATTAGAAAAATGCACGTGACGTGGCGGTATACTTAATGGAAGGACGGCATTGAGCGTCTTTGAAAGTTCAAGGATTAGATTGAAATAAAAAAGAAGTTTAGGGAACACATTGAATATTGAAGAAAAGTTCAAGGACACCCATGTCATTACCCCTATATTCCAGGAAAATGAATATCTTGCCAGCAATCTCATCATAATTAGAAGAAAATAAAAATCAAGCAAGATTAGAGAACACCGGTTTTAGTTAGGTAATAGTCCACAACTCCAAAGAAGAATCTTATGAAAAAACCTTTGCAAAATAAAAATACAACTTACAGCATAAGATTTTCTCCTTTTAAGAGCCTCACGTGCAAGATCTTCCTCTCCCTTCTGAAGAGCTAGTTGAGCCTTGCGATACCTAAGACAGAGAATTAGTATTGTACAACAATAACATCATGAAAATTAGCGGAAAACTAGTCTAATCCCATATACCACTCCTCCGAGGCCAGCTCTGCGGCTTTATATTTGTTCTCCAACCGCTTTTGAGATGCAATTACCTTTAAGGAGCACACAGGATCTATTTAGAACAACATTTCAAAGTAATAAGAGACAAGCTATGGTTAATAAACTAGGCAACTTCATAACAAAGTCATTTTGAAGCTTCTAGGAGCAGGAATTTTCAAACTATACTACTCTTCATCAAGCTCGAATCACTTGTTGCTCACCTTTCCTCATTTAAGAAAGCAGAGAATTATATACTGAAGAAGTGAAGTGAATAAGAAGATGTGAAAAAAGACAAGATGGAAAGAGAAGGAAAACATGCAGCAAGAATTGGAAAGCTTACTTGAGCTGTTGCTTGCCTCATTTTTATCAAGTCGTCATTCATTTCAAGCACTGTCTGTTCTAAAATCTTCTCTGGATCTTCAAAAGTACTTATGACTGCATTGGCATATGACTGCAGTTGGGAAGATGTGAATCAGGTTATATACTGTAATCGAAAGTAAAACAAGATACTGTGGTGTGCATATGTGAACAGATCCATGAACTCAACCTTGACGACTCGAGCAAACCGATCAAAAAGATTCATACGAGCACCAAGAGCACCACCACCTCTTCTTTGACAATCTGATCCTTTGCAACGAGCAATTCTGAGTTTTGTAACTCTTAAAGCCCCCGCTGCATGAATATTTATGCTGTGTATGTAAGTGCTCAATCAAGAAGACATCGGGTGGAATTGCACTATTCACATAAGTTTCAGGACTTTTGGTGCCCTTATCCCATTTCCAATAAGTATTGCAAATGAACAATTACGCTTTCAACACTGGTATAGGCATAGTAAAGGTACAATGTCTATTGAACCATACAGGATTTTGACGATGTCAAACAGAGGGCCGTGCATCTGTAAGGGACAACATCTAACAGCATGCTTCAAACCACTTAAACTTGGCCAATCGTGATGTGTCATGGTAAGAACCTCTTCTATGGATCTTTGCAAGGAAATGCATATCCTTTTTCATTTGAGGTCTAGCAGTTCTACCATTACAGCAGACATGGAAGCATAAGGTAAATGAACTGTCTCTCACATCTATCTCAACACACATAAAGCCATCTTAGATATCTTCCAATTTCTCTGGAAAATGCTCAACTTACTTCCTAAGTTCTCTCCGGATGATATCACTTATTGCCTGGCGGTTATCTCACCTTGCTATCAACGGCTCTTTTTTTTTTTTCCTTCCCTTCGCTTTCTTTTCCAAAAATCTACCAAGAACTCATACAGTTCTCTCGAAATACACCAAAGGAACCAATCTCTGTCTCTGATTTACTCATCCCTGTACTAACCAAGGTTCGGTTGAAGTGGACAGAACCTAATGCCAGGGGAAACATTTCCTCTCATCAGTAACATCACGCCGCTCGAACACAATTCTAATAGGCATCACACTTCGATTCCTTTTCCTTTTTCCCTCAATCGCATTCCACACTACCAACCGGCAACCAGGAAACTCCAATTACAATGCAATCACTTCGAACCCACCGCCCGTTCTCTTGCATTCGCCCAGAAGCTTCCAAACCCATACTCCCACACACAATCGGTTTCACAGGGAACAGAAACTATACTACAATCAGCACTTCAACTCGGATAAAACCGGTAAACATTTAGCGAGAAGACGCACCTCCGCCGTTGAAAAAGGAGGTATTGAGAGGCTTCTTGACGATGCAGGGGCCATCGCCAGAGCTTGAGGAAGCAGGCAACGTGAGCGGAGCCAAACCTGCAAAAGTCTGCAGCTTCGCGGCCATCGAGTTCGTTCTCGGACTGAGCTCTCCCAAGTTCAAATGCTGCAGGAGGAGAACATGTAGGAGGAGGAAGACTCAGGTGGGACAAACGTCTTCTCTTTCGAGATAATATTTATTTTTTTCTTAGTCTCTTATAAAATTTGCATTTTCCGGAAAAGGAAAATTGAGTATAAAAAAATAGCACCCGACCCGACCTCCAGGGTCTTTTGGTCCGATGCCCGACCCGCTTTGTGCAGGACCGCCCATTGATCATATAACAACGGAGGTTAACGGCCACCATTCGCCGCCGGCGCTAAAACCAGAGCCGCCTTCTTCGCTCATCTTCGTCGTCGCTCGTGCTCTCTCTCTCTCTCTCTCTCTCTCTCTCTGCAGAGCTTGAAGAGACGCGTCTTCGTGGCATGGATTTGGAGTCGTATTACGAAATCGATCGCACGGCGGAGTTCATCCTGAGTCGGAACTTCGCCAGAGTTGCTTTGCAGGTACGAAGCGACCTCTACCTCTTGTGTCGATTCTGTCGATCGCTCTGCGTCTCCTAAGCTCGTGAAAGAGACTGATTTGGAGCTGAAGTTGCTCCCCTTTCGTTTGGTTGCCGTCTCTTTGGCCTTTATAAAGTTTCGAAGGCGAAACGCGAGCTGACGTTTTTCTTGAGCTCGCTTACGGCTGGATGATATGAATAACGCACTTCTCTTTAGTGAATGCTAAACTAAGGGGGGGAAGTATTTTAAAATAGTGATCTTGACTAAATCCTGGCTGCAGAAGTTTTGTAATTGCGAAATCTTTATTCCCTGCTGCGACGTGTGTAATTGGATAGATTAGCATATAGGGTCGAAAGTGATGGTGGCACGGTGAGTGTACACCGGCTCTTCATCCACGACAACGGGGTGCTGTTTTCGTGTTCATGGTTTAATGAGCTTATGGTCATTGGCTTAGCCTTCACTTCTGTAGTCCATGTCGATCCATTTATTCTTTCTTTTCTTGTAAGAAAGCTTTTCTAGTTTAAGATATGATGAATCGAGGGAATGCGTTTCTTGCAAAGTCCGACTTTGCTTGTTTTTTCGGACAGTTTCCGGATGACCTGTTAAGGGATTCAACAAAGGTGGTGACAGCTTTACGTACGAAACTTGCTTCTCTGAGAGTATCTTCTGGTGAGGAAAACAGAGGAGACCATGATGTCGGACTATTTGTGATGGCAGACACCACCTTTGGTAGTTGTTGCGTGGACGAGGTCGGGGCTTCGCATATTAATGCTGACTGCGTCGTACATTATGGGCATACTTGTCTTACTCTGTGAGTATTCTCCTTGAGTTGTCGCTCATCTGACATTGCCGGTTCATTTGGAGTAGCTTATGGAGTTGATCGGTTGCAGCATGAAATCGTTTCATCCGTGTCAGTTTGCCTAATTCCAATTATTCAGAAAGCCAATGAAGATATCAATTAACATGCATCTATATCGCCCTGGACATTGATGCCTTTCTTGCTTCCTCTGCAGCACATCAACTCTTCCAGCATTTTTTGTTTTTGGGAAGGCTCCTATAAATGTATCGAATTGTGTGAACAACCTATTGCACACTGCTAGTACAGCTGGTAAACCTGTTATGGTAAGAGATTTTTCTTACTGCTTCATGTTGGATTACTGAATGACATAGTCTATCCTTTTGTAAACTTGGGAACATTACGGACAGTTCCCACCTTTTTTATGTTCCAACTTAGCTGCCCGCATGATTTTGAGAAGTAATTTGATACCTGCCCATGTGCTTCTGATTACAACCTGATTAACGATTCTATTGGGACATCCTGATAATTCTCTGTGCCTAAGTGCAACTGTGATTTGTAAATATATATCCATCTATGGCTTGACGAAATAAGGACATTACTAAAGAAGCCTCCATTTACTTGATTTATGTTGCCCTTTAGCATTTTTCTTTTTGCTTAATTTAAATTTTGGAACTCACACACTTTGACTTTTTTAAATCCAGAACTTCTGAAACTTTCAAAACACTAAAATGTTGACACGTAGATTCCCATACAATTTTCTCATAATTTTTTCAATTTACATAATATTTTAAATTTTTGGTGGGAAAGTGAAAAAGTATCTTTAGCTTTTCCTTAAGTGTATACAAACAGGCCCTCAAGTTTATATTAGATATAGAGGTTTGGAGAGTCGAGACTATGGCCCATTTATTGCATAAAAAGATTTTAAGGTTGGTGTTTATTTGACTTGCTTAAATTTAGGGGGAGGGGGTTTGGCTTTTAGCCTTTTTCTTTAGCTTGAGCTTTTGGCAATTGGATGCTGAATTTTTTTATTTATATAATTAACTCCTGAAATCTTAAAACATATTGATTAAGTGCACCTTGCCCTCCCCCTAAAAAGAAAAAAGGCGCTTAGTTGTTTGCAAGAATTTGTGATGTCACAATATTTTTTCTCATCTGCAGGTTCTTTTTGGGCTGGAATATGCCTATGCTATGCTGGATGTGAAAAAGGCAGTGTTGGAAGCATTAGTATCATATGAATCCCAAGCTGAACTGGAAATCCAATTTTCTGATGTTGTCTGTTCAGTGCTAGATCCATCAGGGAAGTCTGGGAACTCTGGCGGAATCACGGAATTGGTTGGTGCATCTCATGCCAATGATGCTGTTGGTTTACAAACTGGCACTAAGCACAGCACCGGAGGTCTAGTCTGGAATGTGCCTCAAGGGCGCAAAGTGGAGGAATACTCAATGTTTTGGATAGGATCGGAGAATGCTGCATTTGCAAATTTGGTTTTGACATTCAATGGGTGTGAAATAGGTATGTAAATTTGAGATATATTGTGTTCTGTGAAGTGTTCATTGTAAAGGTCCTTAAGCTGGCGAGGAGAAGAGGGTAGGCCTTCCTTAAATCTACTGTTTATGTGGCATGACATGAAATCTGTCCTTGCTAAAGAGATTATTCCTTGAACCTCTACTTGCTGCATTTGAATCCAATTTGCATAAGTTTGTGATTAATTTTGCCACTATATGCAAAATTAATTTGACAATAGCCTCTCCTACAGATAACAGCTGTTGACAATGACATGCTGTTTGTACAGTCTAGCTAAGTGGGATCATACTTAACATAAATTCTTCCACGCCACTGTACTTGTCTTATATTCTGCCCTGTCTCTCTCATGCATTTCCTGTGTGTGGAGTGCAAGTTTTATATTTGTTGTGGTTAGGATGGTACTGGGGTGGGGGAGGATGAGGGTGAGGGCAAGGGTGAGGGCAGTGTCAACGTCAAACAGGGTCCAACCTCTAATTAGAGATTAAGGAGGAAGGAACTTCCTGAGTCAGCAAATGTTCTGTATCCAATGCTTGCCATTGGTTCATTGACCACCTTGATAATCTGCATCATACATCAGTAGATCATGTTGAAATTATTCAAACTCTTGCAACTATAGCATCACTAAGAGTCTATGTAAAGCTTCATCTGGAGGTATAACAGTGCATTAATGGGTCTTCCTAACTATTGTAAATATGCAAAGTGATCCATTTACGAGTTTTAAAATTTTGATAGACTGCATGTGACTGGGATCCATTGAACTGATCTTCATAGGTGGGATTCCTGGTGCTTATTGCCTTTCTTTTCAAAAATGTTCTCTAGATGTACCATTAATTGACATGTTGTTGATTCTGATAAATATAATGATAGCCTATGTGTGTTTGTGCATGTGAAATAAGTGAAAGTATTCTGTGTCCATAATCTTTCTTTCACTAGCAAGAAAACTCATAAATTAAGGGAGTGCCTTCCATGTACAAAACTACATACATGAGACAGAGTCTATCAAATCTGAATGGGTCTGGGTGTGATTCTATGATATTGCGTGAACACCAAACTGTACGCATCTATTTTTTGTGAAATCAACCCTAAAATCTATGTCATGGAATGTTTTTTCTCTGATACTTGCAGCTTCATCCTAGTATAGACCCACGATTTCTGATGCAAAGATCTTTATATGTGTTGTATTATTCTTTGTTGTCTTGGTCATGGTTATTGCAAAGTCTTGAAGGATGACAGGGGCTGGATCAAGGGCGGCTGTAATTATAGTGTCAATACCTGGTCACAACAGCAATAATATTGTGGCCTAGGACGTCCTGTGGCAACTTGATGACCACAGTCAAGTGCTGAAAGTTTCTTATTCCCGCTGACATTCCTCCTCAATAAAGTCCTCTACCCCTTACCTCAGTGCCTTGGTGTAACGTTGCATGTGCAGGACTTGAAGTGCCTGATGTTGGACATCTTGCTATACAATCTCTATCCTATGATTTTGTCAAAACTTCAGCCCTTTTAGTTGACTTTCAGTCATATAGGTCTAATCATCTTACTGAGTACTTCTGCCTGAGCTTATAGTCTTATTGATCTATCATATCTACGTTCTTATTGGTCTAATTATCTTAGTAAGTACTTGTTGCCTGAGCTTGAGTGAGCTACATACAGTTCTTTAAGGAAATTATGAATAAAGTTAACACCTGCTGGATCAAAGAAGTTCTGCATTTACTCTTCCATTTGCCTCAAAATAACAAGGACAGATGAGATGTGTATAATTAGATGTTTCATCTTAGACCAGTCTTATCATTGTTTTGCATTTCTATTTTAGCAAACTTCATTAGACTAATGATGATTGGTTTCAGTCAGATATGATGCGACAGAAGATCACTTGGTGACAGATTTATCACAACAGAGAAGAATACTTAAGCGTAGGTATTAATTTCACAAAATTGTTGCTTCTGTCTCTCCCCTGGGGCCCTAATGCTTCTACTCTTCTTGATAGAAACAATGAAAGTTGGTAATTTGTTTCTGGAATCTGCTGTGTTAAATTCACATTAATATCATGCAGATACTTCCTGGTGGAGAAAGCAAAAGATGCTAATATTGTTGGGATTTTGGTGGGGACCCTCGGTGTTGGTATGTTCTGCTCATAATTTCTGGTGGGGTGCTTGTGTTTAAGTAGCCAGTCTTCCTCTTTCTGGGAATACTAAACTTGTCCGTCTGGCAGAAGGATTATGTGCTTTCTGAAAGGGTTAAAAGTGCTCACAATTCATGTTAGTTCTGTGCAACTTTGAACTAGTCTTAAAACGTAGATCTCTGCCCAAACTCACACTTTCCAGTATTTCACGATTCATAAGTTGCATTCGTTTTGGGGGTAGGGTGGTCTAATATAAACTATGTACATTGTTTACATTATTGATGATTTGAAATAATCATATTATATTCTGTAATCAGAAGTTGTCAATATAAATTTTCAAAATGATCTAAGAGAAATATAAATATACTTGGGATAGAATTGTTGAATGTGATGGGGCTAATAAAAGAGAGCTTATGAAAATGTGATCAATTTGTGGCTGGAAAAAAAAAGATGTGATAGATCCAGATGTTTTCTTGACATGTTGTTAATCTCTGGTTGTTTTGCACTATGTTTCAAAGTTTCATATCTTACATCCGCTGCTAGGAGAAAAGCTTTGCGATGATTATGCTTGTGCTTTTGTTGGGACATTTCTCTAACTCTCAGATTGTGTTGAAGCTGGCTACCTTCATATGATACATCAAATGAAAGAGCTGGTCACAGGAGCTGGAAAAAAGGCATATACTCTTGCCATGGGGAGACCAAATCCTGCAAAGCTTGCCAACTTCCCCGAGGTAAACTCTGATGTGTGAAATATTATTTCTCTTGACCTCATGAGCAAGAATAGCTCAGAATCTCTGATGACTGTTTCATTCTTGCCGCAGTGTGATGTTTTCATCTATGTCTCCTGTGCCCAAACGGCTCTGCTGGACAGCAAAGAGTTTTTGGCTCCTGTAATCACACCATTTGAAGCCATGATAGCTTTCAAGAGGTACCAAGTGATTGACATCTAACTGCTGTCATGGTCCAGTTATGTCTAGCTTTTAAACTTCTGAGACTCTCAATCTCTCTGCCCTCTCTTCATTAAATTCTTTCCATCTTTGATGTCCTCTGGTTGCTGTGTTCCCCTCTTGCAGTTATAAAGAACTGTAATCTTCATGTAGTTACAGTACTATGATGAAAATTGGTTTCAGGATATGAGGAACAGTTTTCAGACTGTCTTTCTTGTCGGTCTCCTTATGTCTATGTTTACTATAGCTGATGATAGTGCATGGTTGTATGCCAGCATGTTCATGGTTCAGTTTTCTTGTTGCAATTAAATTATAGGAAAATGAAGAAGAGTATTGTTAGCTGCTATTATAAGAAACAAATTAAATCCTTATGAAAATTGACACCGTAAATTACCTGTAAATTTTGAAATTAAAATGATAGGAGGTGAGCAGTGAAGACGGAAATTCCTGGCCTACATCATGAGATTGTATAGTGGGAAAGGCTTTGCTCTAGCCATGGTCAGTTATAAGTAGGAATTGGAAACCATGCAAATCATAACAAGCTAAAAAGATGTTTCAAAAGTGATCTTGCGGGAATCTCTGAATTTGATACATCCAAGTTTATGTTGGTGAAATGACAGTCTACCATTGTGTCTTGAGCAGGCACTTCCACTTTATTTTCTGAAAATCCAAACATGTCAAATTTGACATGTTCAAGAGGCTTTGATAAATTTAGAAGGCTCTTTGCCATGTCTTGCCTCTTTTATTTTGCGAAGTGTGACCACCCCTACTTAGTTGTACTGTTTTTGAGTTATCCTCGTTCTTCTCATTGCTTTCAATTTAGCATGTTTTATTTTGTTTCCATGCTGAAACCAGCTTAAACTTGACATTGCCTTCAACCTATATTCTGGCCTTGTGATAGAAAGAATGTGATAAGTGGCCTAAAAGCACTTTATAGTATGAATATTATTGAGTTATCAACATATGTACTGCTCCTCCTGGTTAGCCAAAAAAGAAAAAAGGAAAATGAAAAAGAGTTCCTGTCTGCACATGAGTTAACTATAAGTAAAACCAAGGGATTATCCACTAAAGCATTAGTTATGTGTGGTTTTGTCATTATCCCTTGGTATATTTGCTATTTATGGTTGCTAATGCATCTATATTTCACTGCGCTAGTGGAAGTCAGTGGACAGGAGAGTATGTTACGGAATTTCGGGATTTGATTAAATTATCCCCAGAAGATATCAGGAAACCATCAGAAGAAGCTCGTTTTTCCTTCCTTCAGGGTGGATATGTAGAAGACCAAAATCTGGATGGTATTCTTTCTTTCTCACCATATTTCAGAGAGATGTTTGACATGCAGAGAAATGCCCCCTGGTTATGATCATTAGCTACTTATTTCTTCTGCTCAATTTTTTGCTCCACTAGGGATTGACGAGGAAGATAATGAAGGAGACCTCGCATTGGCGCATGCCACAGAGAAGGCTCTTTCACTGCGCGACAGGCATCCCAATTCTTTTGTCAAAGGAACGGCTAAATCTGGGGCCGAGTTTCTCGCAGCTAGAACCTATCACGGTCTTGACATGGATAGCTACAGTTCTTCCCCAGAGCCATTTATAGTTGGCAGGACTGGCAAGGCGTCAGGGTATGAGGATGAGAAAAGCCGTGAGAAGGATTAGATGGGGATGAAAAGTTTTGCTACATCGAATTTCCTGGATGCGACTTACTGACCATCTTGCTCGATTAAGTTGGTGTAGTTCAGTTGATGGACGAATCCGAGTGGCCCCTCATTTGGTACTCTTCTCATCAATTATGATCGAGTCTCAAAGCCTTTCATGTGGCCGGGGATTAGGAGGCAGTGACACCGGGTGTGTCGCTTGGGATTGAAGGGTGCCTCTTTTGTCATCTCGAGCTCATAAAACGACGAACATGGAATGTAACTTATAATGATTGGTCTCTAGCATATTAGTTTAAGAGAGGAAAGGCTAATTTTAGGGGGATTGTCATAAAGTATTGGAGAAAATTTTGTTGTAATTACATGATAGTGAGAGCTTATGCTTCAGGTTCTTGTTTTCTCTTTTCTTTTTCTTTTTTTCAAAGTGGCTTTCGCGCTTTAGTTCTTGCTGTGTAATGGCTTTAGCTCTACTGTGTTCTGTAATTACATTTACGGTTCCACAGCAACTTTTCGCTATGGTGTTGTGGTTGTTCCTTTAACCAAAGGAAACACTGCCAAGCATGCACAATCACAGCTACATTTACAGCATTTGGACGGTGACTTTGACTTCTTTTCATGGGAAAAGAAAAACGTGGAAACTCTCTTCTGAGTTCATACATGGAATTAGATCATTTTCAACGACGGGGAAAGACGGAACACATGTCGACAACCACCTCGTCACGAAAGGGGATGGCTCTGAGAATTGGTCAGAATGAATCTAGAATCGAAGGGATGGATGGCGTGGTGGTCAACTTTGGAATTTTGCGGTGAGGATGTTTCCCAGAACTCGAGTCTGGGATGATAACGTGTGGGAAGCTTCGCCTATTAAATGGTCTCTCTTGAATTCGAATGCCCACGTTTGAAATTAGTATGGCTCGTTAAAGATGCGGTTTGACTTTCTGGAACCCTTGAAGCATTCCAATCTGATTAGCTTAATGATCCTCCTTTCTCTTGTCCAATTCCATTAGCACAATCGCCATGTAAAGGGCAAGATAACGATTCCATCTGACCAGCTATCGCGCGTTCAGCCTAGCGGCAATCGAGGCGATCAATCCCTCGAAACCTGACTTGAGAACAGGAACCGAAGTAGAAATTCCACGTAGCGTGATTAGCGAAATGCACTTGCTCAGGTATTAAATTTCGCCAAAGCTGTTTAAGCCTCTTTGGCTGATTAAAGGGATGATAATTGAACTACTTAAGCATTCTGAAGAACAAAAACACAAAGTTTGACTGATTCAAGTCCAGACCCGCCATTCACTTATCTCTAGAATGATGCCCCCAGTCAAACACTCAAAAAGTCAACGCCACTATCACAGCCCTCATTTTCAACTATCTAGATTTTTTGTTCTCTTTCCATTTTGCGTGGTCCAAATTTGATGACTTTGTACCTAATGCAATATGCAAATTGCCCACCTTCATCACTATTAATATCCAAGCCTCACCTTATCAAAACTACACTTCAAGCTATCATTCCTTCCTTCAAAAAAGATGACAACCCTCAAGCTCAGAAACCTCCTCCTTACGGCGGTCGCGGTCGCTGGGATCATCGTCTCTGCATTGCCCGACACCACCTCGGCCCAGGACTGCGGGTGCGCAGCCGACCAGTGCTGCAGCCGGTGGGGCTACTGCGGCACGGGGGACGACTACTGCGGGACGGGTTGCCAAGAGGGCCCGTGCAATGCACCGCCGCCGACAAATGACGTGTCGGTGGCGGACGTGGTGACGGAGGCCTTCTTCGACGGGATAATCGGGGAGGCCGCGGAGAGCTGCGAAGGGAAGGGCTTCTACTCGAGAGAAACGTTTCTCGAGGCCGTGGGGAGTTATCCTCAGTTCGGCCGAGTCGGGAGCGTCGACGATTCGAAACGGGAGATTGCTGCATTTTTCGCTCATGTCACTCATGAGACTGGACGTAAGTTGTCTCTCTTAATCACTTAAGAAATTCCATTAGGAATAGAACGGGATGAGATAATTGAATGCTTACTAATTTTGTGACTAATCTAAAGATAAAAACTTGCTGCTTGTGCTTCTGCAGATTTTTGCTACATAGAGGAGATAGATGGACCATCAAAGGACTACTGTGATGAGACGAACACCCAGTACCCATGCTACCCGAACAAGGGGTACTACGGTCGTGGCCCCATCCAACTCTCTTGGAACTACAACTACGGCCCGGCCGGAGAGAGCATCGGGTTCGACGGGCTCAAATCCCCCGAGACCGTGGCCACCGACCCGTTGATCTCCTTCAAGACCGCTTTGTGGTACTGGATGAACTTCGTCCAACCGGTCGTGGACCAAGGGTTCGGAGCCACCATCAGAGCCATCAATGGCGCGCTCGAGTGTGACGGTGGGAACCCCGCCACCGTCCAGGCTCGGGTTCAGTATTACACCGAGTACTGCAACCAACTTGGGGTCGCTCCTGGAGATAATCTCACTTGCTAGCCCGGAGTAGACTGTACGTGAAATCAAAGTTGTGCATGTAGAATTCCAATTAGAAGTAGTTTTCAGGTGGATTCATTGTATCAATAATGCGCACAACACAGGAAAAATAAGAGAGAATTGTGACTTTCAGATTGAGATATCGTGAATAATAATTGCAGAATGTAGTGGTAACTCTGTTCAATTTTCACCAGCTCATCCCTTCAATCACGTAACTTCTCCACTGATTTTTTTGGAGGCAAACCTGCAAAAGATGAGGACTTCAAGGAGAAAATGGACCATATAGTAGCAAGTTCAGGAAGAAAATTGCAACCATATATAGTCTTTCGTTCAATGACTTGCTTACAGAGTCGTTCTATTACTTGAGTAGGGCGAACAGTGGTGATCCCACTGTCTAAATATAATATGTGGTGGTCAAAGTCGCAGGTGCGTAGGAAGCTGAGACATTCAGTATGTTGTTCAACTCACGAGACATTCACATACTTATTTGAGTATAAATAAGTTGTTATAATGCACCAAGATTAGGATGAGAAAAGTTCATGTATCGGTAAGACATGTTAGGTTTTGGCGCACAGTCACAACGAAATCTAGTAAAGACGAGAGAGAGAGAGAAATCGAGATGCAAGATTTTATCATGATTTACCCTTAAACTAGAGCTACATCTACCAAATGATTCTATTATAATTAGAACATCGCATCTCTCAATTACATCGCTCAATTACAAGAGAAAGAGTGTATATATAGATAATAGTTATTCATGAGCCAAGCTCAAACTACTAATAAAATATAGGTTTAAATTATAAAAGCCCTCTAGCGTTCAAGGAGTGCTGCCCCCTTGAGATCCCTGCCGGGGTGGCTCCCTTGAACCCTCGCCTGCTCATCGGGAAGCGGGACCGTCGTATTTTACGCGTGTTTTGATTTACTTATAAGTCATTAAAGGCGACATTCACGACAATTTTACAAAAGAATATTTATGCATGACAGCCTCTAAAATTTAAAGGATTCCGTGCGAGGAGCAGAAAATTGTCATTATATGACGTTTGAAATTTACAAATAAAGGTACACATATATATACACACACATTTATTATTTATTGTCATGATTTCTCGAACTCACAAATAAATGGTATGGGCTCCTAGATTTATTAAGATATATTTTATGGCACAAAAATTTAGAAAGGTTGACTTGGTGGGCTGAAGTGGGCCTCGTTATGCTAATTGATCTTATATGTCGAGAGCTTTTTTCTTTTTCTTTTTAATCTCCCTACCTCTAAATAAACCTATTCATCCTTTGCTAGATTATATTATGAAAGATAGTTTCAAATTACTTCCGAGTGTCGAACTCAGCTCATTCTTTGGATTTCAACATTCTCTTCCTATTGTGTCTATATAAAATAAAAAATAAAAAATGGAGGAGTCCCTGATTCTGCTCCCTGGAGCAGAATCTCATTTGGTAAAAAAAATGATTCTGACCCGAAAAAATGATTCTGATCCCAAAAAGTATTCCCAGAATCAGTTTTGAAGCTTAAATAAGAATCATAAAAAAGATGATTCTTTGTTCTAGAATCACTTTTGAGAAACAAAGGAAAAATTGTTAAAAAAACCT
>BCNH02000001.1:715257-743477 GCA_001662345.2 Metrosideros polymorpha var. glaberrima | reverse complement strand
CGCATGAGGAGATATACATATATAACTAACACACTACCTTTAAATCTTTCTTTCTATTGTTGGTGCTTTTTGTAAGGAGGGGACTAAAATTAGTGAAGGTAAATTCACCATTATGCAAGAGCATTTCTCGTTCCCATGATTATCTCACAATTCACCAAGGCACACCTTCTACTCTTTTCTTAACACGCAGTTACCAAGAGTCACCTCCTTCTTCTTCTTCTCTCTCTCTCCTTCCCACACTTACCCCCACACACACAACCTCACCTAATTTTTTTTATATATATTTTCTCTTATATTTTTCATCAACAACAATAACTCTTTATTTTTCTAAGATAAATGTACATATGTATATTTTTAATCACTTCTTTATTTAATATGTTGCAAAAAATCATTTTTCTTTATGATTGTATTTGTAAGATAGCATAGGTACTTTATAGTTACAAGATGTAATTATTTGACTTTAATGAAAAAATTAGGAAGATAGATTGTTTATGGGAACAAAAATTATATGCAATTACTAAACGCGTTTCTATTTCAGGAATAGAAATTTTGTGTAGTTACCAAACGCGTTTTTGATTCTCTGAAACTCATCCAGGAATCAGAATTAGAAAGAATCACTTCTGAATAAAATCATTTTTTTGGATCAGAATCGTTGCTAAACAGACCCTAATTGTCTCGCTAAATCAATTTTTTCTAGGAATTTGTTCTCATTATTTTTCTCTCTATTGTCTCGCATTACTTTTTGATGGATTACTTGGATTAATCAGGGGTGAATTCTGCTATGGCCATGATCATTAAATGAAAATTTTTCATTCTACACATGCCGACATTAACTAGCTGTGTGAATTGGTGTATGAATGTCCGCCAACACCTCGTGGCAGCCACTACTGTCCATGATTTTCGTTTTGGACCAATAATGGAATAACTAGATTTGCATTCTCAGTTTTATATTCCCACTCAAATTTCTCCATTAGTTTAAGTTAACGGAATTTGCTAATTTGGCTACCAATCCAGAAATTCGAACGGTGGACTTAAAAATAACTCTATGTGTGAATTATCCACGTAAGATATTCAACTCAACTTAGAATATTATAATCCATTTAATTTGTTTGATTTGTTCAATTTGGAAGAATTACTATTCATGTTATTTGATGACTTGGATTATTTTATCATGATTTCAGTTTAATATCTTACATGGTTAATCAACGTGTAATGTTATTTTTGTGTCCACAAATCAAATCTCGGATTGAAAGCCAAATCAGTAAATTCCGTTAACTTAAATTAATGGAAGGATAATATTGGATATTTTCATATAATTTAGGAACTAGATTGAACATGTACCAAACGTTTACGGACCACATTGAACTAATTAAATGTTCATGGACGATATTACACATTGATCCAAATTTTAGGGACCGTTTTGTGTAATTAACCCAAAATTAAAATAGTGAAGACTTATCGATCAGTCAAAACTCTAATAAAGCCCATAAATATTGAAATCTAAAATTGGCAAAAGTTCTTTTTTTTCTTCTTCTTATGATTTTGTCCAGTGAGCTCAGGGCATTATTTGATGAGTTCAGGACTTGATTCGAAACTAAATTAGCCATTTCGAGACGAAATCTACTATGAGTCTTCTTTTGAGAAAACCGTCTCATTTTAGGGCCTTATTTGAAACATACACCTTAATTACAAGTCTCATGATGAGTTTGAGTCTAATACTCTACATTATTTTATTTTATTTATGAAAAACTATTTATATTTGGGTAGAAAAGACTTGTCTGGGTATTCATGGAGTGTTCGGATCCACTTCAGCTTTTGATCACGTGGTACCCACACAATCAATACTCGGGATAAATATGATTCATATGGAGCCATATGATTCATATGGAGCCGGGTCCAAATAAGAATCTCCTTTTGAGCAAGAAGATCTTAACTTCTAATGCACTTTGCAACTCTGAAATTGTCAATGGAATCAAGAATCAACATCTCATTACAGGCTTATCTAAGTGATTATTATCATTAAATAAACTACATCAACTTTTAAACTTAACTAAAATATATGAGCGGTCGATGCAATTGATGCTACATTGTTAGATCTACACGAGAGGACAAAATCCAACTGGGAGAAAAGAAGCAATCCAGAATAAAATGACAGATGGTGAAAAAGTTCATGGTTAAGAGCAAGAGGAACAAAGCTCAGATTCCCATGTCAAGAGCAAAACAAAGAATGTGGCGCATAAGAAGACATAACTCTCGAGTGCTTTAGAGGGGGCCGGTTCACTCTAACACTTAGAATGTAAATCTTCTTTTTACCTATGTATGGATAAAATTATTGGACCTAGGGGGCCGGCGATCGCCATTGGCCACCCTAGGTCCGCCACTTCGGAGCATCTTATAAAGAGACATGAACATCAATTCTGAAATCGGGATTCTCCCGTGGCGACGAAATAGGAACCGAAAATCCCCATCCGATGAGTCCGTGGGTGATCGATCCCTTCATACCCAACTCAAGAGCAAGAACCAAGTAGTAATTCCACAAGGTGTGATTGGTGAAACGCACATTGCTCAGACATCAAAATCTGCCAAAGCAATGTAACCCTCCTTGGCTGATTGGAGGGATGATGGTCAAACTAGTCTTGAAGAACAAAAACGTCGGTTTGACTCGTTCAATTCCGGACTTGCAGTCAAATTTGTGCATGGTGGTTTGTGCATGGCCACTCTAGGTTGATGCCCCCCGTCCAAAACTTCAATGTCAACAACACAATATCATATCACAGTCCTCATTTTCAACTGTCTAGATTTTTACCCTCTTTCCTTCTTGCATGCTCCATAGTTATTTACTTTGAAGCTCATGCAATGTTCTGGCAAACATCGTTCCCCTCGCCTCATCAAAGCCACACCTCAATCTATCATTCCTCCCTTCAACAAGATGACAACCCTCAAACTCAATACGCTCCTCCTGACCGCTGCCGCGCTCACTGTGATCGTCATCTCTGCTTTGCCCGACACCTCCTTGGCCCAACACTGCAGGTGCGCAGCCGGCCTGTGCTGCAGCCGGTGGGGCTACTGCGGCACAGGGGATGACTACTGCAGGGTGGGTTGCCAGGCAGGCCCGTGCAGCGCACCACTGCCGACGAACCACGTGTCGGTGAAAGACGTGGTGACAAAGGCCTTCTTTGACGGGATAATAGGGGAGGCCGCAGAGAGCTGCAAAGGGAAGGGCTTCTACTCGAGAGGAACATTTCTTAAGGCCGTCAGGAGTTATCCTCAGATCAGCAGAGGCGGGAGCGTTGACGATTCGAAACGGGAGATTGCTGCATTTTTCGCTCATGTCACTCTTGAGACTGGACGTAAGTTGCCTCTCTTAATCACTTAATAAATCAAATTAGGAGTAGAGCGCCGTGAGATAATTGAATGCTAATTAATTTGCGACTTATCTAAAGCGAAAAAATTTGCTGCTTGTGGTTGTGCAGATCTTTGCTACATATAGGAGATAGATGGAGCATCAATGGACTACTGTGATGAGACAAACACCCAATACCCATGCAACTCGAACAAGGGGTACTTCGGTCGCGGTCCCCTCCAACTCTCTTGGAACTTCAACTACGGCCCGGCTGGAGAGAGCATCGGGTTCGATGGGCTCAACCACCCTGAGACCATGGCCACCGACCCGTCGATCTCCTTCAAGATTGCTTTGGCTGTGTTTGGAAACTCCTTTCCCCAGCATTCCCAATGGGCTTTGGACACCCAAAGCCCTTGACCAAAAAATGGATGTTTGGGAACCCATTTGGAGACTTGCATTTGGAAAATGCGAGTCTCTCAAATGCTGAAAGCCCAAGATAGCCTTGGGCATTTCAGCATTTTTGGAATGCATGTAGGAGGTAAGTGAATTTTTTTTTCTTCCTTTTTTGCCCTCACAATTTCATCCAAATTCCAACTTCGCCATTTTGCTTAAATGAGAAACCCTAAAGCTGAAGAAGGTCGGTCAGCGTCGCCAGAGAGGGGCCAACGTGGCCAGCGACCGTTGCGAGGGGGGTCACGCAACCTAGGCGACGCCGCCTAGGTTCGAGCGACCCAAGCGACCGCCGCCTGCGGCCGTGCGACCTCAGGCGAGGCTAGAGAGTGGTCGGTGCCGGCCGCTCGCCGGAGAGGCTTGCCGATGCAAGTTTTGACTTTGACTTTAAAAAAAATTCCCAAAACGGTTTTGCAAAGTGTAATTTTCCCAAACACCTTTTGCATTTCGAAAAACCAAAATTGTATTCAAAGTGTGATTTTACCAAACACTATTTGCATTTCAAAAAACCTCTTTAACTCAAAGATATTTGCATTTTCCCAAATGATTTTTCTCGAAAGACTTCCCAAACACACCATTCGAGGTACTGGATGAACTTCCTCCACCCGGTCATGGACCAAGGGTTCAGAGCCACCATCAGAGCAATGAACGGCGCACTCGAGTGCGATGGTGAGAACCCGGCCTCCACTCGGGCTTGGGTTCAGTATTATACCAAATATTGTAACCAACTCGGGGTCGCTCCTGGACATATAATCTCACTTGCTAGCCGGAGTAGACTATACGTGAGATCAAATTGTGCGTGTAGTACGCCAATGAGTGGTTTTCAGGTGGATTCATTACATCAATAATACACACAACAGACAAAAAGTAGAGAATTGTGACTTTCAGATTGAGATGTCGTGAATTATAATTGCTCAATGTAGCGGTAACACTGTTCATTCTTCACCAGCTTATCCCTTCGATCATGCAACTTTTCAACATATTTTGGAGGTAAAAGTGCAGAGAAGATGAGGACTTCAAGGAGAAAATATAAATAAAGTAGCAAGATCACGAAGAAAATTCCGACATTGTATTTCGTTAAGACAGAAAATTGTATGCTAATAATTGTTTGGGACTTTACAGTCCATCCACAAAAGTACCAACAGGATCAAGACCAAGAAAAAGTTGGCTCAACATACAGAGGATAACGTTGTCCTTTCAGGGTCTGCCAAATCAGTTATGACTCGATAGAGTTAACAAGAGAAATCAGATGATACAGGCAGCTAAAATCTCAGAGCTTCCTCATACAAAGGAACAGCCTTTGGTCGAGGTCGAACTGATGGAGATTGGAAGGGTCCCCTCTCAGCATCATGAGAAGCCCTCCATATGAAACATATATCTCCCTGAAGCCAAAAAAACTTTAGCATCAGTAAATCCAAAACACCCCTAGTTATTTGCTAACCAAGTCAATTGAAGATTCCTAAATGCACAATCTCATGCATTAGCATCCCAAGCAGACAAGCACAAGACTAGACATGTGGTCCCAATGCACAATCTCCCGCATTAGCATCCCAATGTACACATGAGGTCCCAATGTAGTGGAACATTAAAATATCCACTGCATCAGTAGTTTCAAAAGCTTAGCTCTCGTGTATGATTTATGTGGCCCTATGATTACAGGTTGTTAAGTTAACCTGTTAATGCCGAAAAAAAGAGTATTGCCTTCAATTAAAGATTTGAGTAACTTGAGGCGAGGGCTGAAATCGTTCTCAAGTGTCAAGACACTGGTGAGTGATCAGTGCATGAATAAGTGGTATTGGCATGTAAAAGGAAAGCAGAAGCACCAGACTAAGATATGAGGTACAAATGAAACTGGAAGTCGTCATGAAAAAGCACGCTTTCACTTGCTAATATACTATCCAAGCTCTAAGCTGGCAAGAAATAGGCTCAAGGTCCAGTTGGAATCAAATATCACGACATAAAGTAGATTGAAAAATTGAAGACATGACATCGCCAAGAAAAATCATGACATTATATCAACAGAGTTCTTTATAGAGTTAAGAAGAGAAAGCCTCCCATAACATAAATGTTCCATAAATGTTCAAGGTTTAAGGAAAAGATAAAGCTTCAAAGACTCTTCTACGTGAAGCTAAAAGTTAGATTTTAACTGTGGCATACCAAAGTATTGTAATGGAGATGTAACAAGCATGACTCAAAAAATGCAAGTTAAATTAAGCAGAACTTACGCTTTGACTCCTTTTACTGAACCTTTGGAAGCCCTTCCAGCATCATCCTCAGATATCTTGTATAGCTTCCCATGCATAATGTATTCGTACTTGTCAGCAATGGATTTCCTATTACCCTGACAATGGTTATCACTAGTCAGAGACTCAGATATTATAAGAGTATGAAATGCCAAGAAAAGTATGAAATCTAGGAAAGAGAGAGAATGCCAAGAAAAGTATGAAATCCTAGGAAAAAGAGAGATTTGTGAGTTCAAAGCATATTATCCCAAGGTTTGGAGTAAATTGCTGGCTTTCTAGCAAATGACACCTAATACCATCAATACTAAATTGGAAAATACAAACACCACCAAGAGATATATATCTCTATAGTTCAAAATGCTAATCACTGGTAACGGAAAAATCAACTGGATGGTATCGGAAAAGAGAAAATTTTCCTCTTTGTTATCTACAACAGTTCTGGAGCCTCCAGACCTCCAAGAGGATGGCTGATTCTACTCAAAACAGCTCAGGATTACGATTGAAAGAGTTTAGAAAACCCTAGAACAGCAGGCCAATTAATTACATCATTGGCATCACCAAAGGTGATGAGTGAGATAGACAAGCATCAAGTTATGAAGCAAAAGAAGCAAAATCCACTGACCGGGGTATAATATCCTGTATCAGGTGTTCCATCTGGATTTAATGTAGTAGCTAATGCCATGGTGAACTTTTGTCCTTCTTTTATTGGGTATATTTCAGTATTCACATCTAGATGCATGAACATGTCGAATCTTTCGCTTCGTGCTTCAATCCGAGTTACTAGAGAAAGAAAGCAAACTGTGAGTAAGAAATATCCACGAAATACTGCAGAAAACTCTGACGATGGCATGAACCACATAATTTGACTACTTAACATCACTGGGCCACGCCATAACCCATGAGTTCACAACTCCAAAAGACAGCTCCGTATTCAATTAAAACAACAAAGTAAAAGCTTCATTTGCACGTCAAAAGATAATTTTTATCTTAGGGCACCTCACAGAAAAAGAATCCAAGCAGCAAGAAGGACGTCCGCCCAATTTCACCATTGCCAATGTAAGAAAGGAGTCGAATTCCTCTTCCATTCACTGGCCGTCCCCAATTCCGATGCATTCCATTGTTTTACCGAATGGTTAAATTAAAACTCAAGCTATTTCAAACAACTGGAAGTAGGCGCGTGTCATGTGCAGTACAACTCATTCTCTGGCTTATCGCATCCCCAATCAATTCTTTTAAAGCAGCAACGAGCTCAACTTAAGTTAGCCCAGCATACAGCAATCGGCGCACAAGAACTCTAAGTTTGGAGCGACACGAGGACATTGGAAAAGCACTTTAAGCAATATCCTCCCCATCACAATTTTCCTAATCTTTATCCCTTCCGGCATCATATTTCTTAATCACAAGGTGTTCACAGCGCAACCAGGAGCAACATTTTAATGTTGCCCGCCAACAAAGACCTAAGGCGACGAAAACCCGAGATTATGGAGTCTCAATAGGAGCGAAATCCACGCCACAGTTAGCTTAATAACAGCGAAACAGCAAGAAACCATGAGCAAGATTTCACAAACCGCAAAGCTATTGACAAAAAAAGGAAGAAAAGAAAAAGATTCCACACACCGAATCTCTCCACAAGCACAAACTCAAACGATACAAACGAACCAACTCTCTTGTTTGCTAGGTCCCATTAACAGGCTCAACCAGAAGATTGGCGTCTGCGTGAGAGATGAACGGAAAATCGGGAAAAAGGAACAGTTTTTCGACGAACCCAAGACGAGAAAATCAGCGGGGAAGAAGCAAACGAGCAATCGAAAAGGCAAGGGCATACCTTTGTCGAACTTCTTGCCGTCGGGGTCGAGCCTCTCGACTTTGAAGACATCCTCGAGAAGTATCATCTTTCACCTAGCAAGAACTCGAATTGAGGTCATCACCGACATAAGAAGAAAGGAAGAGAGAGAGAGAGAGAGAGAGAGCGAGCGCCATACCAGAGCAGACAGACGAAGACGTTGCGACTCGTGTGAAGGAAGTGATGCAGAGAGGTCGGCAAATGGAGGGGAGGTGGGATTGTTTCGCCTTTTGTTTTCTATTTAATGAAAATCAATCATGTAGATTGGTTTTTTTTTTTTTCCTTTTTTGCTAGAAAAATTAAGGGATAATGACACAAATGGTCTCTGAACTTTGGCTCAATGTGCAATTTAGTCCCTGAACTTTCAATTTAACACAAATGGTCCCTGAATTTTAGCTCAATGTTCACAAATGGTCCCTGAACTTTTAATTTGATACAAATAGTCCCTAAACTTTTGGTACATATTCAGACTAGTCCCTGAACTTTAGCTCAATGTTCACAAATGGTCCTTAAACTTAAAATAATGGAAGGATCTCGTTGAACATCTTCATATAGTTCAGGGACTAATTTGAACATCTATCAAAAGTTTAGGGACCATTTGTGTCAAATTGAAAGTTCAAGGATCAAATTGCACATTGAGCCAAAGTTCAGGGACCATTTGTGTCATTTTCCCAAAAATTAATGGCATATTCTTATGGTCATTTTTCTTTGAAAAATAAACTGTAATATATTTTCTCTTGGGGATTATAAGTTCTCTTAATATTAGAATAATATTCTATGCTTGATTTTAGCAGAGCTTAATAGTTGGTTCTTTTACTTTTCAATCTATCTAAATTATGTTCATTGTTGTCGTCATGTCCACTTTTAAGATGAAAAAAAATGATTTTTTAGGTTTTGTCATAAATCTAATTGATTACTTACAATTACGTAAATCAACCATTCAAACTGCACTCATAGGTAGGGTGTTTCCCATTTGAAAGAGACTAAATCCGATCGGTGGAGTTTATGTAGTGAGTATAGGAAAAAATTGAATAAAAGCTTTATTGTGAATTTTTTTTTAGCTGGTTGGGGTTTTTGATTGATTTAGTTTATCTGAAGCACACATAGAAGCTCCAATTTTCTAGATGGAGCTAGACATAGGAGGACGGAAAGGTACCATATCAATTTTTCCACACACATGCAACGAGTGTATATATTTGCTAGTATATAAAAAGTCAACTTTCAAATTTAGTGTCCGCTTTTCATATGACCGAAACACCGTTATCTCATCACAGTATAAAAAATGTAAAGCAAACATTACATATCACTAATAATCAAAATTCAATATTTCCACATTATCCGCTTCTCATATGATCGAAACATTATTATCTCGTCACAAGGTAAAGTGAACATTACATATCATTAATAATCAAATTCAATATTTCCGCAAGGTTAATTGATAAATCCCCTATATTCATGAGCAAATATCCTCACCTTTGAAATCCATATCCACATTCTCTCCTTAAAAATCATATGAAATAATTTTTTAATCGAGCACCCGTAGGAGCCAGGAACGAGTTTATTTATATTGTGATTTACCCATTTAGGAAACATGCCATGATTGATCGCATATATTTGATTTTTTTCTTAAATACAAAAATGACCTAGACTTTTAAGTTCCTTCACAGACTGTTTTTTTTTTTTTTTTAAGGATGTACAAAGTCGATGATGATTGTGGTAAGATGCAAGGAATATCCCCCTGAAGAGTTCATAAGAAAAACGAGCCATTTGCAAGGCTTTGACTGAGGTGTTCACAAGCCAGAAGTAGGCTAGGCTTCTGCTTTCTTCTAATGCAAGTGCATATAGATAGCCCGCCTTTTTCGCCTGCCAAAAGTTGCGTGCGACACGGTGTGTCGTGCCTCAGCAAATCAAGAACTCAGTCAAATCGATAACGAACAGTATTGGTTACACTGCGAGTCGTTTGACAGCATTCATATTCCAGTAGGGAAAGCAATCCACTACTGGCAAAGATGTTCAAAGATGTCAGCTGTCAATTTGGAGGTCTCGTTCAATTGCAGTTTTACAGTTGAGCGAAGAGGTCACAAATGATCTATCAGCATGCCGCCTTCTCTATGCTTGGCGAACATAACATCGATGTAATCTATCACATTCCCGCATTACCTACACGTGCCGCCGATCCGAGTGTCCGTAAATTATTTGATTGTTTTCTTTCGCGCGTTTATAGGAACACGAAGAAAAGGCCTTTGGTATGGCTATGTGCCTCATTCTGAAAGAAACAACTGCTCCATGCCTTGACAGAAAAAATCATTTGCTCGTGAGTTTGGCTTTGCTTTCCTCCAGTGAAAGTGAAGTGAGAAGCGCTTGCCTCATGCCTTGACAAAGGAAGGTCCAGAATGAACTTTGTGCCGCTCACCTTCATGGTTTAGGCGATGACTGCCGTGTCGTTTTCAATACGTCGTGCTGTATCTAATGAGCAACTCCAGAGAATTAAAGCTAAGCATCGTAACTCAGTCGCAATAATAAGCATTCACACAAGGAAAACACCCTGTTACTTGCAAAGAAGTTCATAGATGTAGACGAGCATTCCAGTATGAAGCACACTTTCAGATTTCTCTTGTATGACTGCAAATGCCGACCGGTCATGCGAGTCCTGTAGCTTAGAGAAATTAAAAAATGTAACTTCTTTCGGTCTCGAGATGGTCATCATCACTTTCTTTTCTGAAGCTTGTGGATTCTCCGCCTCGGCCGTCTAAGACTTCTCGAGATGAACTCTGGAAACCTGTCCAACGTGGTCTAAGGCTCAGGAATTTGTCTCTCAAACATACAAGATCTAACTTGCAAAAAATTTCGGGTTGTAGAATCTAATAACGACAGTCAGTTGCTTACTTGAATTTGAAGTTTCCTCTTTGAACCGACGATTTATCAGAACTTCGGCATAACTCGATCTCGGGTCCTTGAGACGTTATGGTCGACGGCTTCCCACATTCGAAATTATGTATTAGGCACCCATCTGGTACTTTTGCGCTCGGGATATCCGTCAACCTTTCCTATGATCTACACTTCACAAATTCCATCCCGTCCTAAAGCTCTAACTGATCAAGATCCTCAACAACCCGTAGCCCAAATATAGCACTGGTTGATGTTGATATGCCTCAGGCTCTTCAATTTTGACAAACCAACTAATCATTCCACAGAGTGGCACCTATACAGAGAGAACTCTTCCAATGATTCCAACTTGCCAATGACTTGGATGTCAAGTATCGTAGGGCACCTGGAAAACTTCATTCTTCTTGATTCTTTAAGAGCTCGGTAGAAGGACTACTTTCGGCCCACGAACAGTTCACTCACTCGACGACTATAGTTCCAAGAGAGAACCCAACCTTTCTAAATACTCGCCGCCACAGATAGCTATTCATTTCGGCCATTAATCCAGCTTGCTGCCAGTAAATTGGATCACTACCAGCTTTGAGCACCAGTTCACCTCTAATATTTCCAGCTTCTTTAAGCTTGATGTAATGGATACTCTCTCCAGTTCACACGACAGGACATTCAACTTTTCCAACTGTGGAAGTCCCTACAGTTGTATTTCTTTCAGTTGAGATGGAGAAAGTTCTAAAGCCGACAGATTTTCCAAATTTTTCAAGATGGACAAGAGTGATCTTGGCGGGTTGATTTTATCAAGGTTTAGCTCAACCAGAGAAGATGGAAGTTGTGTGCAGGATTGCAGATTCAGTACAGAGAAAGTAAGTCTGTTTTAGAAGAGAAAGCGAGCCTAACTCCATCGGGGACAGTGATATTGCAAAGGCACAAGTCAATTTCTTTCAGTTTAGACAATCTCCCAATCATCATAGGTTACAAGTCTGCACTAACTTCGATCCTTCTGTATAACCAGTGCCATCATGTTGATTTGAGAGATTAGGAACCAACTGTAACAAACTAGATTCGAATCGTGAACACATCAAACTCGTGGGAAGCTCTGGCAACTCTTCAATCTCACGCTATACTAAGTTCATTTTTTCAAGGCAAAGAAGCAGATTCTCATTGTACTTGGCAAACTGACAGCTCCTGTAGGCAATAAATTTAGGATTCTTAACAAGGAACATATTCTGAATCAACCTCTAACTCTGGACAACTATAGACATGCAGCTCTTCCAAATTCTCCAACATTCCAATATTACCAGGAAATCCCATCAGTTTCCAAGTACCAATTAATTAAGATGTGACAGTTCCAACACGCAGAATGATTTTAACTTTCTGATGGAACCAGAAAGTATCGTCAAGTTAGCGAAAGAAGGACAAGTACTCCAGCTTCCCCAGCCCTCCAGTAGAATCCAGAAGTTCAGGGATTGGCGTGTGTGATATGCCGAGTTTACAACCCGGTAAGCAACGGAATGCCCTGTTCCATACATAAAACTTTGTTCAATGATGCTAACTTATTAAATTAGCCGAGGAGTTTCTTCTCCATAAAACATCCCTCTAAAGAGAGGTGCTTAAGATTCACCAGCCCTCCAATTTCTTCAGGCAACTCTTTAAGACACCTGCAACTTTCAATACTCCAGTCAGTCAAGCACTTCAGTTTTCCAGTGGAGCAGTCAATTTCCATCAGACCTGAGAGCGACTGGAAAAGTCTGGAGTTTTAGTTATGCCAGAACAGTTTTCAGCGTCAGAACTTGCCATCTGCAAAAAAGAACAATGTATTGCAGAAGTGAAATATCAAGCATTAGAGGATCATATAACTAAAGGAAAAAAATAAAAACATACTAGAAGATGAGACATAACCAAAAAGAAAAGGTATTACAGGATGAGACAATTAGGCTTCAAGTAAACACATAACATACCTTGAGTATGCTCCATACTTCATCTGTGAAGTCATTGTAACAAAGTTCGAAAACAACTACATTCTTTAATGCATACTGGCCACCCTAAAATCTGGCTGAAGAAAAGCCCAAGAAATCCATCTTAAGTTCGATGATGTCCCCAACAAAAGTTCCTTTGTCCAACTTAAGGAACCTTAGTTGTCATCTAAAGGAGTGTCTCTCTTAAAGGCATGCCTGCTGAAAAGCTGCAGTTCATGATCAAAACTCATTTCCTCCATTTCATAATTTAGAACGTCATACATTAATTCTTTATTATGCAAAACATTTCTATTCCTAGTTGTAATAACAACTCTAGAACTTGAACCACAAGATACACTTGCTAACTTCTCAACTTGTTCACTCTTGTTCACTCTTGTCCACGTCATCAAGGATAATGAGGACTTTCTTTTTGTCGAGTGTTTCTTCAATCCTCTGCTCTCCATAATCAACATCATCAATGCTGTTCGCCTCAAAAGAAATTACAATATCCGATGATAACATTTTTTGCAACTCGACTATTCCTTCATCTCTTGATGACTTTTTCTTGGACGTCTTCAAGAAAACTGCTGCACTTTCCAAAGTGTGGTGATAGTTGATTGAAGACGAACTTGGCAAGAGTTGTCTTTCCTATGCCTCCCATTCCATGAGCTACAGCCAGCCAGAAACCACTTGCTTCAATATCTAATAACTTTCTCAGATCTGCCACTCCGTCGTCCATTCTGACTAAATGTTCAGTCACGGACTTATGTATTGTCTTCAGCGTATTCGAAACCACCCCAACGACCAGTTTGATTAGTCCTCCTTGGCTGTCACAATTAATTGCAAACCAATTTTAGTGGGAAAAGATCATAACACATTCGTTCATGTTTGCACTCACTTGATTTACTATTCCTTTTCCAAGTAAAATTCCAGGGATAAAAAACGGTAAAACAGCAGAAAGGAAGCAAACATGAATTCTTCACAGATACTAAACATTAGAAATCTTGATCACTACAAATTTTTTCTGACAGTTAGATAGAGCTTATCAAGAACATGTTCTATGAAAAAGAAAAAAGCAGGAAGAGCTTACTTGTCATCCTTTATCAGGTTCCATCCCTTCATTTCATGAGCTTCTTGAAGAGCCTTTCGACAAGCCTCAACCTCAACACTGCTCAACTTCTGCTCTTGCTCCAACTTCAATATGGCATCACGGTACGATGGAGTTTTAAGCTTGACATCCTCCACGTCGAAGAAAATGGGAAGAATCTCTTTCAACCCGTCCGATTTACAAGTTTGTTGCACCATGACTGTGAGCTCGCGGAGGCACCAATGACTGAAAGCTATGTAGATGATGGACTTCTCTATCGCACAGGAAAGCTCTTCTTTCATTTTTTTGGTGACTTGGAGTTCATGTCGTCTCTGATAAAAGGGAACCCGACATCCACCTATCCATGGCAGAGGCAGTCAGTGAATCCATGGCAAGAATCCGTCCTCTGAAGCTCGAAAACACCCAGTACTCACCTCGTCGATACTCATTCCAGCCTCTGAATTTGCAGAGATCGGCCTCTGAGTGCCTCCTAAGTCATCACTGCTTATTGTTTGTTTGGCAGCTTATGTTATATACTGTCATACGAATATTCGCCAAGATAGCAACGGGGGAAGGTATTACCTTAACTACATGTAATAATAATACTCAAAGAAAAGTGATTTATAAAGTAGATTACTTTAGATAAAGCAACTTTGGAAAAGTAAAGCATAAGAGAGCAGGACAAGGCAGGAAAGCCAAGATATGGCAAGGACAACTTGATCTCTTCCACTCATCCAGTGTATCACAGTGCAGATACTGCTCACTAAGGTGGAAGATAACAGCAGAACATGATTCTGTCAAGATGAATTCTAAAGACAACAAGGTACATAAGACACTACATTATTCACAATATACTGGAAGAATATTGTGTACTAAAAGGAAGTGGCTTATAATATAGATTACTTTAGATTAAACTACTTTTGGAAAGGTGAGCATGAGAGAGAGAGAGCAGAACATTTATAATTCTTTTTCAAGTGGCCAAGTTGCTTGGACCACATGTCCTAACTTTGGATGTAAATGTGGGCCTTATATGAATAAAAAAAAATTAAGCGATGAGAATTCCGATGGCCATTGGCCAGTCTTAAAATAAGTAGAAATTCGGAAGAGTCCCACATCGACCATGAACACACATGCACCTCGGTTTATATTGTCCAAGTGGGAAGAGAGAGATTGTCTCTTCGAAGACATCCGATAAAATTGGAACGATACAGAGAAGATTAGCATGGCCCCTGCGCAAGGATGACACGCACAAATCGAGGAATGGTCCAAATTTTTTTGTACTTTTCAGTATTCTTTTTTCCAGCTTGGAGTAATTCTTTATTACATTCAACCAATCCTAATATACTCTCTAATTATAATTGTGGAAATCTAAGAATTCATACTAATACAAATCTTCAAAATGTTATATATCTAGGATTGATCTTCTGTTTAACGTGTTGAAATGACTTCTATATTTTTTTTTGTACTTATTTTTATATTTTGCAATACATATGTCTCGACTTCAAATTACACAGTACCCACAAAACCTTTCAAAATATACAATTACTGACAAATTGAGATTGCTTTTGCTTTTTTTTTTAAGAAAAACAAAAGCCAGTAAATCTTCTTAAACTATTTTTGCATTTGATTCTAGAATTATTACAAATTTTTCAGCCTGGTTCCCCACTCAGGACGGACAGAGCCCAAAACCCAAAAGTGGAGGGAGGTATGGAGAGTTCTCTGTCTCTCCCGTTTCGCTCTGTCCAACCGCGTCTCCACCAAGCTCCGACCACGAGCTTCGTCACCTGCGGGCTTCGGAACAGTACGAGGAGGCCACTGTGGAGGTCGGACGTGCTGTCGACGGAGGCCATAAAAGCCGTCCAGTCCCTCAAGCTGGCCAAATCCACTCCTCGGTTGAACCATGTCCTCAGCACGAGCCTCGCTCGGCTCTTGAAATCCGATCTCTTGAACACCTTCGCCGAGCTCAAGAGGCAGAACGAGGTCGATTTGGCCCTCAAGGTATCGCCTTTTTCGCGCCCGGGGTCGTCCCTTGTTGGATTTTTGTGGTTCTGGGTCTTTGTTTTCTTTGCTTTTCTTGTTGGTTGTCGAATTCCCCCTTTGTAACTTTGGCGTATGATGTGAAAAATCTCTGCCCTTCTAAATAGGAGTTGGAAGTTTAGAAGGCCATTTGTGGTGTCTGTGTAAGATACATTCTTTGATTGTAGCGGATGCTGTTACTGGTATGAGCAGTGCAAGTGATCTGGCAATTGAGTGTTGCTCTGAATTCGTTTTTCGTATTGGTTATCGGTGATTTAACCGGTACATCGAGCTAGTGAGTGGCATGTGTGATTTGTAGAAAAGGGGTTGAGTGTTGACTGATGAGATTGGCTTACCTTGCAACAATGATTCTTGTAAGCTTTTTCGGCCTTGTTGAGTTCGGGTACTCTTAATCTTCTACATTAGGCATTCACAAAGAAAGGAGAATCACTGTGCAGATTAAATTTAAGTTAAAAGATAATAAAATAACATTGGGCAGAAATGCAGGTTTTGCATGTTTCATCAAGGGAAACAACATTGAGCATATTCAAACTACTGTTCTCATTAGTATATTAAAAAGAAATTGAAACAGAGTAATACCCTCGCTGTATAGATACAGGTGGTGTGAATTCTGGATGCACTCTTTCAATATTTCCTTTTTACTGTTCTCATCCTATCTAAAAAGATTCCAGCTGTAGGTCTTCGAGTACATGTGTGAGGAGGAATGGTATGATGCTGATCTTGCATTGCGTTGTGACATGATCCAACTATTGGGAAAGAACAAAATGGTTGCTCTCGCTGAAGTTGTTTTCTCCGGACTTCTGAAAGAAGGGATTGAACCTGACACAAGGGCTTATGCCGAGATGATTGGAGCATATCTAAGGGCAGACATGATTGAAAAGGCAATGCAGACTTATGAGAAGATGAAAGCGGCTGGTTGTACCCCAAATGAATTTACCCTGATGATTCTCATAAGAAATCTAGAGAAGGCCGGAGAAAGAGATCTGGTAAAGTTCGTGAAGAGAGATTGTGTTGAATATTTGGATTCTCCTAGAAAGTTCCTTGAAGAAGTCGACAGAAAATATGTAGGATTTCACTCTTCCATACTCATTCTAGCATCATGTTCTCTATATGCCTATCTTTCTGCATGGGCTTCTCTCTGATAGTTCCTGTCTTTAGCAGCTTTGTGATTATCTTTTGATACAAATGCTCATGTCTCTTGGCTTGTTCAAGTAGGACTAGTAGTGCTTTCTGGTCAGTGGTCCAATTTGTTCTTCGCTTTCTTTTGAGAGTTGTTTTGCTTCCATGCATGTTCTACATTTATACTAAGAATGTATTTCTTGTTTTCATTATTTGTTGCTTATAATAAATTCTTGGGATTTATGATGTAAAACTGCTGTTTGAGTCTAGTGTTCCATTCAATAATGAAAACTTCTGGAGGGTGGGAGAAGTATTATTGCAATGACTCTATCTTTCACTATCCTTTCGCTTTCTTGATGCTTGAACTGTACTTTTGACATATCTTGTGCGAAACTTGGCCTCTTGAAGATGAAGTTCGTAACTTCTGTTCTTCTTCTTTTACAGCCAAAAAGGAGATCGGTTGATCTTGTTTGAGGACTTACAGCTATGCAAGCATGGGCAGCTATAAGTTCTGCTCCAGAAATGAAAAGACGCACCACTTTTGACGACTTCTATCAAAATCATTGCACGCGGTTTGCAGCGGGATCTTGAATTTTTTATTAAAATAGAAACATGGGTAATCGCTGTCAAAATGTTATACCAGTTGGTGCGTAGGTAAGTCTCTAATCCGGAGGAGCTTAGGCCGGATGAAGCAGATTCCGATTGTTTATAGCAGGTGCTGTTGGCGTCTTTTCTCATGCCAGTAGTGCAGAGTCACTGTTGCTTAGATTATGTGGAACAGGTTTTTTAATTAATCAGAAAATGTAGATGTTTGTAAATGGACCTCGTTGTTATGGTCACAAGTTGCTTCTAGTTGAGTTCTTCCTTGATAGATCAGGCGATTGAAAATACTGTTGATAATCCTGAGTATAACTTTACTTGTCTATCTGTTATCAGGAATTTTGTTGTCCTTTAAGGATGCCTCAATGCATTTGACCCTCTGTATCGGATTGTTTGGTAATGATATTACCTTGTTTTCCTTTCTTCTCACGTAGTGGGCTAACTACAAGTGCAAGGAAAGGCTGGAAAATTGCATGTTCTGTTGAATTTAGGTCATGGTAAAAGAAATTCTTTTAGCATATGTTTGCATATGTTTTCTTCAAAAGCTCATTCTCTTTTCCCGGATGAGATGTTATGGATGATGTGGAACATTGTGTTTCTGCTAGTAATGTGCTAAAAAAACAGATACAATCCATGGCCCAGTTACTGGCTATGTAGGTTGTTACTACCTCAGTAGAGTATTTCCATAAAAAAAAAAATTACTACAGATGTATTGATAGTTACTTTTTGCATTGTAATAATTCGAGGATGAATATTGTCGTTACTTCAACTTATTACTAATAGGTCGTGCGTTATTTCCTATGTAAAATTACTCGTCATATTGAGAAATGAATTTTGATATCAAGTGTTCTAGGCACATTAGTTAATTATTATTTAACGAAACTTCACAGTTTGAATGTACCGACTGTCTCGTGTTATGTGTAATCACCGTTTTTAAAAGTGAATTATTGCACATTCAGTATGCTTAACCAGGGGGAAAAGGGTACCCATTAACAGGACCTTAAGAAATTAGTTTGCATACAACAAATGCAAAAATTGGAATCAAGAACCAACTTTATATCACAGGAAAATAACATCAACTCATGTAAAAAAAAAAGCAGGGGTGGGCAAACAAATTAATCTTCACATATGCATTCCTTTCTAGTAGCTCCCATGAACAGTGTATCTACAAGTCTACAATATAGGATGGAACAATATGACCAATACAGACAAGAACATCGAAAATTTTGACAGAGAAGCTAGCAAAAAGTTCTACTTTGTAAGATAATCAAACACTGCAAGGAGTTGGAGGGGGGGAAAAGCACATGAAGAAATAGGAAAAGAAGTCAAGGAAAAAAAAAATCAGCATCCCTTGAAAGAGCATGAATGCAACTGTACTCTCTTCAGCTAGCCAAGTGACTGGGTGAGCTATTGAACATACTATGCCACATGAATGCTCTAGAAAGCACCATCTCCAACTCTAAGTGAGTCCAGTTTTCCGTAGGAAGGTGTTGAAGAAACATCACCAAATCTTGGAATTCAAGCTTCTGAAGTTTATCCGACCACTGAACACAGCACAGGAACGAAAAAATAGCGATCATTCCAAGTGTTATGACTTCGACAATGAAAATATCTGAAGAAAACTATTATGCAGAGATAATATCATCACGCGAGACCCATAGAGTATGAACTTTTTCCGGTTTCACTTTGCTCGTGCTTGATGGAAAATATCGGAAATAAAAAAAGTTTATAACACTGTTAAAAGATAGGAAAACGGAAATTGCACATAATGCAGTGACTGCACCAGGAATTTGAAGATGTATATCACTCAACAAATAGAAAAGCTTCAAAAGATCTAAGAAAATTCCTAGACAGCTTCGCTCGTAGAATATGAGCAACCACCATGAACATCAATTCCAAAATGAGTTGGATGTTGGTTGATCAAAATGTAAATTGAGGAATTCATAAAGAAAGATCCACTTTAACTGGCTGGCATTAAGCACTATCTAGAATTACATTAATCCTACAAGTCATCAAGTTCTGGTGATATAGCCAGATTAGACCTGAAAGATATTTCTAAATTGTTATCCTTGACATATTAATCCTACAAGTCATCAAGTTATCCATCCTCTGAATCGGCTGTACAAGGGCATTGACATAACAAATGGAGGACTCAATCAGTTTCCAACCTAAAGCTCATGGGAGTGAGATCACCCTCAGAAAAGTTTCTGCAGTCCATTAAAATTGCTCTTGGTTCTCACATCATGTTAGACCATGTTCATGTGAGAAGGCTTGAACTAGATATTGTGGCAAGTCACAATGGAATGGGCTGGAACAATTGTCAAAACTTAAATACCCAACAGATCAAGATGTTACTGAAAAGCAACGTTTTTCAGGTTTTGTTCTGTTCTGAGATACCACATGACAGGTGGTGTCCTTCATGTAAAGGAAAATCAGTAAACATACTAGCAAGTTAACCAAATATCAGCTTGTTAAGGTCAAAAAAGCATATATGTATGGGCCAAAGACGTATAAATGAGTCAAATCTATAGCTGCTTTCCTCAAAACAATTTGAACATGTAAAAAAGTTAATTGCTTCGTACTGTAAAGTAGTTGGAGTGGTAGTCTCTCGTACCGTCAACAAAAAACTAGCAAATATATAAACGAGAAAGTCTGGCAATGCATCTCCTTCTGCAAGATATGTGTCCCACAAGCGAGTGACGAGATGGAAAGGGATCTAATAAGAGGAATTATGTTATAAGCTCCATGCCTGAATTATTGAATCTATAGGAGTAAAATAGAAAAATCACAATTTATACAGGCAAATTTAATTCAAGAGAACTAAAGGAAGTGAAGACTTGAGAGAAGCTCAAGTAACAACAGACCTCACGTATTAAGAGACAATTAAACCAGCGGAAAGCGAATTGCAGAAATTCAAGGCCTTGCTCCTCCATGTGTCTTGACACAGGTTCTGGTCCAATTCAACGAAAGAGAAGTTTAAATAACAGCAAATAATTCCACAATTGCAATTAAAACTAACACTCAGATGACTGACGAGCATCAATCAAAAAGTGACATAACCAAAACAAGCAAAGTACTTAAATGCGCCATTATTTTCTTATGCAAACAACTATGCTCATTACCAACAGCATGTAAGAAATGCACATCCAGAAATCCAACCCAGTCAATATGGCCATATTGAACTGAAATAAAATTTCAGAAGGCACTCCATGCTGTCTCATTAGATATGAAATAAAGTAAGCAGCAATTTATGCATGTCAAAAGTACAGAAAAATGAAAATGGCGCCGTATATCTTGCTTTCAAATATCACATGTGGTGGTCAAAGTCACAGGTACTTAGGAAGCTGAGACATTCTTGTTCTAAAAAAAAATGCATGTTTCTTAAAGGACAACTTTGTCGATAGAGTTTACATTGTGTACATGAAGTGAAACCAAGGTATTCTCAGAAGGGAATTGTCGCATGTCTTCAGTTTGCTACAAAAATTTAGTGATTGACAGCACCCTAATCCACATACATGTAGTCCTTTGTAAAGCTCCTAAACATTAGTTTTAGAAAGATTAAGACATATGTCAGGGCACCACTCAGCACACTCCTAGCAGATTAAATCAAAGCACAAGTAAACCGCACCAGATAAACCACACCAGACACACCATTCTGTTTCTAATAAATCATAATCGGTAAAGTCGCGGTACTGAAATTTTGAGTACGCGTCCATTATCAACTCATAAAATTCGTGACTAAGGGTTACCATCAATGCGCCTGACCAATTCCTTCAGCTTAAAGACAAGTCGTTGGATTCCCGGTTGAGCAAATGTGTAATGGTCTTGCATACCATCTAACAACTTTGTCAGACACCAGTAGCAGTCTGCCTCTAAGTAAGAGATCTTCTCAGGTGACAAATCAGATAGTGAACAATTATCCACACTTCCTTCTAAGTATTCTGACAAAAAGACTACCAGAAATGGTGTGACTAGATCATTTATGCCTTGAACATACCCACTAGCTGGATGACGGATAGCCCTGGATTAAATAGCTAAGCATTAGAAGAAAGATCAACAAACACATAGCGGAATCCATCTCGTAGACTCTTCAGATACTAAAGCATTACAAACTATAAAAATGAATCGGCATAGACATAGCTTGCAGAAATTAGGAACTCAAAAGAGGCTAGAAATTTCTTGAATTTAGTAATCAACTAGTGGAATCCCTACAGAGAGATTAAGTAGAGCAGGAGAAGGCATCTATTAGCGTTCCTTCCAAAAATGTCATAACATCTACATGTCCTTAGATAAGACATTGAGCAAAGAAGTGATGGGACCTCAGTTGAGCAGCTTCAACAGTTCAACTTGGTCCTAACAGACATTTAATAAACTGCACAATTACCTCATGGTTCAATGGTACTTCCTAAAAACCATATTTATATCCCACCAAATAAAAACCATCATTTAAATCCCACCACAAAATCTCCTTGATGAACCAAAGAGCTCACGGGTTCTTTTTCTTTTTTTACACTTCATAATGGCCACAGTTTCGTTTAGCCCAGGGAAGGAAAAGGTTCATATGATAGGAAAATGTCTAATGAAGATCATTTTAGTTTGTGACTGTTGGGTTTATTGTTTTAGAGTATTAGCAAGTTGGGGCTAAATATGTAATTGTACTAGGCTTAACCCTAAGCCTATAAGTACTTATCTTTTGATCTCAGAAATAACAATTTTACTCTTTCATCAATAACAGTGACTAATTTCTGAAATGTATGGTTTCATGCTATTATAGATTCTCACGAGACTCTATGAGATAATGCATGACATCATCGATTCAGGTCGGTATCAGACAGCTTTGCCAGTGACAAGAAGATATTACAGACTTCTTCCATTCAATACTTTAACTGTAAAATTAAACACTTTATAGCGGCAGCACATGAAGGTATGACAAAATAATGGAATAGAAAATACTGCAATTGTATTAAGACAAAAAATTAGCAGACCTTAGTGCCCTACCAATGAATCTTTTGGTAATCAATAAAAGAAAACGTTCCCAGCAAGAAAAAGCAGCAGAGCTTATATGTAGAAGGCCCTTTTATCAATATTAAAGAAGGAAGAAGAGCGACATATCCTAAACCTTTCTAAATACAAAAAGTCACTCCATTTATCCTAAACCTTTTGTCTTCAGTGTAGTATAAAAAAAAAAGGGATGAGTAGTAGTCACTACCACCAACAAAAACACTGCCTTTTTTCCTGTCTAAGAAGTCAAAAGGCCATTCAGTTGTGGATACTAGACTCCAGATATCTAGTCTCCTCGTTGAAGCAAAAGATATGTTGTGCCATGTCAGCAAAATAGAGGAACATGATGAGAATGTGGATAACGCGTTAGAATAACGCATGGTGTCATCGTTACACATTCTAGTCTCCCTCCACCTATTGGATTAAGCTTTTGAGTTACACATTCAAACACAACACTGTCAAATGGTAGCTTCAGACTACTCTAAATTCCAATTCACACTCACTCATCTGTGCTTAAGGTAAGCAAAGTTTCAGTTCTCACAATTGTGATTAAAGCATTGGTCGGCAAGTACAAAGAAGATAATCTGACCATGTATACAGGATGCGCTCCATGGACTTCTGTACTTGGGCTTGCTGAAAGAAAGAAACATCAGGTACAGTTCTTGGACAATCCACGGCAATCTAATCAAAGTATACAAAAGTTGTGAGAAGCAGAATACAGGACTGAGAAAATTAGTTGATCCTAGACATGGTCAGATATAACAAAAGATACCTGGCGAAGCATGCTGATCTCTTCATCCGTGCGTTCGGTATCCGGAATGTCATAGAACTGAGCGACACAGTCAAGATACTCAAGGCGTTTCCTTCTCAGGACTCCCTCCCTTCTATCTGAATTAGGTGGTGCATATCCCTGTGGTCAGTCCATATTTAATTTCACACTATGAATAAACTTAGTCAAACCAAATCATATTAATGAATTTCAAGCCAGTGAACTGCTGAACCAGATTTATGGATCTTTATGCGTGGTCTACAATATGAACCGACATGGAGAGAGCATTTGGTTAAATATTGTTGCTATCCGTCCTCATTCTCTAGGTCTTTATGCATGTTCCAGCACTTGGTCTGCATTAAGATAAATAGAAATGGCTGTCCAGTTCATTCTTATTTTCTTTGAAAGATTTTAAAGGAAATGAATCAAAGGGCTTTTTAAAATATTGAAACTCCTATGATGGATTTAAAGGAGGAATGGTTATCGAGCCTCGTTTGTGGTTTCCGGTTACCGCCCTTTCTCATACCCAAAACTTCTCGGAACTTTCAAGATCTTATTGTAATTAATTTTGTACGGCAGATGTAACCCCTTAGGCAGCCATTAATGAATTCCTCAATTATCAGAAAAGAATATAACAATGTTGCTATTTGCCCTCAGCCTGTAGACGAATACATTTACAATAGTGTTGGGCAAACTAAAATCTCATGGTTCGTCCCCATTTGTATTAACCTACTAGTATTGTTTAGCTTAAATTGTACTGGCACGAGAGAAAAGGAGATTGACTATCAAAATAATCCTAACTCATGAAGATTGTATTAGCAGGTTAATTTTCTTCTTTGGGCAAGAAAAGGAAGAGAAGAAGGGTTAGTGGCTCTGTGCCTCCACCAAATTACCATTACAGGTAATAGTCTATCAACTGTGACCGACGGATGTATGAACAAGGCACCCCAAAAATCTAACTCTTACATGAAATCCAATAAGCCCGCAGTATAACATGCCGGGCAGGTAGGACAATCACATTATGAGAAGTTGAAGGTCGAAATCAATTCCACATGAATTGCACTCAAAAGCTTCAGTTTGAGATGGTAAAAGAGTTTATGGCAAAAACGTAAGACTCAGAGGACAAAAATATTTGTGCCTCTAGTGAACCGCATTGTACCACCAGATGCTTCTCTATATTTATAGAGGTCGGACCACGAGATGACTAATATAAAGGTATTATACCTTATATAGCACTAAAGCACTTAGAATGGTTATAAGTATACCTATATAGCTAAGGAATCAAAATCTAATGCGGCAGCCACCAACAGAAGTTAATTGAATAAATTGCATGTTCCAGCAAGAAATTCTTTCAACAACTGAACGCAGCTCCTTTTTATTTTTCTAACTTTGTATGACAACAAAAGAGATATTGCTAACTTTTGAAGGCCCAGTTGGGGATATAAATGTGCTAACTCTACTTCCCAAAGTAACAGCTTTAGCTTACCAAGAGGAGTTTCCAAACTGTAGGACGCATATACGGTGATACTCCACTCCATGCCAACTCTCGCAACCTTTCTACATAATGTCATCATCACAGAAATAAGATTAAAGGACCAAGTTTAACCATAAAGAGCTCTGCTGCACTCAGTATGCAACAACAAAAGGAGCTCTATCCATGAAAAATAAATAAATAAATAAATAAAGCACAAAGCTCCATCAAACTAATGCTTAAAATCTCTCACGAACCCTGTCTAAGTGAGAACAAGCCTTATCACTTTCACCGTTGTTTCTGCATTGAACTTACTGGTACTACTAATTTAGCAAAAAGCAACTGAAATACAATACAAAGCCTAGGAAAATAGAATGTAAATTCAGTGTAAGACCAAGGAAGCCCCCTAAAAGGTCAATAATTGGACACGGGTGCATGGATGACTGTAATATCAGGAATGCAGATAGCATGACTATGTTTAGCCTATTTACCCGAAGGATTTTGGACTAAGCAAAAGCAATGTGAGTGACTTAAAAACAAAAAAATAAGCCCATTTAATCATTTATGAGATCGAGACTCTATATTGCTGTAAAGGTTACTAGAATAAAGAGAAGTGTGCACAAAGTTGAAGCTTTATTTATATATACAGATCCATCTCTTCTCAGCCAACCAGTTCAAACATCTTAACAAGCAACATTGACCACATCCAACCAATCTGAGCAAGAATAACTGCTAATGTGTGTTCATTCTCCAGTCCATCATTATTTTTTTTTTAAAAAGGGGAAAAAAGATAAGGAAAATTCATTCCCCACTATCATGCTTTCATCAGGATGCAAAAGTTGTACAAGGAAAGCCTCATCATACCTAATATGACAGTTGTTCCTGAGAGCTCCTTCGTGAATTTCAGGACCCTTGCTGAATCTGTAGCTCTCGCACCAATGGTGGACTTCTGCACTTCTTTGGGAGTACTATGGACATCTGATGTTGAGGATTTAGAGTTGTTGAGATTCTCGTGTGTACTTGGCTTAAAAGGACCTTTGTCATCTTCCTAGATCAGAAGCAAAATCTCTCACTTGATTCCCAATAATTAAAATATCATAAGACCGACGATCTAAGTAAATGACATAATCCGTCCAAAAAAAAAGTAGTAATGACAGAAGACCAACTAACATCATCCATACTACCTCCATCGACTTGTCCATTTGATCACTTGGGCCAGTATCGTTTTCTGAGAGACTTCGTTCATACTTAGGAGAGCGGTCTTGCCAGCTTGAATCGTCCAACGGGTCCGATCTCCTGGTCAGCAACACTTTTCCAGGTATACTGCGACCTTTGAGCAACCTACCAATAGCATTTAAGATGTTAAAGTTCACGTAGTGACTAAGGCAAAGCAGTCATATAGGCAGAACCCTACCCCAGAAAAAGTCATGGCCAGGGCATGTAGCCGCTCTTAGAGACAAAATTAACAATTGTGTAGAGCAAATAGCAACAGAAGGTGGATAAAGGAAATACCACACAGACATATGTCAAATAAATACGATACAACCACCCGGCATCAAATTACTGTAGGCCAGAATCCTTGAAGTTGCAACGGGCTCCCAAGGAGAAGGTAGGCAAAGACACATGCACTGAATGCAGATATTGTCCATAGGCATGCAGAAGCACACATGCTTGCTTGTGCACAGTGCACACAGACACACAGTAACTTATAGAACGAAAAAGAGGGTCAGAAGAGGCGATTGGATGAGTCAAGTATCAAGGCCAGATGTTTCAAGCCAAAATTTTCGTTAAGTGGAAAAAAGAAACATTCTGATGTACACTTCTTGACAACAGCAGATGTCACACTCAAAGGTGAGCATAGCCAGCAAAGCTATAAATCCCCCCAACCAAAGAAGAACACAGAATCAAAAACTTGTTACCAATTCACAAATTTGAATTACCACATCCTCAATTACTGAGGTAACTGAGGATTTAGGATCGCCGAATGCTCCCTTGGAAAAAACTTATCAAACAGTTTAGCATTTCGCAAAGGGCATTCAGGCTGAAAGCTCCTTCCAAATGCTGAACCAAACCCACCCTAAGAAGAAAAATCAGCAGAAGCTCAAGTCCTATGTCTAGCATCAAGCGATAGCAGACCACGCAGCTTGTCTCGCTCAAGTCTTTCAACGCTAACTGAAGTCTATAACCTGGTTCCACATCTCACTGAGGCAGAACAGAAGACGTTCTGATCCATTCCTTGCTCTAACATTCAGCTATTGAAGCTCCTACTTTCATTTACTTCGACGTCAAGGCACTGATATCAAACAGATCCACACGACTTCCGAAGAAGCGCGACGAAAATCAGCGAGACGCGCCTCGATTCCCCACATCAGCCCCATTCACTTCCCGCGATCACAGAGCACTCGCACCACAAGCACACAACCAGATCACGGCGATCACCCGCTCCAGTTCCGGAGATCCGGAGCTCTACCGCGAAAGGGAAGCTGAACACGGGCGAGAATCGAAATTGTTCGAGCCACAACACAGCCGCTCGCCTGTCCACGATCCGAGAGCCGCCGAAGGCAAGATGCGGGATCGCGATGGAGGAGGAGGAGGAGGAGGAGAGAGTACCGTACCCTTGGACGCTGCGGAGAGTCTGGTTGAATCTGGAGTCGGAGCTCTCGGTCTTCTCTTCCCGGAGGTGGTGGCTGCTGTTGGTGCTGTTGCTCCTCATGTTTGCTGCTCTGTTTCCTCTCTCCGAGAAGACGAGACCATGCTAATCCGTGCTCTGCTCTCTCATTTTCCTCGCCTTCTCTCTCTCTCACGCCCCCATTTTCTGCATAAATAATAACCAAAGCGAGGTGAATTGTTCAAGACTTTTAATTATTTCGTTTTCCTAGATTCTTGGTATACCTTGAATTTGGTCTTTAAATTATATGAAAATATTCAATATTACCCTTCTACTAATTAATCATCTTCATATAATTTAAAAACTAAATTAAACATATGCCAAAAGTTTAAGGACCTCATCAAACATATTAAAAATTCATGAATCACATTGTATATTAAATTAGAGTTCATGAACTATACAGAACAAATTAAAATACAGGAATCATACTGTGTATTGAATCAAAATTCATAGATCATTCATATCATTATTTTCCTAGAGAAAAAAATATATTGAGCTCTTAAAATTGAATAACTCAGGCAAAACCACTCGAGTGGTTAATCCAGCAGTTCAAGACGTAATTTGTTGATTAAAGGTCATGGGGTTAGATTCTTCAACCTATTTTCTATCTCCAAAAAACATTGATTAATTTGAGAAGGATGACTTGACTTAGATGTATCGTTAGCTTGTTCGTATATGATAGGCCACCTAGTCGACAGTTGATATTTTGTTGGCATCTTAAACCAAATCCTTTTAATTGAGCTGAAAAAAAAAG
>BCNH02000001.1:698534-715230 GCA_001662345.2 Metrosideros polymorpha var. glaberrima | reverse complement strand
GGGACTTGGTACAAATCATGTAATATTCGAAATTTCTAATACTGTTTTCTGTGATTCGGAAATATACAAATATGCAAGGAAAATTGAATTATAATTTTTAGATCTTATGTACCGAATGCTGAGGTTCATTGTCCATATTATCTTCCTTACTCATACATGATGGGCCTATGCATCGACAACGGCTTGCTTAGTGGATAGTTGGTGTTTCATTAGTACCTTCAACCAAACATTATAGTAGCAAATGAGATTTATCACAACCCCTTCCAAAACCCTCTATACCGAACTAAAAAAAAGATAACTTGGTAAGAATAAGATAATATTTAAAATTTCCTACAAGTTTTTTGTGATTCAAATATATACGAATATGCAGGGAAAATTGCACTGTAAGTCCTAAACCTTTTATATGAAACAAAATTGAGTCATAAACCTTTCAACTTCAAATCCTAAATCTTTACTTAAAAGTGGAATTGACTCATAAAACTTTTAATTGGTTGAATTAAACCTTCAACCTCTGTAAGAAAAAATGCAATTAAGTCTTAATATGATGTTGAAAAGTGTAATTTGAAGAGCCACAAGTAGGCAATTTTGCATGAGATTTATACAACGGTGACAGTGTAATCGACAAAACTGCGTTGCCCGTATACTATAAAATCTCATCCTACTCCGTACCACAGAGGTTCGTGCATCTCACTTTCTAATCGATTCATTACGTCACGGGTGGTCGTTGCTTAACCGTCACGTAAACTACCTCCTCGGTAGACCCAATTAAACGGAGGATCCAGAGTCGGGCAACCCGATTAGTCCGCCGAGGCCCGAATGGGAAAATAGACAGGGCTTGGGAAAGAGCCTTAAAAGCCCGGCATGCCCATACTTGGCCCGAGCCCGGCCCAAATAGTTCAATGTATCTTTCAGTTCACGAGCGGGCTTCGGATAACAATTTAAGCCCGGTCTTCGGCCCGGCCTAGGCCCAACCAACCAAAACTTTTTTTTTTTTTTTCACCACCATTTTTCTCAATTTCTTCACGCGCCGACCGCGTCTTAAACCTACGAACAGCTCAGTTCGTCTTCTTCACCAGAAAGGGTTTAAGAGCTTCTTCTGCTTCTGCTGCTGCAACTGGTGCAAGTTCAAAGCCAGACGAGGATTGATTGCTGCCATGGCGGCAGAGAGCGCGAGCCTCGACCAATCGCACAAAGCCCATCGCACTCGCCAGGCGGGACCCTCCGCGAAGAAGAAATCCAAGGCTGACAAGAGGAAGAAGAGCAAGGGCGGCGGCGGCGACGATCCGCAGAGGCAGAACCCCAAGGCCTTCGCCTTCAACTCCTCCGTCAAGGCCAAGCGGTTGCAGTCGCGTGCCGTCGAGAAGGAGCAGCGGAGGCTCCACGTCCCCACGATCGACCGCTCCTACGGCGAGCCGCCTCCCTACGTGGTTCTAGTTCACGGGCCTCCAAAGGTAATTGGGCATTCGTGTTGATTGGGGCTTTTCTTTTTATTGAAGTCGGGTGGTGATTATCTGGAATTGGAGTTCGGGGTTTTGAGGTTTGATGCTGGTTTCTTGAATCTGTTTGTTGCAGGTTGGGAAGTCTCTTTTGATAAAGTCGCTAGTGAAGCACTATACTAAGCATAATCTGCCCGATGTTCGCGGTCCAATTACGATTGTATCAGGTCATCTTTTGCTTTTAAGCTAGTGAATTGCAGTCTTTTTGGTTCAAATGGGTGCCTTTAACCTTTTCAGCTACTATATATGAATTGTATGCTTTGGTACATATGCTACAAAGATTGGTTCTGTTCAGTTGCATTTTGCTCCATTCACGCATTATCCTCATGTAATAGGATCCTTTCTTTTTGTTTTCGATCTAACTTCTTGTTCCTTATGTTTGCTACATCAGGCAAGCAAAGGAGGCTGCAGTTTGTGGAGTGCCCAAATGATATCAATGGCATGATTGATGCTGCAAAATTTGCTGATCTGGCATTGCTTCTCATAGACGGAAGCTATGGTTTTGAAATGGTGAGATATTGGAGCTATACATGCTTGCTTGAAGATTTTGTATTTTTTTGGTTGACAAAAAGCCTGTTGTGTGGATGATAGAAGTAGATAATGGTCTAGTTAACAAAACATGTTGGCATTTTCAGTTTGACTCTTCTTTGTCTCAAAGAGAGCTCCTTTTTTTTTGTCTGACTCAGAAGCCTTATTTGCCAATTTACTGGTAGTATTGGCAAATTGACAGAATTGTAAGGTTTCATGTGGTATTGAGCGTGGTGGAAGCCTTTTAAGACATGAAACCCTGATCGCCTTGTATTTGAATTGATAAGGACGGTTTTGGTGCATTTTAATAGTTTTGTTTAATGGTGTACTACAATTGGGATCCTGTTGGGTAAGTAAACTATTCATAAGTCGGCGGTCATGATGACAACTACTTTTCACGGGGTAAACTTGAACAGTTGATGTTTCTACCCACTTGGTCTCTTTCTGTTGCCCTTAGAAGAACATTTGTTGATGTGATTGACAAAAACACAGAAGCACACAATCACATCCAGACCTGCCTACCCGAACTTGTGTGTGCATTTGCGCACTGGAGAGAGGGAGGGAGGGGAGCAGGGATGGAGGGAGAGGGAGAGTGAATGAGTGAGTGCAGACATAGTGCCATTTTAGTATCAGTTAGTCAATTTTTATGGGAAGGTGGTAATGTCTACATCGGTAAAATTCAACATGGTTGTAGGATCAGGATTTTGGCAGTAGTTGGCGAAAAGTGGATTGGCATTGTTTAATGTTTAAAGTGAAAGCTCGAAGTAGCTGCCAATGAAGATGCCTATCATGTGATGTCTGGATATTTTTCTTTTTTCTTAGGGTGTTGATAGTTCTTGCCTTTGTGCCGCTGTACTTTTACTTTTGCTGTGAGGAATATGTTGGTACTGAATGTAAATTAGGAACGATAGTGAGCAGAGATGAATTATGGAAGATGAATGTCTTTAACAATTCAAGTGATCAACTCAAGAAAGCCAGAGATCCTTAGCATTGCATGGCGTGTTCTATAAAAATGACCTTAAGTGAGTGCACTATTCAGCATATTTATTGTTTGGAGCAAACTCTCATTATTAGCAAAAGGTCAAAGCTAACAAAAAAGCCACTTCCAAATATATTATATATGCTATCACTTTGCATGCATCAGAGTGAATTTCTCTTAGAAGTCATACTGTGTTCTAGGGCTTTTCTTCGCTGCTCTTTTCTTTCTGTTGCTTGCCGCAGCCTAGAACTTGTCTCGATGACAGTTTCTGGTTCTATTAGCAAGCTAACTTGGAATTGCTATATAATTTTACATGCATTGTTTATGTTTTAGAAGAAAAAGGCACTTTTTTTTCCTTTGAATCAAAATTTTTAATATCGTTTAAATTTCAGAAAAAAATTGTGAAGAAAACTATGTGCACATGCGTCAACATATGTATGTTGCAAAAGTTAACGCGTCTCGAGTTAAAAAAATAGGAACTGCTTGTTTCCGAAAATTTGCTATCACGATGTTCTGTCAAAGATTGCTGATACTCTTTTGTCATTGTTGATGTTTTTCAGGAAACCTTTGAGTTTCTTAATATTTTGCAAGTACACGGGTTCCCAAAGGTTATGGGAGTCTTGACACACCTTGATAAGTTCAAGGATGTGAAGAAGCTTAAGAAAACAAAACAACGGCTCAAGCATCGTTTCTGGACTGAAATATATGATGGAGCAAAGTTATTTTACTTATCTGGTCTTATTCGTGGGAAGTGAGTGCCTGTTGTTAAGTCATGCTTTGTTTATACCCTTATTCTGCTATGTTTACTGATCGTTTGCTCTTCGGCTCATCTGTTTAGGTATGCTAAACGGGAGATTCACAATCTTGCAAGGTTCATCTCTGTTATGAAGTTTCACCCTTTATCTTGGAGAACTACTCATCCATATGTATTGGTTGATCGTTTTGAAGATGTTACTCCTCCTGAAAGAATACGCATCGATAAAAAGTGTGACAGAAACATTACAGTTTATGGCTATTTGCGAGGCTGCAATCTGAAGAAGGGAACCAAGGTAATTGATTTCACGCTATTTACTTCCTGCAAAAACTTATGCGGGAAGGATATTAGTTATTATGGAATATTTTGGTCAGTCAAGATATTTCTAAGGAGTAATTGATGATTATGTGTCTCTAATGGCTGTGAAGATCTTGGACTTGTAATTGGTGCCATGTTATAAGCAGGAACCAACTAAGCCAACCAAAAACGATTTTTAGTAATTTATGAGCTGAATTCTGATGTCTGATTCTTTTGTTAAATTTTTTGGAGCTTGTGTGTGAAGATATTCAGAAATCTATACTTCTACAGCTTTCTCACATGACTCCTCAGGTTATAGAATATAGTCATAATTTCTTCTTCTTTTTTGCACATTGAGGATCCATTGTGGCAATGTATTGAGAGGGTTTGGAATGTACCATGCATGGTTGCCCCCATCCTTTCTTTGTCTGTCCCACCCGACAAAAAAAAAATTGCTAGATCTTAGTTGTTGTTTGAATTGAAGGAAGCATTATTTCAAGTAACTAAGTTATGAACTAACAACAAATTGACTTGTATCATTTTTCGATAATTGTTAGTTAGGTTTCAACCTCAAATGAAGGGACTTGCATGGCAGACACTTGCATAACCTCATTGTGATATATTGCATTGTCCCCTGGCTGTATCATCGTGAGACAGACCACCATCTCTTCCCTTAATTTGAGGGAGATATGTTAAGCAAGGGCAATCCCAAGGACTTCGTTTGAATTTTACTTTATACAGTTGTACCTATATGATATGGCTCAGAGTTTGAATAATTGGATGAATTTATTTTGATTTGACCGTTACGGCAGTGATTGTGGGCTCCTTCCTTTATTTATCTCCCAGTTTCGCCCGTTATTTTTCCATATATGCATGAAAAACTTTATGAGTGATCATTGCATGGCAGCTTTTATAGAGATATCAAATACGTGAGTACTGGTGCGTTTACTTTTTATTGACCAAAGAAAGAAGTGAGTGCATATGCAAGCTCTCATGCGTGCGTGCGTCAAAAAAAGGGAAGGTGGAGGGAGGGAGGGACGGAGCGCCTGGAAGTGGGATGGGGTCTCAGGTGGTGTGACCAGCCAGAGAGAAAAAAATAGAAAAAATTTCCGAAAATTGCATGTAAGTGCCCATTAATAATGTTAAAACAACAAGAAAAAAAAGTAAAAGTACATTGTTAAAATTAGACAAGTTTAGGAAAATGTCAAGAAACAAATAATATGAAAAAATTTGAATGAACTAATTTTGTGATTATGCAAGAAATTTTGTGCCATTCACATTTTATTTCCCCTTTAGGATAATTTTTTCAATCTTATGAAAGAAAAAACGCCTTCAAGATAAGATAGAATCGGGGAATGATTGATTCATCAATTATTCTTTGCAAAGTTAAAAGGAGCGAATCACTTGCATAAAAGCTTTACCATAAAAAATGTATCACTTAAAAAGTGCCATTAGATATAGGACTATCTAGAAAGGTTATGTTTGGCATTGATTTCCCTCTAATGATTTAGGTGAATAGAGCCATATTTATGCTTATGCAAAAGAATTCATTAACATAATGGGTTACTGAATCATGTTTGTTTCCAAGTATAAATAATTCCTTATTATATAAATATCTAATCATGGTGTAACAAGAAATGTCGCTATCCAATTCATTTAGTGCATTGTGAGACTAGAATACCAACATCGTCTAAATCAGGAAGTATGTTTTTTATAAGCTAAACAGAGATCACCATAGTTTTTCATTTAATTATCAAATATGATTTTATTCTTGCGCAAAGCGCGGGTTCCTGCCCTAGTGTAGACAAATATTCATGCAGTCTTATTTCTCATATGTGATCTGTTACTACACCTCAGGTGCATATTGCTGGTGTTGGAGATTACAGTTTAGCTGGTGTGACCAGCTTAGCTGATCCTTGTCCCTTACCATCAGCTGCTAAGAAGAAGGGACTTCGTGATAAGGAAAAACTGTTTTATGCTCCTATGTCTGGACTTGGGGACCTCCTCTATGACAAGGATGCGGTCTACATAAACATAAACGATCACTTTGTTCAGTTCTCAAAAGTTGATAATGAAAATGGGGAACTCAAACGCAAAGGTTTGGAACTTTTCACTTCCCTGGCAGTTTTTATTTTGGTTATAGAAATGTGCATGTGGACAAGTAAAAAATAGAATTTGAATTAGTTTAGTCTTAGTTTCCACTATGCCCTTCAGAAATCAAAGTTTTGATGATAGAGGAGATTTTGATTGATTCCAGTTATGCCCCCTCAACCCTGCAGTAAGTTGCAGTATATCCTATAGTTTGCAACAACCTGCTTCCATCCCATGACAGGATTTTTGAATTTATCCACAATTGATATCCCATAGTAGAAAAAGTTTCGTAAATGCAAAAGTACCTTAGAGCTTCATTAAACAAGGGAAACTTCTTTTCTTAGTCTTCACTTGTGTAAAATTGAGTCCAAAGACTACAACTAAGGTTACTATAAGTTTAGTGACATGTCAGCTATATTGAGCCCTCAAAAGTGTTTCATTATATTTAAAGATGAAGTTCCACCATGCAATCTTTATGCGGGTGAAAGTTCCTTGGACCCAAGAAAAATTTAAGCAAATTATATAGATGGATGGTGACAACATTTTTTTCGTGTGTTGTAGTTGGGTGATGTTTCACTTTAATATTTTGTACCAACATGAGATGTTATTATGCTTGAAGATGGAATCCGTTCCTAGTAGTAAGCTACTGCTAGAGAGGCGTTGACGTGTAGGAAAGTAATCCTATTTGACGGCCTCCAAACTCTAATTTGATGGAAATGAAGGCAAACCTTCACTGTTTTTACAAACATATATGGTTATATCAGATTTTCATATTTTTGGATCATCGGGCACCTATTTGCAGCAAAGTTAAAGGTCAGATGGTAATTGCAAATTGAGGGGCATGAGACGTTAAAAGTGATTGTGGTTGAGTGGGTATGGTATTTGCAATTCGTGGAGATTCTTCTTCTTTGTTTGGATGTTTGTTGACTTTGGTGTAATGCATAAAGTTAGTAGAGAAAGTATTGCATCTCCCTTTAGCTGATCACGTGGACATTAAGTGCTTATTTCCCAATTTAAATAGGAAGGGACCTAGATGTTGGTGTGGCTTTGGTGAAATCGCTCCAGAATACAAAGTACTCAATTGACGAAAAGCTAGAACAAAGCTTCATCAACCTTTTTAGTCGGAAACCCATCTTGCCGGAAGCTCAACACAATTTGGAACATCATTCTGAAAGAGAGCCTGCCGATGGAGACGATGCTGTATCTGATGACAGCAACAATGAGGATGTTGATGTTTCAGAACCTACTGATGAGGATGAAGCCGTTCAGAACAACGCAAGGATTGTGAATGATGGAAGTGATTTTGATGAAGAAGATGGTGATCCATCAGAAAGACACACTTCGCTTAAAGAGAGTTTGAAGGAACATGTTGAGTTTCATGGTGGAAGGCTGAGGAGAAAAGCCATATTTGGAAATGAAGCTGATTATATGGAGGTGGTAAGTGCTTATTATCAATTGTAATTGTATTTCATTGTCGTTTGATGATATTCATTGTCATTGCATGATATGGCAAAATGGTGAAATTTGATCTCTTATGCTCTTTCACTTATATCATTTGTAGTTATCAATGCCACCACCACTAGGCACACTTTCTCATATGCTTAGAAATTGATCTCGACGATGTATTATGGGGATTATGCATCTTAGAGCAAACAGTTATATCTTTCTGACACCACGGGTTTAAGTATACATAATACACTTGGTGCATCGTACATGATGTTGCAATGCCAATGCTGGAACTTAATAATTTGCTTTTCGTGACTGGTTCATCTTAAGACTTTTCAATTTTGAGTGCATCTATGGATGGCATGTGCTTTTTTGTTGGTATACTTATTTTCTGGTCAAGCTATCTTCTTTTCTGGCTCTACAATGTTCTAAACACATACATGGCATCTTTTCTAGAAAAAGATTCAAGGAGGTATTTTGCAATCTCAAAATCCAAGTCCAATTCTTGAGACCTTGAATTCCCAAGACTCCAATTACTGACTACCTGGTACCAACTTCCTAACTTCAAATTCATAAATTCCAAAAACCAATAACATCAAGCCCTTAATCCTGAAGCTTAACCCTTGAAACCCAAATTTGAACCCAGTTGGCATTGCTTCTTTACCTGAAAAGCTAGTCATTCTTGTCTAGTAAAGCAGCAATAATTTTGTGATATAATGTCTTTGGACATAATTTTCAGTGCTTTTATGCATCGAGTGGATATGCTTTTCTATATATTTCTCTATGCACGGTGTTTTGCATACAGATATTAAGGGGTGTTAATCAGGTAGTGAGGTGTGTACTGGCTTGTAATCTCAGTGCATGATGCTCAATTTTTGTACCTTTAAATCCTCAGGATTCTGATGATGAAGATGAAGATGGCAACAATGACGATGATATAAACAATGATTCACCTTCTGATTCCGATTATTCAGAGGAAGGTGGAGAAGATCATGAAACAGATGGTATAATCTTCTCACTCTGGGATTACTATAGTCATTTTATAGGGCCTGTTGAAACAAGAAAGCAAGTTGATATTTGAAGCTCTTGAAGATACCTGAACGAGTAACAAGTGAAGTGCTAAAATTGATGAATCGATATCTTATCTAAAGTTAGTCAAAGGAAAGCAGCAAATGTCATTTGTAGACGCGTCAGTTTTAGGACTTTATTCTGCATGTTAGTTTTAGCAAGTTATTCATTTCTGAACCTCATTCTTTGTCCCTCTAGAAGATGACGTGGGCAACACTTCAAAGTGGAAAGAATCCTTGTTGGAAAGGGCTGTGTCAAGGCAACACACTAACCTTATGCAAGTTGTATATGGAAAATCTACTTCAGCATCAACAGCTGTGAGTCAAACACAGGAAAATAGTGAAGGTGAAGAGAGTGAGGAAGACGATTTCTTTACGCCAAAACAAGAAGGAAAGAAGGTAAATCTTTGATTGTGTATCCGTTCGTTTTTGTTTTTCCACCCCCATATTATCCATGTTTTCTGTCCATTTTAAGAGTTATCCCTTGATGCTATTTTAAGAGAGTGAACCTGGATTTGCATCTTTCCCACACACACTACTTCCTGGATTGCAGAAATCGAGAGAAGGACCAGATGATAGAGATCTCGATGCTGAAGATTGTTCCAAATTCACCAAGTATGGGGCAATAAAAAGCTGGAAAGAGGGAGAAGTTATTGAAAGCATCCGTGACCGCTTTGTGACTGGAGACTGGTCAAAAGCGGCTAGCAGAAACCAGATATCAGAGGGGATCAATAATGAAGATGACGCTGTGTATGCAGATTTTGAAGATCTAGAAACAGGAGAGAAATATGAAAGTCATCCGACAAGAGATGCTGGCAAAACTGCAATGCAGAAGGAAGATGATTCAGTGATTGAAGAGAGGAGGCTGAAGAAGCTTGCTCTACGTGCAAAATTTGATTCTGAATATCCTTTTATACATGATATAGCACTTTCTTTCTTTCTTTGTTCCAGTTGAGCTTTTTTCTCATTATTATCAGCAGAAGTTATGCATATATTAGTATGTCAACATTTGGGTCATTTCTTTCTGGGACAATCTTATGGAACACTGTCTCTGTATGAGCTGAGTTACAGTAACTTTTTATTTTGGTGGCCTTAACTAGCGTCCCCTACATACAATGGATCTGAATCACCAGAGGAGGAGACTGATAAAGAGCATAGGGGAAAGGTTAACCGCAGTCAAGCAAATGAAGGTGGATATTTTGACAAGGTAAATCATTGGGATCATTTTTTGTCTTTGCTTTTACTATGTTTATTGTTATTTAATGCTTGGTGCTTTAAATTTATCAGTTGAAGGAGGAGATTGAACTTCGCAAGCAGCTGAATATTGCTGAACTCAATGACCTGGATGAGTCTACTCGATTAGAGATTGAGGGTTTCCAAACTGGTACATACGTAAGATTGGAGGTCCATGATGTTCCTTGTGAGATGGTTGAACATTTTGATCCCTGTCATCCTATATTGGTTGGTGGAGTCGGTCTTGGTGAGGAGAATACAGGATACATGCAGGTTAGCATCAATAAAAGGTCTAATGACTTCACTGCTGCTTTAATGGAAATATAGATTCTTCTGCTACTTTATTAAGTCTAATCATAGCCACCTGGTGGCTAATTGGTTCAAATCCAATGTTCTTTTAATTTTGGGGATTTTATAAGCACGAAAACAGTAGTACTGCAGGTTTTTATCAGGTATGAGACCATGTGTTTATATGTATCACTATTCAATTCCTTCTGGGTCTATTGAAATTGATTCATTGGCATGACCTGCAAACTTCTTGGGAGAAATGGAAAATTTTCTTACATTTATTTGCCAAAATTCCCTTTAACTATCCAATAACACGATTTTCACAGTGTCAACATCGAGTATCATCATTCCATAGGCCATTAATTGATACTCTTTTAGACATATGGATGATAAGCAGATAAAAAAATGGATAAAAGAAGACACCAGGGGAAGCGATAGGGAATGCCAACTGAGCCCAACAGCTTAACTGTGGACATTTTCACAGCTTATTAATCATTTTTATTTCTTGAAATTTTGGTTGAGCTCTTCTCATGCATTGTATTTTCATTTTCAGGCAAGGTTGAAGAGGCATAGGTGGCACAAGAAAGTCCTGAAGACTAGAGACCCCATCATCGTTTCTATTGGGTGGAGGCGTTACCAAACCACACCTATTTATGCAATAGAGGATAGTAACGGAAGGCATCGAATGTTAAAGTACACCCCAGAACACATGCACTGCCTTGCCATGTTCTGGGGTCCTCTAGCTCCTCCAAACACTGGGGTAGTTGCTGTCCAGCACTTATCAAACAATCAGGTAACTGTTCCCTCTAAGTTGGCTTCAATTTTGTATAGTGAATTGCTTTGATCATTTGGATCGTATACTCAAATAGCGTTATTATCCCAATGCTGGTAAGACTTTGAAGTTTTTTAACTCGATGGATAATGTATGAAATCAGAATCTTGTGAAAGTTATGCACAATGTTGTATGTGTTTAGATAATGTTCGACATATATCTTTAAAATGGGATGCAGTTGCTTTCACTTCTCAGTCTTTCTGGCGTATCCATCTTGGTTAATAATTTGCTTGTATGCAATCTATATCTTGACATAGTTAATGTGGATAATGATGGAAAATATTAAATCGAAGTAACTATTGGCTACGTTTTGCTCAATTTTTAGATTTTGAGGAATTGGATTTTCTTTTTCCTTTGTTATAATTGTTTCAGCTGTGCTTATTCTAGATATATTTTATATGTACATCATCCTATATTTTACCTGGATCTTTACCGTAATATTTTGCTTATCCAGGGATCATTCAGGGTAACAGCAACTGCTGTAGTTCTTGAGTTCAACCATGCAGCACACATAGTGAAGAAAATTAAGCTAGTCGGTTACCCTTGCAAAATCTTCAAGAAGACTGCACTCATAAAGGATATGTTTACTTCAGATCTTGAAATAGCTAGGTTTGAAGGTGCAGCTGTTCGAACTGTCAGTGGGATTCGAGGTCAAGTGAAGAAGGTAATTTTTTAATTTTTTCTTTTTTTTGGCCAAAAGTGAAGAAGCATGGATGCTTAATGAATTATATGAACCTATTACAAGAAAGAATAAGGAAGTCAAAGTCTCTTGTATAATTGCATGTATGTAGAGGTTTGTCATGCTACTTGGAACATGCAAAGGTTGCAAGGACAGGAACTGAGTCAAAGTAATTGAACGTTTTCTGGTTTCACGTTCTGAATTTTGCAACCTCATTAAAATAAAGCTCAATAAATCTTGTTAAGTGAGCTGTAAGATGGCTTGAAGTCCAACTCTTACAATTAATAGTGTCTAAGTTTGGTCCTACTTTTAAAAGAAGCGTATATGAGAGCTCCAGGAGAAGTTGCAGAAACAGATTAACTAATTCTCAGATGTTGAGGAAATTCATGAATATTTCCCCTTACATAAACGAAATAGGTAGAGAAATTTCATGACGACCATTGGTTGGGATTCTTTCATATCCATCTTTGTGTTTTTTATTTTAATCCAATCTAAACCAGCTAAAGAATGCTGAGAAGCATAAAGTCGAGGGTTTTCTTCCTGCATATAGTGCTAGTCTGAAAATCCTAGTGACGCCTGCTTTCATCCAATGATTACCCCTCTTCGATCAAGAATTCTTACTTTTCATGCAGAGGAAACATCTCTCTGCATAGTCTCATTGTTCTTTCTTAGATATACCAAACTGTGCAATATAGACTTCAGCCATGTGGATAATGGACTGCAGGCTTAGAATTATAAGTGCAGCCTTAAAATGCGGTGACAAATTTGCCGCTAAAGGCTGATCCTGCGAAATAGACTATTCTCCTAGCATGAGAAAGACTTCATACTCCCAATGCCGGAAGAGGGGGGAGGTTGAAAACAGTTATGATATGCATAGAGTCAAGATGCTGAGTGCACTATTACATGGGAATTATGTTTGACGTGTGTCTTGCAGGCTGCGAAAGAAGAAATAGGGAATGAACCAAAAAAGAAAGGAGGACAGCTTAGAGAAGGGATAGCCAGATGCACCTTTGAGGACAAAATACTGATGAGCGACATTGTTTTCTTGCGGGCATGGACCCAAGTTGAAGTTCCTCGCTTTTACAACCCTCTGACCACTGCATTGCAGCCTCGTGACCAGACGTGGCAAGGAATGAAAACTGTAGCTGAACTGAGGAGGGAGCACAATCTGCCAGTTCCTGTTAACAAGGATTCGCTGTACAAGGTAACTGATAGTGCATGGTCATCTAGGAAATAAATCCTTTCACCCTAAAAAAGGGACTAATATAAACTGGAAACGCTTGTGTTCAGTTCTTCTTCTTCTTCTTCATAACACTGACATTGATTTATCTCCAACAGCCAATTGAAAGGAAGTCAAGAAAGTTCAACCCATTGGTTATTCCAAAGTCATTACAGGCAGCTCTTCCATTTGCTTCAAAACCAAAAGATATTCCTAGTAGGAGTCGACCGCTCCTTGAGAACAGAAGAGCAGTAGTGATGGAACCCCATGAAAGAAAAGTTCATGCTCTTGTTCAACACCTGCAACTAATTAGGCATGAGAAGGTATGCTTTGTGAGACTTTGTTTTGCATAAGAGGACATATGATGTGGTTGACAATGCTAATACCTTTTAGCTTTTAAAAGGAGATCCCTCACTGACCAAAAGCTGCACATTCACAATTTATCTGGAGCTCCTTGGTATTTGATGAATGTTTGCTTGGTATGGATGACTGGATTTTGCATGTATTAGTATCATCTCGATATCTGCCTACCTTTGCTTGTCTACATGGTCAAACGATGCCAAAACATTTTTCTCCATTTTGTTTTGACAGGAATCGATAATGCAACATTTGTTGTTTTTGTTTCGGATTATCAAGTGTGTTAAGTTTTCAGATGGACTTCTTTTTTCTTTTTAACAGATGAAGAAACGAAAGCTCAAGGAAGAACAGAAGAGAAAAGAGCTAGAAGTAGAGAGGGCCAAAGATGAGCAGTTATCAAGAAAGCGTCAGAGAGAGCAAAGGCGGGAGCGATATCGGGTGCAAGACAAACAGAAGAAGAAAACACGAAGGAATTAGGAGGCCTGATCCCTCCCACATTTCTTTTTGCAATTTATTTCTGGCAGCTGAAGCAAAGTTAGCCAGTGGCTCCAGTCGAGAATTTCCTAACAAATTAGTTGATCTCTGGGACTCCGAAGTGTTGGATAGAGAAAACTCTATTCAAGGAAGTGCTGGCAAGAAAAGAAGAAAGGAGGTTGGACCCATTGGGAGGATTCAGCTGTGAAGAACTTTGCATGGCAGAAATTCTTGTTACTAGGTTTTACTTTGCTAGTGTAAAATTTTGCCGATCACCCCGAAAGTTGGCGCAGTGGTTAATTTGGCTTCATGAGAATCGTATTTTGTCATGGCTCGTGGGTCTGGAAAGAACCTAGTGCTCTGGCAGGGCTGCTGCAGTGAAACTTGGATCCCGGAGCAGGGGAAATGACAGCTGCTGTAATTAGTTGCTCGTGCAATTACCGAGTTTGAGAACAACTCAGCACTGTTTGGCTTTTAGGATAGGAAGTGGCAGCTTACAATTTATTTATAGGCGGCACTGGCAAGAAAATTCTTTATGTGAATGACAAAGTTACAGCAATGCTACTGTTTTTGTCTTTGCAATGAAATTGTACTCCTGCCAAAGATATTTAAATGTGATCACTTACAAATTATTCAATGCAGGATGGGGGATGCATCACATTAGCTAAGCCTCATTGCACTTATCATCTCTTGAACGATCGTCCTGAGTCGATTTTATCATGAATACTTGTAAATTTAAGTCAGACTTATAGAACAGGGAGGGATGAGAAAGGCTTTCATGTTTTATGGGGCAAATCATCCACTCGACTCCCTTAATTTTGCTGGACAAAGCAGGGTTATGCCCTGGCGATTCTACAACTGCCTGTGAACGCTCGTCTTTATATGAATGATCAATATCTGATAGGTCTCAGGTTGGATTGTTCAATGAACATTGTATGTAAATCTCATGGGTATAAATTCTAATAATCAACATTCAGTCGACTAGAAACTTTATGAGACGACGTCCCGCGTCTTTGCCCTTTTAGGCAAATTGAAATTCGAAGATTGCAGCGTCTTTTTGCCCCCTTGTGTCATACGTGATATGCGAAAAACCCATCTCATTATTGACCAAAAACGAATTTGGAACTAAGTGCATTTGGTTTGCGTGAAATGAATCATTTGAGAATTATTTTTTTAAAAAATAATTGTCCATATCGCTTATAAATGAATGAATGAAAATAAAAATTCATCGTCTACGAAAATTATTAGATATAAATTGCTGTTGACAATGACACGTTTTTAATTGACTAATTATTTCAAGCAATATGACTGATTATTTTTTCAAAAAAATATTTTTTAATTATTTAAATTTCGTGAAATAAAAGGATGTATATTCCACTCCGCCTGAGTGAGGATGCATTTTCTTCGACAGGCAAAAGGAGCATCAAAACTTGTTTACAAAATCAACCCTATAGCTACACTTACTTGCGGTATAGTAAACAACAAAGAAAGGCCCAAGCCCAAGACCAAGACCAAGACAAAGCCCAAGACAAAGCGCATCCTCAGTAATGGCCCATTTCTGAGTGGACTGTTCGACACCTTCCCCCGCATGCAGGACAGGTTTCCTCGTTTCGTCCTCTCCTCGTGCACTATTTCTTTTTCCTTCTAGTTTAGGTTTTGCCTTAAATCTAACATAAAAGTGGAGGTAAAAAGAATTTAATAAATATTATCTTATATCAAACCTCTAGAAATTTAGCTGATTTGACCTGGATATATGAAACAAAATTCTGAAATTTAATGTAAGAATTCAGATCGTAAGATATCTACTTTCCATATTAGTCCTCCTCTTTTATACTCTTATTGTTATTGTTGTTGTTGTTGTTACTGCCGGTAGTGTTGCCACTATTACGACTGTTCCTACTCCTATTGCTACTGCTACAACTCCTATCGCCGCCTTTACTTAGTGCGACTAGTATATCACATTGTTGCCATGTTAATATAATGTAACATGGTTTTGATCAACATTCAGAATTTGGGGACTTTTTCAAAGGAGAAAATTAATTTAAGAAACTTTTGGAGATGCGAGGCCTCCTTGACTTATTTCCTTTTTCTCTTTACCCTGCTTACACCACCTTTAAACCATTCTATTTCTATGGCTATCGCCATGCTCCTATTTGTGAATAGCCCTATAGAGATTTAGTCACATAAAATCCGTTACGGACCACTTCAAATGATAACTTTCAATCTTTGATCAAATGAACTTCCATGATAGCTTAGTCATGAGAGTCAGATTGATATTGGCCACTCTTTGAAAGCCCTAGCTCCTCCTCTAGAAGTACTTGAGGAGTTTCTAATGACTTGTTGGTAACTAAACTTGTTATAGGCGGCTTAATATAGTCCTAGAATCGACAGTTTGGTGTGATACCTAAAGGCCTAGCTTTTTTCCATATTTGCTATACTAACTAATGAAGAAACTTATGATCAAATCTTCTCACTAAGCATAGTCTCGCTTTATACATAATTAGGGCAACTTATACCTAATCTACTCGAAGAGCGGTACCAAACTAGTAATAAATGTAGGACTGGAAAAATTCGTTAAAAGCTTTGGTGATTTTTTACAATACATTGAAATCTTTTTTATTTTGCAGTCATATATCAAAATTTCCAAGTTGATTTTGTGAGTATAAATTACATTAATTAATCTCTAAACGTAAAGTCCCAAATCTCCCAAATGTGGAAACAAGCAGTCTGAAACCAACCTTTTGTAGCCCAGTCCAAAAGGCCTTCCTTTTACTATTTTTTTCTTCAATAAAGATGCAAAAGGTAAAATAAAGTTGTTTAAACGCTGCTTTGCAGTTCCCACTTTATCTACCCACTTTACGATTTTGTAATATCCGTAAATAATTAATTATATTAATTTTTTTATTAATAGAAAGTGTTTTTTTTCCTTATAATTCCCAATTGAATAAACAAATTA
>BCNH02000001.1:670570-698370 GCA_001662345.2 Metrosideros polymorpha var. glaberrima | reverse complement strand
AATTAATTATATTAATTTTTTTATTAATAGAAAGTGTTTTTTTTCCCTTATAATTCCCAATTGAATAAACAAATTATTAATTAAGATAGCCAAATTAGAATTTTTAGGCAGGAGATAATGACACAAATAGTTTTTGAACTTTGGCCAAATGTGCAATTTGATCCCTGAACTTTTAATTTTACACAAATGATCCATAAATTTTAGTTCAATGTTCATAAATAGTTCTCAAACTTTCAATTTTACACACATAGTCGACGAACTTTTGATACATATTCAAACTAGTCCTTAAATTATATGAAAATGTTCAATATTGTTCATGAGCTTAAATTAATAGAAAGACCATATTAAACATTTTCATATAGGTCAAAGATTAGTTTGAACATGTACTAAAAGTTGAAGGACCATTTGTGTCAAATTAAAAATTTACAGATCAAATTATACATTAAGTCAAACTTTATGGACCATTTGTCTCATTTTTCCTTTAGGCAAGCGGGTCGTTTCAAGATGCCACGTAGAGGAAAAGACTGAAAGGAGTTTTTAATTCTATATTTTATATTTCGATTTTATTTTATTTAGGGATATGGTAGGGAACAATAATATAAAATATAATAATGGCGGTATTATTATAATTCTCTTTTTAACATGACAGACAGTCCGATAGTATTGTCTTCCTGTCTCGGAGCAGACGCACTATCTCACTGACTCTCTCTCTCTCCGAGTTAGCTCGGAGTTAGGGTTTCTGCGAGCGAGCTGTAACCATTTGCTTCTTCTTCATCTCCATCGATCAAGCACGAACAAACCACTGAGTTCGCTGCTCGGTATTTCGCTGCTCTTGATCTTGAAGAGTCTTGATTCTGATCCCGGAAATGCTTCATGGGTCCTACATCATCGGGTACGTTGGCTCTTGTTTTGGTCTCATTTCTTTTCAGGAAAAGATGCAAGTTGTTTTCTGCTTTTCTGGTTGTTCCGACAGCTGGTGGAATCTGTGAGGGGATGAGCTCACATTTTGCTTTTTATTTTTTTGGGAACATTGTTGTTGTTCTTGCTGATGATTGAGCTTAATTTGAGCTCGGTATAAGCATTTGTTGGTGAAGATCAGTTGAGATGTGCTTTTGGGTCGAGCAAATTGGGACGGTGTAAAGCATTTGTTAGCTTGGTGGTATTAAGTTCTCTGTATTCGGTTCTTGTTTCCTGGAAAATGCATAGAACGGTTCATTTGCTCGGTTATCGGAAGTCGAGGTGGTCACTGAGTGGGCAAACTCGCCTCGCCTTGCCTTGGGGTCATTCAGGAATTTCCATTTTCTTATTTAAAACAAATTTTGGCATTGGAATTTTCATTTATGGTGTTGTGGTGTAGGCATTTAAGTTCATATGGTAGGTGAGACAGTTTAGGGAAGTGAAGATGACTAGATCTTATGTCATGATTCCTGATCTCTGGACTTTTATGAGTGATTCTCGTAGGGAAATGATGGTCTGGGATTTCTTTGCTTAATTCTTAAATGGGTTAATGGAAAACAGTTTAATGGATAGTGGTTAGATTTATCTCTCTCTATTTTGTTGGATTAGAGGGCAGACTCACGTAAGTCTTGGCTGATTGTCATTTGTTTAATCTGAGTTTTTGGTAATAGGTCCAGCATTTGACATCAGCAAGTGCATGTTCTTTTTGTTCTTCGGCTAAAGTACATTTCCAACTACTTATGCGAACTTAGCAGTGTGTAGTGACATGTTTACGAGACACTGTGCACTTTACCAGCTCGAAAAGAGCAAAACAATTCGTGTTGGTTTTGTTAGTTTTTCTTTTCCTTTTTGCAATAACACTGAAAGGCTATATATTAATTGAATTTTATATTTTGAATCATTATTTGTAGAAAACGTCAATTGTGGAAAGGAAGTTGTATTGTTCCGACGCTTAAGGAGACAGGAGAAACTTACTGTGGCACTCATCTTAGTTTTTCTGTGGATTTAGTTCAGATTAAGTTTTAACTTGCCTTCATCTGCTTGCATGTTTTTACTTTATACAAAATTTCCATTAAAAATGTGACAGTTTGCGTACATTTGCTCATTTTTGTTTACTGCTGCTCAATTACATCTCGGTATTAACTTTTAGTTGCCTGCAGGTGATTTTGTTTGACTGGATCTTATTTTGGAAGATTCACAACTATCTGTGAAGTATCTCCGTGTAACTTGATGCTGCCAAAGGGATAGTGGACCCATGAGCTATTTTAAATATTATCATTTTCTTAGGGGTAAGATGTTTGTTGTCAGAGTTTGTGCTATATATTCATTTAATCATCATTGTAATGGACATAGTTATTCAAAGAAATATTCCTTCTTGAGTTTAAATCTCAAACATTGACATGTTGTCTTTGCAGGCTCTATGTGCCATCAGTTCTTATTATTTATCATCTATTTATCCAGCTTCCGGGATGTAGTAGCATTGGAAATGTCGTTTGAGTCTACCCATATGGCATCCGTGTCTGAGTTAGCAAGTCCCCCTACCACCGGCATCTTTTACCCTATAGAAATATCTCCCGCTGTTATTCCACAATATCCATTTCCAAATGAGTCTTTGCCACCGATGTATCCTACTTTTCCAACAACATATGAGCCTGTTTTAACAGGAAAATGCCCTGTAAATTTCTCTGCTATATCCAATATTCTAAGCAAGACAGCCTCTGATTGTTCTCAACCCATGGCAATGCTTGTTGGAAACGTGATATGTTGTCCACAGTTCAGTAGCCTTGTCCACATATTCCAGGGATTTTACAGCATCAGCTCTGATAAGTTAGTGGTGCAAAATGCTGTCGCAGATGATTGTTTTTCTGATATCATGAGTATCCTCACCAGCAGAGGAGCTAATGGCACAATTCCCTCAGTCTGCTCGATAAAATCAGCAAATCTTACTGGGGGATCATGTCCTGTAAATGACGTTATGACTTTTGAGAAAATGGTGAACTCAAGCAGCCTACTTGAAGCCTGCAGCACAGTAGATCCTCTTAAAGAATGTTGCAGACCGACCTGCCAGCCTGCAATTGCAGAAGCTGCTCTTAAGATCTCAGGGGGAGAATCGTCAATGACTGAAAATAAAGATGCAGGGCAGGACTCTAGTCGAGTTGATATACTAAATGATTGTAAAGGGGTTGTATACTCGTACATATCAAGAAAGCTTCCATCAGATGTTGCAAATACTGCATTTCGAATATTATCTGCGTGCAAGGTCAACAAAGGTATGTCTGTTGCCACATACAGCTACTAATAAACTGTACCTGTCCTGGTCCTTTGTTTGTGGCTCAATGTGGTGTTTTCTGGGATTTGGGCTTATTAGTTTCCTTGGTGTTTAATCTCTCCAAGCCACAAAGTTCAACAGTGATGGCTGAGGGTGGAATATAGTATGTATGATAAGGTAGGATATGTGCATGGACAATATGGTGTACTGTCAAACTTTTGGTACCTCTCCTGTTTGTTGATGTTGATATGAGAGGAGAGTTTCATGCTGACTTTCTATTGGGAAAGCATTCCATTTTCCTTGGGAACCTTAGATGATAAGGCTTGGATATGTCTATAGACATCAGTGTTTCTTTCTTAAACCCGATTTTTTGATGGGGCTAATTTGCTCGTTTATTTTCGGCTAGTTTCTGACTGACATCTACTGATCTTGAGTCCCACTGACCCTCTGCAGACACCAATGGGATTAGATATGAGGTATCTTTCGAATGTTTTGCTCACTCATGTCAAAATTCTTTGCAGTATGCCCTTTGCAATTTAAGCAGCCTTCGGAAGTAATCACTGCATGCCGTAATGTAGCTGCTCCTAGCCCTTCCTGTTGTAGCTCGCTGAATGCCTATATTGCGGGCATTCAGAGACAGATGTTGATTACGAATAAACAGGCAATAATATGTGCAACAGTGTTTGGTTCAATGCTTCGGAAAGGCGGGGTCATGACAAATATATATGAGCTTTGTGACGTTGACTTGAAAGATTTTAGTATTCAAGGTAGAATTTTCTACGACTTTTTATTTTTTCTGAGGCTGTTTGTCATTCTTACTGACTTAATTTCCTTTCATTTCTAACGTACTTGGAGAGGATGCAGCATATGGACAACAAGGTTAGTTTATTCTCCATTAATGTCCCCTTTCCCCAACTTCTTTCCTAGTTCCCTGTTTTTCTAGTTTGATGATTTTTCATATGTAAAAAAATACCTTCCGAGTAACTCACACTCTATAAAATTTCAAGCTTTGAAAATCCATTACTTAGCACAAGGTTTGCATCTTTTCTTGCTATAAATTGTTATTGGCTAGTCAAATAAAGTATTGAAATTGATTTTGTCGGAGAAGGCATATAGAAATTCAAAAATGACACTTTCTTCACAAGTGAAGTGCGCTTCATTCCTCTGCATGCATGCTGAAAAGATCTTCATGCTAAATTGTCTTCTAATGGATGTATTCAGACTATAGATAATAACTGAAATCTCGCTTTCTTTTAGTAGCAGGTTGCCTACTGCGTAGCTTGCCTGCAGATGTGATATTTGACAACATGACAGGGTACAGCTTCACATGTGACTTGACTGACAACATTGTAGCTCCATGGCCTTCATCGTCATCAGTTTCATCTCTTTCACTATGTGCTCCTGGTAATGTGATATCTAATCATGTAAATCATTTGCTCTTCTCCATCTTTTCCTTCTTTTTGTCATTTTACTTTGCTCTACTCATACTTGGTTTGATTTCTGCATTGGTTTTGTGTTTGATGTTGCAGAAATGTCACTGCCTGCATTGCCAACTTCAGAGACCATGAAAAACCCTGGTATGCACCATTAACCATGCAATTTTTCGCCCTTGTGAATCCGAGTTTTGCTGATTTATCTGATATGTGAAGTTAGGTGTCGATAAAATGCATATCCCTAACAAGCTTCACCTATCTAACTTGTGAAAGCCACATATGTGGCTCACATGAGAAAGTATTCTGCTTGGCAATGATCTTAACCGAGTTCATCAGTGTGGACTGAAATGGGTTTGTATCTGGAGAGGTCCGACTTATCCTTTTTTCTTCTGGATAAAGTGGCTTCGGTTATCTTGAAATATGAATAATTAGTCAAGGTTCAACAGGACTTTCTGGATCTGTCACAGCTCCCAACGATTCTTCAGACCCTAATCTCTAGGATTTACTCCATGCACTTTGAAGAAACATTAATCAGTTACGAAGCTGAGCTTTGTAACTACCCATTCTTGTCTGGTTCCTGGCTTACCCCTTGGCACTTGGTGTGTGTTGGGGTTTCATGGATAAAATCTACCCATTCTTTCTGGTTCATGGCTTACCCCTTGGCACTTGGTAGTGCCCGTTTAGCTTCGACAATGATTTGTCATGCCCCGTTATGAATGTAGTTTGGAAGGCCTCCCCGCAAGCGACTATTCTTTTAGCCACAGATCTTTAAGCAAGCTGCTCATCTGTCCTCCTTGTCTGTGAATGTATTTCAGCCTGTTTACTTAAATTGTTCGATGCATATCGGTTGTCATTCAGATCTCTTTGCATGTTAATTCTATTGCATAAAGGCATCTTCACGAGTTGCCCGAGACATCAAAGAACACGAGTAGCCTTTCAATAATAGCTAGCTAGTCCTCGTGTCAATTTCAGGCTTCCTCTTAAATGCCGAAACATGCTTACCATCTTATTTCCGAATGCAGGATGCCGTGGTGTTGGGTTGGAAATGATGGTTCCCATTTTTTCATTATTTCTTTTCAGTGCAATTTTGTGCTGATGAAAACCAGCTGAGGGTTGAGCAGTTCCCAGTTCCGGGCTTGTGGGAAATTAACACGGAGTGGCCATATTTTACCTGTATATTTTTTTTGAGTAGCCTTCTCTCTCTCTCTCTCTCTCTCTCTCCATTTTTTCTTTGTGATTGGTTGTACCTGATCTATGAGCTTGAGTTAGCAAATTTTTCTTCTCTTTGTTTTCTTTCTGCTTTCTTCCCCAGAAGAGATTGGACCCCATTAGGCTAATTAAGTCTAATCTAATATACTTTAATACACACATAAAAGCAAAGTCTGACTCATGTTGGTCAACTCTATTTGGGTCTAGGCTCTAGCCTATGAAATCAGGGTCAACTTGTAAAGTGCACTCCTACTGGACTCAGAGACCAAAACCCTCTTTTGTTTTTGAAAAATAAAAATCAATTCCTTTATCCTCCCGATTTATTCAATTAAATCCCTTTGCCATAGAATGTATAAATGAAATCGTGTAATGCAAAAATTAAATGGCAAAAGTAAAATGAGTCGGATATTTTTTTCATTTCATCTTCTGTCAACTATATACATTAAATAAGTTGTGCCATCTTCATATTCTTTTTGGAATAAATCTTTTTTATTTCGCGTCTCCATTTTTTAAAATTAGGAAATATAACTATATATACCCTATGCTAGTTATTTTCGAATTGTAGTTTCATTGTCATCCTCCAACTAGCTTGATTTTCCCTTTCAAGAGAAATTCATTGGACGAAACCAGTGTGATTTAGTTATTGATAGGATAAGGTGATCATTAATTCAGTGACTTTTATTTATTTGAAAAACACATTTCCTTTTCTTTTATCCTTATCTTGAATTCTAACTTGAAAGCTTGGTTTTACAGCGTGCAAAATTTGCCGTGGTTTTCATTATTTATGATAAATTGAATTTTGAAAAGAAAATAACTATTATGCATAGTGTTAGAAGTTATTTCTATGATTTAGGGAGAGAGATAAAGATGACTAGTCTTAGGAGGGTAATGACCAGGCAATTCCTAAGATTGGCGCGGCACTAAAAGACCTATTTTTGGTAAGTAGTTTCAAGATAAATTTATTTTGCTAGTTATTTCAATGATAAGGTGATCTTTAATTCAATTTCTTCTTTATCCACTTTTAAATAAGTAACCGATAACACAAACTAATGTACTCTGTTTAGCTAGTTTGTCGCTATCTAAAGTTCGGCAGTGGTCTCTTCTTCTCTTATGCTATGAGATCCAGCTTACAGATTGAATGCTTGGGCGGCATGCGGCAACGGAGTCTTGTTTGGGGTCACGCAACCTTGATGTCGCATCACTTGAGCTCACTCAATCGAACATTGTGTCCCTTGATTAACATCCCCACCTTCGACATTACTAGAACAGCCAGAGGAGAAATTGGTAACAATTCAAAAGTTGGAAACCTTTTTTTCTTAGTATCTAGCAATAAACGTTCTTCGCTCTTGGGTAAGAAAATCCTTGAAACGGGTAAAATGAGTTAACTCATTTACCAAGTTTTCTCTTTTTTAGATGTTGAAAAATGGAGGACATGAAAGTGGAAAATATTATTTTCACAAAAAAAGGGATAAATACCTTCCCTCATTTTCTCTCTTTCGTTTCAGACACACAAAACATAATATTTCCCCACACAAAATCTCTTGAATTCCGCATCGTCATTTCTCTCTTTCAATCTCGATTTCATCTGCTATCCATAGCGCATTCAAATTTCGATCTCAGTCTGATCGTCGCAGCGAGGAGAAGAGACGAAGAAAAGCTCGAACCTTCTCTAAAGATCTTAGTCATCGCGAAAATTAGAGGTCATGCGTATCGAGGGACCAAACCTTGGATCTCTATCCACAAGCCTGACGATGAGGCCTCGGAGGTTGTCACCTTGTAGGAAAGCATGTGTTAAGAAGAGAGTTCCAGCATTTAGGTTTCTGGATTTCACTTTCTTCTGGATGGGCTAATCACCCTTGTTTTGTTTACCCTAATGTAGACAGTGGTCAGATAAACATAAGAGAGATATACATAAGAGAGATCAAGCCTTTCATATCGGAAGTTTTTTATGATCATCATTTCACTACCATTGCTTATTGGGCTAGAGGACAGTGGAAAGACATGCTTAATTCAGGTCAGGTTAGATTTGATAGCTTTATTTCTTTCGGCCATATGCTTTCATCAAGCAGTGCAATGAAAACCATGGACCTTCTGTTGGATGTATGCCCTAAAGCAACAATGTAATAGTTACATGTTAGGGATTTTAGCTGTACTTTCTTATTATTTAATTAATGGCAAAGACGTATTCATTTCTTTGTCTAATTATTTTATATATATGTGTGTGAATGATTCCATAAGATTAGTTGTGACTGGACCTATTCTTAAGACGTTAAGAATATGTGTGACGGGTTCACAGTTAAACTGAATCTTTAAATTGTTCCTGGTCGATGGATTATTAAGTGGATATTAATGATCCTGTTGAGACTGGTGTATTCGTAACTACACAATTAAGTATTAGATACTTAAGGGAATAACGAGTCACAAGTCATTGGGTATTATGATGCTCGAGTTAGAACACAAGTGCTTGTACCGGACAAGTTCACTGAATATGACACGCATAGAACGATTAACAATATGGAAGCTTTTAACGTGGTCAATAGCTAATCGTTTTTGCTCTGGTCTTGTGTAAATAATCCTTAGACCTGAGGCACAATGAAGACTTGTGTGTTGGATGGCTATGGTTCATAAGTGCGCATATAGACGGTTCGTTGATCCGTCTTTGTACTTGATGGTCATAGTTCGTTTACATACGAAGTTACACGTGTGCGCAAAATGGAATCTGTCTCCTTGTTACATGCAAAGTACAATAATGATATCCTATGCGATCTAATCGTGACACTGCATTAAAATCCTCGACCGGGGTTGCAACCGAGAATAAATTGTTTATTTCTCGTATAAAGTGCATATCGATTAGATTTGTGCGTATGATCAAATTAGTGGCTTGACAAATATTCCATGATCTTTGTTCGATCGGGACATAATAAGACAGAGGGATTGAATTACACTGTAGCCAAAGCTGACAGGTTCATTATGTTCTTGAAGCATTCATATTGTCTAGGTAGCCATGACATATTGCTAGATGTCAATCATGGTTTGTAAGACCTAGAAATTGATCGGGACAATCAATTATCTTGGAAATACTAATGTGTTAGTACAAGTCTTACTACCAGCTCAATATTGAACCTAGGGATGTCACACACCATAACCAATTCAAGATAACGTTGAGCGGAAAGGACAAGATTGTAAATATGTTTGCAACTATGACAATCGAATTAAGTCGGATTGAAATTAAATTAAATGAGATTTTATTTAATTTTTTTTGTCATGGACGCGCACGCATATTGATGTGCCCAAAAATGCACGCATGTTGATATATATTTATATATGTGGATATATAGATATATATATAGTTATAGTTAGATATATATGATATATGTAATTTAATTTAATATTAAATTAAAGTGCACCTGCACGTGGTCAATTGTTGACCACGTGCAGCCCACGGTTAGTTGCTGACCGCGTGCGTCGTGCACGTTGTGCACGATCAGCAAATAGCAAGTTGTTGCAATTTTTTTTAAGAGCAATGTGTAGTGTGCGAAGAGGAGAAAAAATTAGTTTTCTTCTTCAGTTGTGATTGCCAAAAACGTAACTCGAGAGATTGCCGAGTCCACGTGATTGCTAGCACGATTATAGTGGTGATCATTCGCGATTCTTTCTTCCGTACGTCGTACGATTGGTGGTGTGTCTGAACTAGAGGTCCGATGTTTGTGAGGCTCAAACTAAAGAACATCTGAACCAGTCGCTTCGGGCACGCTACGAGAGATAATCCGATTAACCCCATTCGTAATTCCGATTTTTTATTGAGACGCACGAACGACGCCTTTGGAGATACGTGTATAGTGTTTATTTCCACTGCGTATATGTATATTTCACATATGCACGTTACGTGAAAAGCCAACAGTGGTATCAGAGCTAGGTTTAGGCGTATTCATGCGTTTCCTTAAATCAAAAAATCCGTAGATTATTTAATTTTGCGTTTGGCTTCTGAAAAATGATTCTCGAATGTGAATTTGAAGGCGACAACGTTATTACCACTTGGAAATATGCACGTGAAAATTGTTTCACCGCTTTTGATTTCTTGATGCGGCTTGCGTTGCGACCATGAATTTGATTCAATGCAGATTTTTTTTTTGTGCCTTCCAAAGTTTTAAAATTTGAAATTTATGGCTCACGTGAAAGGGTGGTGATCATGGAAAAACCCCTAATCAATGTGATTGATGTATGGATGAATGTATGGTGATTACAGGTATTTTTTGGGGGTTGTAATTATTAAATGAAGGCTGCGTCCTTCCTTTTATTTTTCCACGTAATATTTTTTTTTGTAGTTTATTTTGTATAACCAATTGTTGATGTATACATTACAAGAAGATTACGTGGAGGAGCCATTAAGCTGGTGAGCTTTATGGGCCCGATCCGTGAAGAGTTCAAGGATTGAAGAAGAAATGAAGAGCGTCTTCATTATTAAAATATTAAAATGACTAAATGCGATCTAATTGGCTCGAGACACATTAAGTCATAATTCCATGATCACCATGTAGGATAAATATTTGACATCTATTTATTTATTCTGTTTTATGTTATTTGCGTGTTAAATCGGTTAATGTGCAAAGTGAGACCATAATTAACGACCCAAACCTTCTTATTAAATATATTAAGTCAAAACGGGTTTCGGACTCGTGGCCTTCCATCATCGTGGTTTGATCCAACATTATAGTAGTTGATTGACCGGCTATGGATACATATGGGTCAATTGCCATTCATAATATTAGACTACTCCATTATACATATGATGTTGTGGGGTTGGAACCGAATGATTTTCAATAACTGTCAGGTGAGGAAAATCATTTGTGTTTTCAATACTTGCATGAGATGATGGGTAAGACTTAACTATGATCATGAAGTCAATAACTATCAAGTGAGACTTTTATGGTCTAGAGGCTGAAGGTATGATTGGGACTCGCATATAATGTATTGAACAAGTTGGTTCACTCACTAAGTTCATAGTACACCAATAACTGTTAGGTGAGGTGGACTATGAGCTGGTGGGACTTCAATCCCCACTAGTAATATTTAACCAACAAAAATTGTCGTTTCCCATTTTAAGGAGTATGGGATCTGAATATAAATTTAGTGGGAGGACCTATTTCATTTAAATGCAAAATGAAATAGTTATTTTGAAATACAACGGCTAACAATTTATTTTCTGCACAGATATTTATTACTCTGAAAATGGTGAACACAAACCCGCTCGCTTCGATACTCGACAAGAATTGTTTGATTGGACCCAATTTCACTGACTAGGTGAGGAATTTGAGAATTGTTCTCAATTCAGAAAAAATCGGATATGTGCTGGATGAAAATATGCTAAAATCCTTTCCTGATGGTAGGACCCAAGAGGAACGTGTCACTTATGATAAGTGGCATGATGATGACTTAAAAGTTAGGTCATATATACTTGCTTCGATAAATAATAAATTTCAAAAGAAGTATGAAAATATGGAAGACGCCAGGTCGATCATCTTGCACTTAAAAGAATATTTTGATGAGAATGGTCGAACCTCTAGAAATGAAATATCTAAGGCATTGTGCTGTATGAGGATGGCTGAAGGATCATCGGTTAATAATCATGCTTTGAAAAATGATTTGGTACATTGAAGAATTGGCTAGGCTAAATCTTGTAATGGACAACGAGTTAGCTATGGATTTGATCCTCTAATTTTTACCTGATTCCTTCTTTGGTTTTGTCCAAAACTTTCACATGCATAAGATGGAAAAAACTCTTGCTGAGTTACATAGTATGCTGGTAGTTTATGAGAAGGAAATGCACAACACGAGACCCAATATAGTGGCCATGGCTAAGGCTTCTTCTTCAAGGAGTAAGACTGTTTTGAAGAAGAAATGGAAGAAGTCTATGAAAGCTGCTGTGCAACCAAAGCCCAAGGTTGATAAAAGGAAATGTCATTACTGTGGTGTCAAGGGGCACTGGAGGAGGAACTGTAAGAAGTACCTCGCGAGCTTGAAGGTCAAGCCAAAGGACCAATCTTGCGAAGGTATGATGTATATGCTTATTGAAACTAATCTTATGGTTAGTGCTGAATCCAGCTTATGGGTTCTAGATTCTGCTGCAACTTCACATATTTGCATGTCTTTGCAGAATCTGAAAATAAGTAGGATGCTGGGGTGAAATGAGATTGTCTTGACATTTGCAAATGGAGCAAGGGTATAACGACTTTCGTTTATGTTTAACCTCTGGACATGTATTGATTTTAAAGAATTGTTTGCATTATGAGAATGCTGTTAGGAACATCATCATTATACCTCGTTTGAGTAAAGAGAATTATGAATTTTCTTTTGTTGATAATGTATGTTCTATTTATTCTAATAGAAGATGTGTTGGTTCTGGTTTATTAACCAATAATCTTTATACCATTATAATGTCCGGTAATGCGATTACCAATGTCAATAAGCAAAATAACGATATAAATGCCATAACTAATAAACGCTCTAGAGATAATCCAAATCCAAAGTATGTTTGGCATCTTCGTTTAGGTCATATTGAAGAAGACAGAATTGACAAGTTGAGTAATTATGGGTATATTGATCTATTCAAGTTTGAACAATCCTCGACCTATGAGGCACGTCTTCAAGGAAAAATGACCAAAGTGCCCTTTGTAGGACATAGTGCGCGAGCTGCTGATATACTAGGATTGATACATACGGATGTATGTGAACCATTTAATGAAAATGCTATAGGTGGTTATTCTTACCTTATTACCTTTACTGATGATCAGTCACAGTATGGTTATTTATACTTAATGAAGTATAAATGTGAATCTTTTGAAAAGTTCAAGGAATTTAAGGCTAAAGTTGAGAAACAAATAGGAAAATTAATTAAGGCTCTTTGATCTGATCGAAGAGGTGAATACCTTAGTACTGAATTCCTGGACTATTTTAAAGACAATGTCATTTTATCACAATGGATACCTCCTGCAACTCTAGAGCACAATGGTGTATCTGAAAGAAAAAATCACACTTTATTAGATATGGTGCGATCTATGATGAGTTACACCGATTTGCCTATATTCCTTTGAGGATATGCCCTTGAGACAGCAGCGTATTTATTGAACAAAGTGCCATCCAAATTTGTTCCAATTACGCCTTATGAGATATGGCATAGTAGGAGACCAAGTCTTAATCATATTAAGATTTGGAGTTGTCTAGCTTTTGTTAAGAAGCTGAAAATCGATAAATTGGAGGCTAGATCTAAACAATGTCGCTTCATTGGATATCCAAAAGAGACTCTTGGATATTATTTCTATTTTCACTCTGACCAAAGAATTTCAGTCAGCATACATGCTTCTTTTCTGGAGAATCAGTTCGTCCAGGAAGGTGGTGCTAGGTGAAAAATAGTCTTACAAGAAGAAAATAATGAAATACAAAACAACCAAGTTCAGACACCGATCTCTGATTCATTGGGAGCTTATGATACACAACTTCTTAGAAGGAATGCGAGAATGTCTCGTCCACCTATTCGTTATAGGCACTTGGTTGAAGATATTGAACTATTATTCATTATGAATGATAGTAATTAACCTAGTGATCCTAATACCTATGAGGAGGCGATGTCGGACATCGATTATAGTAAATGGCCGGAAGCCATGAAATCCAAAATGGATTCAATGTATTCCAACGAAGTTTGGACTTTGGTTGACCTGCCTAACGGTATTGTACCAATTGGCTGCAAATGGATCTTCAAGAAAAAGATGAACGCTGAAGGTCAAGTTGGAACTTACAAAGCACGGTTGGTGGCAAAAGGATATTGTCAAAAAGAAGGGATCGATTATGGCGAAACTTTCTCACCTATAGCCATGCTAAAATCAATTTGGATCATGTTGGCGATAACTGCACACCTTGATTATGAGATATTCCAAATGGATGTCAAAACGGCTTTTCTAAATGGTTTTCTTGAGGAGAACATCTATATGGAACAATCACGGGGTTTTGAATCCAATGATGAAAGTCAGAAGGTGTGTAGGCTTAAGAGATCCATTTATGGATTCAAACAAGCATCCAGAAATTGGAACATCCGTTTTGACGAAGTAATCAAATCGTTTGACTTCATAAAAAACCCAGATGAACCTTATGTATACAAGAAGGTCAGTGGGAGCACAATTGCGTTTCTAGTTTTATATGTTGATGATATACTTTTGATTGGAAATGATATACCAATGATATCATCAATCAAAATATTTTTGTCACAAAAATTCTCTATGAAAGATTTAGGAGAAGCGACCTATATTTTAGGTATCAAGATCTATAGAGATAGATCGAGACGATTAATTGGCCTCTCACAGTCTACGTACACAGACAAAGTGTTAACACGTTTTAACATGCAAAGTTTCAAAAAAGGATTATTGCCTTTTAGGCATGGAATCCGTCTTTCCAAGGAGATGTGTCCCAACACTCCTGAAGAAAGAGAGCGAATGGTGAAGATACCTTACGCATCCGCTATTGGAAGCATAATGTATGCTATGCTATGTACAAGACTTGATATTGCACATACTGTAAGCTTTACTAGTAAATATCAATCTGATCCAGAGGAAGAGCACTGGATAGCAGTCAAGAATATCCTTAAGTACTTGCAAAGGACTAAGGATTTATTCTTGATATATGGAAAAGGAGAGTTTAAGGTTGAAGCTTATACTGGTTTTGATTTTCAATCGGATCCTAATGATTATAAGTCAACATCTGGGTTTGTCTTTACACTCAATGGTGGTGTAGTTAGTTGGAAGAGTTCCAAACAAAATATAACTGCTGATTCTACCACAAAGGCAGAGTATGTAGCTGCTTCTGAAGCGGCAAAGGAAGCCGCTTGGATGAAGAAGTTCATTTCTGAACTTGGAGTAGTTCCTTCCATTGAGCAACCAATTACATTATTTTGTAATAACAATGGGACAATTGCTCAAGCTAAGGAACCAAGGTCTCACCAGAAGTCCAAGCACATTAAGAGACGCTTTCATCTCATCAGAGAAATTGTTGGGAGAGGTGATATTGCCTTGCAGAAAATTGCCTCAGCGGATAATGTGACAGATCTCTTTACTAAGGCCTTATCTCAGTCGTCTTTTGAAAGACACATTGACAAAATGGGTTTGAGGTTCCAAACAAGTTGGCGTTAGTGCAAGTGGGAGATTGTTGGATATATGCCCTAAAACAACAATGTAATAGTTACATGTTAGGGATTTCAGTTGTACTTTCTTATTATTTAATTAATGGCAAAGACGTATTCATTCATTTGTCTAATTATTTTATATATATATGAATGATTCCATAAGATTAGTTGTGACTGGACCTATTCTTAAGACGTTAAGAATATGTGTGACGTGTTCACAGTTAAACTGAATATTTAAATTGTTCCTGGTCGATTGATTATTAAGTGGATATTAATGGTCTTGTTGAGACTGGTGTGTTCGTAACTACACAATTAAGTATTAGATACTTAAGAGAATGACGAGTCACAAGTCATTGGGTATTGTGATGCTCGAGTTAGAACACAAGTGCTTGTACCGGACAAGTTCACTGAACATAACACGCATAGAACGATTAACAACATGGAAGCTTTTAGCGTGATCAATAGCTAATCGTTTTTGCTCTGGTCTTGTGTAAATAATCCTTAGATCTGAGGCATAGTGTTGACTTGTGTGTTGGATGGCTATGGTTCACAAGTACGCATATTGACGGTTCGTCGATCCGTCTTTGTACTTGATAGTCATAGTTCATTTACATACGAAGTTACACGTGTGCGCAAAATAGAATCTGTCTCCTTGTTACATGCAAGGTACAATAATGATGTCCTATGCAATTTAATCGTGACACTGCATTGAAATCCTCGGCCTGGGTTGCAACCGAGAATAAATTGTTTATTTCTCGTATAAAGTGCATATCGATTAGGTTTGTGTATATGATCAAATTGGTGGCTTGACAAATATTTCATGGTCTTTATTCAATCGGGACATAATAAGACAGAGGGATTGAATTACACTGTAGCCAAAGCTGACAGGTTCATTATGTTCTTAAAGCATTCATATTGTCTGGGTAGCCATGACATATTGCTAGATGTCAATCATGGTTTGTAAGACCTAGAAATTGATCGGGACAATCAATTATCTTGAAAATACTAATGTGTTAGTACAAGTCTTACTACCAGCTCAATATTGAACCTAGGGATATCAAACACCATAACCAATTCAAGATAACGTTAAGCGGAAAAGACAAGATTGCAAATATGTTTGCAACTACGACAATCGAATTGAGTCGGACTGAAATTAAATTAAATGAGATTTTATTTAATTTTTTGGTCATGGACGCGCACGCATATTGATGTGCCCAAAAATGCACGCATGCTGATATATATATTTATATATGTGGATATATAGATATATATATAGTTATAGTTTTATATATATATATATGATATATGTAATTTAATTTAATATTAAATTAAAGTGCACCTGCACGTGGTCAATTGTTGACCACGTGCAGCCCACGGTCAGCAACTATTAGTTGCTGACCGCGTGTATCGTGCACGTTGTGCACGATCAGCAAATAGCAAGTTGTTGCAATTTTTTTTTTTAAGAGCAATGTGCAGTGTGCGAAGAAGAGAAAAAAATTAGTTTTCTTCTTCAATTGTGATTGCCAAAAACGTAACTCGAGAGATTGCGGAGTCCACGTGATTGCTAGCACGATTATAGTGGTGATCATGCGCAATTCTTTCTTCCGTTTGTCGTACGATTGGTGGTGTGTCTGAACTAGAGGTCCGACGTTTGTGAGGCTTGAACTGAAGAACATCTGAACCAGTCGCTTCGGGCACGTTACGAGAGATAATCCAATTAACTTCGTTCATAATTCCGATTTTTGATTGAGACGCACGAACGACGCCTCTGGAGATACGTGTATAATTTTTATTTCCGCTGCGTATATGTATATTTCGCCTATACACGTTACGTGAAAAGCCAAGACCTTCCTCGTCATCCACTCAAACCCATCACCTGTCATCCCTCCACTTCTTTCCCTCCGATGTGGGACAGTGGGATAAAAGCTTGAGGTGCAACGTCCTCTTCTAATCTTCAAGCTAACCGCTGTAGGCCATCTCGAAGTCAAAGGAGCTATTGGACCAACTTCTCTAGCCAGACCTACTTTTGCTAATCCAGTCTATTGTCAGCAGTCAAAGCAGATGTTTTTCAGTGACTTTTATTTATTTGAAAAACACATTTCCAATTGTTTTATCCTTATCTCGAATTCTAATTTGAAAGCTTGGTTTTAATAATGCACGCAAAATTTGCTCTGGTTTTAATTAATCATTATTTATGATATATTGGATTTTGAAAGAAAATAATTACTATGCGAAGTGTCAGAAGGTATTTCAATGTTTAAGGAGAGAGAGATAAAGATGACTAGTCTTAAGAGGGTAATGACCAGGCAATTTCTAAGAGTAGTGTGGTACTAAAAGACCTATTTTTGGTAAGTAGTTTTACGATAAATCCATTTAGGGAATTACATTTTAAATACATCTATTTCGAGAACAAATCCAAATCTATTGATGTTTCTTTCGTATCCAATTTTAAAAGTAACCGATAACGCAAATCAATATACTCTATTTAGCTAGCTTGTCGCTATCCAAAGTCTGGCAATGACTTCTTCTTTCGAAATTTGATCAACTGGTAATCATGAAAAATTGAAAAACAATGATCATTTACATGGTACTTAAAAATCTCAATATTTTCAAAACATTGCTTCCATGTTATTATCGCATACCGAACTTTGAGTGTGTACTTGTGGAATCACATAGCCCTTGCTAATGGTAAAGTAACGTGATCATGATTCCAAATCTCCAATCATGATTTTCCTTTTAGCCCAAAAAAGAAAAGTAACTTTTTCTTTTTCTTTTTCTTTTTCTTCACCTCATCGGGTTAACCCGACCCAAATCGAACTCGAATCTCTTGTACCGTTTCTCTTTTTTCCCGGGTTGCATCCTATATTTTTCCCAAAAGCCGTTTGCTCAACGAACTCTTCCGTCTCTCCTGCTCGTCTGCTGTACCCCTGTAAAACCCTAATCTCTCTCTCTCTCTCGATCGACATGGCTGGTTTGGGTCTTTACCACACGGACTGCGAATCATTACTGTCGGAAATCAAGCATCAAGAGAAGCAGATGGCGCTCAAGAGAAGGTCTCTTCGTTTGTGCGTCGATTGTCTTGACTTTCCTGTTTGTAATACATGCACGTATTGATGGTATGTCGCTACTGTCTGTGCGCATCCAAGCTTCGATGCAATTTTTTTTCCAAATGTTAGGTTTGATTGACGAGGACATTGAAGTTCTAAGGTATTAGGACTGTTTAAGTGGTTTGACAATGGGTTGGATCCCCAAAACGAAAGGAAGAAGAAGAGCAGCTTGAGTGTTTTGAGTAACTTGTTTAATCTGGAGCTTCTCAATGAAGTGCTCTGATGCATGGAAGAATGGTAGTTTGTAGATAGAATTCTGTTAGACAGATGGGTGTTTGTTGATATTGTTTTGATTTCCTTTTTTCAGCTGATTTTTAGTTGAATTTGATGCGGCGAGATCAAAGTAGTGGAATGAATTGAAGCCTTCTCTCTCGAATCGTCTTCCTTTGAAGTCTTGTTCTTCCTACTATATCTTATTATCTCTGTTTCTTTTCCCCTGGAAATTCTCTGTATTTTTTTTTGGGTTGAATTGGACAGCAACATGCTTCTCAAGTTTTCTGGTCAATTCAATTGACTCAGAAGAACCAACAAGATATGCGATGTTCTCTTTGTGAGTTTACGGTATTATTTGAAACTGCGTGTAGGTGGTTGATGGGGTTACCATTGTCCAAGTCAGAGTTAAAGCATTTAGAAGGGCCGAAGTTTTTAAAGAAAAAGTAAGGTTTTTTTTTGGGGGCAAGCTACTTCTACAATGCTTTTGTGTTTTGGTAGATTCTAGAGTGGTCCTTTTTCTTTGTGTTCATATATACATATGGAATCATGAAATTCATGTTAGGAATATATTGGTGCATTTTCAGGGTCCTACATGAGTCGATGCTCAGAGAAGATGATGTAAGTTCTTATGTCAAATATCAAGCCATTTTAGGATTCATTGATAGATTGTACTTGGTCTTATTTTCCTCTTTTACTCTGGCATAAATAGTAGTAGATAAGCATTTCGGGCTGTATCAATATACGTAACTACATTGAGTATGAGATACTTATTAAAACATCTTCTGTGCACCAGAAACTATAAGTGAAAAAGGTTTTAACTAGGGAAGTTTTGCGAATGTGCCAAACAGTTCCTATTTGTTATCAACCGTCATTAGTTGCCGTTAGAAAAAAAACATTTTCCTTTGTCTTATTTACAAATATTGCTACTACTTGTTGTTCTGTTCTTCTAATCATAGCTTCAAGAGTCTCTGGCTTGAAAAGATCTGTGTTTTCACGTGGCTTGTAGGGATTTTATAATTACTTTCCCTAGACGGTTTCTTAGAAGTACTCATGAGAATTCGTATGTTTTTTTTAAAGCAAGTGCAAGTGCAAGTGCCTTATTTAGGTCTCTTCCCTTGCAATCGGTTCTTAATTGAGTTGGCACTTCCTTGGTCTGTATTAGTCGCATCTCTTTAGTTGCTTGGCAGAAGAAAATTCCAAATTCCAGTGTAGTTTTACATTGGCACTATTCTACACTGTAATATTACCTTGTTTATCATTTCAGATATTCTATGAGACTGCAAAGATGCATGTTGAAGAAGCTATCTTATCGCATGATATGGAACAAGGGTGCAGTGGTGTTCCAGAAAATGTTAAATCGTCTGACATGCCTAATTTGCTAAAGGAAATTCTACCTCATCTAAATGATATGACCAGCAAGGGCCTTTATCATTTTGCCATGATAGTTACTAGGGGGTCTGTTGAGTTTGACAAAACTCGATGGAAGATGAAGAAGCTTATTAGGGAAACTGTCTGTAAAGTATGTCATATTGAAAAGAGCACTCAATGGGATAATGTTACATTTAAGAAGCTCTATCAACTTCTAAATGACCCACGGAATTTCCGAGGAAACTGTCTGAATCATTTGGCTCCTGCATCTCATTCTCAAAGGGCAGCAGCTTTGAAGCTCCTGGATAGACTTGAGGAACTCTCTACGCAGGCTCTGATTGCAATGTATAGGAAACTAAGACATGTACAGGGGAGAGTTCCTCGGTTGGAGCCCTTCAAAAGTGGACGGAGCCGAGATGATCTGATCAATAAAGTGAGGAAAACTAGTAGAAACATGTTTCTGGATCTTGGTTCTAGAGATTGTCTACCAGAACCACTAGCTAAAGCAATGGCTATAGCATTATTATCTTTAAAGCTATCATCAGGCTTTCAAAGTTCCACAGGAACGGAGTTATACCAATTTGCACCAGAAATTAGAAGTCTGCAGGATGAAATTATGAAGGCTGTTTGGCTACTGAACTCAAAAGTTAGATTTCAGGAGCTGAAAGTTTTGCAGTCACTGTTGGACCCGAGTGCTAAAGTCTCAAATAGTCGTCTACGAACAGCAGTCAAAAACATGTTGACTGAGTATCTTTTTGAATGCTCTGATTTGGATGTGATCCCAAGGTCTTTATTGGAGTGTCTGGCTTTTATCAACAGGAGTTCTCGAACTGCACCGCCTTTATCCTTTCCTAAGGAGGAAGTTGAAGAAGAAGTAGAATGCATTTTGGTTGTTAGTGCCCATATGAAGCAGAATGTCTGGGATTTGCTTCCTGAAATTGGGTATCACACAGATTTCGCCAATGCTTATATGGAGGAATTGGAAGAAAGTGATGATGATGCCGACTCCGATTACAAAGATGAGAGATATACAAGGATATTAAATAGTGGAAGGTCTGACAACATTGATTCTTTGTTTCCAGTGGAAGGTACTGGAGAATCTATTACTGATAGCTCCAACCAGCCTTTTATTAATATTATGGCTAATGGTAGTTCTCCCAGTCACACCCCAAGGAAAGTGTTTTACAGTGCTGCTGCTATTAAATCTGAGCCAGATATCTCGCGCAGTATTGCTTCCACTGCTTCTTGGTATAGCAGTTCTTCCTTGTTATTCCAAGACTCAAAGAGTTCTAAATGCTTGAATAGCATGGATATAGATAATTTAAAGCCATCGAGCAACTTTAGTGCTGGTAAAACCGATGGTGATGGTCCCTTCTCTTTTGTGTCACCCAACACAGGGAGTGCAAAATCTCTCGAGAGACACAGAGCTGAAGATGATGAACTGAAGAATCAACAAAGGGATGTCTCGAACAGACCAAGCACTTGCATAAATAAATACCTTGCTGTCCAGGAAGCTTGTGACGAAACCAGTATAATTGCCTATAATTTGGTAGGTTATATATTGGAAGAATTTGCCCAAAGAGAAGGTTTGAATCTAGAAATGAATGAGAGTCCATATCTGGGACGTGATCAGTCCAGTGAAGAAGGTCATAAAGGTATACCAAAAAAGCTTTATCCCTAGAGAGACAATATTGAAGAAATGGGATTCATGCTGTACTGTTGAAACTGTGTCATTGTTCCCTAACTTTGGTCAAATTATATTTGAGAAAACATCAGTTTTTCATTGTAAGAATGATGAGAGTGATTAATTGCCCATCAGTAACTTATATCATTGTAGAGTTGCCTTGTGTTGACCAATTATCATCACGGTAACCATTGTAACCATTGATATCTTTTTAAGAGGTACTTGGTGAATGACATCAAATAACAACATGGCCATCGTTACTCCCGGCATTTACTGCTTTGCATGTTTAGATTGTCAGCAGAAGTTTGTGGTAATGACTGATGATGGCTATTTGTGTACAATTGCAGAAAAGAAGGATTCTAGTCATCACGAGGGCTCAGAAGATTTTGTCATCCATAGAGCACTTGAAAATCTAGTTCCATGTCTCCAGAAGAGGTATGACAGAGTTTTAGTTATCCCACTTATTGGCTAAATCTTGTTCGTTCTATTATCCTTTCGAATATTAAAGATAAATTCATCAAAGGGGTACCAGGGGGTTACCATTGCTACAAAGCTAGATTCAAGAGACAGTTTGTCAAATCTAACAAATAAAAATCACTCCTGATCTATCTACTAGTTTTAGTATTTCCCCTGAAGAATAGTTTTATATGTTCTTTTCTTTATCAGTAATATTTCAGAAGGTATAGGAAATGATCAATGAGGATTTGGCGGTCTTGAGTTTGATTGCTACGTTACTCCCTCACCACTGATGAATTCGAATAATAGAAAAAACAATGAATCGAACCATAAGGCAATACTGCTAATGCCTTACTTTAGAATGTGATGTTATATGAGGCCACTGCAAATATTGCCATCATTTCTGAGATTCACAAACCCAAATTTTGCTGATAAGTTTTGCGAGGTCTGGTTTATTGTTTCCAATTGGTACTTTTATCTTGAAACTATTCCTTTTTCATGCAGTGTGATGGAAAGATTGAAGGAGTTCACAGGCATTCCCTAGAGGTCAATTCTTAATGGGAAGGGGTCATATCCTCGTTCCTCAAGTAAGCTCTGGAATCTTGCTTGAATTAAGATTCATAGTTAATTGCTGCATATGGCGGGAGTCGAAGACTTTTCCTCCATGGGGAATTATCTGGGGAAAGATGAGAAGACTCGCAAAAAGCTGACTTGTTTAGCCAGGGAAAGAAAGACCAACTAGGCCTCATGCCTTATGGATGAAATGGATGCTATGGTAATCTCAAAGCAGTTAATCATCCTGGTGCCATGATTCGGATGGATATTGGCTCAGTTTGGAAGGTATAGGTCTTCTGGTTGTGGACATGACTTCTCTGTCAGCACTCACATGACCTATTTGGCAATATAGACTCTTAAGGGAAATGAATTGCGAGAGTCATAGCCTGTCTGCGTGGGACATATTCACCTATATTGAGCTGACCCTTGGCAGGAGCTGTGCATGATGTCCCCTCCTTCCAGTGAGTGATGTGGGTGAAAGGAAGTAATCAACTCCTATCCAAGAGCCAAGACAAAAGGAGCTCTGCGGACAGGGTTCTTTGTTCAGAGACGGAATGTAGGTTTGCGAAAACAAGAGCACTCTATTATTTTCAATCAGATGGCACTGACGACCAGTGTTTCCTGAAGTTCAGATGATGATCGCTCTACAGTGATGTATTGTTATTCTTTGGCCCTGACAGTCATGGTAGCCCGTTTTGGAAATGTTACCCCAATCTGTATCTAATGACTGCCAAGCATAGGTTTGCCCTTGCAAGAAGGATTGCAAAACAATGTTTTAGATATAGTGTTAGAATGAATGCATATAAGTTAAATTCCTTCTTCCCCTGACTTGTTAGCGCAATCGATCCCTCTTGATGCCATGGTATCCCGTCATCCCACTTCTCTCTCTCTTCTTTGGTTTGAAGGGTCCTCTTGGCCGTCGTCTTGATTGACACACACAGTATCTCCTCAAATCTGTGTTTTGGTTGACTCTTCTCAATCTGTGTTTTGGTTGAGTTGGCTCTATTAACTAAATAGCATTTTTCCCAGGAGAATTCTTATGTCCAACCTTATAGATAAGTGGCAACTCCAATTCAAAGTCTAGTTGTTGGTGAATCTCCCAATCTCCTTCTCAATTTTCAACTTCCGTGAGATGTTCTTCCCAACACCAGCTATAGATCAATTCCGCGAGTTCAATCTCTAGGTTTGGCGTGGAAAATCCCTATGTTGTTTAGACTCGCATCTGATGTCCACAAGCCTCTGAAATTTCTGAGTTTTACTCAGCACATAACATAAACTCTCCTTGTGGCTTCCCGGGTTCGATCAAATGTTGTGTGCCCAGAGTCTCTTAGTTTTCTCTCGGTTAGAAGAAGCTGGAACTCTAGGTCAATCGCGGTGTCTTATTTATTTCTGGTTGAGGTGTGCGTGAGACGGGCTTAACTTTTCCATGGCAGTTCCTAATGTGAAAAACATTGTTATTTGTGGCACGTACAAAATTATTCACTAGGGCGAGAATGCTCAGCATCCTATAACGTACTGAAAACAGAGTGCATAGGGAAAGACCTGGTTGAATAGGTCCATTGACCTTTCTTCCCCACACAAATTCAAGTTGTAAGAGACCCTTCAATAATAAAAGTATGCGAACAACTGCCACTGAAAATCATTCCTAAATGGTCTATATTCTTCCCAGTCCAACCCTCCCAAAACAAACCCTCAATTTGCTGCTTCCAACACATTCAATGTGCGACATAATTACCAGGGACGAGTTCTCACTCAACACTTTCCAGGAGCTATTGCAACTATAATCAAGATTTCTCAACCAAGCTATCTAACTTTTATTATTTATCAGATGTGCTTTCTGCACAATAACAAATTGCACTAAAGCACAACAGAGATCCAGTCCGCTCAAGAAATTCACACACGCACACACAGGAATTGGGTTCTTGACCAATCTGTGTGCACTCAGGCAAAGTAGCTAATCCAACATTATCTAGAGGCATCATTTTCCCACACATTGTCCCAAGAACCAGTTGGAGCGGCCTTTGGTTCCTCAATGTAGCCCCGAACGGCATGAGGGTTGTTCGGTCCAGGAAACGGAAGTCCGTCAGGGCCTGGTGGGTGGACTTTCCTGGACTTTGTCCTGATCCCCAGCAGCCTCAACACAAATCTAGCAAGCTCACCATATAACATTCCAGAGCGATCGAAAAGCTGCAGAACACGACAGATTGCTGAGAGCTTAGGATTGATACAATATCACAAGAAGACAAAATCCTAACAAAAGCTTTCACAGTCAAACATATTTAGTTCCCTGATATCTCCAACGTAAGCAAGTTACAGAAAATAATGTATTAGCGCTCTCACCATGCTAAAGATCTTTAGACATTTAGTAAAACAAATCATGTCTCAAAATTTCCATCATCTTTGAAAAGTGAAAAAGTGAAAAAAAAAAAATGAATTTTCCCCTCTCAGATTCACTCTAGCTTTGATCCTAATCATGTATCTATTTTTCAAATGCACTTTCCTTGCAAGCCAACTTTTATCAAAAGGTATAGTAATACCTATCTATCTTTCCCTCCATGAACATTACAACCCCTTCAATTCAGTTAAATTACATAGTGCAGTCCACAAAAGAAACTTGCACAGCAAACTGACAAAGTCTAAGCAATGTGCTTTCCTAATTCAAATTCACTCCAGAATTCTCAATATGGACAGGACAGTACGGTTGCAATCGGCCTGTGCTTGTACATATTTCCGGACAGGGAGATAACACAAACTTTATGCGTTGTCAACTTTGACAAGGAGAGAAACAGGTGTTTAAGGTGCAAGAGTGTCTATGTAGCTGAATCATAATATCATAAATTCATCCTATTATTAGATAGACACTGAAAATCCCAATAATTCCATCACTCTACAAATACATTTAACAGAGAAGCCACAGGACATAAAAGACTACCTGAAGAAGCGCTGTCATAAACATGTGGAAGGCTTGAGTATTTTGGTCAATAAGAATTGAAATGCGGCCAAAAAAGTTTACCACTCCTTGCATCTGGCATTAGAGAAAAGGTAGAATGAGTTGTCCATAAAAGGAATTAGTACAACGTCGCCTTAAAGTATAGGTCTAGAGAACTATGTCTTAGTCCATCGCCTTAAAAATCAAGATCGAGGCAATTACTTCAACATGTTCTGAGAACACAATCTAAGATAAGAAAGATCTTTCACCTAAAAACAAGGTAGCAACATGCAATTGCAGAAAACTTGGAACCAAAAATGGTCCTAAGACATCATATTTGACCGGGAACTAAAATGTGTCAAAGCTAATTAACCAACTAATGAATCACAAAAACAAAGTTCCCGATAATGCACCAAACAACAGACTTACATACGATTATGCATTGAGAATTTGATTAATCTCAACCAACTAAATATACGACTATGAGGTCCAACCAAAAAAACTTAAGCCTTAGGTGAACGTAGACAACATATATATAGGCCTTTATGAACATGTACAGAAACGATATGGGATACATTCACACCCCCTTTCAAGTGCAAACCAGACTGAGAACAGCACTTGGAATTGATCAATGGGGAGTCTCATGTGCGAAAAAAATTGAGATGGAAACTGGCTCTGATACCATGTCACAAAATTCAATCCAAAGCTTAAACCTTAGATGGAGGGAGACAATATGTATATAAGGTAATAAGGCCTATATAAACCCATATACAAGAAAAGTGGGATACTTTAACAGTCTCTAGAATTCTTAAGCCTGCATTTGGAAAATTAGCAAGGATGGGAAGAAGTGAATGTGATAAATTTCATAAAGGCAGGACATGAAGATGAGAATGAAAAGATTACACCAATCAATCTTTTTTCTAGCAACAACAATCACTAACAAAAGCCTCTATTCAGTTCCCTTTAGAAGCATAAGTTGGAAACAGTCAAAGCAATCAGGAGGGAGGTACCCAATCAACATTCTTCAAATGAACCTCAAAAGGAAGAGGAAAGAGCAAGAGCATTGCTTACCACCCGTAAAAATGATATCCAAAACCCTGGAGGAGAAGATGGCGTGCCATATGGATCATTTGGATCTTGACCTCCATAAGGGCCACCCATTCCCATCCCATAGCCACCCATTGGTCCTCCAAATCCACCACCATACATTCCACCACCATACATACCAGAAGATCCATAAAGGCCTCCGTAGCCTCCCCTATTCATGGAGTTACCATACATACTACTGCCATACATTCCACCTGCTCCACCATACATTCCAGTACCATAACCTGAACCGTAATTCAAACTAGAACCATAACCTGCAGATAGAAGCAATTTCAAATTATGCTTCAATTTGGGATGGTAGTAAAAGATATCACCTTCTGCAACAAAATCAATGGTCACCTCCATAGATATTATTCCCATAGCTCTGCTGTTCCCATGGCCTTGTAGGAACAGGCCTTCCCAGAGCATTGCTATTAGGAGCGGTAGTCCTGTCAGTGGATGTAACAATCTCTCCTGGTCTTGCAGTTCCTGAAGCCTCAACTACATCACTGGTGCTGCCAGCAGACGGTGGTTTAAAAGGTGCGGCACCAGAAGAGGCACCGCTTCTCTCCCATGGTTTTGGTGGGGGAGTAGCTGCAATGGCAGAACATTGTTTAACTCAAAGAGAGTACATAATATTTCTGTGCAGGCAGAGAAACATTCAAAGAAACGTAACAAGACAGGCATTTACGAATAACAAGAACATGATCATCACATGCAGGTCGCAGCATCCGGCTACGAATTACAAAAATCTTTCATTTGTCTAGAGCGACTCCGGAAATCTGGCTGTAAAAGTACTGATGCAAAAGGAGCAGAATGACGTAACTAGTCAAACTCCTCTTTACAACATCACCTACCAACTACCAAGTAGTTCACCAATGAGCTCATCAAGCAAGACAATCCCGAATCAATTCCTTAAAAGAGACTGAACTGAGCTAGTTGTGGATTCAGATGAAAATACCCAGTGCAAGATGGAAATCAACCCAAGATTCCGACTTTCTTAAAACTAATTGAAAATGGAGTCAATCAACCTCCAATAAAACTCCCAGCACCCAGCCACCAAACAACGATTTACAGCATCCACCGCCGACCAAAGACTCGTCAAGAAGACGCCCCGAATTCCTCCTGATCAACAGACAGCGAACCAAAACAACAGCACATACGCTAGCGAGACCTAATTGTCTGTCACAACGGAAAAAGCACACGTCCCCGATGACAAGCACAATCGAAATCACCGAGGGGAAGAACCCAAAATTCATCGGATGGAAAAACCCAGAATTTTCCAGAACAATCCGACACGGGAGAAGAAAAACAGGACAAGCATGCGACCGCCAATCGATCAAGAAACCGGGGGGGGGGGGCGGG
>BCNH02000001.1:586340-670336 GCA_001662345.2 Metrosideros polymorpha var. glaberrima | reverse complement strand
GAGTGCGATAAGGACGGTGAGTATGTAACACTATTATCCGTGTTAAATTCATATATTACCATTAAATTTTTCTTATGTATAAGTGAAATTCAACGTGTCATGTGACCTTACGAATGAAAATATAAAAATATATAATCGGTGTTTTGCTCCGCAGTTGGTTTAGTGGCTAAGGAATGCAAACATGTGTCGATACGTGCGTGGCGCAATCACATGTTCGATTCTCTTGGCCCCCATGTGAAAATAATGTCATAGTTATCTCGCTCATTGGGCTTCGGCTCGCCTTTCAGTGAGACATTTCAAGAACCCGAGATTTACCAACCAAGATGCTGCGCAGTTGTTGTATCAGATGAATCTGTCTACGGGCTTTGATGAAGTACAGATTGGCAGGCAACCCTCTTTTATCAAAGGAATTCTTTGAATGCAAAACCATGTTGATTGTGTTCTAAGCAATGTATTGCTGTTACCATCATGTAAAGGATGAGCATGTAGCAAGAAGGATATGGCTCACCTGCTTGAACCAAGATGAACAAAAATTCGGACAGATTTTCATTGGAAAAGACCTCAAGTATTGGATCAGAATGGTTCCTGCATATAACACGGAATGCCCTGGTTCCACGAAAACGCAACAGAAAGACAGAATTGCACGAACTTGAGCCTGCTATATTCCCTTTCATCCACACACTAACAAAAGTCTATACAGATTGGAGATCAAGACAGGATCACAAAATGTTCAACCCTTACGGAAGTGCTATTTCTACAGCTGCTTCTATCATTTACAGATGCTAAACTCACTAAAAAGATTCGAACATTTCTCTCCTTACACTCTCCTCTCCTTCATCCAGACATGCCCGTGCCGATCGATCATTCGAGTCACCGCTCAGAACCGTGAAACGTCCCACCAAAACATCGTTGGAGATCAATCATGGACCTGGTACTGTATGGCTACATAAGCACGATGCTGGCGAATTTCAAGCCCCCAACAAGAAGATAGGACCCAGATATTAGGAGCATCCTGCCAAGAAGCAATTGCTACTGCCAGAGCTGCCCATTGCAGCAGGCACATCACGAACAAGAAACTTGACACTTTGTGTACCGATATATTCCATAATCTCGAGGCATTCCTGCAAATCCGAATCGCTGACCAGCATCACCCATTCATCCTCATCGTCCAAGTACTTGAGCTGGAATGTCCCGTTTTGCAATTTGAATCTCTTGGACACTTCTTCATAAAGTTGGAAACACCCAGCGGAAGGCTTGAACTTGAAACGTATCATGTCATCTTTGTAGGTCGCTTTCACGGTAACTTTAGACCCACCATCATGTGAGCTTGTTCTTTCTTTAGAATGCTTTCCTTCCTCAAAGCTCTGAGAGCTCGAGGAACTGCCGTGCATGATCGAACAGGAGCCATTCGAAGAATCTGTCGTGCTGGAAGAAGTAGGTCTGTTATGCTCAACAATACCATCATCAACTGCAGTTGATTTGGAATCTTCCCTATATTCAATCTGACTAATACTTGATTTCTTCGCTTCCCCGTGATAAATGTTGAGCAAATGTAAGCCCGAGGTTGAGGGCCCCGAGTGATCTCCACCGACAAAATACTCATCTTCCAATTTAATGGCAGAATTATTACCACAAGCAAAGGATATTGATTTTTCATCTTCTTGCATAGATGCTTCTTGATTTTGCGCTGTTGGTTTTTTATCAGGAATGAAGTTCTTCTGCGCATCAAATTTTTGAATCATCGAACCTGCCGCCACAAATCCTCCAGAGTTTGGGTCAAACTTCAAACCTCCCTCAACTCCCTGAACAGAATCGAGCACGGTTTGTATTTTCTTCAACGATCTGTTCACCTTGTTTATCTTGCGAGATGGCCATCTTGAAATTCCATGTTGTCTGCATATCCTTTTCAGTGTTGTGGGGCAAACTGCATTGCAGAAAATAATATCGTCGGCATTCATTATTCAACTGCCAAATAATTCTACATGATGAACATTCTCCATGCACAAAAGCTTTATAACTGTATTGTCATTTTTCTTTTTATGGCTGGAAATGCCGCTATCTTAACTTGACCATAGATTTATTCTTTATTCCTCATCTAAAGGTGTGTTTGTTAGAGTGAAACCATTTTCCACGAGTTAGTTTTTTGGACTTTCACGCTTTGATTTGCTGAAAATGATGAGTCAACGGAAAAGCATTTACGTTCAAAGAAAATATGCATGCTTAAAGTTGAGAAAATGAATTCCCTAACCTGAAAAGGGGAAAATATTTTCCTGGAAAATGATTTCCTGGAAAACGTTTTCCTTTGTCATGAAGTTTCTTCTGAAACAATGCACTCTAATTGTTTAAAGACTCAACTAGCCCAGATCTCTTCTTTGTCCTTTTCATTCTTATACCTGTTATCAAAATTTATTTCCTGTTCTTTGTTCTTTCAACATCTTACTTTCCAATATATAGCTCTTTCTACCCTAAACTGCAACATCAATGAGAGACGGATGCATGGGCTGAGGATACTTAAGCACTCTGATGGATCTAATGGAGAGGAACTATGCTGATTAAGTGTGATTCAAACAAGAGGAGATTTGACGTGAAAAATGCAAATCAGCCATTGAGATATGGCAATTTAAGAGCCTTGTAACAGAATCTCACCACCAATGCTTTTCGCAGCATCCTTCAGACTCCCCGAGAAATACTGCTGGAGAACACTCAAACTCACTGTTTTCTCTGCTGTACTTCGCTTTTTTTCATGCTGTCTTCTTGATGAGCTTGGCACCTGTGAGACATTCGAAAAACTGTCAAAAGTCATGTAAGATAACCAGCATATCCTGTATAAAAACACCAGAAGATCAAGCCTAAGCCATATCATCCAATTAATAATTCTGCACTCCACATGATCACAACGTTATCTCCAGGTTTTTCTTTTTGAAATAGGGACATGTCAATAGGTAGCCTCGGGGCACTTATTAAGTACACTTAATTTTGGACCAGTTCACTTTTGTAAACAGCAGTTACACACGACCAATTCCTTCATTGCAAACTGCACAATTTCCTTAATTAGTTGATGCCCCTAGGGCATTTGTTATCAAAATCCTATCTAAAGTCACATTCATTGGCTGACAGAGTTGGGTCAAAACTTAAAAAGAGGATATTCATAGGCTGTGGGAGAAAGGGAGAGCAAGAGATGAGAGAATGGGAGTGTGGCACACAAGGAAGAAGCTAGCGAAGGGCAAGATGAGAATGGACGAAACAAACATCACTTTAGTCATGATTCCCATTTTAATGAAATAATGTCATAAATGCCATCACTACAGTCATGATTCCCTGACATCCCGAGGGTACAACTATTACTGTGCAGACATTTATCTGACTATCAAAGGCTTGCTACATCTTTTACAATTATTTGGCCATTGCTTTGCAGAAAAGTCAAAAGAAAGGCGGGAAAATGTATCTGTGCCCCTGAGCCCCTGACTGCGGTCGCATTCCAAAAGGTAGCCTCATTCCCCTAGATGATGCCATTCTGTAATCTAATCTAGTGTAAATCATAAAAAATAAAAAAAAAACCTATCTTGTGACCCATTGGAGCCTCTGGAATCTGGAATCTGTTAGTTTTTCGTAAGTTCCCAACTTTTTAGGATTTTTGGGTATACCAATATCAACATTGTTAAAGTATCTCACATTACTTGTCTATGAGGCTATTCTTCTCACCTAATAGCTTAAGCTTTTGGTTTGTATATTCTAACAAACATATTCGACCCAAATTCCACATATAATCTCTTCTGTGGAAAAAAAAAACAGGACATATTCAGGTTGCTTTCTTTTTTTGGCCTACAATGAGACAGCCTTAGCCTAACAGATTTTGGAGGGAAAAAGAAGTGGTCCGATTACTAAAATCCTCTCATCAACTCTTTTAGACTCTGTACACTGTTAGCTCTAGCAACAGTTCTGCTGGATATATATGTATCAGAAATTTCACATCAGCAGCAACAATCGTGAAAGTAACAAGGTGTACTTCCAATTGTCTAGTTGCACAACAAACATGAAAATATTTAGTCTTCTTACATATAATTACAATCCTGCTAGCTGTTATTCCCTCACACAATACTTGATTATCGAAGATAGATACATTATAGATTACAGCATGAATAGTCATAAGGAAACCTTTTTTTTTAACTTTCTAACCCTAATTCTATGACAGGGCTGTTGAAAGAAAATGACATCAAAGCAGAACCGCCAACCAATGTGTTAAAAGAAGAATCCTAGGCAGATTGAGGGTGGTGGCAAGTGTAGGAAGTCCAGAAACAACATACAAAGGCGATAGAGAAAAGTTCGCGTAAAACATGCTCACTGCAGGTAAAGATGGGTCAAGCAAACGACCTGCTCTCGAGGAAGATTTGAGACCGTTCTTCTTGAAATAGGTACGTTCGAGGGCCTCCTATGTATGGAAGATGTGCTGTCATCGGATAAAACTGTCTGATGGCTCCCTCTACAAGTGGGAATTGGTGAAATGTTTGGGAGTGATACTTCTTGTAACTCAGCTTTAGAGCCTTCTGTACCGTATAATTCTGCATCACATACTGTCCTCAAAGTTTTACAAATCCTCTGCATTGTACGTGAGAGGTTGTCCAACAATAGTTGTTGCTCTGCACTTCCTTTTATGTTGACAGGTAGAAAAAACTCCAAAATGTAATCATCATCACCTGTAAAGGTGCTTCTCAGCCTAATTGCAACAGCAGCATTCAAGCCAAACCTGCGTGCATGATGTACGAGAGGATACTCATAAATGTCATAGGCCCTAACGTCAGGGTAGAAAAAGGGATGATTTGATTGAAGTGCTTTTCCAGCTATTCCTTGCCCTTCCTCAAGATAGTGCTCTGCACATGCGTGAACAAATCCTTCCATCTCCTTATCATTCACATAACAAGCAGTATCCTCAATGCATAAGATGCATTTCTCATTAACATTTACACTACCATCCCTAACACGTACTCTTACTATTTCATCAGCGGCTCCCTCAGAAAAACAGCATGGGATCCATGTCAAAGCCAATGGAAACCTATGTGCGTGACATACAGCGCGCAAGACATCTGTTATTTCAGCCAAGGCAGCTCTCTGATTCCTGGAGAGGCACTGCAAAATGATAGACCATTCAATAAGGACATGGAGCACTGTACAGCCTCACGGAAAAGAAAAGCTACGTTTTATTCTTTTTCTATGTTTTACCTGTGGAAGAAGCCGTGGCGGCGGTGTAGTTCTCAAATTTACAGCCTGCAATAGTTCTTAACCGTCAATTTCCACACTCACTAATGAGCCAAAAAGTGAAAAAGGAGATTTGGAGTTGATAATTCAAAAAATTCTATAGAAAGTGAACAAAATAAAGCTGCAGTAACTTCACCTAAACTCATTGAAGCATTAATGAAAACATCCAGTCACAGCAAAAAGAAATCCTGATTTAAAAAAGAAAAATTCAATGCTTAACCTTAACATTTGATGGGTACACCTAAATACTTCCATAATATTTAAGTTCAAGTCATTTGATTCACTCTTTTTTCTTTTTCCTTTTTGTATTGTTAGATAAGCATTTATGCTTGAAGCAAATGTCAAAAAACGTGTTTCTTTGCCATGCATCAACTAGACAACATCGAAATTCCACCACATACAAGTTTCTTATAAAACACTTCTTTTCACTATAAAGCAAAAGCAAGAATTTTTCCAAAAACTTGATGTCCTGCATAGGTTCAGTAATTACAGCCAAAGAAGCAAACAAGACGGCCCGAAGTAAAATGTGCCCCCAAGAAAGTCTCAATCCACGACATAATTAGTGCAAAGAAACAAAAGGAGACTTCAAGAGAAGTCCATGCATGTAGCCTCGAATCAAATGCTGTGAAATGTCAGTGTGTCACAGTTTTGCTGACAATTCTAGACAGTATGCTACATCCAAGGTACAATCCACTACTCCTGCTAAGCCCTTCTCGTCCTCATGCAGACAGAACTTCATGCTAAGTGTCTGGAAAAACAGCTCATATGCTTCACCTTTACGAATGTAAATTAAACAGGCCATTACACAGACTCCATAATCTTCAGAAACCAAATACAAACACTACATTTGATCAACTGCCCTAAAAAAGCATCATCTTGATGCATAACATGTGAAATAACAGTAATTGATCAGATTTAGTCTTGCTTCACATATCAAACAAAAGAAAATAGCTATTATTATATGAATTCTCTAAAAAGTGGAGTGCTTCTATGAATTCTCTAATTAAAAGGTGGAAAAGTAACAAAAGAAACTCTGTATGCCGTGCAGTTCTAGTATAGTGGTTTCCAGCAAAGGCACTATGTAGTTAAGTTGCATGTCGCTCAACTAGATTCCCAACTTTTACAAGAAAGGCAAAGAAGAGAACATTCATTTTCATTCTAGAGGAACAAAGGAAGGAAGATTAACCTGGAGGGCAAGGCACACTTTCTCCATTTCCGAGTCGAAGTTGGATTTTTCTTTCATAGTGACAAGTTCCAGCACTGCACAGCAGGACTTATCAGAAGAGTCAAAAACTGGTACAGCAATAGAACCACGGATATTGTGGTGAACCGCATGTTTTACCCGTAAATATTCACTATTATTGTAATAAATTACATTAGAAGTCCATTCTGGAACTTTCGATATAAAAACACGACCAGGAAGGCCCAGAAAAGTTCCCGGTTTCCCCTCGGCGGAGAAGGTAAATGTTCTGGATACTTCTCGATATCCTTCTAGCATTTTGTCAAGTAAATAAGGTTGCTCACAGGTGCTTAAGACATACTGATCCCCATGCTTTATGGGGACCCAAACCTGAGCCAGAATTCCCCCTCCAGAAAACTCCTTGAACAAGGAGAGTGCCCTCAGCATCTTCTCATCTAATGAATGTGCTAGAGGCCTGGATATTGCATTGTTAGCCACATCAGAAATACCAAGTCGTCCAAGGGCACCTTCACCTTGTTTAGCCCCCAAATCATTTTGGTCATTGGAATCCAACTGATAATCAAGCTGGCTATCTGCTTGCCAAAAAGCCAACCTGTCTACACATGTATAAGAACTTCCTACAGCATTTGACACCCCGCCACGGTCGGAATAGTAAAAAGAACTTTGTTCTGCAAAATTCATCATATCCAATGATCCATACGGTGCTGATGGACTTATCGGTGACCCATAGGATGCAAGTATCTGCTCTGTTGTAGATGGACTGTTGCATAATCCAGCATAACCATCGAAATTCATCAGCTCGGCAAAGTTCCCAAAAGGATCCTCCAAGATCAAATTTCTTATGCCATTATCCAAAGAAGCAGAGCTGTCCACCTGCACTCCTGGAGGAGTCCAGTAACCCATCCCCTTCTCTTTGGAAGAAAAGGGGTATTCCATTTGAAGTGAAAAAGAAAAACCTTCCCCACCAAGTAGTACAAGAAAATGCTAGAGTCCTATTAGATTGTGTTCACTCGAGTAAGTCATGCCGTTCGCGACATCGTCCTACAATTGGCTATCCCGCAACTGAGATCACACGAGAATTGCAGCAAGTCTCAAAACCAACTCTTGAAATCGTTCACCTTCTGGATTGGACAGTAAGACCAGCTCTTCCTCAATCAAATAGCAAACATCCTGCACCAGAAACACAACAACAGTTTTAGTTTTTTTTTTGCTTCAATCATAACATCATCAAATCTCCAATGAGAACAAAAGTCAGCTGCCTATCACTCTGCCGACTAGAGATGTGGCGGACATTTTGCTACCATTTCCATAAACAGAAGACAATGAACACTAGCACTGACCTCTTTGAGACAAAACAAAACTCATTCAGACCCAAAAGCTGGCGCAGTTCGCTGCAACACAAAGTGGGCACAGCTCTAATCAGCAAAGTATTCCACAATCAACAAAACCCACCTCAAAAGTCACCCTCCTATGCACAACCACAGAACACACCCCTTCTCTCCGCCCAAAAAATGACAAAACAGAGCATAAAATGTTCGGTCCAATAAACTTTCATAGCTTCAATCGAGAAACTTGGGGCATGAAATCCCAGAGACACAGTCAAAATTACTAGTTAATCTGACGTCAGGCGAACCGAAATCTGAAATCTTGACCATATACCGATCAAGGACAGGCTAAAGCCCTAACCCTTTTTGTAGCATCAAATTTTGGGCACAATCCAAGAAACCGACCTAAGTATCTCCGGATAACTTTCGCGCTCGTGCCTCGGAGTGAATCCTCCAAACTCTGATACTTGTACTATGTACTGCAGCCCAGAAAGCAAGGACCTTTTTTAACCTCTTCTTCCCACAGAGCAAGCGCCAAATCTAGAGAGAGAGAGAGAGAGAGAGCGGGGATTTGCTAAATCAGGAAAACCCTAGGAAGAGGGCCGCGCAAGGGGAGGAGAGAGAGTGGGAAGTTGGAGAGGGAAATGAATGCACCAAAATAGAAAGGTTGTCCGGGGAGCAGTCGACAATGAGCTCTCTCTCTCTTCTCTGCTCTGAGTAAGCAAGGCCGTTCTTCAAAAAAGCACAAAAGCTTCCACGATACCAGAAGCGGTATCCAGGTTGGAAGTTGGTGAACTGTTTCGTTTCGGATCTGACCCAGATGAAACTATGTTTTTATTAGGACAGCTGGGGTTCCCCCTTTCAAATAGTCGCCGTCGGAGAAAATATTCAATGATTTGCGAACGCCACGTCCGCGGCGGCCGGCCAACGTGGCATGCATTCGTGCACTCTGAACCAATTACAAATTAACACATATGTATTGATATAGAAATAGATGAAAAAAAAAAACAAAAATCCTGGCCATTGATCCGGCGAACGGCTATGGACGAGTTGCTACGGCTACGAGCTCAAAAACAAAAAGAAATTGAAAGAAATTGTTTTTTGAGGGTGAAAATCAAGTAAAATTCACTTGCTCATGTGCTACGAACTAACACTCGTATTTACAACAATTCATATTTACGTATAAGGGTGAGTTTGATTCAGTTTTGAAAATGCTGAAAGCCTAATACTAGACCCTCAAACATTGAATTTTTAGTATTTCCAATGTCAGAATTTGGCTAAAAGCTACTTATTAAACATCACAACATTTCCTCAAAGAGCTTTGAAGGCTAAAAGCTCATTGAAAATACTGAACCAAACCTAACATAAATCTAATTTGTGTTTGCATAGATCCTAATCTACAAAAAGATATATTTGTCACTCCAAAAAAGTTGTTGCCATTATGATATGTCAATTGACCTTTTTAATAAGGAATTGATCCCGTATCATTATTCGATTATAATTGGAGAATCACATTAAATAACGCGAAATCACGTCAGATTATGTCCGATTATCTCCTAAAATTAAACATGTTAAGGTGCTTGATAGAATAATAGAACGATTCAACAGCCGGTCTAGGTTCTTCTAACGAACGTGTCAATAACTCTGTAAAGTTAGATACAAATTGCAAAAAGGTTTTTATTTTTATTTATCAAAACTCTATAAATTGCATGTCAACGCTATTTAAACCATCAAAAGAACATATTCTGGCTGCCCCCTTTAACCCTACTTTGCTTGCCATGATATGGACCAGTCAATACCATTATGGAAGCATAAAGATAGAAAGCCATCTAGCCCATGTTTATTGTTAATAACTCGAGGAAATATATCCTATCCGTCCTCATCTTTTCAATATTTTTCTGATCACGTGCTCTATACTTCTAATTTTTTCTAATAAAGTCATCCTGTTACGCACAAATTATCTAATCAATTCCCTCCAACATTAAATCTAGCCAGATCCAAGCGTCGTGTCCGTCACTACATTATTAACTCTTTTCTGTAGTTCTCAAGATTATTCGCCAGATCTCAATTTTAGTATTTATGTAGAACCGAAATTTTGGGCTTATTTTATCATTGGAATCGGAATTAGAATTGAGTAACATTAGGATGCGTTTGATAACCTGCCAAAATTTTTAATTTTCTGTTAGAAGTGATTCTAAAGTAGAAATGCGTTTGGTAAAAAATGACTTCTGAAATAATTTTCTATTTCTGAATAAGATTTGTGTTTAGTAATAATCTCCCAAATTGTTATATTTTTTGGTCATTTTTTTCTTGAGAAAACTATTTCAGGGTACAACAGTGCAGTACAACTGTACAAGTTCAATTGGGACAGTACAAGGGCAGAAGCGATTAGGTGGCTCCTGGGATAACATAAAAAGTATGTCAGGTTGGCTTTGTCGAGGGGACGAGGACACGTGTGAGCTGATAATTGGGCCAAAAGATGTTGACTGGATCTTGGAATCTTTGGGGACGAAAGACAACAAACGGAGGTTAGATTCCTAGGGAATTTCTCCTCTGATGGAAGCGTTCTTCCAACACGAACCGTTAGATAAAAAGAGAAAAATGTGGTCCGTCGGATCTGCATGCAAAACCCTTCTTCTTCTTCTTCTTTTTGTCGTAACAATGACACAAAAGAAATTTGTCACTAACTTAGGAAGATTACTATTTTTATGAAATGAAATATTGCGAATCTTCGGTTCCTGAAAACTTATGACCAATAAAGGGAAATTACGCCCTCTAAAAATAAACGATGAAATGCTATTTATAGAAATATTAGCGAGGATAATTATGTCCGTAAAAAAAAGAACAGTCCATCAGGTAATCTACTAACAACGAGAAAAGAAGCTTACTATTAACTTAGACAGACTACTACTATTTCATTGTGGATATATATGTAACATAGACTTATGGAATTTGTGCCAATTAAAAGAAAATCACGCCATATAAAGAAAAGTTACGAAATAATATGTGTTAGGTAAAAAGAGAAGAAGTTGGGATTCAAATGCGCATTTAAATATCAACAACTAGTCTAATGGATATCTTTTGTAAAATTCATGTTGCCAGGTGTGATTTAGAAATTGGAGACCATGACGTTTGAGTAAGAGGAAAATTAATAGTTGACTTTTTGTAATTATTATGTTTTAAGGACTAATTTGGTTGGGATGTGGGTTATTTTAATTTATTCTTTTTGTCTTAATTCGGGGGAGGCGTACGGAGTTCAACCTCATATGTGAGCACTTTTTTTTTTTGGTCGAAATACGGGAGCACTTTCAGCATGATGAAGTTGATGTGACAGAGAGGAAAGTTTCCATATTTGACACTAATTATTATTTTTCCAAAATGCGTGGGGTGTCACTTTCCACAGCTTCCGTAATTAGACAGCTGTAAAATAATTTAATATTTATGTACCAATTATTGATAATATATTGCCTAATCTGATTGCAAACTCTACCTACTTTATCATTTAACTATACTTTAATTGATGGGAGTTGCAAAAGGTAATGCTCCACTATATAATGATGATGCAACATAACAAGTGACCGTATAATTGTCAACACGGCTGAGACCTGGGCGGGGGTCGCCGCAACCCTTGCCGGCCATCGGCGAAAAGGTAGGAAAAACAAAAGAAAAAAAATCAGAAAATATAAAAGGCGAAAATGCTCATGATCAGGCTTTTATTTAAACAAAGAGGGCATTTCAGATTCTTATTTGAAATAATATCTATTTTGAGCCATTATTTGAGAAAATTAAAGCACTTTAGGTCTTTATTTAGAATTTTTCTCTCTTTTTTTTGTTGGTATTTCAAATTTGTCTTTAAAGATACACTTTGATTGACCGAGTCAAGGCCGATGTTGTGCAATAGCATATTTGCCTAAGATCTCCATTAATCCATACCTTAGACCCCTCAAGTCCTATAAGTCACTAAAGTAATGAATACCAAACAATGTCGCAGAGAATATTACACTGAAAAGCCCTTTTTAACTTCTTTTCTTGCCAAAAAGTCTTTCACTTTTGGCTAAATTCATATCGATATATCTAGTTAAGTATGTTATAACGAAATCTTTTCTAAGTTTAGTCTCTAAGTATGTCACCTAGGATTGTAGATTTCTGAAATTGGATTCTCTTCATTGTAAGAAGATGTTTTCGTAGTTTCTCAACAAAAGTGATGTAACATGTATACGCTCAATTTATTACCTCTCATTACTCTCCTCTCTCTTCATATTATATTACCTAATTGTAACTCATTTGTACTTAAGAAATATTTTTTGTTTTAGCATAAAACCATAATTTAAAGTAATTTCCATACTAGTTAGCAGATAAAAAAACTCTATGTTTATATGCGTTTGAGAAATAGTATAATACTCTTTTTATTATGTTGGTGAATTTTGTATGTTTATATTGATTAGCTGCTTTGTGCTTTGATAGCACGTCAGAACGTGTAGTTATGTTAAAATGTCTCATGCCCCATTATAATTCAATTCCCTGTTGAACCAAAGACTCTGACCGCAGCTCCGGTCTCCTTTTGATTAAGGTACCATTCCCATTGGAATCCTCGTTCTTCTCATTAGTAGTTCAGTTCAGCAATGCATTTAGTTCTCACAGACTTGGATGCATTTTTGCGTTCAAGTTGTAGATGTTGGACTGTAATTTAAAGTTAGCATGAATGTATCTATTGCACACAAGACAAGATTGTAATTTTCAGCATCCCTTTTGCTTGTTTCGTTGCAGATAGGTGATTTGATGAGGTTTTTACTTGTTGGGGTGTGGTTCATACTCTCCATCGATAGGAAAGCTTAGGGGTCCTGCTTCTCGATAAGCGGGCAGGGGTTCGGGGGGCCGCCTCGGTAGAGGTCACGAGAGCACAACCCCGAGCCATCAGAGAATTTTATAGTTTAAACCTATATTTTATTGATAATTTAGGATTGGGCTCATGAATAGCTATTGTCTATTAATACTATCTTTTTCTTGTAATTGAGAGGTGTGATGCGCTAATTATAGTGGAATCATCTACCGAATGTAGCTCTAATTTAAGGGCGAACCAAGATAAAATATTGCGTCTCAATTTCTACTGTCTATTTTTGTCGAGATTGTGCGCCGATTCCTAACATTACTAAGTTATGCCAGCAATCTCCCAAGAACGGAGGAAAGCAATTGATGTAATCAATACTTTATTGCATGATTGCGGGATCTGCTGTGCAATATGGTCAGCCTGTGTTGTACTGCTCATGAATCGAACTTCGCTGGTGGTATGGAAAAACTCCGAGGCCTCGTGGGTTGAACATCGACAGGAAAAGATACGACTGGATTTGCCCGAGGCATGTGTGTTACATTCTCTCTTTCACCTAAATGAATTGCGTTCTTGTCATTTTGCCAATGTGCCGCGCTTCTACTGATACGACATGCGCAATGAATCTCTCTCATGGACATTTTATGAGCAGGTGTAGTTTTATGAATTTTCCTAGGAACATGAAGACTTAGGAGATGTGAATGCAAGCGTGCTGAAGAGATATCATCCACAGTTACCCGTGGATTTGGTTCGGGTCGTGGCACTGGTTTTAGTGATAATAAAGTCGACGAAGAGACGGGATTAGCCGCCAATGAAGAGAAGGCACAAAGGTGGTTCGACAAAGTTTCCTGAAATTAACAGTGTAACAGCAGATGAAGATTTCCTTGAATTTATGCCACTAAGGAAAGAAACTGATGGATTTGTCGTGAGCACGAGAAAGACGCCTCTCGAGAATGTTGATGATAACTGCACTTAATTTGCAAAAACACGAGACGCGATTCACGTGTCATCCAAAGATTAGATTATGTTCTGGGCTGTAAATTTCTTGATCTGATAGTTGCCCTTTTTCCAACTTGGACTCCTTAGAGGAAACCATGCTGTTTATGTTCCATATGTCTCTTTACTTGCTTATGTATTTGCCAAGAAACCTGGAACTTCAGAAAACTCATAGAGACTGATTCTGGAAGCAACATCTTTGTTAAATATGCAGCTGTTGTCATCAGCCCTCTGACCAGCCAATTATCCTGAGAGCGGAGGAGAAGAGAAATCTGAGAGACGGTCCGAGAGAAATGCAGAATCATATGATGCCCGAAATTCGCCATCTGCAATGTCCAACAGTAGACAAGAGATCGTTCTTCGACTTCTCCAGTGTGCAGGGGATAAAGCGCTTCCACGGGCATTCTATTCAAGATCAACTGGAAGGGAGTGAACAGGTTCGTCATCAGCAAGAGGAAAAGGCCGGCTTCTTCTCTGTGCACGAGGAATCTCTCTGTTTGTGATCTCTGATCTGGTGAAGAAAGAGGACGAGAATAGGTGCAACTGTTTCAGCAGTCCACAAGCTTGCGATTCTCTATATTAACTTTCAATTTCTTTGGAAATGATTCCAATACAAGTTATAAGCAGAGGTCTTTCTTTTCATTGATTTCGAACCAGATCATGCACGTTCAAAATGATGAGATCGCAACACGTATAAAATCATTAGAAACAAGGGAAAAGTTGCAGATCCTAGCATTGTCAACACCATCCAATTATAATCGATCTCGCTTGTCTCTGTCGAGTAGATGATATTTCCAGGAATTGGAAGATCTTTTCCGAGAGTTCATAGGACATCCTAGACTAATTTTAGGACACTACTTACAAATTACCCTCTTCTATTCTAGCACGGTTCTAGTTGATTGCTTCGAATAAAAATCGAACTTGAGACTCTACGCTTCTTGAGGCGCGAGATCTCGACCCTCTTCGATGAGAAGTTCCCTATTGGGTCCGACGGGACTCGAGCCGAGCCCGACAAGCCTGAAGAAACGAAGCATCTTACCATATTGTTGATGGACAAGAGTAGGCAACAAAATTGATTCGAGCCCCGACCATTCAACTGCCGCGAAGAATACGATTCCCCGAAATGGTTTCCCACTCCCCTTGAGATTCCTCTCGAGTCTCGACGGCCACACGCTCTCCTCCAACATTCCGCTCTACGTACGTGGCTCAACCCAACCCACGTCTCTCCTCTCCCTTCCCTTGTTGCTTGCCATTCCTTGTTCTCTTCTCCCTCTCTCTCCCTCCATGTCTCCCTCAACAGACATGGACGGACAAACCCATCGCACCCGCAACCGCACCCGCCATCTCTTCATTTCGCTCCTCACTTCCCTCGTCTTCCTCTTCCTCGACTTCCTCGACGCCTCCCTGTGCGTGTTGTATCGCTTCCTCGATGCGTTCGTCGAAGGAAGGCCCTCTCCTTGTTACTGCGACAAGAACAGAGCCGGCGAGAGAAGCAGTGCGAGCGGAGGCGGAGGCGACGGAGAGAACGAGGTCTCCGAGACTTTGTACGGCAGGAGGAATGTTTTCAGGGAAATGGGTATGCTCCGCTGGGTCGAAAAGTGGGATCTTTCTGGCTCAGCAGGAAAGGTGGGGATGAATCATCGTCGTAGGTGGTCTGACTGTGGCTGCGACTCGTGCGTTTCTTGGGCGTGCGACGGTGCGCTGAAGCTTCATGTCGTTGTTCAGGAGCCTCTGCAAGGTAATTTTTGTTCGAGCTTTTGCACTTTTTCCTTGCGCTCTTCTTCTGAACGTTGCTCTTTCAGATGACATGGTATTTGGAACTTCGGTCCCCAGGAATGCACACCAATTGCCCTGTTCTCGTGCATTTGGTTGTTATTTTCTTGCTATGCCTTTTAGGGACTATTCGATTGGATAGAGAGATCAAGATGGTATAGTAATTGCGTATGCATTTGACTGATGATTAGGTTGATTGAGTGGAGTGTTCTTTTGGTGGTTCCTGATCTGATGTTCTCTGTGTGCTCTGCTCGGTTCTTAGAGCCACCTTAATCAGTCAGGCAAGCAAGAGGTACGACAGCGTAACTATAAAGATTTGTACTTCTTTGGGGGGAGAGAGTGATCTTTTCAATTGGTTAAGTACATAGACTAACTGGCCCCTCCCTTGATGAACTTCGCTGTTGGGTCTGCATCTCCCTGGTCACGTATCATAGGGCTGTGTGTGATATCTACATTTCATCATCACATAGATGACTAGATATTACCTTTGAAGAAAATTGAAGTTGTAGTAGGTGTAGTGTATTCTAGCGTCTTGCTGTATTGATCTTCTACTGTCTCTGCAATTCAATAAAGGGAATCAGTTGCTGCTTCTCTGGTTGTACTAATCAAAGTTAATGTAGCTGTGTTATTGCGTTGCAGCAAGTGTTCAGGTGAAGAAGGCCCCTGAAAATGTGATATTTTTACACGGGTTCCTCTCGTCTTCGTCATTTTGGACAGAAACAGTGTTCACTAATCCTTCTGAATCGGCAAGGACTCAGTACAGATTCTTTGCCGTGGACCTTTTGGGATTTGGGAGAAGCCCGAAGCCGAGGGACTGCGCGTATACATTGAAGGATCACCTGGGCATGATTGAGAAATCCGTGATTATTCCTTATCAGTTAAATTCTTTCCATTTAGTTGCACACTCCATGGGGTGCGTAATTGCGCTGGCCTTAGCTGCAAAGTATATGAAGTCTGTGAAATCAATCACCCTCATTGCGCCGGTGAGTTCACTAAGAATGTACTTCATGGCACAGAAAACAGGTGCATCAAGACAATTCCACGTCATTGATGTGCATATGGAAGAAATTCTGTGGTCATTGCTCTCACACGTTTCTCTTTCATTTTTTGCCTTCAGCCATATTTCCCCTCTTTGAAAAGCAATGCAAGCTTAACAGCCCTCGAAAAGCTTGCTGAGAAGAGATTGTGGCCTCCTTTGTTGTTTGGCTCAGCAGTCATGTCATGGTATGAGCACTTGGGTCGATGTGTCTGCTTCCTTGTTTGCCGTAACCACAGGACGTGGGAGAGAATCCTGAAGCTTCTTACCTGGAGGAGGTACCCAAATTAGAAGCGTACTCTACCTTCTTATGCGACAAAAAATAGGAAGAACAAAGCAGTTTCTTGGTTGTAGTTTCTAACTAGCAGCTTTCGTTCATTCTGTGTCCTAGCGATCTGCATTTTGCAGCTATCAACTTGACGAGGCACACCCATCACTCAGCCTGGCATACCATGCATAACGTGATATGTGGGGGAGCGAAATTCATGGATGACTACTTGGAAGGTCTGAGGACATCCAGGGTAAGAATCGTGATTATTCACGGTGATTGCGATGAGGTTGTCCCATTGGAATGCAGCAACAACATCAAGAAGAAGATCCCGCATGTGGAGGTCGACATAATTCCAAATGCTGACCACACAAGGGTGATCCTCGGTAGAGAGCAGGCCTTAACGCGGAAATTGGAGCATGTTTGGGCGAAATTTGTGAGTCTTGGACAGGAATCGGATAGAGGATTGGTGCTCAAAAGATGGTAGCAAGTGATATTCTTTGGCCATTCATTCTATTTTTTCGCTAAACCTTTGGCCCTTCATTTTAACTGCTTGCCTGAAGCATTTTTCGATCATTGCGCAACGATTAACTAGTGAGAAAGTAGATTTTCTTGATCCCGGAATGTGTGTACAGATGATTAAATGTGTCGGAAATATAGCTTCTTTGATTGTTTATAAGGCGAAACAATTGGATTACTAATGAATATAGTAAGAGTTCTTTCAATATCTTCCATTCCTTATTTTCATCTCAGCAATGCCTCCCGGGATATCATTACCGAATACATGAACATCCATTCGAGAACAAATATTCCTCCAGATCGTGAGATCATTCTATCTTCGTCGGGATTATTTCCCGTTCACAACTCTGCAACTCTTGCGAATCTCCCCCCGGTTCCCTGTCAGGACCTTGATGTCCCCCATCCGGCTCATCGACAGGGCGAACACCTTCCGGAAGTCCTCAAACCCAGCATCAATCTTTTGAGCAATCTGGGAAGTGCCATCGCCGAGGGCGAGCTGCTGGTAGACGCTGAGAATGGCCCAGCGGCTCAGGAGCCTGGTGTAGAAGGAGTTGCTGAATGTGTACGTCGAGCCGGAGGCAGGGTCTAGGAACACCAGAGGGTCACCTTGGCTCTTACACTGTGGTGGTGGGCATTGCTTCCTCATTTGGGCCAAGAAGGGTGAGTCCATGTTTGGGTTTGGCTTGCCAATGTTGTTCAAATTTCATATTTTTTGGCAAGTTAGGAATTGGTTACGATTGAGATTGACATAATACGTGAGCATGCCATTTTGCGCACTTGAGGGAGATTATTGGGATTATTAGTTCGGGTTGATACGATTCAGGCAGATTTTTATTGGATTTCTTATCCTCGATTATTCTTCATTCGATGATTCTTTGTATCACACTAACTAGACAAGGATTTCATAGTTTTGAAAAACGGAAAAAGAAAGTCGTGATTTCTTCTTTCCTGAAATTAAACAAGTTGCCCGAATTGCTAAAGATTTAAGGTAACTTAATGAGGTCCAAATCGATTATATTCTTTTTATACAATGCCTAACCATACCAAGTAGAGTGGTAAGGTCCAGCAAATCCAAGCCCCTTGCTTCGAAGTAAGCGAGGCCCGCTTACCACGAGATGGACGGCGATGGGAGGTCCACCGATGCCCCGGACGACGACATCCCATCCCTCCTCCCGGTCAGAACGGGGTAGGATGGCGCTCCTGCTTGTTTGAACATCATTATCGTATCAATAATTCTAATATTTCAAGTTTAATACTATAAACTCAAGCCAACAACATCTCCATAATCAGGTCAGTGAATATATAGGCTTTTTTAAGCCAAAAAGGAAAACTGCAAACCATGTACATGTCAAGTGAGCAGCATCTCTAGCAGCAAGGTTGAGAATGTCAGCACAAGACAGAACTCCGGGACAACGTTGTTCCAGCACTTGCTTGATCTTCTCTATGACCAACGTTCCAAACCCTTCTAGCCCTGAATTTTGTGGTGGTGCTTTCTCTGAATTTGGCCCGTCTAGCAGATTGACGCATTACTATTGAGGTGTGGTTCATACTCTTTATTGACAGGTTGGCATGAGGGTCTTGCTCCCCGATAAGTGGGAGGGGGTCTGGGGCTGCCCCGGCAAGGGTTGTAGGGGAAACCGCTTCCGTGACGCTAAAAGGCTTTTATAGTTTGAATCTGTATTTTATTGGTAGTTTGGGCTTGAGCCCATGAATAGTTATGCTTATATATAATCACTTTCTCTTGTAATTAAGTAATGTAATAGAGAAATGAGAGGTGTTGATTATATTGAGAAATTCTTTCTCACAATCGTCAACGACAACGAGATCTAGATTGTTGCTGATGATAATACAGGTCAACAATGGTATTGAAGTATGGTCCCACATTGTTTGATAACATGTTTTATATGCTATTTATATTCATGTGATCTTCTTCCACTTATCAATTTAAGTTTTTTGATTTGACTTTCTAACAAAAAAAAGTGAAAGGTGCTGAATGTGGTCATTGTGGGCACCGAGGTTATGGTAGCGGAGTGGATTACTTACATGAGTAAGAGTTACACACATGGGTAATAGAAAGGGGAAATTTTATTTAAAAAGTCATAAACATATTGCACTTTTACCAATTCAGTCATAAGCTTTTGCAGCTTACCAATTCAGTCTTAAACCTTTTGCACTTGTGCCAATTCAATTCTTTTGGCTAGACGGCGCTGATGTGAACAATTTTTAATAATATATTTTTTATTTTTTCTATTTTCCTTCTTTTCTTTTTCTTTTCTATTTTCAATTTTTTGCTTTTTCTTCCTCCATCCTTAGGTGAGGGCCGCCCTTGCCGTTGTCGGGCAACTGCAAGGGTAACCCTTGCCCAATGTCGCAAGGGCAGCCCTCGCCAGGCTAGGTGAGGGCGTCCCTCGCCGGGCCAGGTTAGGGTGTCCCTCGCCTGCCACTGGCAAGGGCGGCCCTTGCCTGAGGAGGAGGAAGAAAAGGCAAAAAAGAAAACAAAAGAAAAGAAGAAAAATAGAAGAAATAAATAAATAAAATTGAAAAAAAATTATTAAAAATTATCCATCTCAGTACCGGTTGGCCAAAATGACTGAACTGGTGTAAATGTAAAAGGTTTAAAATTGAATTGGCAAAAATATAATATGTTTATGATTTTTTTTACAATTTTGCCAATAGAAAGGTGTAGAGTTCTGATTGTCTTTGTGATTGTGAGCCTATTGGTTCCATCAATTATGGAGCTAGCTTAGATCAAGTCATAATAGAAGCAAACCCACATCCCCTAGACTAAGGGTCAAGCACCATTAGGGTTTTTACCACTTTGACTACAAATTGAGTTTGAATTTTTTAATGTTCAATAGAGTAAGATTCATTTTACCTCATCCTAAGAAAAGCAATGAGGACACCTCATACTTTATGTAAGTAAACGGGAAAAAACCTAATTAATATTTTTTTTTTATAAGGCAAGGTCGGTAAGTCGTGGGTGACCATTAATTTCACCAGGCAAGTTGACTTGACTCCATAATTAAACAACTCTTTCATTTTTTGGGGGTCATTTGGACAGACATTTAGAGAATTTTCAAATGACAAGTTGTAGCAACATTATCGACAAGAAAAGTCGTTGTCCGACTTTGGACCGTCGTATGACTCTGAGAAAGCAGATAGATTGAGATTTAGTAGGTACCAAGTTGTCAGCAAATAGTTGTAGGGTCTTGGCCTTCACTGCTGCTACTAAATTTATTTTTTATTCTTTGATTTATTTTTTATCTTTTAGTAAATATTTTTGTTAGCAAATATGTAACTTCTACATGAAGCCCTCCCTTCACGTTAGTAGAACCAGCTGTTTTGTGGAGAATCTGCGCATTGGCGAGGTGTGAACATTTTGATAGTACACACGACACATAATATATGATAAATTAAGGACAATGGTTTTCCTTTATTCATTATATGGTTATAATTTACAATGTCAACTTTTTATAAGTGATATACTACATTATGCTACAAAGTTATATTCCATATTTTATACATCAGGGAAGAAAATATTAAAGGTTTATAATCAATATCAGCCATGAAATGTTATAAAATGAAATATTAAAATGGTTTTTCACTTACAATCTAAATTTTCTGATATATAACATATACTACACGAGGATTGCAACTAATCCACTTTGTGTGACATGTAATTCAAATATGGCTTGGCGATGTCAACCCCCAGCTTCAGGACATCCCGTTTATAACTTCTGTGAAACCCGAACCCATCATCCCAAGCAATGTAGAGAATGCTTGTACAGACTCAACCCGAAAAAAGTGGGATCTAATATGGTATTTGACCTGTCACGAATGTTAAAAGGCTTAAATGGGTTGCAACCGAGTGCTATGGGACCGGTTTGAGATATCATTTACGAAACCTTATAGAGTTCGAGACGGGTATGAGGTTTGTTTTGCTAGTTATCTGAAACCGGCCCATTGATTGGCAATCTAGTGAAATGTTAATGTCGAGCAGAGCACTTCCAACATTTTTTTCATGCCCTGTTTTGATTTCATTAATACCACCCAACATATCATAATTGAATACAAGAAAAAAAATCCGTTCCAGGACGTTCACTTTCATCCTAGAACAAAATTATGCTTCCTGTTGGGTAACGATTGCGAGACCATTCGATCTTAGTTGAGATCATTTCCCGTTCACGACTCGGCAATTCTTGCGAATCTGCCCCTGATCCCCGGTCAAGACCTTGATGTTCCCCATATGGTACATTGACAGGGCCCACATCTCCCGGAAGTCCTCGAAATTGTCACGATACTCCTGAGCGACCAGGGAGCTGTCGTTATTGCCGGCGATCTTCTGGTCGATGCCAAGGACGGCCCGGTGGTTCAGGACCCTGGCGTAGAAGGACTTGCTGAAGCTGTAGCTCGAGCCTGAGTCAGGATCAAGGTAGACTTGGTTCTTTGAGTTTGGTGGGCATTGCTCCCTCATTTGTGCCAAGAAGAATGAGTCCATGCTTGGGTCTGGCTTGCCAGTGTTGTTGAAATTGTACAGCCTGTCCGTGATGAAGCTGCAGTTGGTCTTGCCCATTGAATGCCCCCCTGGCAAAATTCATATTTCTAGGCAAGTTAGGAATTGGGTATGATTGAGATTGACATAATACATGAGCATGTCATTTTTGTGTACTTGGAGAAGATCATTGAGAGGATTGGATCGGATTATATCCTCGAATATCCTATTTCTAATAATTCTTTGTATCGAGACAGCTAGATAGCGATTTCAAAAACTTAAAGGCGAAAAGGAACATCGTGATTTCTTTTCTTTGCGCAACCGCACTAAACTAAACGAGTTGCTTGGATTGCTTAAGATCTAAGGTGATTTAATGAGGTCCGAGTCAAATAAAAGCTTTTCATGGGAGGGTCGATTGTACCAAGTAGAGTAGTAAGGTCCAGCACATCCAAGCCCCTTGATTGGAAGTAAGCGAGCGCTGCTTTCCACGAGGCGGTCCCCAACGGGAGGTCCACCGACTCCTTGGAGGACGACATCCCGTCCCTCCTCCCCGTAAAAACCGGGTACGACAACCCTCCTGCCTATTACGACATCATTATCGTATCAGTAATTCTAATTTTTCCACATTTAACGCTACAAACCCAAGCTAACAGCATGTCAACAATCAGTGCAGCGAAAACAATTTATTTTCAAGCCAAAAAAGAAAGCTGCGAACCATGTACATACCAAGTGAGTAGCATCCCTAGCGGCTAGGTTGAGAATGTCAGCACAGGAGACAACTCCTGGACAACGTTGCTCCAGGACTTCCTTGATCTTGTCTATCACCACCATAGGAAACCCTAGAATCCCCGCATTTTGTGGCACTGCTTTCTCTGAGTTTGGCCCGTCTAATAGAATTGACGCATCGCACCCCTGTTTTATACACATAACCAAACATAGTATGATATGTTAGAAAGCGCCGTTCGAGAGGTTAAACCATTGGGTGAAGGGACATCACATGCTTAGAAGGCCGATGGAAACTCAATATAGAAGTGATGCGGACTTAAAGATCATTCGCAAGAGAGGATAAAAACATGACGATACGTACGGTGACGAAGTAGTCGCAGTAGAGCATTTGGATGAGCTTGGGAGCGAGGCTCCTGTCCTGCTTCCAGTAGAACTTGACCTAGTGCCTCACGTACGTCTCGGCATCATGGCACGAGTCCCAATAGTGATGCCACTTCAACGGCGGCTCAATCCTCGCCGCCGCCTCAACGTGCCACACCGCACACGAGCTTGCCAGCACGACTGCCGATAGCAACAACAACCACCACCCCGGTGCTCTCATCTTTCGTTTTTTTCCCTTGCACCACCAAGCAAAACACTACGTTGGCACTAGGCTTGGTGTTCTTGTCTTGCTTTCTTATTATGTAGGGTTTTTGGCAACATCTACGTTTGACTTGACCGACATGGCCAGCTTGGATAAATACGAGTTTAGATTGAATTTGACTTCTCCAAGAATATCTTCGATAATACAAAAGTTGTTACTTTAATTTTGGTGAAGTGGAAACGTTTCAAAAACTGTGGACACAAAGCTGTTCACATGCACCAAGGTGTGCAGCGAATAATATTCAAACCCTAATCCTTATACGCCTGGTTACTACGCAAACGTCGTTTGCAAGGGGTTTACCTCTCTTGCATGTGATTTCTAGATTGGTACGCGTGGGTTTTTCTTTTTCTTTTTGTTTTCGATCTTGCTATTTGTGTATTTATTTTTCTCTTTTGGCGATTCAATAAAATTTTTTATGTACTCGTCGAGATTAATTAATTAAATACGAGAGGATAATGCGCCTGGAGAACTTAGAGGAAGCTGCCGAGTAATTCGTGAATCGATCTTTTTAATTTTTATTTTATATTGTTATCGAGGTAGATGTATGTACATCAGTGAACAAGGAGTTGGGGTTGATCCAAGAAAAGTGAACATTTGAAGAAGATTTATTATGGGGATGGGAGGATCAAACCCCCTTTTACGAGTGACTTCTCTATTTAGGTTCCCACAAGTTTCCATGCTAGGTACTTTCATGTTTGTAGTCCAATAATAGTAGATATTATGAGCATATGTATCAGGGTGAGCATGATTCTAGGATAAAATTTGAAACTTGAGAACCGTACCAGTGGGAATTTATCCGATTTCAAGTTTCATAGTATGCAGGGTAGGTTCTAGGTTCTAAAAATTGAAAAACTCATGTCGACCGGTAGGTTTCAAATTGTAGGAACAATTTTTTTGTGTTTTTCTTGGTCTTGTTCTTCGTCTTTGTGCGATCATGCGGTATTTCATGGTGTCTGATGATGAGTGTATAATCTAAAACTATTAGTTTGAGCTTTCATTTTCAACGGTATTTATAACTAAGACTTTTACTTTATTAATGTTTCATATTCTTCGTATGTCTAAATATAAGTTGTGGTCAATGGATTGTAGTATCAAGTAGTAGTCATTAAAGGTAAAGATTCACTACAATCGTTCAATTAAGAATACAAGTGGAACCTAAATAAACCCTAGAGGTTCTAGGTTCTACAATAAACAGGGTATTTTTCAGGTTTCAAAAAATGAAGAATATGTTTCGACGGATAGATTCTAGGTTTCAAGTAGAAACCTATATGAAACTTAGAACCGCTCACTCCTAATATGAATCATGCAATAAGTATAGCGATCTCGATAAAAGAAGATGTCGTGGATACGCTATCTATAAAGATTTACATTCAATGTGTCATCATAAGAATAACTTTCTTTATACCTAATAGAGTGATCCATTAGCTTGAGCAATCTCACCCTATTGTCTCTTGGCTGTGTCACTACTGTTACCACCTCGATACTGTCGTTGTTATGTCCACCATGAGCACCCGTCTCTCTCTCTCTCTCCTGAGAATTTCTCACAATCTACGATGACACGAGATCTAGACCATCGACGATGGTGCTTGGGGGCTCGATCAGATTGGTCGAGTTTCGTCAACCCAAAGAGCTCTAAGTTGCCAGGTGGATTACTCACATGAGTAATAGTTATCCCACATGTGCTAAATAAGGTCCATAACTCATCCATCAGAGTCAATGAATAGTGCATGTGCATGTAAGCCTATAGGGGTCATGAATGATGGACCTACCTAATATCAAGTCATAATAGAAGCAAACGCACATCCCCTAGACTATGAGGGTCAAGCACCATAGAGGCTGTTTGCCATTTTCAATACAAATTGAGTTTGACTGTTTTAATGTTCAATAGAGTAAGATTCATTTTACCTCATTGTAAGAAAAGCAATGAGGACTACTACTCCGACCTCATACGTTTAGTACCCAAACGGGGAAAAAAAAACTAACAAACATTTTTTTATTATTCAAGTTCGGTTCATTAATTTCATTTGGGAAGTTGACTTCTTTTTTTTCTTTTTGTCTGGTTGGGAGTTGACTTGTTTTTTTTTGGGTTGGGAAGTTGACTTCTTCTTTTCTTTTTCTTTTATTGGATTGGGAAGTTGACTTGACTCCACATCTAAATAACCCTTCTTTTTTTTTTGTTATTTGGACAGACATTTAGAGAATTTTCAAATGACAAGTTGCAGCAACATTGTCGGCGTGAAAAGGCGCCGCACGGCTTCGGACCGTCGTATTACTTTGAGAAAGCAGATAGATTGCGATTTTAGTAGGTACCAAGTTGTCAGCAAATTGTCTTGTCCTTCACTGCTGCTACTAAATTCATTTTTTAAATATTTTTTAATCTTTTAGTAAATATTTTTGTTCGCAAATACGTAACTTCTACACGAAGCCCTTTACGTTAGAACTTAGAACCAGCTGTTTCATGGAGAAGCCGCGCGTTGACGCAGTGTGAACATTTTGATAGTGTAATATGCGACACATAATATATGATACATTAAGGAAAATGGCTTTCCTTTATTAATAATATGATTATAATTCACAATGTGAACTTTCTATATATAATGTACTACATTATGATACAAAGTGATGTTCCATATTTTATCCGTTAAGGAAGAAATTGCCAAAGGTTTATAATCAATATCAGCTATAAAATGCAATAAAATGATAAATTAAAATTGCAACTAATCCACTTTGGGTGACATGTAATCTAAATATGGCTTGGCAACCCCCAGTTTCAGAACATCCCGTTTATAACTTAGTGTCAAACCAGAGCCCTTCATTCCAAGCAATGCAGAGAATGCTTGAGCAGACTCAACGCAAGAACGGTGCGTTCTAATATGGTACTTGACCCATCGTGTCGCGAACGTTAATAGGCTTAAATGGGTTGCAACCGAGACTTAAGGGACTGATTTGAGAAATCATTTACAAAACCTTATAGAGTTCGAGACGAATGTGAGGTTTGTTTTGCTGGTAATCCGAACCCTGAACATGATAACTCATAGTGCCCGTTGATTGGCAATCTAGTGAAATGTTAATCTTGACCAAGTGCTTCCTCAACAACATAGGCCAGGCGCATGGAAAAGAGTTCAATTTTCCCTTGAATCACAGGAGTCTCTTACATTGTTCGACCCGCGAAATGGAAGTTAAAAGAAAGAAACACATTCATGCTTGAGTCAATTCACATGCATGCGTCACGGATTGAATTCTCTTGTACCCTTATGAGCTGTAAGAGTGGGGTTTTGTGACATTGAGATGAAGAGTGAGCGATGCAAAAAGAATGATACAACTGATTTGTGAGAGTGGTGTCAGGGTGTTTATACTAAGATTTCTAAAGTGAAACGAATGCCATTTTTGGATCTCTGAAGGCAGGGTTTGCCTCACGTGCACAAATTGTTCAGGAGTTGATGCCGCTTTCGTAATGAGGTTATGCCAAGCCGAAACCAGTTGTTGTACCGAATTGATCTATGTCTCGCTCGCCCAAAATAAAATGGTCGTGGTACAACCCGGTGTGAGGATACCATTCGCATACTATTCTTAGGATCAATCTATTGAAGGAAGGCTAGCCTAGTGTACTCAGCTCACCAAATGCTGCACAGGCTATTCTGCGGCCAAGGAACTATCGGCCAGCGACACATGCGCATCGCATAGCTAATCCAAGTAGCAAATTATGTTGCCCATGACATATAGGACATGATCTAATCACTTGTAAAAATTTGTACTGTTAGCTGAGAAAATTCAATGCATTATACCCAGAGAATATATGAACATTTTCTTGTATCGTTTGTTTGGCGTGATGAGAAGGAATCATAATCCACGAGAAAGTTACTAAGTATTCACACAGGCGAATTTATCCATTGGAAATTCAAGATCGAAATTCATATAAAGGAAAACAGGAGCTATTGAAATTTGAGACAGAAGTTGCTCATTTGATGCTGTCTAGGAAGGGATATCGTAGCATTTGACAGTTCCAACTAAAGCAAGTGCTTCCGCTAGCGCCTTCAAGAGATAATCTGGAGATTCTTCTATACAAGTCAGTCCATGCTGTGACTGCATGGAGCTGAGAATCCTCCCAACGACCTGATCACGAGCGAATAGCTCGTTTACCCTATCTTTTACTCAAATTTACTGATCACCACCAAGTGTGATATAGTAACCTCTCCATTGATAAGCTGAAAAGAACATGATCGATCTACTAACCTTGCGAGCATACCCTCCGTAAGCTATGCCTCCAATAGGAGCATCCAATGGCCTGAGCGATCCAACTGTTGATTGCCCATCCTTGAAGTTCTCTTCTAATGCAGAAGGGGATTAGCTTTAAACCAGGAGAGACAGGGAAAACAAAAACAGAAAAAAAAAAGAAAAGGAACAGGGCAGAGAGAACAGAAACGAGAGATGAGGCAACACCAGAAACGGATTTAGTTTGGAAAAGTCCACGTTTCTTTAGTCCAGCAACCGTATGAGCATTGGTGCCCCCCGCCAACTGAAGAAATCCTACATCACAAGAGTAAAGCAATACTAGGCATTCTATTAATAAAACGAATATGTCCACTCTTATCCAAGGGAAGAAAAGAGAGAGAACATAAAATTTACAAACCTCTAGGTCTGTCACTTGCAGCAGCCAAACGAACAGCGAAGGCGATAGATTCCCTTGTGGCACCACGTCCGATATCCCCACTCATAGGACGGCCATCCAACTGCAATAAATCACATTAAAGCAGCTGTTTTAGGCCTTTATATATCACACACTGTAGGTCCTGGAAAAGCGATAATAGGAGGTTTTAGAGCAAGGATGCGCGCACCTGCCACAAATTAAAGCAACGTAGATGAGGTTCCATGATTGAATACATGGCATTCATTGTAGAGATGGTTGAATCCCCAACATCGGGAAAGCTAACCTGGAGTTCTTAAAGCGCAAAAGTTATCTATCCACTTAGCATATACCCAAATAACCAACATTTTATTCTGGCCAAACATGTAAAGGTTCTTTACTCACCGCCACTAATCTCAGATGGTGGATCGCGTCTCCCAAACCCTCCCAAAGTGACCTAAAGTGCAAAGTTTGCCTGCGAAAAAGGGGATCAAAGGCTCAAAAAAGGACATATACTTAGATCAACCACATTTTATCTTCATAACGTATGAAGACCATCGTCAGATGGGCAAGATGTTATTGGTCTCTTTTCTTTCCCATTTGATAGCATGAATGTTACGATGTTAAATATATCATTTTCACTTCAAACATCAAGAATTCAAGGGTATGACCGAGGCAAAAGTTGCTACGAGAAAGTCACAATAATCCTTTGATAACATGGATGTTACAAGGTTAAATATATCATTTTCACTTTAAACGTCAAGAATTCAAGGGTATACAAGGTAAAAGTTGCTGTAAGAAAGTCCCAATCATTCATAGCAGCTTATTTAAGACAGTCCCATATATTAAAAAACACGGATTTCACATTCATCACCAAACTATTACCTTCCGCTCGTATGGATTTCTAAAGCATCAATATCTTCTCTTCTCAAAAGCTCAGAAGTAGCAGCAGCATCTCTTACGTATGTATGCACGCCTAAGTCAAATTGAAGGTGATTAGCATTAAAACATGGCAAAATGATGACAGCAGGGAAATGTGGATTAGGAAACCATGAATAAAGAAGCAAGGCAGTTAAAATGGCCCTTTGAGAAGGAGAGAAACGCACTTATTTTATCATATGGGCAAACTGGAATGCATCGCCCACAACCATAACATCGCTCAGTCAAAACCCCACCCTGCATATCCCATTTCAAATTTTCCACAGAATCCGAATACAAAATAAAAAAATTGACTAGCTTGAGTCCTCGGTGAACCATGATAGAGAACAAAGACCTGATTTTTACCCTCATCATTAGTATTCCAAAGATGGCCTGCTGAGGATTTCTCTTGCTCTAGTGATATTGCATTAGCAGGACATACAATCTCACAAGGCCTTGAGCAGTCTTGGGGGCAATCAGCTGGATCAAACTCTGTCAAAAAAATTCTTAAGATCATGAAAAAATCACAATAGTCATTTTCAACTGATCTTGCATAACCAGCTTAATGCACAAGTAACCAAACGTGGCGATTCGAATTGAGGAACTATAAGTCACCTATATAGTAAGCCACAGCTAGCTTCAACAACCATATTTACACTGGATCATGTCCTAAGGTCCTCACTTTGGATACCAGATAGTTCTAAATTAGTGCGTAGGCTCAAATTTTCTTGTAGCCAATCCAATGAGGAGGTTGCGCTTCACTCAAAAGGGCATTTACCAGCTTTGCGAAAGTGAAGATCTTCGTCATCATTAACACTTATCATAACCCAAGGCCTCCCAACCTCCACAATTTCTCTTGCCGCCTCAATCCCCTGGTTCACTGCATTCACCACTGATTCATCGGCAGCACAGTCAATGCAGTCCACTGCACATGATTTCCAGATTCCCCATTCAAAAACATTTCACCGTCACAAAGCAAACATAACAAAGTGACGAGAGAAACAACTCCAAAACACAAACGAAAGGGCCTTGAAAATGTCTAACCTCCAGCTAAAGTGTAAACCAGAGAAAGATTCCTGATGTCAACTACATCCTAGAAACAGACAAGACCCAGATGCTCAGGAACCTTAACAAGAAAGAACAAAAAGCAAGAATTTTGAGGTTCGAAATCTGAATCACCTCGAAACTAGCACCGCAAATAAGCTTGACCCAGTTTCCGTTCTTGAGAGAATCGACAGGAGATGGCCTGATCGAGTGGATTCCGAGCGATTTCACCATGTTTCTGACGTCTTGAAGGCATTTCTGGCTACTGGGTCTGAAATTGACTGTCGTCATATCATAGCACAGGCAACATGTCGTTAGCTGCACTATCAAATAAGAAAAGCAAGAGAACTAAGTGGGTGTCTTGGAATGAAGATGGTGGTGAAGAAGAAATCAAAACCTTGGGGTTGCAGAGGAATTGAAGCAGCACATGAGAAGCAGCTCCAAGCCATGTCCAAAATGAAAATCGTCGGAAGAAGGGAGTTAAGATATTTTCTTCCTGCTCAGATGGATGGAAATTCATAATTGCAGCAGAATTTGGCGGTCAGAGAGAAACCATGTCGGGCTACATAGTGGGCCAGTATTTGGAACAAGACAAGCCACCTTAAAAAGCCCAATTACCTACACAGGCCGTTTCACAAAAAAAAAAGCCTTGATTAAATAGCAATTTGGGATTGAAAATTTAGCTGTGTCCAAGAAGTGGGGGGAGGTGAGGAAAATGGTGGGTGGATGTGGAATGCTTAGCTTTGTTCGAGATTTGTGACTTATCTCAATGTTACGATTGATAAATAGATCGATCATTTGCCTTGTAGTATTGTGCGTTCAGTGCCTGAATTCATATTAGACATGATATTGATTACTTTTACCACAAATTTGGTATCGAATTGCTAATAAGGTATCAAAAGCATTGAATTGCATAATCTGATATCGAAAGAAAATTGAAATGGAATGGATTGAATGACGTAAATGCTTGTGAGCGGTGCAATGTTTATCATAAGCGAGCGAGTCCTTGGGAAATACAAGTTTGGGCGTATCGAACTACAAGACCCTACGGCCTCCGAATATAAAAGTGATATTGGACCGCCTATGTGACGTAGAGATAGAGGATTTCAACGAAGACCACGAGGTTTGTATAGACGACGACCACCACGAGGAAGCCGATCAAGAGGGCCACAAATGGGACGGCAGACTCAGGGCACTATGGGAAGTGTCACAAGTGATAGATGGAGACCAAAGCAACTAGACACGACGGAGGATTTTCAATCCCATTTTAAGTTGTACCAAACATATCATAGGCTTTTCTACGATCCAGAAGATATTCGGAGGATTTCTAATCCTATCTTCTCATATTTTATTCCAATTTGAATCCGGACAACCAAACACAACCTAGAGGACTTTTGGAGCCGCGGATAGGATTGCCCTTGTGGAGTAGTTTTTATGCTTTTGGTTTTGCTACTTTTGTTATGTATATGGCTACATAATGGTACATGGTGTATCGGGCCTACCTGTGGAGCAACGTCTCCATATGTTCTGTTTGCCAGGCATGAGTGTTGTATGCTCTCTCTAGTTTGGATCGTTACAAATAAAACATTTAAATCCCACTCTCAATATTTATGTTACCGATATTATAGCTAATTAAAGCGTAAATGATTTTACTCGAATAATTTGATTTAGCGCAATAGAAAAAATTACACTGTACAAATGAATTGATATTTTAAACTAATTTATAGCACAATTTATATAAAAAAAGTTTATTTAGTTATAAGGAGATTAAACCGAATAATCACCGAATACCCAAGTCTAAGGATCAATTTTAGCCACACTAATTACCCATTTGAAATCGCAATTAATTTAATCACAGCTACTGATGTGACTAATCAACACCAATTACCTGTAGTTACTCCATGGTGGGCAACCAACAAGAGCAATGGCCCTTGCTAGTGACTGACAGTAGTCCGAACCGAACTCTCGATCGCGGGTGGTGAGAGTCATGACCCTTTGCCAGTTAACATGGAAACCGCCCTAGGCAACGGCTGTCCAACCTTCGCCTTGCCTCGGCACCCTTGTCATCACCCTAGGAAACGGTTGCCCAACCCTCGCCTTGCCTAAAGGCAAGGGTTGGATAATGTGCCAGGAGTACCACACTCTCTTTTTGGCCAAAAAGGAGGGAAAAAAGAGAACACATTTTACCATGTCCCCTGATAGAAAATTATCTGTATACAATAGGACAAACGACCGTCATCGAACAATTTTACAAAGTAGGAGAAAAAAATAAATAGGCTGTTCGATCACCAATTGTGACCGAAGATATTCGACGTTGACCAGTTTCTTTCGATGAAGCAGCCTATAATAGTGCCACCTAATTTACTTCGACAAAGAGGCTTCGACCCTCAGTCTCAATTGTCAAGTCTGCCAAAAGGTAAAAAGAGTAAAGCTACAGGCGAAACAATGAATGGTAGGCTTTCTTCTTGAATGTAATTATGTGCACATAAATTGCAATCTCAAACTAGAAACATGTGTTTTACAGGTGACGAAATGCACATGCTACAAGGTCAAATTGAATAGCATCTGAAATCTCATCTTCACCAATTCTGATATAAGATCTTTGATCCAACTCAAGATGAAGGTGTAAATGAAATTTAACTCAGAAAACATTGCATTGCTGTAAAAGTGCAGCACAGTACTAAACGTTACATGAAACAGTGAGTTATGACTAGCACTATCATGCATGCCTTCTGAAGCAGAAAGCTTCCACACAATTTGCTCGCTTACTATTTGACAGTATAGATGTGGTTCCTGGAACATGGTCAGATGTTTTCTCCCAAGCTCTGCCCCCGTTTCACATTTTGTCTAGACTCGGCACAGTAAATGACCAGTTGATTTGCTAAAATTTCATTGAGGTTTAGCATGAAATCATAAATAAGCTCTAGCTTCCAAACTTTTATTTATTTATAATGAAACATTACCCTCTTATGAATTCGCATAAGCAGCAAGTACAAGATTATTAGGAATAGTTAACATAGATGCACCAAGCCGCGTTTGTTACTGAACATCTATTCCAAATAGAAACATCACAGTCCTGAATGAAAATGTGATATATACAAGATCACAGATATAGCTCACCTAATGTATTATTTGGTGCTGCTCCCACATTAGCTAATACAGTCAAAGTGCTTCTAGACACCATCTACCAGTGGAGTTAGTCATTGCCTAACCATCTGCCTCTATTTTCTTGTCAAACAGTCAGATGCATTAATTTGTGTTTCAACAAGGAGGTATGTCAGTCCAGAGAAACAACGTCTCAAACAATACAAGGTTTTAGAAAGCGGTTCCATACCAAGGATTTTTCGGATGGTTAGCAGGAATAAGGATAACGCCCGTCCTCTCCACAATGGTTTGACCAAGGATCCCCATCAATATTCGTGTTGCCCCACCACTGGCCTTGCAATTCCTTCTCCAGTTCTGCTAGATAGATATGATACCGCCCATCTTAGCAGATGCAACCCAAAAAAACAAAGAAAGAAAAAAGAAACCCAGAATTGACACCTTGGCAAAGTGAAATAATCAATTTGGATGAAAGTACTTGCCAGCCCGAAAAATGCAGTGCCTGCCCTAGATGCATCAACGTCTGGTCCCTGACTGTGCTAGCATCTCTGGAACCATGCGATATGAACTTCCAACTATTTCTCCAAAACGCTGACCAGCCAACAAATGCACGTTCCAGATCTATAACTGTGTTTGTAGGGCAAAATGTACAAACAATGATGAGCACAAACATCGTCAGGGAGATATACCCAGTCAGACTAACGTAGAGAGACCAAAATCATTTTCGAAGGAGATGCTTGACTTTAATTCTGTCATCTTCAAAAGGGGTTAACCAGTTTACTTTAACATTTTATCTTTTAGGTACAACTATTCAATTTATAGTGGGATTTGAAAAGCAATTGAAGTAAAACTAGAAATCATCCAGACAATTAACTTCGCATCCTGTGAAAAGCAAAACAAAATGATGATCTAATGACAAATGCAGCTGTCGGTAGTCATTTCAATCGACTGAATCTACTGTGAGTAAGGTGAATTCTACATCACATTTACAATCCACCCAGTCGACTTCACAGATAAGTACACCAAGAGATTACTCTAATAGTTGCCAAAAGGAAAAGGGTTATAATGCTTACTCAGAACTAATCAAGCTTAAGATAAGGTTCCAAAATTGTTGTTTTCATGACATCATCCGGCACTATCCCGTCTCTTAACATGCGCTCATACCACATCTGGCCTTCCGCTATACTTCCAACTTTGCAATAGCCAAGAATCAAAATTGCATATGCTATTACATCAGGCACTAAATGCCTGTCTTTAGCACAATGAAATGCAAGCGATGCTTCCGTCAAGAGTCGCCTTTTACAAAGACCGTCAATAAGAATGCTGTAACAAACTATATTTGGAGAAATCTTCCTATTTAGCATCTCCTCATAAAGCTCAAAGGCATTCTCAAGGTTCTGAGATTTAAAGTACCCATCAATTAGACAACTGTAAGAGATGAGATTAGGTTCCGGACCCTTTTCCAACATTTCCCTGAACAAAGACAATGCTCCATCCATTTTACCTTCTTTGCAATGAGCATCAATTAGAATTGTAAATGTTATGGTATTCGGTCTTAGTTGTCCATAATTAAGCTTCTCAAAAAGTTGAGCCGCCTCATCCAGCATTTTCAAAGAGCAATACCCGCAGATCACGGTATTGTATGTCACAATATCAGGCTCTAAGCCTCTTTCTTTAACTTGATCAAAAAGCTGTAGAGCGTCCCCCAGACGAGCTTCCTTAAACAACATGTTAATGAGAACATTATATATTGCAATGTCTGCCATCACTCCATTCCACTGCATCATCTTGAAAATCTCTAACCCAAGAGTTGAGTCATGTTGCTTGCATGCACCAGCGATAAGAGTGCAATAAGTTACAACGTCTGGTGAGAAACCCTTCTTCAATAATTGGAAAAAAAGCAGCAAAGCATAATTCAGTCTTCCCAACTCAATAACCACGCTTATGAGTGTGGTTTGAGTCACAATATCAGGTCTTACGCCATAACAACCCATCTGGCTATACACCTTTAAAGCATTTCTTATACATCTTAATTTACACCAGCCGTTTATCAAGGAGTTGAAAATAAAGACATTCGGATTAAGCCCATGGCCAACGCTCTGATAAAAGAATCTGAGAGCATCAACCATCAAGCCTTGCTTGCAAAGACCATTTATCAGCACATTATAGACAATGATGTCAGGCTCTTCACCACTCTTCATCATATCGCCATACAACCTAAAACCATCTGTTACGTATCCAAATTTGCACAAGCCTCCAAGAAGACTGCTATAGGTCAAGAGAGAAGGCACGTGACCAAGCTTCAATATATGACCAAACATCCCACATGCCTCCATTATCTGATCATTCAGACACATCCCATTGATAAGAATGCCATATGTGATCATATTTGGTTTGATCCCCGCCTTCAAACATCTTTTATACAACACAGCAGCCCTTCTCAAATCTCCAATTTTTAAAAATGCATCCATAATTGAACTATAAGTCACTATATCGAACTCAATACCTTTATTCAATGCCTCTGAGAGAAGAGCATAACCCTTTCCCACTTTTTTACCTTTTAGAAGACCACCAATGAGAATAGTATAAGTTACAAGATCGGGATCGACACCATTCTTTGCCATGAGCTCAAACACCTCAAATGCCTCGTCCAGTTTACCCTCCTTACAAAAACCATTAACCAAAATACTGAAAGACGCTACCGATGGCTTTGGACCAGTTACCTTTAACATATTTAGATATCGAAGAGCTAATTTGTTTTTACTCCTCTCACAAAGAGCTCTCATGATCTTGTTACACGCTATGATATCAAGGACGCCGCCACCATCAATTACTGCATGATGAAAATTCCAACTTTTTTCAATTTCCCCCCTCTTCAAGAACCTATCCATAACATGCTCATAAATAGCTCTATGACACTGACTTCCAAATGATTTGCACATGGACTTGTAAATACTGATAACTTCATCAGCACAATTCAAATCAACCAAAAGATCCAACATCCCTGATAACAAGGAATGTGATACCACAATGCGCAATTTGCACATATAGTGAAACGTGCTCATGCATTGATCAACCATTCTATATCTGCGGTAACCATCAAGCAAGAAGCTACATGCCACTCCTAATTTTCCACTTGCACCATACCTCCTCAGACCTTCACAAATTGGAACAGATAAATCAGAAGAACTCACAATGCAATAACCAATCATTTTGTCAAAAACTCTGTTGGCAGGGGTAAACATATTCTTGGAGAGCAACATATGAAGGAGAGCACAAAAAGAATGTATATCATGGTGAGATCCCATCAACTGCTCTGATCACTCACAAAACTGAATTACAGAACCCAGTTTGGAGCAGAGACTTATAGGGCCAAATCCCATCATTTCGATCGTCATGCTTAGGCACACATTGGATATTGAGAAATTGCCTCAACAACATTTCACAGTATCAACCAACTCTTCCTTCGATTCAACCAGAGTCCAGCTCAACATAGAAACCTTGATTTTCAATTTGGGAATAGAAGACCTTCATGCTCTTCCTCTCCATCATAATGAATGCCAAACCTGCAAATACAATGACAGTGTACCATATCAGAGCATAGGAAAGCAAAAGGAGTTCAAAAGGGGAACATCCGAAAAAATTCGATGAGGGAAAAGTGAAAAGAGCGTGCGGAATAAATAGCTTCACTAAGGGTTATCATTTCAACCAGGTATGAAGAATAAAAAGAGTCAATCTCCGCGCAGAAAGAACAGCAAGACCCATCGTTGAACTCCCGTTAAGAAGACAAGAGGACTAAACAAAACGAGGAAGGAAGAACAGCACGACCCTTCTCGGGAATTTCATCAAGCATCTGGTGTACACCGTTTCCTGATCAATTCTCTCTCTTTCGGGTGACGTTTCGTGGTCATAGCATTGAAGACCCAGTTCTACTCTCAACCATTCTCAAACCCATGTTTCACTTTTCCCACACGCAATGCAATTATAATCATGTTCGAGCGTGAGAAAACGCAATGCTCTTGAAGGCAAACCTGAGTTGGACGAACATAGAGCAACTCCAGTTGAACGAGATGTCTTCTCCCCCCCCAACTTCAATGCCTTCGAGGCTTCGAGCCAGAATGCCTTCGGGAAATACCGAGAAAAATTGTCTTCACAACGTGGTTCCTGTCTGGTCTAGCCAAACAACATGTAAAGTGACGGGCCGGTGATAAAGGCGGCTGCTCAACAGCAGCCACGTCACGCTGCTCAAATCCTCGCCGTTCGTTAGATCCAAGCTTCCAAGTATCAAGATTCAAGAGGCTGGCGTTGCAGAGGGGTAAAAGAAAACATATCGTATCACTCCATAATAATAAAAGTATTACAATAATCAATTGACGTATAATTCAGCTTCACGTGATTATAGTACACAGGAATTACGTGCATTACCAAAAAAAAAATAACATTATATTATTTCGAATAATCATTTTGCTACGAAATATATGAACACTGATATATATTAGAGAAAATAAATTACGAAAATATAGTACATTAGAATCGCTTCCGTGATAGAAATTAAAAATAAAAAAGCTAATCATTTCATCTATTAAATTACAATTTTACTCCACCCTTACTCATTAAGAGAATATTATATGCCAATAATATATCGTATATTTCAAGGAAAAAGTCGGACTTAGGTATGATATAAATTCCAAAAAATGACCCAAAAGCAATTGCGCACACTCCACTACTACTTGTATGAAGCAAATTTCTGAATTGCGTGCGCACCATCAAATCTCGCTAAAATATTTTTAAAGTTTGTAATGGAAACTTTAAAATGGTCATTTGATACATTTCGAGTGGGTACTTTATTTAGGTAATGGATAATTATTTCCACTAAGACAAATTTCTGGAAATGCTTAAAACATTATCTAATTCTCCTCGTTCTTAAATACACGTGTGCTTGCAATTAAATACTCTATTAAACTAATTCAATAAAGTTCGTTAATGCTCAGTAAATTCTTAATATAAAAGGTAATTTTCAATAAATCAATCGTTAGTAGCTTTTTCTTTTTTTAGCAATTATGCAAATCTGATAAAAACTTACTTAAAAAGCTAGGACCATAGATTTTGTAGTTAATTTTGCATTTAGTTGATCGTACGGCTGTCCTTCTTTCTTTCTGAACGAGCGAGCGCCGAGCAGGAGGGGAGCATAGAACTGGCCAAAGTTCGGGGACTGACTCGCGCGAGTTGACTCGGAGTTGGAGATGCGCTTGGAAGCGATGTCAGTGCGTGGCTATGGCCTGGTGGCGATGCTCGTGATCGTCGCGTCGTCCTCGCTCGCGTCTTCGCGAGAGCAGCTGAGCACCCGACAGTGCGAGGATCTAGGGTTCTCGGGCCTCGCCCTCTGCTCCGACTGCAACGCTTTCGCCGAGTACGTCAAGGACCAAGGTTCGTGCCCCTGGCCCTTCCGATTCGTTCCATTCCCCCCCTTTCGTATCGATTCAAAACGAGGGTCGATCCCCATTTGATCCGATTCGTTGGTCGAGATGTGATTCGATACTGCTTTCCGAATTGCGAGTTGAAAGAATGGGGTCGAAGAGCTGATCGGACTGAGTGTAACTGGGCGGCTGAAACAAATTGCTGAAAGAAATCTGAAACTCGGCTTTCCATCATGATTACGTTGGTTTATATCTTTTTAACTTAGGCTCCGTTTTGTTTCGCGGAAGACAAAGGATTTTGGAAAATATCTTTTTAGCTTGTATGGCTTGAAATAATTAGTTAATTTTACAGTAATTTATGGCTAAACATCTTCATAAACAATGAAAATATTTTTTATTTATTCATTTTGTAAGCGATTTACCTTGCATTTGGTCACGAACAATGAGATAACTTTACAATTTCGCGTGTTCATTACTAACAGGAATCAAAGCATCTATTTTTTATTTTTTTTTTGGCAGCGAAATAAGTGTAACGAGATGTTCTGAGTCTGACTTTGTGGAATGGATAGTTTTTCGACTGCGTGCATGACTTGAGAAATTATGTTGTGATGTTCTCGTGCAGAGCTAGTATCCGACTGTTTGAAGTGTTGCACCGAAGATTCTGATGACGAGACTAGCAAGGTGTGATGGATAAGTTCCTGGGCTTGTATCTAAATATTTGCTTTTTATTTTCATTTGTGGTTATATCCGTGTGTTATGACAATGCCAATCTGTATGTGCGCTTTGGATGAGTAAAAGAAGGAGGCATGGACTTGATCTTGTAAGAAGAATATAGTCGTGATGTGTCATTCGAAAAAAGATGTATACTGATGCAGATCAGAGGATGGGGGGAATAGTTTGTGAAATGAGCACTTAGAACCTTTTCTATAATTGATCTTAAGAGGCCTCTTAGTTTTATGTGATTATTTTGATTCCCTATCATTGTCATGGGACTTTAGTCTCAGGCTTTCTATGCACATCTGACCCTTCCTATTTCTTCTAGAGGTAGTTCTTGTGCTCCAGATACTCTCATACCTCTATTGTCTGCTTTTTGCTTAATTTTCTCTCTCTGCCTCCATTATAATCTCAGGAGTCTTGCTTATTGAAAAAATTGTGAAACAACACCATTAACAGAAACCATTTTTGGCAATGATAGATGGATTCAAAGGAGTTGTGAGTTGCATGTTACTAAAATGTTGAGAAGGGGCAAAAAGTAAAAAAAGAAAAGGTTGGCAAAAAGGCGGAGGAGAGGAAACTCGGTACTAGATCTTATGAGTTATACCAAGCAATAGAAGGCTGTACATGGACTTTAGTTTGTATTAGTCACAGCTTCTGATTGGATTTTTGATCTTATACCTCAACGGAAGTTCATTAGTGATTTTCCTGAATTGTCCTGATCCTCCTTGATACCTGAGTCTTTCATATTCAATATCAGAAATTTCTCTAAGTACACTCACCACATAGATTACCTTCATTTATAGACTTCATCATCCACAAGCCTTTTCTCCTCATCCTAAAGCATGCGATTTAGGTTCCATTTGGCATGCTCACTAAAGGGCAAGCCACATAGATGCCAGAGCCCTATCCGCTGTTTTAATGCACCTTTTGAGGAGAATACCTCACAGACAGTAGTTTGGACATTTGACAATATCATCTCCTTACTTTCTTACATCAATTTCTGACCTCCTGCTTCTTCTGGTCCTCTCTCTTGTGTTCTCATTATTGTCATTAGTTTTTGTTCCAATAAGAATGGCGGAACTTAAGGAATTGTCTACACTTCACATGCTTCCCAAGTGGGCAATTTGATATTGTTGTCTCTTTCTGGTTAAATATGTTAACTGTTTTCAGCATTCCTTGTTTACTAAGTATTTTCTTGAAATTGGGTTCGAAACTCAAATGAAATAATAAAGCATTGACTTCTGCTGGATGTGATGCATGTATCTTACAAAGACCAGTTCTGTTTTGACTGCAGATCACTTACTCTGGGGCAGTACTGGAAGTTTGTATGAGAAAATTAGTCTTTTATCCTGAAATTGTTGGTTTTATTGAAGAAGAGAAGGACAAGTTTCCTTCTGTTAAAGTCCAATATGTTTTCAACTCACCACCAAAGTTGATCATGCTGGATGAAGATGGCCAATTCAAAGACACAATAAGGTAACTCTCTTCTGCTAATGCTAACGGTTGTTTCCATGTGGTTGTGTATGTTGGGGTTGAATGGAAAAGGTTTTCAACCTCTCTCAATATTTGGATGTTAGTGGCAGGCAAATGTCATGCTTTCTTGGTTGGGTTTTTTAACCTTAAAGGCCATGTTTGATCCTCACCCCTAGTAAAAAAAATGTCTTCATATTGAGATGGATGATGATGAGATTTGAGATGCTGTTCATCTGATCCTGAAGCAAATAATTATTACTCACCTAATCACCAAATGCATCAATCTATGGCCATTTTGCACATCGCTGGACATGATAGATTGATAGGTCTGCTTCTAGTTTTAAAATGGTTTTTTTTTTAACATAACATTAAGCAGCTAGCTAGATGTTTCTTTTCACTGGTTTTACCTTTTTTTTCCTTTTCTGCAGGATCGACAACTGGAAACGTGAACATGTCCTGCAGTTTCTGAGAGAGAAGGTTAAAACTGCTTCGTCAAAGTAAAAAAGAGTCAGGCTTGCTGGAGGTGATGTTGTAGATTAGATTTCTTGTTGCGTTTTGACTTAGTGAAGCAATCTAACGATTTTGGTGTGGAAAGTAGATACTTGATATTTATCTCTCTATAATTCCAACGACTGGTTATGTTAGAATCTCACGCAATAAAGGTTTCTCATTTATCTCTCTATAATACTGACGACTGGTCATGTTAGAATCTCAAGCGATCAAGGCTTCTCATTAGGTATTCTTTTAGAAGCCACTAGGACTATCTCTTGTGTTTATCCCCCTCAAAGAAAAATACGATGAGTTTGAGAAAATGCAGGCAATATTTGTTTATGAATTCTGCTTATCTTTCTCTGGCATGCTTACTTGTGAGCCTCTCTTGCTAGTAATAGAATGTCATTATGCTCCACCACGAACAGTGTAAGTTGAAGTTGTTTGAGATATAGTCCTGTTTTTTATTTGGTGGGCTCTTTATTGAAAAGCCTGGACTTAATTGAAAATTTTAGATGAGTTGGAGTACTCAGTTGTGAGATTTTGAAGTGTGAGGATCGTATTGAAAAGCTAATGCGAGTTCAGTGACCTATGTCGTATTTTATGTATGGCAAAAGGATCCATTTCGATTGCCCTCTTCACGGGTAGAGGATTAATTAAGCCAATAAACCAGTTGGCGATCTTATTGTGCCTAGAACTAGAACAACGTTGGTCAGGCGATCAAGATCACTGCCTCTATTTCTTGCACTTTGTACATGCATTCAATTAGGGCTTATTACTTCTGAAGTTGTGATGTCAATGATTCCAAGTTAGGTGCTGTCATGCACAAAGTCACAAACATGAAACGTCTGCATCACAAACCTCTGTCTCCTCTTTGTTACCCTGAAACAGAATTCAATACACAGGAATTACTAATTGTTCTTCTTTTTCCTCTTTTGTGTGTGTGTGTGTGTGTGAAAACAAGATAGCCATAGAAAGGGGGGAAAAACAAAGTAGCCCAAGAATAAAATGAGGATGAAAATGCTCACACATCTTTGGCTACAGCTACCAGGGATTATGGACAGGGAGAAATTGGGTGGACTTAACAAGATCTCAATAAAAAATTACCGATTGTCGACGGAACTGAAACAGTGAACTTAGATATTTGTGTGAAAGCCGATTCAAAAATATCACTCAATTGAAAAGAAAGAACGACTAATAAAATAAGTTTGGATGACATTGATATAGGTGATGTCTTGCCTCCATCTAACTTCAGCAGACCCTATAGAACATTGGCATCCCTGATTAAGGAACCCTAATTCTTATCACTTGCAAATGCAATGTACGATGTGAACAAACTAGCCAGTCCATACAGAAGTGTCCGAAAACTAGGCAACCCCCATTCGGCCCATACTTTTGTCTAATTCTAATGTTAATCTCTTAGTGGCCTGATGTCACATCAAATGGTATCTTCACTACGGGACACCACACGTGGCAAATTTATCTTTTGCTCCGATCCATAAAAAATAACAAAAACTTTTTTTTATTTTTTTTTATTTTAGCCATCATTTCTTGTAGAGATGGCAAAAATCTGACCTGGCTCTCCACCCAATTACAGTTCACTTGCTCCACTAATGAGGTTGGTAAATTTGTTGACCTCTTAGTCTCACCTTATAAGGATTTCTTGCCCAAACTTATAAGGAATTACCTGCTCCACTTATGAGGATTATTCTTTAGGTATCATTTGTTTATAGATTTCTTTAGTGGGAAAAATTATCTAATTAGTCATAAACTTATTGTACAGATGCAAATCAAGTCTTAAACTTTTCAATTTTGCCAATTTAGTTCTGAATCTTTGCGTGAAATTCAAACGTAGTCATTCTGGTCAATTTTTGCCAAAAATTGCGGACATGACGGTCCAATCATCGCTAGCCGTCCTACGTGTCACACTGCAATTTCCGGCGAACATTGGACGAAAGGACTACAATGGAATTTCTACGCAAAGGTTTAAGATTGAATTGGTGAAATTAAAAAGTTTTAGGCTGAATGACATTCATACAAATTTAGGATGGATTGAACAATTTCCCCTTCCTTAATGTGTATTCCTCTAGTGTATCTTAGTTTGGCTACATTGATAAGAGGACGACGCATGTCATTAATTATTTTAAAAATTTAACATTGAGAGAGTATGTATCGAGATCTTATATATGGGATACGAATTTAGATTCCAAGGGAATATGGGATTCATATCCCGATATACAATGCTTATTATAATTTTTTTCATGGAATAATTTGCGAGGATTTACTTGCTCCACTTGGATGTACATTTTTCCCCCTTTCGCTTTCCAATTAAGATGAAACCGATGTCAAATTACCTCTTTAATGCCTAGTCTCTCTCCTCAATAAAGATTGCTTTTCCCCTTTCGATTTCCGACAAGATGATTAGGAAAATGCATACTTTTTACTGTCGTATTATTTGTTTCATGCATGCACACATAGGGACGACGACCGTCCATGAACTCTGTTATTATATGTGGCCAAAAATGAAATTTCAGTCATAAAATAGGTCCATTAAGCAAGAAAGGACCTGAATGACAAGGGAAAAAATTATATCTAGATTGAGAGCCGAAAAGAGAGAATACCTCCATAAACATTTGATGGAATTTTCAGGATAATCAAACTTCGACAACCCGTCTTAGGAAGTTACTGTACAAATTTGCATAGCGGTTACTATACGAAAAATGAATTCGAAGGACAACATAAATGAGCCAAAATACATGAGGCAAGGAGATCATGAAGAGGAAGTCTAAATTCGAGCGCATCAACATATCCAATTTAACCCACCTTCACTCAAAAGTATAACTCACACGTGTATCTCAATTTTTTGAAAAAGTACCAAAAAAGTCATCAACATATTGTATTGGTACAAAGTTAGTCCTAAATATTTCAATTGGACCAATTTAGTCCTAAACTTTTTTGTATTAGTACCAATTCAATCCATCCGGCAAATTTTAGCCGAAAATTGCTGGCGTGGATGCTGGTATTCGTACGTGGCACGGCTGCTACTGACGTGTATATTTTTAATATTTTTTCTTTTTCTTTCCTTTCTTTTTTTCCTTCTCTTTTTGCCCATGGCTGATCGCCACCCACTGGCAAAAAGAAAAGGGAAAGGGAAAGAAAGGAAAAGAAAGGAAAAAAATTCAAATAAATATTAATAAATTATTTTTAAAATGCCCACGTTAGCGCCAATTGTGCCGTGTAGAACGGCTGGAGTCCACATCAACAGTTTCTAGCCTAAATTGATCGAATAGACTAAATTGGTACCAATGTGAAAATGTTTATAACTAAATTAGTTCAATTGAAAGGCTTATGATTGAATTGGTATCAATACAATAGATATATGACTTTTTTTGTACTTTTCCCCGATTGTCTTGCTCGCTTGAGATTGTTGTTAGGTCTCCTCTCCCTTAATTCATGTGTCGGACGTCTGCTGCTTGTTGTCAACAAAGGGTATCAAAACAAATGGTTAATTGATCAGCCTCTACTCTGTTCAGTTTTTCTCCGACTCCTAATGATTGATTGGTCGGCCCCCAACATTATAGTCGGATTGAAATTCTTAATTAATTGCACCAAGACGTCAGAAGGAAGGCCCATCAAATGATTTCCAGGGCAAATTAGGTGATCCAGTAGCTTCCAATCCATATAACTCTATATAAATATTTATTGATTATAGTAGGACTACATGCCAAACTTTGGATTGTTCACTATATTAACAACTATTAGAAATGCCTATGCAATACCTAGAGAAAAATTGTCAAAAAAGTCTTAAACTTATTGTACTTTTACCAATGTAGTCTTAGATCTTTTAATTTTGTCAATTCAGTCATAAACCTTTTGCATTTATGCCAATTCAATCTTAAACCTTTTAAGTTTGTCAATTAAGTCCTAAACATTTTGCATTTGTGCCAATTCATTCCTAACCTGCCGGCCGGCGCTCACGTGGTGCGCCAACCGGCCAAAATAATAATTTTTAAATATTTTTAATATTTTTCCCTTCTCACCTTCTTCAACCTCCAGCCGGTTGTCGGAGTGACGACCGACTAGAGGCAAGGTCAGGCGAAGCTCGCCCCGAGCGAGACTCGACCTCACTAGATTTGGCGAAGTCAAGCCTCGCCGTCACTAGGTGAGGGCGAGGCGAGGCGAGGCGAGGGCAAGGCGGGAGAAATCAACGTCTGTAAGGTGAAGTTGGAGCCTTAGGTTGCCGGCAAAATTGACATCTGCAAGTTGATGTTGGAGCTCTGGGTTGCCGGCAAAATCGATGTCTGCAAGCGGGAGCCCTCTAAAATTCGATCTCGCCCTCACCCTCGCCGGCCTCGCCCAACCTCACACTTGTAGTTGTAGACGTCGATTTCGCTGGCAAATCCCAAGGCTCCAACTTGTAGGCGTCGATTCCACTGGCTCGCCCTCGTTCGCCTCACCCAGCGACAAGGAGGCTTGACTTTGCCAAATCTAGCGAGGTCGAGCCTCGCCCAGCGATGGTGAGGTCGAGGCTCGCCCTCGCTAGTGGCTGGTAGGGCAAGCTTCGCCCGATCTCGCCAATGGCCGGCGGAGCAAGCTTCACCCGATCTTGTCGACCTTGCATCTAGCTGGTCATCGCTTCAGCAACCAGCTGGAGGTTGAAGAAGGTGAGAAGGGAAAAAAAATAAAAAAATATTTAGGACTGCCACTCAATGTTGGTTGGCAGTTTAGGACTAAATTGGCATAAATACAAAAGGTTTAAGACTCAATTGGCAAACTTAAAAGATTTATAACTGAATTGGCACAAATACAAAAGATTTATGACTGAATTAACAAAATTAAAAGGTTTATGACTAAGTTTACAAAAGTGCACTAGGTTTAAGACTTTTTTGACAATTTTTCCCAATACATACTAAAACAAGAATGTGAAATGTGGATACTACCTTGCTGCGTGGTGATGGGCCACAAGAATGGGAAACTAAGAAAGGAGGAGGCTGGAACAAGGACATCTCATCCAATTATATCAAGATGGACTAATTTAATATAATTAAACAATTTTTTTATAAAAAAATTAGAGATCCAAACTCCTTGTTACCTTTAGGAATAAAGCATCCTTTCGATGCCAATCATTACGTGGTTTTTTGTGCCTTTTCCTCAGACCCCTATGTTGATTATTAGGGCTATAGGAGCTCTACTACATTAATTAATTTAATAAATTAAGTTGTAGTCATACACATATATATATATAGGTGGAGATATTTATTTGTGCACATTCGAATTGGTTATTGGCCCTAAAGCTATAGCCACCGACATGCTCTTGTGAGCTTAGAGAAATTAGCCTAGCTGTAACATCTTTCTCATGCTCACTATCCAATACTAAGGTGGAAATTACGAGCGAATAGTCAGAGTTTCGACATCTTATTTCCCAAGAGGCTGCCGTCGTGCCGGCGACTTCAATTAAGAGAAGAAGTCATGAGCTCAAATCTTAAAAGACCTCATTATATGGGTGGAGGGAAAAGGGAATCAAATGAGAGGCACCGCGTTGATCCCCATCGACCCATGGCAAAAAAAAAGTATCTTTCATCGTATCGTGTTTAATTAATAAGTAAGGATCTTGCTTACGAAATAGGCATTTGAATCGAATCATCGGATGCTTTGGCTAATTGATTTACGCCAATCATGATGGATATCGGCCGATTTAAGATCCTCAAAACAAATGAGAGAGAGAGAGTGAACAATAGGCTAATTTGCACGATCATTACCACTCGCAAAGCAAGAGTATGTTAACTACTCCATCACAATAGTTATCGAAAGTGACGTTGAAATTAACATCAAGAGTAACATCAACTACATATAAACATACAAAATGTATTGATTTTTGCACAACCATCGAAAAGGATCGTGAGCAGTAGTTTTTTTTTTTTTTTCCTTCTTGTAGCTAGCACAAATATATGTCTTCAGAAAAATAATATATTATTTTCAAAGTTACTGGGCCAAATTTCTTCGATCATATGATCATCAGTGAGCATAAAAACACCTCTCTTTCCAGGAATTTTTCTAAAATTAGCTGAAGGTCAAACTTGATGACCATTTAAATCATTTCATGAATTAATTTTTCTTGAGCTTCTCTAATCTATGGACAATGATTCTTTATCGTTATCTCTCTGTTCTTGTTACGAAAAATACGTTCTTTGTATCTTCCTTTTGCCTCGACCTAGCTGTCCATTAATTAATATGGATTCCGTGAGCACAGTATAGTATAGTAATTCCAAGAACAAATGTTTTATTCCTTTGCCAACCATATATTAACTATCAAACGTACTACATGACACTGACCTCTAAGAGAATTCTCTAATTGGAAACATTTACTAATTTTTAAAGCGGAACTTCACTGATTGGAAGTGGTATGGAGATATTTCATTCAACAAGATACAAGAAAAAACGACTATCATTATTATTATTATTATACCCCGGTTTGGTAAGCCAAGAGACAACGACTCACACTATTATAATTGACCTAGCATCTAATTTAATCATGATTTCACTTTCTTGGTACTTGATGAACTCATCTTGTGAAATTGATAAATACACCTTTGGGAGAGAATTGTCTCAAAAGAGTCAAAGGGGGCTCCAATCCCTCCTCACACATGGACATATCCCTCTTCACTCCCAAAGGAACCTCACCACACTTGATCAGTTGTGACCCCCAAATTATCATCGGCCATGGTCAACTAGACATGCAGTTCAACAACAATAATCAGCCTCAGAATAGCCACACGACGACGACGTCGACAAGCCGATCGTCGGACTCGAGCGAGCCATCGGCTACGGGTAACAAATGGGCTCCAAGGCTTCTCAGGGAGTGCGCGAGGGCGATCTCGGACAAAGATTCTACCAAGATCCATCAACTCCTATGGATGTTGAATGAGCTGGCCTCTCCATATGGAGATTGCGATCAGAAATTGGCTTCCTACTTCTTACAAGCCCTCTTTTGCAAGGCGACGGACTCCGGGCACCGGTGCTACAAAACCCTAGTCTCGGTCGCCGAGAAGAGCCACGGGTTCGACGTGGCTAGGAAGTTGATACTCAAGTTCCAGGAGGTGAGTCCGTGGACGACTTTTGGTCACGTCGCTTCGAACGGTGCAATATTGGAAGCCCTAGAAGGAGAGAGCAAGCTTCACATAATCGATATAAGCAACACGCTTTGCACTCAATGGCCTACTTTGTTAGAATCTTTGGCCACGAGGAGCGACGAGACGCCGAGGTTGAAGCTCACCGTGGTGATAACTGCTAGCGTCGCCGGATCGGTGATGAAGGAAATAGGTCAAAGAATGGAGAAATTCGCGAGGCTCATGGGAGTGCCCTTTGAGATGAACGTGATCAGCGGACTAAACAACTTGGGGGAGCTGACCAAGGATAAATTAGGCATCGAAGAGGACGAAGCCATCGCAATCAATTGCATCGGAGCATTGAGGAGGGTCGAAGTGGAGGAAAGAGGGGAAATAGTAAGGATGTTCCAATCGTTCAAACCGAGGATCGTGACCGTCGTAGAAGAAGAAGCCGACTTTTCGAGCACGAGGGACGACTTCGTCAAGTGCTTTGAAGAGTGCCTCAAGTTCTACACGATGTACTTCGAGATGTTGGAAGAGAGCTTTGCACCGACGAGCAATGAGAGGTTGATGTTGGAGAGGGAGTGCTCAAGGAGCATAGTTAGGGTTTTGGCATGCGACGGCGGGCATCGCGATGGCGGCGAGTGCGAGAGAAGGGAGAGAGGGAGTCAATGGTCCGAGAGGCTCAAGGAGGCCGGTTTTTCAGCTGCTGGGTTTAGCGACGACGTGGTCGATGACGTCAAGGCGCTCCTCAAGAGATACCGGGCTGGCTGGTCGCTGGTGGTGCCGCCACAAGGACAAGAAGACGACTCATCAGCTGGGATATATTTGGCTTGGAAGGAGGAGCCTCTAGTTTGGGCTTCAGCTTGGAAACCCTAGAAGAGGGAGAGAGATGATGATATCAGTAATATCTCTTTTGCATGCACCGTAGATTGCCATGGCTTATGAATACCAATATCCTACTAGGGTTTTTATTATGGCAAATTCTGATGATCACTAGCATAGTCTCTTCTCTTTGAAATCTTTCATGGAGGGGACTCTTATAATTCATCATCTCATGACCATGTTCAACTTTTTTCTTTTCTTCTTCTCTATGCTTTTGTGCTTGGGAGTTTGTGTTGTTCTCTCTCTCTCTCTGGTTTTTTTTATTTATTATTACTAAGTTGTTCTTGTTTGAAGGTGCTTGAACTTGTGCAAGTTCTTCTTTACTTTCTCAGGAGAACTCTATTTGGATTGATTTGCTTTAGTGGCTTCCTTTTTCTCTTTATCCCTTTGTGGAATTTTGTCAGGAAAAAGCTTCTTTGGTACTAGCAAAGTGGCAATGTATTACCATTGTCATTGAGTTATATCATTCACATACTTTTCCTAGTGGAACCTCTCTTTTCTTCTTTTCCTCTTGTCAGGCATGAGGAGGGACATCTTATATGTGCACTTTTGGAGATGCAAAATTCGTGAATTTATACATTTCATTGATCAGGAAAGAGGTGTTGTAAGAAATCAACAAGAAATGAAACCAAAAAACAAAACAAAAAAATTAAAAAGGACTTGTGGATGATAGATGATTATGAGTATAGGGGCAAGCAATCAACAATGAAAGAACAATGATAATCAATCTGGATCACCTACTTACATGCACTTTGGAACAGTTGATAGATAATTTATGATCAAAAAAACACTTCTTCTCTGATTTAACTTGCAAGACAGGAATTATATAATGTGAATGTTCTTCTTTAAATTAAGCAGCTCGTTTCTCGAGCTACTCTTTTGTAGCCTCCCTTTGTCCATTTTCTATAATTTCTCTTAGGTTGATGATTGATGCTTTCACTTTCAAAACTATGGTGGTTGTGAACAAGGTCCGTCCTTAGTCTTTAGCTTTTATAAAAGCTGAACTCTCTTTGCCAATCGAGTCATCTGAGATTTGTATAGTGTTCGATGACTCAATAAATCTTAATCATCAAGTTATGAGATGTGTGCCGACAATTGAGATTTGTGGAGATGCCAGGGAGCATATCGTATGGAATAGAGAATCTTCACCCTGAGATTCTTTGTGAAATCATGTTGGCTCACCTATGTTCCAATGTTTCAAACACGCCGATTTATTTAGTAGACTAAAGTTAGAAAAAATAATTATCCGCTAAACAATTTAATTCTTTTCATGATTATTTACAGAACTGGTCCACAACTTTGTTCTATATTATCTCTTCTCTCCATTTCTAAGTAAGCTCTTGGGTGTTATCAAATGGAAATTTTATTTGATAACCTAATTAAGTTGCGAAAACTAAAAAGACAGCACTTAATGAGGTTAAACTTTATTGATAATCTTAGGTAGAATATGCTTAGTTATTCAATTAAGTAAAAAAATCCACTAAATTTGGTAACTAAGGGAGGGGTTGCATAATTCCTCCAACAGAAAAAAAAAAAAAATGGTCGTAATTGGGATCTTGTTAAATGTATTGATAAAACCTACTAATAGTGATTTTTTTTTTTGGTAAGAGAATAATAATATTCAGCTATCACCACCAAATAACTTTTTTATTCTATTTTCAACGTTTAAGATTACCAACTCTTCCGTATTTAAATTTTAACACTTAATTTTCGATTTTATCAAACAGGCTGTGATAGACTTTTCATCTATTTCAAAGGAATGATCTCCAAATCTGTACTACTCTAGGATTCAAGTAAATTATGATTCACCAACTTTTGGAACCCTTCTTTAAGCCCCTACTCCAAATGTGGATGGACCAATTCATCAATATTATATATATAGAGAGAGAGAGAGAGAATTTATTTTGGCTAAATAATCTAATTCACTCATTCGCTTCCTCCCTCTAAACTCTCTCTGTCCTACGCACTTTACGATTTTCTCTCTATTTTCAAGCAAGTGTATTTTCACAATTAACATAAACGACCAATATCTGAGTTGAGGATGCAAAGTATACTTACGTCTATTAGGGAAAAAAAGTATATGTTTTACTATAATTATTCTAATTTGATTCATCATGCTTAGTAAAGGGATTACTTTATACGACGACATCTCGTGGACTCGATGACCAAATCAAGTCAAGTACTCGAAGGTCTCGATCCAAACTATCGAGACATATATTTGGAAACGTTCTTGTATATAATGATTAGAGGAGAAAGTTTGAATGCTATTCTTGTGAAAAAAAGAAGAAGAAAAAAATGGCTTTTGTTTGAGAAAATATCCGCTCTAGCTCATATTTTCATAAAACGGCTTACTTCAAGTTCTTTTTTGAAATTTGGGTTAATATCCAAAAAATCTCAAATTAAACCCATTGTGTCACAAATACCTCGAACTTTTTTTTATGTGTATCTTTAAAAATTCTAAACTTGCCCATTGTGACACAGATATCTGAAACTTTTCTTATATCATAAAAAATCTCAAACTTATACTAATGTGACAAATATACATTGAATGGAACTGAAATAAATGGTATATATATTACACATGTATAAGCTTGGATTTTTTCGTTACACAAAAGAAAAATTGAGATATTTATATCACAATAAATATAATTTTAAATTTTTTGTGGAACTTGCCCTTGAAATTTTTCCAAACGCCATGCAAAGGATCTGCATTGTAAAATTGACATAAAAAAAAAAAGTGGGAAGGCCCAGGAGGAGACCTCAGTGGCAAGCACAGGCCTACCAACCAGTTCCCATTTGTTGCCTTTTTGTCTCTTGATGATTTGACCAGCATAATACTATCAATATCTATAGAACCCCACACCTTCTTCTTCTTCTTTTTCTTTTTCTTTTTCTTTTTCTTTTTCTTTTTTTGCTTTATTTTCCCCTCATTCTGTGTACTATATCAATAGATTTCAGACCCCTTCTGTGTTTTTTTTTTTGGGGGGGACATGTTTGTCGCTCACTCCTTGATGTGGATTAATTGATAGCGCACTTGCTCATGTATAAATCTGCGCTTCCATGTGGATGCCTCGTGTTCACTTTAAAAGAAAAGAGTTTTTCTTTCTTTCTTTTCTTTTAAGAGTTCCAAAACCTAACAACAATACCGGAGTCTAACTTGTTCGGCCATGTTCATTATGTGCGACTTAGTTCGCCTTTTCACGGAAATCTTGAGATAACTTGCAAGGAACTACCGTCGTAAGAAGTCCGCCTCTCGAGTCCCGACCAAATGCAGGTCGCCAGTGCCGAGAATATGGGGAGTCGCCGAGTCTCCGGCCGTTTTAGATTCTCTCCCCATTGTCTTCTTCTCACATGATCAATCCATGAAAGAATCAATCCACAGCATTTGGGCCTAAGAAGTTGAGTTGATAGGCCTAGGCTAAGAAGCTTGAGACCATTGTCTTAAGTCTAACAAATTAGGGCGCGCATGGCAACACTTCTGCTCTAGAAATCAACTTCTGGCTAGACATTGATTTTTCTACTTCTACTTTAGAAGTAGATTTCTAGAGGAGAAATACATATGATAAAAATAAGAAAAAATTTCTTCTTTTGAATGAGAAATAATAATATTTTAATATTTTATGATGAATTTTGTAATTTATTATTATTATTATTATTATTATTTATTTCCTTTCTTCTTGCATCTTACATAACAAGAAGTGTGGCCGATCGGGGTTTCGCGACTCTTGCCCGTGGCTGGCAAGGCCATGGTCGGTGAGTTGCGAGCGAGGCTGGCCTCACAACCTATCATGAATTCGACAATTCATTGTGCCTCATCGCGAGCCTTGCCTGCAACTCATCGGCCGCGGGCGAGCCACCTTCGCCCGTAGCCTCGCACGCGCTTAGGCAAGGCCGGATGAGGACCGCAACCGTCGCCTATGGTTGGCGAGGGCTTCGCGGCCCTTGCCCTCACTGGTCACACTTCTAAAAAAGAAGGAAAATATTAAAAATATTAAAATATTATTATTTTGACAAGTCGGTGCGCCATGTCACGTCAGCACCAGCTGGTCAAATGAACTGAATTGGCACAAATGCAAAAGTTTTATGATTTAATTGGCAAAAAAATGTGTTCCAGAAATAGAGAAGTAAAAAATTTACTTATCATTTTGAGTCAAAAACTACTTTTGGAGTAGAGAATCACTTATAGAATAGAAAAAAGAAGTTATTTTATCAAATGCATTTTTGCTTCATAAGTAAAAAATTGCTCTAAAAGTAGAAAACTGAAGTTATTTTAACAAATTGATTTATGCTCCAAAAACGCTTCTAGAGTAAAAATTCTACTTCTTGAGGGTTGCCATGCGCGCCCTTAAAGTCTGATTTTAGATTTTTAGGGTTTTGTTCTTGTAGAAGGATGAGATATAAAAGAGAACCGCCAGACTAAGGCTTTGAGTGTGCCGACTTCTCTCCGGGAACTTTTCCCAATTAAGGTAACAAAAAGGAACAATGTTCGAATTGAGGAAGCAAAGTATAATTACATCTATTAAATAAAACGTGCATTTTTTCCTAAAATTTTAATAAATGGATTTTATCATGCTTAGTTAGGGAACAACTTTAGATGATGACGTATCATGGACCCGACAACTAAATGAATGTATTTGAAGGATCTCGATCCAAATTATCAATATTTAATTGAAAATGATTTCGTGCATAATTATTCGAGAATAATAGCTACTATGAATTATCTTTGGAAAATACAGCTTCACTTCAAATTTTTATTTGAAATTTTTTTAAACGTTGCGTGAGCGATGGATGATATAATAAAATTGACATATCGACGAGGGGAAGGCCCAGGAGGAGACCACAGTGGCAAGCACAGGCGTACCAACCAGAGCCCATGTTTGCCTTTTTGTCTCTTGATGATTTGAATGAATAGCAGGATAAATAATTAAATATCAATATTTATATAACCCCAACACCACACCGTGGGAAAAGCTCCACTTTTTTTATTTTTGCTTTTATTTATATTTTACCCACGTCCTGTTCTCTATCAATAGATTTCAGACCTTTCTTTTTTATTTTACATGTTTGTCGCTTAGTCCTCGATTGTTATTTATTGATAGACCACTTGCTCATCATGCAAAATTCTGTATGAATCTGCGGTTCCCTGTGGACGTATCGTGTCGACTTAAAAACAAGGGTAAAAGCCACTAAAAATTCTAAATTATGCCTACTATTATATAATTATCTCGAATTATTTTTGTGACACCAAAAATCACAAATTTATATATATGTGACACATTTACCTCAAACTTATACAGTGTGATATATTTACCCCAAATTTCTTATTGTGACGTCAAAAATCCTAAATTTGTATCCGTATGACACATTTCTCCAAAAATTTGGTGTCATTGAAAAAAATTTAAGGTTTTTAGTATCACAAAAAAGGAAGTTTATGGGTAAATATGTCACACAAGTATAAGTTTGAGATTTTTTGTGTCACAAAAAAAGTTTGGAGTAAATATATTAGACGGGTACAAGTTTGGGGTTTTTAGTGTCACTAAATGTGTCATAGTGGGCAAAATTTGAGGTTTTTTGTGTCTTTTTTCCTAAAAAGAAAAGGCGCCTTTCTTTCATTTGGATTAACACCATAAAAAATTTCAAACTAGTACATCATGATGTATTTACCCTCAAATTAATTTTCATCTCATAAGAAATCCAAAACCAATACCCCTAACCCAAACATACCCTCGTTAAAATGCATGCTTGTCAACACGTGTTATTATGTTCATTAAATCTGTCTTGCAGTCATTTGCTGTGTGCGTTGACGCGTGTGCATTTTAACAGGATATTGGACAGAATGCTAATGGAAGGTAGATTTGGGTAAGGGTACTAGTTTGGGTTTGTTTGTGAGATAAAAATTAATTTTGGCTAGATATGTCATGTGGTACGGTTTGGAATTTTTAATGGTACGAATCCTTTTTGTTTTTATCAATTGGGGTTGAAAACCGAACAAATTGGAATCTAACTTGTCATATTTGTTGATTATGTGACTTATTTAATATTTATGATATTGCCGTACATGGAGGCTTTGAGATAACTCGTACCTAGACTCATCAAACGAATAGGTCGGGTCAAAAATGGTCCAACTCAAATTGACTCATTTATCCTGTTTTGACTCATTTACATGTAATACAATTTAGTGACTTATACCCAACCCATATTGTTGAAACATTTCCAACTCTAACCCAATCTTGGAAAACTCATACCCAAACTGAGACGAGTGCGCAGAGTGAGCAAACGCGAGATCGAATGATGGTGCAAGTGAGCAAAGAAATGGATTTGTGAACCCATATAACAATATTATTTTGAGTTTTTCCACTCTAAACCATTTATGACCCATATACTATAATATAACTAACTTATATAACAATTTAGTCCATCAAATATGAATTAAGAAATGGATTTATGGCCCATCTTAACAGATCTACCAATAGAAAATCACTTTTGTAAAAAGTTTTAAATTATCGGTGAAGCAAGAATTATTGAACAACCACTTCATGCTCTCTGTGTCTATTCTTCTACCACTCGCTCAACCCATTAGGAATCCTGTCCTCAACGTCTTCTTCTGACATGATCAATCGCTTCATTTTTTTCATCTTCAAATAAGAAACAATCATGGGAGATCAACAGTATTTGGGCCTTTGACAAAAAAGTATTTGGGCCTAAACAGTTGAGTTGATGGGCCCAAATCTTGAGCCCAACAATCCAAAGCCTGATTTTGGGATCTCTAGGGTTTTGTTCATGGCTATAAAACCGAAGCACAAGACGAAAGCCTCCAGTGTTGCCGCCGTCGCCGACTTGTCGGGAGCTTCTCATTCCGATTCGTTTTCCTCCCCTCTCGCTCTCTCTCTCTCTGCTCGGCTCAGATATGGTACTTCGATTCCCTCTCCTTTGTTCCTCCGTCATTCGATTGTGCTTGTTCTCCGAAGGGAATTTGTTTAGCATTTGCTCCGTGGTGTGTTCGAACCGGCGTTTGACGGTTTGTTCAGTTCTTGCTTTGAAATATTAGGTTAGATTCAGATGTTGTGGTCTGTTTGAGCAGAGTTGTGATGCTTGAAAAGTAGATGATTTGAGATTGGAGCTTCGAATGTTAGGACTGGAGGGTAGTCGAAATTATGCCTTTAAGCCATGGGAGTTGTTCGTATCTACTCGGATTTTTTATTGTGTATGGAACTCTTTCTTGATTGGAGGAAACTGTTGTCAAGAGCTGGCTATGCCGATGTTGTTGACGTGTTGAATTAGGATATAGATGTGGAATTCTTCAGTAGTGAGAATTGTCATGGACTGTCTCCGTGTATATGGATGGTGATCATGATTGTGATGGTAATCAAGAATTATTCCTTAATGCTCCGCTCCTCCTCCCACGAGGCGCGGATGCTTGTCAGAATTTGTAAGATTGTATCCAGGGAGGAGTTTGAGTTCCTATGACCTAGAAAAAAAAAAGGTCTATATAGTGTGCAAGGATTTAGTGGCGCTAGAAATGGGTCAACTGAATGCTGCTGATGCCAGAGTCGATTCGATAAAGTGTTTCTTTGCAAGAAGCTCTACTTCGAATGGTGATAGATGTGAAACATGAATCCAGGTTCAGTTGTCTGGTTCCCCCCTGAATAATGTTGTTAAGTGAGTTCATTCTGAGTTGAACATCAATGGACTGAGGTTGACTTTTAGCCCATAGTGTTAAATCTACTTTATAAGTTCGATCTTAGATGATAAAGGGTTGAGCTTTAGAAAGGTGTTGGGTAGTTACTGTGCATCTAAACTAAATTCTGTTCTGAGGTTTGCTCGCCGGGTCTTACATGCATTCGATTCTTACTGACTGTAATCTGTCACTTATATATACTGAGAGGGCTTTCATGTTGATTGGAACTCCTTGTTGTGGTGCACAGCCGAAGCAAATCCACGAGATCAAGGATTTTCTCCTCACTGCTAGGAGGAAGGACGCACGCTCCGTGAAGATCAAGAGGGGTAAGGATGTGGTGAAGTTCAAGGTCCGCTGCTCCAAGTACCTCTACACTCTTTGCGTCTTCGACTCTGAGAAGGCTGACAAGTTGAAGCAATCTCTTCCTCCAGGTTAGCCACTGCAGCAACATAAATTTTGTTCATCTCAGATGTTAAAGAAAAACTCATTTTTGAACACGGTCATAGTTTCCATGTTTGTCAAACAAAAGTGCATCGCAGCTGATCTCTTTTCCTTTGTTTGTGCAGGTTTGAGCGTGCAAGACCTGTGAGAAGATGGCTTTGTTTCATAGCCAGTAGAGTCGTTAGCAAGAGACGCGCAGTCCCAGTTTTTTAAGATTTATTTTCTTACCAGTGTCTAGAGGTTGTCCTGGATTTGGTTATTAATTCTTTTGTTATGAAGAAAATATGGCTTATGCTGAATTTTGTGATATGGTACCTGTGAACCTTTCTTGCCATCATCTTATTTGGATTGAGTAAGATTTTAAGCTTACTGTTGTTGATATGGAATTAACCAGGTTAAAGGCTTTTAAGTGTCGATTACACGAGAAGTTTATCAATTTGAATATCCACTTGGTATGCAGCAAATCAAGCGACTTTGTGTTTGAAATATAACGAAACTCTCTTTCGGTTGGCATGCTTCTACATGCGCCACTGTCATGCGGTGTAGTCGCTATGCAAAGTACTCTTTTAGTACTTTCTTGGGAGACGAGAGCTTGCTGCGGTTCGGTTGTAACAGCTGAGCTAATAATCACCGTTTCCCATTTGATAGAGAAACGAATCAGAATGTACCTTCCTTTCTAAGTAATTAGTTAACGCTTGACAAAATATGCAATTCCCTTGGATTACTTCATTCGAAGCTTCTTTCTTAAGCTCTCCGAAGTTTAAGCAAGTATGAATTCTAGGCAAAGCTTGCTGAAAACTGAGGAGATTTGCCTTCAGTCATTTGTTCAAATGAAAGCGTTGCGCTCGAGTGGACTAGTGACGGTGGATTTTGTTACAGGTGACCTTGGGATTGCACTCTGGAAGCAACTTCTTCATAACAAAACGCTTTGCTAAATGATCTCCAAACAGGCTGTTGTTTTGACTTTGGAATTGTAGCTCTTGGTTATTCACTCCTCAGATATATTGAGTAATATGCTGATCAGGCGTTGGACCTGATTGGTTTATGAAAGACAATCGCTTGAGTGATAGATTGACCCTTCTGATTATTGTGCATATTTATGAGAATCGATTGCGCATTCAATGAGGCCCCCACTTGAAGTTTAGTCCCAATTTAAACAAGCGCGTCGAGGACCATGCCGGTTCAAAAGTAGTCGAATTGATATGAGTAAGACACAGGACTTGGGGCAGAAAAGCGATGGACCGGCTCCTCTTTACATGACAAATTCAAGTCACGGTAACTTGATCGGCTCTTGGCATTGCAGCTCGATTATAAGTTACTCTTCTGGTCTTTTCACCAATTGCTTCCCTCCGGACCCGAAAAAAGAAGCCACTCTACTAGAAATTTGCGGTTAAACCCTATGAAGCGCAAAGCATTGCCCCTACAGTTTATGTCATATTCAATTCGAGGAATAAAATACCAAAAAAAAAAAAAAGATCAGAAAGAAGAATTTCTAATTACTTGCCTAAGAAAGCAACAGAACATACTGAAATGCTTACTTCTTCAAAACATGCTCCTGAAAACTTTCTTGGCTTAAGTTGCGCGGCCCTGCTGAGACCCGGCATCACTCATATGAGGAGTCAAAGATAAGAAAGACAAGAAAGACGGGGAAGACAGCATGATTTGCCTAAATTGAACACGGGGTATGTCGACGTAACTGAATAAGCGTCCAATTTTGCATAAATGACATAAAATCCAGTCCATTCCATTTCCAATGAAACGAATATTAGAAAGAAACGGAGGGCGAGATGAACATCACAATTGAAGGCCATCTCCTCCCCATGAGAATCCTAGGAAGTTTTTTGCTTTCCAACACAGATAGACGTTAGGAAAGGTTGCACGAACTTAAGCAGTATAAAGAAGGCATTAATATGACTGATTGTCCTACCCAATTGCTTATGCATCTCATCATCTCACTTCCAGGGGCAGATCTAGTGTTAGAGGTCTGGCAGAGCCAAGTTCTCGACAAAATTTTGAGTATCGTTTAGACAATTCGCCTTTAGCTTCTGACCTTTACTTCCAACTTTAGGGACAATTATCAAAAAAGTCCTAAACCTATTATATTTTTGCTAATTCAGTCCAAAACTTTTTTATGATTTATCGATTCAATCTTATAAGGCAAAATTGAAAGGTTTAGGACTGAATAGACAAAAGTGCAATAAGTTTAGGACTTTTTTGACAATTTTTCCTCCAACTTTATGTGAGTGATATTATAATGAATGCCTTTAGCTTTATGTGAGTGATATTCAAATTTCTTTTTTTCATTTGAAATTTCCCCTTATAGAAATGTTGTACCTAGCTTTTAGATAAAAGTTTTCATATTTCTTTGTAGAGTGCTGAGACATTCATTATTAATATTACTCATAGAGCGGAAAGTGAAGGGCTCTGGGTGTAGCTACTTCTAAATTCTTTGATGATGCCTAGTATAGTGCTATGTTGAGCTGATTAATGATACTTCTTTCCATGTTTTAGTGTAACACCATATTGCAAATATCAAATTTCGTGAGTTGTATTAGGGAGCGTTTGTGGGGACTTTTATAATTTCAACTTTCTATAATTTCACAGCAAGCGTTGAATGTCTCTCGCGCTTGCTTGTAGACCAAAAGTGAAAACCCTAATTGGCGTTCAAACTCAGAGATAGGGTTCGACCAAAAAACTCAGAGTTAGGGTTAAGTGTTTTGATTCAACCCGAACAAACAGAAACAAGTACACTACCCATTTTATAATAATTTACCCGAACAATATGGAGACTTCAACCCAAAAATATCCAAAAAATTTCTGTTCAGGCAGATTCGGTTCGGGCCTTTTTGTCGGGCTTTTTTACAGCCTTAGGTTGTAGTAGTGTAGCTAGCCAGGAAGTTTCGACTCCTGAAAGCCTTTCCAGAGTTTGTTCCTTTTCTTTTGGTGATCTCTGAGACACGCCATCCATGAATTGAATCGAATGTCGGATTGGTGTCTGGTGATAAGCTTGTAGTGGCAACCGGATAAAAAGAACAAAGAAAAACACACACAAACAAACAAACGACCCGATGGTGTGGTCGGGTCAGGTCGGGTCAAGCACACTTTCATTTGGTTTGGTTTGGATATCATGAAAAATCAAGCCGAACTATTGACACCCCTAAATTAAATAGTAACAGGATAACGCAAGAAAATTTGACAATTGTCAGTAACTGCACAAAGGTAACTTGAATAATCAAATGAACTCCAAAACCTAAGTCAAGAATAATGGACAGTCTCGTTTGGTCTTCCAAGATAAGATCCTACGACAAAATACCTAAACTTAGTCTCACGGACCAAGCCAATCATATTACAGAAAATAGTGGGACAACATGGATTCCCAAATAGTTTCCAAGTTCTAATGGACCGTCTACCACATTGTGCCAGAATCAGAGCAACGCAACATCAGATACAGAGCATCCCTCCTCAAATTCCAGGAGAGGTACTTGATTGTTCTTGAAGATAGTGGCATATGCATAATCTTTTCTCTTTTGATGGTTGGTTAGAGACGAAGTTAAGCTAGATATAGAAAAGTATGGTGGGGGAAGTGGTAAAGGAAATAAGGAACAACAAGATCAGAATCTAGAGCAATCACTTCCGTCTCTAATCTGAAGAAACGAAAATGGTTCAACCATCACCGGTTGCTCTGATTCTGATCTTGCAGTCCCTCATCTCTTTTACCACTTCTACCAACACACTCTTCCATATCTATCTTCACTTCATCTCTAACATGAAGAAACAAAAAAGTTCCAACCACAAGCAAAAAGATTGTGCATATATACTGCCATCTTCAAAAACAATCAAGTAACCTCAAGAGAATTGCGCTGATTCTGCACTTGAAGTTCCTCACCTCCTTTACAACTTCTGTGATCAAACTTGTTTAGGGACTATTTGTGTCATTTTTCCATATAAGATCAACTAGGGTTGACCAAGAAAATACAATCTCAACAACATAAGCATAATCTGCTCCACCAAAATGCTTCACATATACATAGAGAAACTCAGACATGGCAATTGGGGTGTGAAGACGGGCACGATCATAGGATCATAAAACCAGTCCCAATCAGCAAGGGTGTTTTCCTATGTCAAGGGCTCCCCAGACTATATAAACAGTCTCCACAGCCGAACTGCGATCCAGAAATGACTTCCGAATCAGAAGATGGTTTAGATGATACTCATTGTCTACAAAGTGATAGCATTGCACAGAACTTATTACTTTGACAGTATAAGCGCCCCCCTACTGTCCAAAAGGCACCTACACACAACAAATATATACTAGTAAATACCATGTCAAATGAAAAATGAAATCACAAAAGGCACCTACACACAACAACGAAATGCAACAAAGGATCATGGATTAATTATTTTAAAGCAATGTGGCAAATTTCTCAAAGTCAGCCATAAGATAAGAATCCCAACCTCATAAGATTGATGAAAGATATAAACGACACAAGAAACTCAAGGCAACATCTGACAAGGTAATCAAAATATTTGATAGACAATGTAAATTATCTCTTGTAGATTAAAATTCAACTGGCTTCTTATTACTTAAAGGTTTAGACTTAACTTTTAGCAAATGGCCCCTCATGTTATATCTTCTTTAAATTATCCACTTTTAAAGAGCCAAAGCCCGCATTCGTCCCACACTGAAAAAACTTCATTTCATCCAAGAAGAACAACCTATATATGACTTTACTGAAAATTATAACGGGTATTATATCCAGAAAGAATGGTAAGTTATTTATAGTTTTACTGGCCAACATAAGAAATTCAATTTAAGAAGCAAAAGTACCTACCGAGCAAAACTAATGACTAGCATCAGGAGCTTTAGAATTGGCATTAAAACCATCAAAGCCTCCACTATTTGGTCCTGCGGGATTTGTTTGATAGGCAGGAAATGGTACCATTGAGGGGGCGCTACCAGAAGAGGTTGGGGTTGGTCCACTCCCAGGAACTGTAGGAGGAACGTTGAATGTAGGAGGCCTTGGCATGCCATTCATTTGAGGAATAGAGGGAGCACCAGGGGGTGGCACCATTGATGACATCACTGAAGAAGGATTATAGCCTGCCAAATGAAGAAAAAACAATAAAATAAGATCCATGTTTCTCCTTTGATAGCCATTTTATATGTGGGCGAAAAAGAGAGATATCAGTAGAAGGGTGCAGGCTCTCTCAATGAGTAGATGTAGATGATACAAGCTGACCGAAATGATATCAAGCTATTGATGAGAACATATATGGGACAACTGCTTGCTTGTTAAAAGATCTCCCACATCCAATGCAACGAGTCAAAGTATTATAATAAAATGGTGTTGCATGGAGAAGTAAGAAGAGAAAAGCAAACTATAACTCAAACGCATATAAGAAACATGGCCGCAAATAAGATAAGTGGAGCTTGTGCTTAGAATAAGGACTAATGAGTACCCGGAACACAATGTTTTTTAACCCACTGAAGTACCATATGATGTTTTTACCATGTAATGATTATGATTTGATTTGACAATTGTCACCATTAGAAACAACTCAGAGTGAATTGACTTGTATGTTAATCAATGGTCCTTCTTGCCTCTTAATAACTATGAGTATTCATTTGAATATTTATGTCAAACAAAAACAATGAAAGAAGCAACACAAAAGGTCAGCATTGTAGGTTGGGTTGGGTTCAGCATTCCCAAAGAGCTTTCGGCTTCAAAAGCCCTTTGGGGAAATGTTGGGGTGTTTGGCAAGCTTTTCCCAAGGGGCTTTTGGCCAAATGTTGGCCTTGGGAATACTGAAAGCCCAATGCTGGGAGACTAGCATTTGCATTTCCCCAAGACCTATTTGCAGATCTTGTAGGTCCAACTTTACCTATTTCGACATAAATGCCTCCACAGAAGTGCATTTATCCAGCTACAAGCAGGAATCGACACTTTCAATGTCCTATCCAACTCACTTTAAAGGAGCTTTTACTGAATTTGTTTTTCATATGTGCAGATAAAAATACTGAAGAATTAATGATTTGACTTGATCTCCGTAAACAAAAAGAGGAACGAAAGACGAGTCTCCAAAGCTGTATATGTTTCATCTGGAATATTTCTAGAGAAGATAATGCATTCTAAGAAGTGATACTGATGAATTCGTGAAAGACACTCCATGAGATTGAAAATGGATACTGACCATTTAATACATCATCAGTCACTGCATGTCCCAACAAAGCCCTCTAAGAGATAGGCATCATTGTACTATCCAGAAAATTGATATAATGAAATATGCACACACCAAGGACATACCCATTCTTTCAACAAAGCTATGCTTTGAATTGGCGGGGGATATTTGATGTGGAGAAAGACAATTTGTGAAGGAGGGTACTAATTGCAAAATTTGGTTTGGAAGATGCATGGCGTTAGCTATATCTAATCTAGGAGCACACAGGATAGGGCTTTCGAAGAAAATAAGGTAGGGGTGGGACAACTTCAGAAGCAAAAATTACTATTATAGTGGGAAATGGTATCTAAACTTTGTTGCAGGGTCATAGATGGTGCAGAGACACTGCCTCTAAAGATAATTTCCTGTTTCTTTGCAATAGCAAGGACCACAAGAGTTCAGGTGGTGGAAGGCCGACAATGGAGTAAGTTGTGTAGGGGACAGACCTTTTTTATTAGGGCTAAAGATTGGGAGCTCAAAGCTTTCTCTAGTTTTTCTGAGCTGTTGTATCAGATATCGCTTGATGTGCGAGAGGACAATATGAATGGTGGAATTCTTGTACTTCTAGAGATTTTTCTATCAAATCCAACTACATTAGTCTTGTCTCTACAAAATTGGAAGCGCAACAAAACACGCTTTTTCCTTGGGAATCTATTTGGAAAGTAAAGGTTCCTTCAAGGTTTCTTTTTTCTCTAGAGAAGCAGCTCAGGGATATAGTATCACTTTTGACAATCTTCAAATGGAAAAGAAAACACTGGTAAAGAAAAGCTGTTTTTGTGCAAGAACTATTGTTACTACTTACGTTGTCACTAAACTACGCAGATTTGAAGTACAGTTTTTGCAATTTCAGGAGTAATGTGGGTTGCATCAGGCACAATTTCAGGAGTAATGTTGGAAAGAAGAAAGTTACTAAGATAATTCCTCTCTGTCTCTCAGTTCAATGAAGAAGCAACAATATGCACTTGAAAAATTTAAATCTTCTTGGGATTGTTTTTTGAATAATTGATTACACACCCTTCATTCTTGGTATATTCAATTTTCATACTTCTGTTTTAATGGAAATGTTAGAAACAATATCTCTTGCATAATGTTATGTATGGGTGGCTTCCCTTATGAAGTCATTCCACATGGGGGTGATGTGCCATCACATCTTCATGGAATTTTATTTATCGCTCAAAGAAAATGATATATGCTCATCTCCGCTCTATATACATCAAAATAAACCCTCATTGGTTGCAACAGGTGGAGAGCATTAACATATGGTTTAGCTAAAATTCTATAATAAACTCATGCCAAAATTTCCCACCAATAAAATTCAATACCTTAACAGAGCCCAGACAATGTAATGAAAAAATTATGGCCACCAGTCAATCGATAAAGGAAAACTCTATATAGCCACATTTTCAGTGTATGTATGAAAATCCGTGCATGAGCCAGTGCAATAATCAACGTGGTACCTGGAGCACCAGGGGGTGGCCTAGGCAAAACAGGTGGCCTGAACCCAGGGGCTAAAGGAGAATTCAAGGGCATCTGCACATTCGCTCCCATGGGCATTAAAGGTGTTGGCAGTATAGGTAATCGAGGCCTCTGAGCCATAAGATGCTGATTATAAGCGGCGCCGACTTGTTGGAAAGCTGCTGCTTGCCCCAAGTGTTCCTTAATCCTTTGGTCAATTAAACTTTGAGTTTGCTGCTCCTCAAATTGCTGATAGTAAAGACGCACATTCGCCTAAAACCAGTTACAGATTCAAGTTCAAAAAACTCGGGAGCCCACAATAAATAATAAAGCAAACAAAGAAAGAAGTGGAAGCAAAACACATGCAGAGGAGAAAAAGTACCTTGTGCTTGTATCCTGCATTGTGCTGCTTTCTGACTGATGGCTGAGGTATCAAAAACAATAAATAGTGATTAAAAAGCTTAGGGGGTTAGTGCATGGGAATGATAACCATAGTTCACGGAGTTATTCAAAAAGGAACGTGAAATGGAATTGTCATTAGCAAAATGAGCTCAATCTCATGGAGAAAAGGGCAAAAGGCAGATGCCCATTGAGCACCATGGACAAGATAGCAACTGCTCAGAGCCAACAACCAGACATGAGCAACTTCAAGAAGCAAGCAGCGTTTTCCCATATCATTTGGAAGTCCATTCTTTCTTTCCCCCCCAAAGTACTCATCAATTCAAAACTCATGGACGACTTGAAGATTGCAATATCGGACGCAGCACGTGGCCAACAGGATAGAAAACTAAAAGGCTGACTTGCAAGAAAGAGAAACAAAAACCCGATCCATCCCATCGATCATCAACTCTATAGAGAGCTAAACAATTCCCTGAGACCGATCAACGAAGGTGAAGAAGCGAAGAGAGAAAAATTTGAGGGAGAAAGAAGGCTTACCGAGTCGTGCGTCAAGTAAGTGTCGCAGTAGTCACAGTAATACCTGCGAACGACGGAAGATCGGAGTCAGCAGAAGTCAGGCAAATGCGACATCGGAAACAAAGAGGATGTCGAGGAATCGGACAAGTCCAACGTACCGGGGCATGGCGGATTCGAGCTCGGTGGAGGAGCGAGGAGGGCGGAGAGCGAGGAGAAACCCTAGGAGAAAGAGAGAAAATTGGAGGGCTTCTTCGGGACAGGTATGAGTGTGGTAACGCTGAAGACCGTCTTCTCTATCGCTTTGGGCAGTTTCAGGGTTTTGTCCACGCACTGGAGCAGGGGCGGTCCAGCCGGAATCCTATCTGTCCAACCGGAATTGAACCGGTTGGAATCAAATCGAACGGTTTCATAGCCAAATCGCAATTCGGACCTATCTTTTAGGAAAATAAAGATGACGTTTGTTTTGTAAAAAATAAAATAATTTGAAATACATTTTTTTAAAAGGGTTAATACCGGTGCCCTAAAAAGAGTTAATACCAAAAAAAATCTAAACTAATACATTTGTGATAAATTTACCTCACACTAATTTTTTAACTACAAAAAATTCATACCGGTACATTTATGATAAATTTACCCCAAATCGGTATACTCGTGACAAATTTTATTCTCTGACAGTTGATGGGATATACTAGTTTAAGGTTTTACCTTCTATTTTGTTATAGGTGTGCTGGTTTGAAATTTTTTGTAGTATTAACTCGATTTAATGAAACTAATAAATGGTAAATTTGTCACGGGAGTATCAATTTGGGGTATATTTATTACAAATGTATCAGTTTTGAGTAAATTTGTCACAGATGTACCAATTTAAGGTCAACAAATTAGTTTTGAATAAATTTGTTACAAGAGTACTAGTTTTGAATTTTTCGTTATAAAAAATTAGCTTGAGCTCAATTTGTCACGGCTGTACCAGTTTAGAGTTTTCCATAGTATTAACCACTTTTAAAAATGATTTCTTATATTGTTTGAAATAATTAATTGGTTGAATGTTTAAGTATTTTCGTGAATGATGATGAAAATATTTTTTGTTCATTTATTTTTGTAATCAATGGAGATCAAATCACACATCTTCTGCAAAATAATTGAAAATAACTAACATTTAAAACAAAATTGTGCCTAAAAGCGTTGGTGGCCTTCCTAGGCTTGCCATATTTGAAACCCATCTTCAACGAAAAAATTACCAAAAAAGTCATAAACCCATTGTAATTGTGCTAATTTAGTTCTAAATCTTTTTTTTTTGGCCGATTCAGTCCTAAACCTTTTATAATTGTGCCAATTCAGTCCATCCAGCGAATTTTGGTTGGCCAATGTTGACATGGACGCCGACCAGCACCGGCTGTCCGGCAACCTAATATTTTAAATTTTTTTGAATGTTTTTGAATGTTTTTATTTTTTCTTTTCTTTTCTTTCTAGTTCTTTCTTCTCACTATGGCCGTGAAGTCAGCCACCATCAGCGTCCTCAGCTCCACAAAGCAGAACTTCTCGCCGCCAACCTCAGGCACCAAATTGGCCTCTCCAACAACATCAACTGCCCAATACACCGTGTCTTCTACAGACTCTAAACCCAAATAAACCAACGAATTGTAGCTCAAATTGATCCCACAATTCGCCAAGAAAAGCTTGCAATCACCCAAGCTGATCCAACCTAGATAAGGGTGTGCATGGTCCGGGCCAGTCCGGTCTTGTTCCCGTATGGAACCGAGGACCGGATCGGTAGTCCTGGTTCCTGAAATTTATGGACCAAGGACTGGACCAGGACCGGCCGGACCGGGATCAAAGGTCCTGGTCTGGTTCGGTCCCAATAGGACCGGCAAACAAACTGAAAAAGTCATTGTAGCTAGCAATTTCACTTGTCGCGGATCTTGGAAAGCTCAGCCTCAATCTTGCGGAGGCACGGTGGGTCCCGACAACGTTTTTGTAGGCGATGGAAAGGATGTGCAGCGGATACTGACGACATTGTAAATAAGTGTTTGCTAAAAGAAAAGTCATTGTATTTTTCTATAAAGTTTCAATACTAAATACACAGTGTTGTTTAATTATAATTTTTGTTCTCTCAATTTGACTATTTCGGATGAGATGAGTAAGGCTCATTAAAAGATGAATTCATCTGCTGCTTTTTGAATTTCAATACTAGTTGATTTCCTTTGGTTGGAAACTAAGAAAAACTTTTACAAATTATATCCTTTTTTATAATCTGTATGTTTCTACCTTAACAATAATATCGATCATTACCAATATGAGAGTCTCTTTCAATTTAAATGAGTTCAAAGCAGAACATTGTCGGACTATCAAAGCGAGAGAAAAAGACCATGGATGTAGTTTTATGTAATCCGACTCTTCAATTATTTCAAATGAGTTTATGAATTTTGACAAATAGCTTACATAATTAAATTACCATATTCATTTCCAAGAAATATTTGTGTTAACACATAAATTTTGATTTCAAATTAGTCATTCATCTCTTAAAAAAGTTCGAGAAGAATATGCATATATATATTTTGGATCGGTCCGGTCCGGTCCTGTGACCCTTGAAACCGAGGACTGGACCGCCCAGCCACCGATCTCATTTATTGGGACCGAGGACCGGACCAGTACCCTCAAGGACTGGACCAACCCAGTCGGTCTAGTCTGGTCTTGGTCCAGTCCGAGCGGTCCCGGTCCAATTTGCTCACCCCTAAACCTAGATGCCAATTTGGGCCCAAGGCGTCACTAGTGGAAGAAGAAGAGGCTAAAGACCGTCCCTTTCAGAAAGGCAAGACCTTGAAATTGGGAGAACTGGGATGGTGGGTGGTCTCTAGAAGCTGGGTCTTGAGAGTTTCAAGAGCAGAGTAAGGACAAAATGGGTCACTGGGTTTTGGAGTCTTGGATCGTATGGGGGTTATTGCGAAGGCATGGGACTATAGGTTTATGGACATGGTGGTGGTGGAGAGATGCAGAGTGCGGTTCTTGGTAGTGAGAGAGGTTTTAGGAGGAGGAGGTGGTGGTTTTTGGAGATGGAAAGAACAGTACAAGTTGAGAAAGAGACGAGAAGAGCGAGCATGACTGCATCTTTTTCAAGCAAATCCATGCGAGGTGTGCCCATTTGCCCAGATCTGGGCGAGGCAGTCTCGCCAGGGCCTCGCCGACCATGATTGGCCTTTGGCGAGCAGCCCTCGCCGGAGTTGCCGGCCACAGTAAGAAGAAAGAACCAGAAAGAAAAAATAAAAAAAAATTCGAATTTTTTTTTAAAATATTAGGTTGTCGGACGGTTGGTGTCAGCGGGCATCCACGTCAACGCCAGTTGATCAAAATTCGTCGAATAGACTAAATTGGCATAATTACCAAATATTTAGGATTGAATCGATAAAAAAAAGTTTAGGACTGAATTGACACAATTATAATAGGTTTATGATTTTTTTGGTAATTTTTCCCATCATCAACATATTCGGATTTAGCGAAATTGACCCGGATCCTACCAAGTTCCTTGTATAATCCAACTTGGAACCAATTTGATTAGGCCCGTTTAGTTTGGTTCTCGTGTTGAGCCAACTTGATTGCTCATCCCTACGGTTAAGGTTACTTAGCGGCCTATGGTGGCATAATTATGGGGAACTTCATGCGGATTTAATGCGGCATTTGCGTCGCAATCCGGATTTTATAAATGATTATTTCAAAAAAAGTGTTATCACAACACTCATTGACCAACAAAAAAGAAAAATACTAATATTTTGAAATCGAGTGATTTCTTAATAAACACGTTTAACAAGTGCTCCAGAGAAATTCATTAACATGACTTTTTTTGTGATTTCCTCTGAGACTTACATAATTAACAACTACACTATAATCGATCTCCAAACTGTGCAACAAGATCCTAATGGTGTTCTTTGGACATTTTGGAGCCCATTTATAGTTTAATGATATCATGTTACGACACTTGATAATATCACAAGACATGTTATAATTTCGCTAATAAGACTTTTTAAAAAATTGGAAAAAAGATAAATGTTGACATATATTATTAAATAATACGGCATGGCACGCCATGGAATCGGGACTAGAAATCCATACTTCTCCAAAATCCGAATTCTCCTTTTTAATTTTGTAAGAAAAGGTGGATGGAGATCGAATTCTCCCAAAGGCAAGCATCAAAATTCATGTCGGGCCTCGTCACGACTGGTCTCATATTGGGCCGGGCTCGGGTAGGAAATATGGGCCGGTACTACTCCGAGAAGCGTCGGCCCGACCCGATGTGGAGCCCATCCAGCCCCGTCCAGTTCGAGGTAATTTTCATAAGGCGGCACAAGCGTAATTCGGATCAAAACGGGGGGCAATGACCGTTGGGTGCTTCTGTCAAGTCAAGATCGTCGTCAAAGTCGTCGCGTCCCGTCGAAGACGCAACCCAAACGCCACTCTCAACTGTCGGAACGAGTATGCACAGTGGATGAAGAAGAAGAAGAAGAAGAAGAAGAAGAAGATGATGAGACTATAAGAAGGAGCGAACGCGCTTGCTCGGAGAAGCTCGTCCGAAGCGTTCATGGAATCGCTACTCCTCCTGCTGTTCTCCCTCTACGCCCTCTCCCTCTCTCGCTTCGCTCTCGCGGAGGTTTTCTTCGAAGAGCGTTTCGAAGGTAAGCTTGTCGAATCGTCCTAAGAGACTGTATTAAGCGTCAGACACGGCTTTCCTTTTGTTCTCTGCTTCGTTTCAGCTTATATTTTCGGTCGGTCGGTTTAGTTACTAATGTTGGGCGGGTGTGCTTGAACTCGTGGCGGGTCGCGATCTTACTTTGGAGTAGCGAGGAAACAGCGTCGTAAGAGGGATCGATTACTGTATATTGGTAGGGGATATGTTGGAGGATCGACTTAACTTGCTGAAGTGAATTCGGGTGCTTTGGTGTTCGTGCGAAAGCTAGAATCAACTAATGCCTTCTTCGTAGAATTATTCCCATTGGACAGGAAGAAAGTATTTCATTCGGAAAAATGTTGATTTGTGAAGAGTAATGGTTGTTTGAGATGAAATGTTGATCATCACGAGGAGATGCGGGAGAGATCATGGATAAATTATTGCGGAGTTCATGCTCTCGTCTCCTTTATCGTATAGAAATAAACTCGAGTTCCTTTAGTTTTTTGTGTTAAGTTTAAAAGTGAATAAAAAGTATAAGTGGTTGCGAGGGCACTTACTGTTTTGGCGTTTTAGTGCTGAAATATCATGTTGGTGTAGTCGTGATGGCTAGTCTCTGGTCACATTGGTTGCAATTTTAGGATTCAAGTCTCTTCCTTAGTGTTTACGATCCAGCAGAAGCTTTGGGGGCGGTACCAGTTTGTGTCCAAGTGTCTTCATGTGCTCTTCTTTGTTTTAAGGTTGTTGTTGACATTTTCATTTGATCCTTTGTGAAAGATGGGTGGAAAGATCGGTGGGTGTTGTCTGACTGGAAGCGGGCTGAAGGCAAGGCAGGTACATTTAAGCATACAGCTGGGAAATGGTCTGGAGATCCCGATGATAAAGGTGAAGTATCGATCTGTCTTCTACAGAATTATTTAGCTTTAGTTCACCAGAAAAAAGGAAATAGATGCATATAATTCAGTAGGATCTGGATAACCTGATGTGTTTTGCTTACTAACTTGTTTAGATGTCTGAGAGATGTTCTTTCCTAATTTTTTCCTGTCAGTAAAGGTTATAAGCTTATGTTATTGTTAGAGTTCCCAACCCCCCACCCCACCCCCCCGCGGCAGTGAAAAAAGTTACTGAAAGCATAATTGTTATGTTCAATGGAATATAAATGTCATAGAGAACATGTGCTCACATGCCCATGAGGAATGAAAGCAAGTTACTGTGTGCAATCCATGTGTGCAATCTATGTTATCTGCTAGTCGGTATTTGTGCAATGCATGCCATTAGCTAGTATGCATCCTTTTGAATCTGCATCTGGATAGTCCCATCCACACCCACAACCTCAGCAGATCTTTCTACATCTCCTTTTAATAAATTTTGTTGATCCATACTTTTTAATGGAACCCATTAATGTAGTGTAGATCATGCAGACTATCTCATCATGAGTTTGAATTAAACTATCCTTGAAACAGCTCTTCCTTCCGGAATTACCGCTAAATCTATTTTTCCCATTGCTACACTTCATTGAACTCCTTTTGCTGTAACTCTCAGTTAAATCTTTTTCATAATATCGTCCTTTTGACGATCTGGCTCTGCTGGTAGGTATCCAGACTTATAATGATGCAAAGCATTATGCAATATCGGCAAAGATACCAGAATTCAGCAACAAAGATCAGACTCTAGTTGTCCAATATTCAATTAGGTTTGAACAGGACATTGAATGCGGTGGTGGTTACATCAAGCTTCTATCTGGTTATGTCAATCAGAAGAAATTTGGTGGCGATACTCCATATAGGTTTGTAGTTAATTATCCTCGTAATTCCACTTTCTGTTACGTTTATTCATCAATGTCCTTGTGGAAGGGTGTCAAAGGAGCACGAATACATTTGATTTCCTTTAAGTGTCCCACTTTCTGACTTTGAGTATAAGCATTTATCCCAATGGTCAAAGAGTCTATTTCTTGGATGTGTCTCTGCAATCTGTTTAATAATGTACTCGTTTGTCGACTAATAAAATTTATTTTCAATCATCAAATTAAACAGATTTGATCAGACTTGATTTCTATCACCTGCTTGAACAAGAATTAATTGAACAAAAAGGATCCATGTTTGGTTAAAAGCTACAATTAGGACTTGTACTCGTCTCAAAGGAATGAACATTAGGTGCCTTGGTGGTGATCTTTTGGAAAAACAGTCCTTCACTTGCCCTAAAGCTGAGCTCTTGTGTGGCATTAGCAGTTATGAATACTTGCTACTCTTCCAGAAGAAAGATAAAACTTTCTACTATGGACTTCCTTGAGGTGAATTTATTCTAAAGTGAAGAAACTCAAACAAAAGCAGTCTTTTATGTCTATATAATCTGGTAGCTTTTCCTTGTAATTCTAGTGTAAGATGAAAACTGATAAAATGCTAGACAGAAGCTGTGCAATTGAAACGGTTTATAATGGCTCAGTTATTTTCTCTTGTGGGCTTCTTTGGAGTACATGTTGTTCATAGTTACGCTCTTGATGTAGTTCTCTTAGACCCACTATCTACAGAATGGGTTATTACTAATAATTTGAACTACAGAAATTTCTGTGTTTTTTTTATTTTTATGAGTTGATTTCAACCTGTCATTCATTGTATCATTGACTTTCTGCTCTAAATATGCCTACTCTGAATTTGTAATTCATTAGTAGTTAACTATTCCTAAGCTGCATATATTAAGATCAACTTTCTCCTCGCAGTTTGATGTTTGGGCCAGATATATGTGGCTCACAGACGAAGAAGATTCATCTAATAGTTTCCTATCAAGGGCAGAACTATCCAATCAAAAAGGACCTGCAATGTGAGACTGACAAGTTGACTCATTTCTACACATTTATACTTAGGCCAGATGCTTCATACAGTCTATTGGTTGATAATCGCGAGAGAGAAACAGGAAGTTTGTATACAGATTGGGATATCCTTCCACCGCAGAAAATTAAGGATGTGAAAGCAAAAAAGGTATTATTGCTGGTGTAGACACCGATGGAGATTTGTTAAAAACACCCTTTTCTTTGACGCTGCAGGACCAGTTCTGATAATCACGCAAGCCAATAAAGCAAGCAATGTTGATGTTTGGATGATATATGTCGTGCTTTATATGGCTGACTTGGTCTTTAATTATTTATTATGTTCTTGCGTTGCTACTCATGATAACATTCATAACTGATCCCATCCATACAGCCAGCAGACTGGGATGACAGGGAATACATCGACGACCCTAATGAGGTCAAACCAGAGGTAGCAGTTCTGCTCTAAATCAGTTCGAGGACTTGTTGAGATCATTAGATTGGACATTTTCCTCATATGTTTGAACATTGCAGGGATATGATTCAATTCCTAAGGAGATTCCAGATCCGAAAGTTAAAAAGGTGGTTGCTCAACAAAATCATTTTGCCATGTCTACCTCACATATAAACTAATGCAGCTCGCTTGTACACTTTCTAGATTGAATATGACATCCTAATGTTTATTCTTTGATTTTTATTCCTTTTCCCGTACCTCTCCACTGGGCATAAAATGCATATATGTTGGAATGGCTATATATTTTTTTAACTTTTGGGATAATATGCAGAGTTTTTCCTTCTTTATGAAATGCTGATTTCTGGAGCCACTTTCTGTTACTGTAGCCTGTTGACTGGGATGAGGAAGAGGATGGCATATGGAGACCACCTAAAATTCCAAATCCTGCATATAAAGGACCATGGAAAAGAAAGGTGCTTAAGTTTCTAATAGGAGACTTAGTCCCTGTTTGCTTTTTTCAAACTTATAGTACTTATTTCTGAATCGCAGAAACTCAAAAATCCTAACTACAAGGGTAAATGGAAGACTCCTTGGATAGAGAACCCAGGTATCTTCCTTGTCTCTGAAAATCTAAATCTAGAAGAGACAGGAGAATGTCAGCATGTATTAAATAATCCTAAACAGCCACATAAATGTTAAATCCTGCTAGTCATATTGTGTATATTCTTTGTACCTTTCTATAATATGTATGTCTCATTTATGGATCCTAATTTGGGAACTATGTGCTGAGCATAGTTCTAAATCCCGCCCCTATCGTGGCAATAGCGCTGGTCGCGGGCACTATTGTGGCTGTAGCACACCCTACTAATTCAAACTAAAAAGGAAAAAGAAAATTATGAAGAAGGAGGAGGAGCAGGAGGACAAGAAGATGTGAAGTTCCAATTAGAGAGAGAGAGAGAGAGAGAGAGAGAGAGAGAGAGAGAGACCGTCTTCCCAAGAAACTTTCAAGCCTTGTGCCCATCTAATTTTAACACTTACTTTTCCACTCCACTACTCTCAGTCAACTTAAAATATTAAAGGTCTTTCCTTCAATTTGAACTTATTTTACGAATAGTAAAAAACCCAAAGGGTTAAGTCAGTAGCCCATCTCATTTGAAGTTGAAATTCAACAAAAAAAGCATTGATTGTCTCAAATTAAAGAAAATCTGTTCAATTACTATGTAAAAAAGTTGAACATGCTCCAAGATTTGTCAAGCCTAATTAATATTTGACATATAACGTTTCAAATCCATATAATTTAACTTTTTGGCACTTTTATATGCTATGAAAAACACTCTAGTAGTCCTATAAATCACAAATCTAGTTATATTAAAGCTACAGAAGTTAATTTTCTATTCTATGATAGTTGTGCAAACATTATGAAAATTCATGCCCGCAATGACCGCAATGTGATATTTGGCGGCCGCTATGCCTACATCCACGACTATTGCAGCACGACCCCGACCGCAATTTAAACCCTTGGTTCTGAGTATCTCATGTTGTGGGTCAACTTCTGAGCTATTATTATACGAACAGCCTTGTACATGGATCCTTCTAGTCCATGTATCTTTATCTTCTAAAATAGAGGACATAATTAAGCCATAACATTTATTTTTGATTCTATATATCGTGATTCTCTGTTGTTTACTGCTGCAGAGTTTGAAGATGATCCTGACCTTTATGTAATGAAGCCAATCAAGTATGTGGGAATAGAAGTTTGGCAGGTAAACATGGCTACTTACCTTGACTGGTTTTGTTTGCTCCTTATCATCTCTTAGCAAATAATTAAGTGCAACAATTAACCTTTTGCGATAATTCTGCAAAACGAGTTTGCCGTTGAGGGTAGGAGAAAAGTTGGTGGTACATATGTGTTGGTGAATTTGCTCTAGAGTAGCTGTACAGGTTGCTGCAAATATCTTCTTTCATTTAGCAGACAACGTATCTGTGCTTTCTGAATCTAAGTTATGTCCAAGATCAAGTTCCACAATCTTGGGTCTGGAATAACTGAATGTGGAGTGACCTATTAAATCAACCTTTATTGGACATCATGGAGATTGACCAAGCAATTTTGTTGCAGGTGAAAGCTGGTTCTGTTTATGATAATATATTGGTCTGCGATGACCCGCAGTATGCAAAGCAAGTTGTAGAAGATCATTTTGAAAGGAATAGAGAGGTGAGTTGTTGATCTTTCTTGACTATGGCGTTGTGTAGCTCTTATAAATTGACTTATTTCTCAAATCCAGGTTGAGAAGGAAGCCTTTGAGGAAGCTGAGAAAGAGAGGAGAGCTCGGGAAGAAGAGGTGGCATCAATACTTGGCTTTGTCATCTGAGAGGAAAAATTTACTAAAGTTTAGGCCACATGTTTGTAATATCGATCATTACTTGCAGGAAGCTGAAAAAGACAAAGTGGAAGGTGAAAAGAGGAGGAAAGGAAGGGATAAACGTGGGAGGCACTCCAGACGGGTATTAGTCATGTTAATTGTCTCATTCACATTAAATATTTTGGTACAAGATCCTTAAGTTTGAGAAATGCCAATCTATACATCTTCCCATGGTTTCTTGTACTTTGAGCAATGAAATATACTTTTATGGTCTTCAACTATTGAAGCATCGCTCACGTGGACAAGGGTCAGTTACCCCTATAGCAACATATTCAAATTGTGCATCTGTTGCAGCTTTAACTAGTTGGTGTTAATCTCTGTTTTCCTGATCGAAAGTGCAATTGAGCTTCAATTAACTTTGAATGCTTTAGAAACTGAAAGTCTATTTATAAACAGATTCATGTTGTTAGGAACAGTTTATGTTAAACTACATCTTCATGTAACAGTTTAAATTTTTCGATACATTGTGAGTGATCTCAATTTCTTCATGGCATTAGAGCCACCAATTCCCTGCTCTTTCTGTCTAAAAAATCTCATCTTTGTTTATTAAGTGCTTTAGATTATATAGGCTTCTGAAATCCAAAGATGTGAAGCTCTTTGGGCAAATAGAAAGGAAGCATATTTATGATGTTCATTCAGTCAGCTGTCTGGTTGATAGAAACGAAAGCCTAAATTCCCATCCTTGAATAAATTTGGTAGATTTCTTTTTTCCATGGATGATACCATTCATTGAATGGTGTCTCAACCTTGTAATATGGAACAAGTTATTTCTATGTTTGCCTGTGGAAAGGTTCTTTTTCTCCTCTCAGAAAAGGTTATGGGCACTGATTGTTGCTCAATGTGGGATGCCCTCATTTCTGGGGGCAAGCATCTGATGAGAAAATATAACCTGAATATATCCTGAAGTTCTGGGGATAATAAAAGATATCCCTTTGTCTGATCCAAAAGTGGAAGCCCAACCTAAAGACCAAGGACAACCAATTAAAAGGAAAGAATAGAAGACTACGCATACCTCCATGCACTGCATGAAAGATGTGCCTGTATAATGGTCCTACTATTTGTTTATTATTGAAAGGAGTAAGAAATGCTTTGAGATGTGAACCTTTTACTTGTAAGTTACCGCTATTTTCGTTTGGGATCTAATCTGATTATCGTCCTTTTGCAGCATGACCCGCACGATTACTTGGATGATTACCATGTAAGCTTCACTCTCCTTCTAACTACTCTCCTTTACTGTTCTCAAAACCATAATTTGCGTTGTAGGAGTCAATCGCTAATTAGCCTAATCACGGTAGTATCTGTTGGATAATGTGAATACCAAATACTGAGTTCAACAGGACCATGCAACAGCTCGGGTTGCCTGTGGTCCATTCGTGAGGAGCACTGAATCCTATAAATTTCAGCCGTTCTATTTATATTGAGCAGATAGGTCAGTTTGGGCTATCCATTTTGTCCTGTTGGGATTGGGATTTTATTAAGTGCTCCGGCCTCTGGGGTTCAAAACCCTGGATGCTCATAAATCACTCTACGTGCAAAGGAAATGGAGCAAAAAACAGAAAGAAAAAAAAACAGGAGAAAAAAAGAATGGCAATGACCGGGTTGTACACTTGAGTCTCTGACAGTTTCTCTGCTAAGAACAAAATTTGTTCAGCATTCTTGAGTGATGCTTTTGCACCTGTTGTGGATTGCAGGACGAGCTATGACGACGTGCAGGCTTCCTCAATTCTTTATGCACTTGTAAAAGAGATAAGAGATGTTTTCGTGCTGAAACAGCTTATGGCCGGTCCTTGATGTGAGAAACTCCAACAAATGCGAAGGTTAATTTACGTGTTCTCTGTCTGTGCGAGGGATTGTGTTTGAGGAGCACAATTGCTTCTATTTTCGAGTATGGATCCTTAGAACAAATCCTGTCATAGTTTCGGCTTAAATATGAAGATTGTTAGAGCCTTGTGCTGTGAAGTTCTTCCTTCATTACCTACATATAACTCTTCTGGGTGTGCTAGTCATGGTTATGAAAGAAATTCGAGTTGCGTTTCCTTTTTCAACATTCGATCTTTTGAGTAGCGTGTCAAGATCCGCTGCTTTAGAAACTTCGAAACCGTTCGTCGATTTGCTGTTTGTCTGTGCTAAAGTTTCAGGGCGAGTAGTCTTTGTACTCTTGCTCGACATTGTCCCTTCGCTTTCCCTTTTTTTTAAATGTTCGTCCTTGAGTTGTTTCGACGAAATCCTGACGTGCATTTATACCGTTAAGAGTTGTTAGACTTAGATTTTTTTTTGGGCTGATTGACGTAGACACTGTCTCTCTTACCCGACCGCCCGCAGATACACGGCTAAGACTTGAGAGTGCTCGCAAGTACTTTCTTGTATGTCCCTATAGCAAAGGGTCATGATCACAACGCCTTGATCGGGCAACCATGACTTTGTACCAAACGGCCATGAACAATATAAGCAATAGCGTGGTATGTATCCTTTTATTTCTGTAGTAATTAAAATTATTTATAAAAAAGGGGATATTCAATGGAATATCTTTGAGTAATAAGTTTATGTGGACGATTTTTCCTATTAACAATTTTGAAATTTCGGGTTTATTTATGTGGGTTGAGTGCGACGAGTTTGTGCACCTACTCTACAAAATTGGGAGAGAGAAAATGAATGAGGAGAGAGCACGTGCTTGTCGCGTGGCTCGAGGAGCACCTTCGAAAAGAATATAATAAAGTCGGGCGAGCGTCTCTTCTTCTCTTTTTTTTCCCCCTTATTCTAAGCGTCTTTGAACCAGAAAAAACGAAGCCTTACAGCAACATCTCGCTCCCATTCCACCTCAAAAAATAAATTAATTTCTCAAATTTTAAAGTTAGTGGTCACTGATCGATGAGCATATTTCGGGATATTTATGATTTCTCCATGCTCATTGGTGACATTAAAAATCTCAACATTAATTTCGAGTACTAATAATTTATATAGGGATCAAATTACCAACTTTTAAAAGCTCGAATGCAAACACTTTCATTTTAGGGCGGCGTGAAACCAAGTCTAGCTATTCGTGCCTATAACTCGGGCTCGGCTCAATAGCCACTCGAAATTGTCTCGTGTAATTTCGAGTTCAAGTTACTCAAGCACTTTTTCCAAATCGAATTTGTCAATACTCAGCTTAATATTCACATAAGTGTAATTGAGTTCTCTTATATGTATATTTAAGAATTTTTTTATGATTTTAATAATAAAAATTTGTAAACTTTAAGTCGAATTTTCATTTGTATTACAGTCAAGTCTAACTTTAATATCTTAATATTTTAGTTCAGTAGAAAAATCATTGCTCGATCGAGCTCGAGCCCGAGTCTCGAGCCTCGAACATGTGAGTTGGGGTCGGGCTTGAGTTCGAGTTCGGCAGTGTTCGAACTCCGCTAGGCTCGATTACACCTTTTTAAGGGCACGACCGGTGGAATTTCGTTAAAAGGTTTAATTGACAATAAACACGAGCTGGTTTTTCTTTTTCTTTCAATTAATTAGAGAGGGTTTAATTTGTCACTGCAGATTTTTTTTTTCTCTTTTTAATTTTAATAATAACAAATTAAGGAAGTACATGAGCAAGTGCCAACTGTCCAAAAAGTTGCCAGCCCACTCCCTCCCTCCCTCCCTCTCTCTCTCTCTCTCTAGAACAAGGAGAATTTCGCAGAGAAGAAAGTGATGCAGACAATCTCCAAAGCTTCCTGCACTATGGCTTCCTTCCCTTGTTCTAGGGTTCTCTCTCTCTCTCTCTCTCTCTCTGTGTCTTGGTTTATATGGTTGGAGTTCGAATGGGTATGCGTGCATTTTCTTGTTCCTGCAGTCTTGGTTTCGTGAGCGAATCGTGTTCCTCACGGTGACTCGGATTGCACGGCGAATATCATATTATTACTTTCCCCGGTGCTGTCGATTCCTGCGTTTATTGGGAAAATCTGGGGTCCCGAATGGATGGATGGAGGAGGGTCTATGTGGAGTGAGCCTTTCGTTATTTTTTTGCTTTGATTCCGACCATGCTTTGTCTACCCACGTTCCTTATTGAAGAATTTCTGTCCTTGTCTTGTTAGGCAATGGCATGACTGTGACTCTAATCACAGAACTTGGGTTTTTTTCTGGGGCATTAGCTTGGGTCTCCTGTATCATTTGATCTGGCACTAAGTTGAGTACCCTTTTGTTCAGCGCTTGGGATTCCTAAATCTGTTGGTTGGGTTTTATTTTCCACTTTAAATTTTATCTCATGTGTTGAATCTTCGGTTGGGTTCTTGATCTTCTTCACAAGCTATGTCTGTTTACTTTGTCCTTGATCTTGCCTACAGAAGTTGCTGCCTTCTTGGAAGTAGTGTTTACTGGGTAAACAGTTATGATTGTCGCTGTGCTTGTCTATTTGCTAGATCTTGCCCTCTCTCTTAGTTGATTTGGTGCTTTTGGGTCCTTAAGCATGTAGTTCTCAAGCTATACTTACCAACCTTTTCTATGAATTTTTTTGTAATCTTGCTTTGTTTAATTCAGGTGAAGAGCGGGCTATGCGTGTGGCCAGGCATGAAACAACTTTGTTTAAGGAAAGGACTTGCATATGGGTTGTTACGTTTCCTGTCTATTCCTTTCAAGACCTTGTGGGGTGCCAGTAGATCTCTCAAAGTTACTCAATTTTGCAACGTGTCTAACATTTCCTCCTCTTTACAGATTGAATTGGTGAGTCTTGCCTGTGTTACATCGGGCGGACAGGCATACTGTCGCATTCTTTCCTTTTAGCAGCTTCTTTTGTTTCGTACAGTCCTAGTAACTAATGGAAATGCAAAGAATTACAACTTGAATTTGCTATTTCTTCTGGGTTTTATTCTGAGCCATGAATTATGTAGTACAGCTGAGAATGGTCAGCTAATGATGCTTATATAGTGAAGGCTCTGTTTGTGGAGACGCTTATATGCTTCTCAGAGTAGAAAATTATTGTAGGAGACTTATCCAACGCTAATTCTTGACTAAAAGGCTCCTGGATAATCATACATCTACTCATTTCCTTTTCCCATGACGTGATATTACATCATACTTTTAGGTACTTTAACGAATGCTTATTTTTCAGGTACATTCTGAAGTATGTAATTTAAGAGTTTCCAGTGGAATTTTCTGTGTGTCGAATGTTTTAGTTTTCACTAGCATTTGATGTATCACTTTGGTCATTCAGAAATTTCATTTGTACTTTGTTGCGTGGATACATAATTCTTTCACCTTTCCACAGGTACCATGTCTCAAGGACAACTACGCTTATCTTTTACATGACGTGGATACTGGGACAGTTGGAGTGGTTGATCCTTCTGAATCTCGACCTATAATTGATGCTTTGAGTAGGAAAAACCGAAATCTCAACTACATATTAAATACCCATCATCATTATGATCATACTGGAGGCAATGTAGAGCTAAAAGCAAGGTACGGTGCTAAGGTATGATGCATTATCTTGTTTATTGACTACATTTATTGCTACCCTTCTTCTAAACTTTTTAGATGCACATGTGGAAAAGTGAAGGATGGATTGTGTGTGCAAGTGAAAGCTTTTTTCTGTTATGCATATCTGATTTATATTAGGATGATATGAATATCTGATCTCTCAAGGTTACTTAGCTAAATCTTTATTCCGTGCAAATGTTTTTCTGACCAAGGGTTTAGCCAAGGTTTAGTTGGAGCATAATGAACTATGTTACACATAAGCAATCATAAATACACATGTTTTCTACATAGAGAGAACAGTTTGTTTGGAAACTTTAACATCTGATGAGACTTAAATTGATTACACTTATAGGACTTCATAGTGCGACCTGCTGTCCGAAGTAGCCTACCGCTAGATTCTTTTATTTAGATTGTCTTTTATTTAGATTGGATTGGATGTTCCAGTTATGATTGCCTAGTTTTGCACAGTCGACAACTTGTCTTCTGGTCATGTTGATGCAGCCCAGTTTTTTTCATGTTATATAGCCTCTGAAAACTTGACTGAAGCTAGTATTGGCCTCTACTCTGATCCTTTTCAGAGTCAATGAGATATTTGCTCTTATACATCATGATGGGGATAAGAAACACGCAAAAATAGATTCCCAACTTCTAAAAATTGACTCGAGGTAGATTAGGATATTTTTTAAGCTGCATACAATATTTTGGTTGTTCCATAATGTAAAGATTTAGGTTTTGACAATCGAAACTTATGATCATCCTATACCTTTCTTAAGCTTCAGTGTCTGCGATTTGTGTTCTCTGTGCCCTTCCCAAGCAGTGAAGAAGATTTTTTTGTTCTGTCAGTCCTGCTCAAGCATTTTTACTGCTTACAATTTCTGCATTAGCTCATAATACCTTCACTTTTTATAGGTGATTGGTTCAGGAATAGACGTGGACAGAATACCTGGCATAGATATAGCCCTCAATGATGGGGATAAATGGATGTTCGCTGGACATGAGGTGCTTGTGATTGAAACTCCAGGACACACTCGAGGTTGAGTTCTTATTTATTTTGAGAAACTTTGGCTACTAGTCTCTGTGTGGTGGAATCAGATGTTTTTAAATTAACTCTTTTAATTTTATCGGGCCATATGGCTAACACAAAGTAGTATGGACACCTTTACAGTTGTGGTTTTCATTAGCTCTTTAAACCATAACTCTCCTCTAATTTGCTTGAGACTTTTGCATAGGTGTATGTCATAGTTTGTTGGTTTTGCGTACTGTTAGAAGATCTGAACCAAATTTTTAGTATCTATGGAAGATATGCTTTCCCCAAGGGATGCCTGTTTTGGGAGATTTATACATGATTCGCATGACTGTCCACTGAACATAGCTTTTTATCCAATTACTTTTCCTTCATTTAGAGGCTTTTGAGGGAAATTGGTCTAGTATGTTAGCTTTGGAAATTTCAATTAGCATCAGATTGCATGAGTATTTTTTAGCCTTTTCTCCCTGTTTCTAATGCATTAAATTGATTTTGTGGCAGACCACATTAGTTTCTTTTTTCCTGGATCTGGAGTAATTTTCACTGGAGATACATTGTTTAGCTTATCGTGTGGCAAGCTCTTTGAAGGGACTCCTGAACAGGTTATATTATGTCTGCAATAATAATATTTTTTCTTGTTTTGCTTGTTTAGATATTGAAAATGATGTTCCGTGGAACAAATACCGAGGAAAATATGGAAATGACTGTTTGAGGCATGGTAGAAATCATGATGGTTAACTTCTGGAAGTATGGAAATTAAATGTTGAACTTTTCTCTTTGTCCTATTGTCAAAATTGACAATAGGGAAAAGGACACCACAACTGCCATAACTTTCATACGGCTGTCACTTGAATGCTATAACTTTTTTTTTTCAATTACTTGAGTGTCATAACTTTTTTTTCCGATCACTTGAGCGCCTTTTAACTTTTCAATTGATCACTTGAGTACCATAACTTTTGTAATATGTTCACCACAAGTGCCATATCACGTTGAATATCTGACACTTGGGCGAACATTTTTTATAAAGTTATGAGTTATGGCACTCAAGTAAACATTTTAGAAGTTATAGCACTCAAGTGGTCGAAAATAAAGCTACGGCACTCAAGTGAGCGTCATACGAAAGTTATGACACTTGTGGTGTCCTTGTCCCCTTGTATGTACCGTTCAGTTAGGTAGTAGATGAGTTTTCATTTGTTGCTACGACTAATAGATATTCTAATTCAACTAGTGATGTGTCCAGAAGTTAGAACTTGGTTATTTTTGGTTCTGTTGAAGGAGAAGGACAAGTTATGGCCAGAAAAAGAAAAAAAAAGAACTACTAGTTTAGAGGGATATGCCTCCTCGCATAGGCAGGAACAAAGCGTTTTACACTGAAGCCCCTGTTACTGTTGCCTTTTGATGGTAATTTCCAGTTTTGTCTAAAGGAGAGACGAGTTTAGCTCTTACAGTTCCACTTAAAAACATTTTAAGACTGAGGGTCTTTCATTGATCCTTGCATCCAGTATTGGTTTGGACATCCTTCTTTAGTGCTGGGAAGTATTGAATGTCTTTTTCTGACACTAAAAAATGATGACTGCTCTCATACCAATAATTGTGCTTTTACTGCTTCTATCTCCAGCTTGTTCTGCTTATGCTAATAGTTAGGTTTTTTTTTTT